>CM031238.1:130100341-130700341 GCA_018340775.1 Taxus wallichiana var. yunnanensis | reverse complement strand
ATAAGACCATATAAATAGACAATTGCTTAAGTGTTTGATACAAAACCATGGGTATCAAAACCATGGGCAAAAAACCGTGGGTATCAAAACAATGGGCAAAAACCGTGGGTATCAAAACAATGGGAAAAAACCGTGGGTATCAAAACAATGGGTACCGAAAAACCATGGGCCCAAAAACAACCCATAACGGTTACCCATTACCCATGGGTTAATAAACCACCCATGAAAATTTGCTTTGGGGGCTTCACCCCTCGAACCCCTTGACCTACTCACCGGTGAGCGGGACCACCATAAAAATACTCGAGTGTAACACATAGAAGGTGTACCACACTCTAACATGAAAACAAGCTCCACAAACATAACAAAACACCTCCAACATCACTTCTAGATTCAACCACAACATGTAACACATCAATAACACCATGACACTCCTCTCCAAGCACTAATAAGTATAGGTCATATGAATAAAACTACATTTGCACACTTTTTCCAACATACATTCTTGGTAAGCCTAAGAGGGCTAATTAGGCCAATAAGAATTAAAGAAGAATTCACCTCATCCGATCACACCAAAGGATCCAACACATCATAACGGACATCTACCATCTTTCCAATCTTAAATTTCATTGTCACACCATGTAAAACATCAAAGCACACTTCAAACCTTTATAAGCGGTTTTGCACCATTAGGCCTCAAGCGGTAGGAAAATTAGAAGACATGTTTCTCCCATTTCTTGCACTAAACTTGTCTAACTATTTTCATGATTATTTATAAGACATCTTAGGCTCTCTGGAGCACTTTGTTTCTTTTCATGAAACCTACATCTCTTACCTATATTGTCAAATCTCTACAAAAAAAATTATGTACCTTATTAGTAGCCTTAGAACATGAGACCACCACTAAAATGACCTCGAGGATTCATATACATACCTAAATCATCGCATAAGCTTTCCCATGCCATTTGGAGACCATAACATGAAAATCCCTCATATTGCTCTAAACTAGGGTTTTGGGAAGGGTTTTGACCAACTTCACTTCTTAACAATCATTCATAAATGATAGGACATCATTTAACTTCATTCCAACTATAAAATTATCTTAGCTCCATGCCTCAACTATGTTGAATGGATCATGTTCCCATGCAAATAATTCACGTGTAAGTGATCACTCCAAACATGACATTCGAGATGAGAGTGAGCATTTTGAGAGCTCGGTAGATCTAAAACCAAATTTTCATGCTTTGTTTTGATCCTCTTGTCCTGGAATTTTTCCCAAAGCATCAGTAACAACCTCCTTCATGCTTTCCAATACTTACTCATGCTCTGCAACCTCTAAAAATCTCCAACCACCATTACTTTTCCATGCCTACTTACCTTGTCTTCATGACCTTGTTTCCAAAGGACCTTCATCATGTACTAAACATATGAAACTTGACCTTATTCACTTTCTACACCTATCATACAATGTTACAATGCCTTACACATGCTTACATTGACTTATCTTTTCCTTCTATGCTCCATTCTTCATGTTATGCATATATTAGGTCTAGGACTAGGCCTATAATGGCTTGTTCCAACACACGATCTCATGAATTGACCTTTTCAACATCTTACAAACTCATTAACACCTTTGACCCATCACATTAACCATGTGATACCTCATGTAATCCTATGACAACCTTTGGAACTCACCTACAACACCTAGCTTGCTTGACCATGCACCAAGAACATGTTATTTCACCTAGTCATCATGCCTCTATAACAATGCAACTCATCATGACACCTTATACTAACTTAATGAACACTCTTCATGCCACTAGAACCTCATGCTAACACAATGACACCATCATGCACTTAAGACTCCCTTTGACATCAATGTGACTTGACATCAATGAAAACAACATGACACAATGCCCAACAATCTCTCCCTTTGTCATTGATGTCAACCATCTTTAGAAACATTGATGCCAACCAAAATGAAAGCACCTACAAGACCTATTTTCATGTTTTTGAGCATACTCTCCCCCTTTGGCATTTAATGACGAAGGAAACTATAACAACTGACATGAAAACAATGACAATAATGCATACCAACTTACTTGCTTCGCACCTCCTTGGTTTGTACTCATAATCTTGATTTCAATTGATGAAAATGATCCATGGACTGTCTTCAACCTTTCACACACCTCCCCCGATAAATATACCACTTTAGTCTTCATTTTAATTTCTCACCATTTGTATACATCTTTCTAAACCAAAATCTCTAAGATTCATGCCCCTTAAATCCTTTCTAACATTGGTATGCCTTTCTCATACTTTTATTCTTACTTCATACCTGTTACATACTTCATTTTGATCTTCATTCTTGGTCTTGCTCAATCAATTCTACTATCACAGGACTTCGAGCACAAAGCTACCCTTAAAATGATGTATCCTATTGTTCATCAAATCCACAAACATATGAAGCATAACTTTTTTTACCATTTTTTGAATCATCGTACCATATGTCACCACTATTCTTAGTGCACTATACCATGAGAAAATATATCTAACAAGATTGTACCATATTTTTGTAACAAAAATTCAAGACACAACCGAGTTATTCACACCTTAAAACTGATCTTAAGAGTAATCAAATATTCTTACCAAGCCATAATACTATCCTCAATATGATGTAGGTAATTTCAAGCCATAACCAGAAATCCTTTCACCTTTACTTCTACAAATTTTCAAACTCAAACTAGAAAGAGATCATTAAACAAAATTGCATGCCTTATAAGAACCTTCAACATACCACTTTCTCTTGTAACAAGTCCTTCATCATGTGGAAACACAATGTACTCAACATTGAACAAACTTATGACTTCAAACATTTACCGTTTCTTGGTGCAACATCTAGGCCAAACCATATTACTTCAAGATTCCAATATATGCATTTTTCTTTCTTATCACATGAGTCTATCAAACCCAAATTTTCTTATTGCCTTATGTCTTTAAACACAACTACTTGTATCCTTGTCTTTATTTTCAAAATTTCCCATTGCTTACATATCTTCATGACTCAACTCAAACATACTGATAACATGCTTTACCTAGAGTAGTCACTAAGTACTCATATCATCACATATCTTCTTAACCATCATGACATGAATATGAAAACAAACCAACATACCTTAATTAGACACACCATTATGTGTTCATTCCTCATAATACCTTCATGACATAACTTTGTTCCCCCAGGGTAATGCACTCATTCATCTTCTTGATTGCACTTGACCAATCATCATGAAAATCTAGTAAGAGAACATGCATACCTTAATTATTCCTCACATAACTATTTCAAGTCACTATACACACCTTACTTACTTGGTTTTACTTGAAATTTTCATGAATTGACACAACTCCCCTTGATCAACTTAGACAAACCTCCATTTTCTCAAAACATAGTTAGCTTCACATAATGCGGGATATTTGAGAATAAATCTTATCATTGTTCAATACTCTAAGGCATCTTCAATAGAAATCATATCTAATTCACAAAACATTGGAACTCAACCCAAAGTACCTGTTCTCTAATCATTTTATTTAGACCTTTCTATCTCCTTCAAGACAACCAAACATCTACAACTATTTCTTGTCAAACAATTTACTTACCTTCATGGAGCTCTTTAGAGTACCCATATTACACAAGGCCATATTGGTCTTATCAGACCAATCTAAATCTTCAAGAGACACATACTTCAATCCATCATTCAACATTGACAAACTTGTTCTTAAGGATATTTTGATGTCTATCTTTCCATTTACTCAAAGTGATATATCAAGACAACTTTATGGTGTTAACGCATTTTCATACCTAATTCTCGGTTCTCAAGTCTTCTTAGCTAGTCTCTAAATCCCAAAACTCTTTCTGCTGCGACTTCAAATGCTCATCATATCGGCAAGTTCTCATGATGTCATTTCATTATGCCACAAAGATTCTCTTCAACCTATCTCGAATGCAGATGCTCACAAACCTATTTAGGCTTCACATACTTTCTTGAGGCACATCTCTTGCACAAAAATTTCTATTAGTATCCTAGGACCTAACTAAAGTCACACCATAATCACCATGACATGACAATACCATGTCACCACTCATCAATACTTATTAAACACCTTGTAAACCTTCATACTTACCGAGGACACAATAACATTATGATAACAAGTCATTGAACTTACCTTCTTCAAATGTAACCTTAAACTAATGAGGATATAATCATAAAATACATATTACATTTCTTCAACATGTTGAGAATCAAAATAAAAAATATAAAACTCCTTACCATAATCAGTACTAGCCAACATTGGTGCTTATTTGAGATCCTTTTTCACAATAAAAAATGATTGTTTTTCTTCAACAATCCATTTAACTACTTGGTCCTTCAACATGGTAATTAGGATTGTGATCTCAACAAAATTATACACACAATGTCTAACAAGATTATTTTTCTCAAAAATAATTGACAACCCTTTTAGAAAATGGAAGAAAATGTTATTAACATGATTTTAATCTTTCTCGATCAATCATAACACCTTCCTTGGACATAATGTAACCAAGAAACCTTCCTCTCTCCACCCCAAAAATGCATTTTTAGGATTGAGGGAAATCCCAAACTCCCTATTCTTTAAAAAAAATATTTCCAAATGATCCACGTGGTTTCCTTCTCTTTGAAAGAATGATAATGTCATCTTGATAAACCATCCTAATCTCATTTATCAAATTAGAAAAACATAATACATGGATCTCTAAAATTTGGATCCAATATTAATGAGACCAAATGATATGCATACATACACATAAGTTACCTAAGGTGTGGTAATTTTTATTTTAAATATCTTTGATTTTGTAACCACAACTTTGATTATATCCAGATAATATATCTAAAATTGACATTAGCTCATATATAGTGACCTTCTATAGTAAGTGATCCATGTTGGGCGGTGGATAGTTGTCTTTAAAAAACATTTTGTTTAAATTTTTGAAGTCCAGGACACAACTAGATGTCTTTATTATTATTTCTTATTAGAAGTAAGTTAGAACACATAAGGATAATTTTATATGTTGAATGATTCCTCATTCTTTCAAATTTCTCAACTCACTTTCCATTTTCTTAGCCAAGTAGGATTAATGGGCCTTATTTTTGTCTGGAAGGTTTTGTATTGGGCTATAAAGAGATAAAATGCTAAAAACATTTTCACTATATGCTTTCAACTAGTCGTATGACCAAGAAATGAATTCCTTACACTTTCCTAATATATTAATGAGATCTCACCTTTCATTCTCTTTTATGGAATTTTACCAATAACAATTAAACTAGGAGTCACATCTAAGCCTAAATTAACTTCTTTAGTATCTTGCATTATTGGAAGAACTTGATGTTTTCATTCTATCAATAGTGTCAAAATATATTTCAAGCATCATCAATCCCTTTAGGATTTTATTTGTGTTCAATTGAATCACTTCTTTCTTAAAATTACATCTCTTCCATCATCATTTTTGACAAATTTTACTCTTTTCGGATCAATCATATTACACTTTCCTTGGGCATAATGTAACCAAGAAACCTTCCTCTCTCCACCCCAAAAATGCATTTTTAGGATTAAGGGAAATCCCACACTCCCTAAACTTAATTTTTTTCCTAATGATGCGCGGTTTTCCATTCTCTTTGAAAGAATGATAATGTCATCTTGATAAACCATCCTAATATCATTTATCAAACTAACAAACACATAATACACGGATCTCTAAATTTTGGATCCAACATTAATGAAACCAAATGACATGCATACATTCACATAAGTTCCCTAAGGGGTGGTAAATTTTGTTTTAAATATCTTTGACTTTGTAACCAAAAATTTGATTATATCCAAATAATATATCTAGAATTGACATTAGCTCATATATAGTGACCTTCTATAGCATGAAGTGATCCATGTTGGACGGTGGATAGTTGTCTTTCAAAACATTTTGTTTAAATTTTTTATGTCCACACACAACTAGATGTATTTAGTATTCTTTCTTATTAGAAGTAAGTTGGCAACCCACGAGGAGAATTTTATAGGTTGAATGATTCCTCATTCTTTCAACTTTCTCAACTCACTTTCCATTTTCTTAGCCAAAGTAGGATTAATGGGCCTTTGTTTTTGTCTAGAAGGTTTTTAATTGGGCTATAAAGAGATAGAATGTTGAAAAATATTTTCACTACATGCTTTCAACTAGTCGTATAACCAAGAAAGGAATTCCTTACACTTTCCTAATATATTAATGAGATCTCACCTTTCATTCTCTTTTATGAAATTTCACCAATAACAATTAAAGTCGGGAGTTACATCTAATCCTAAATTAACTTCTTCAAGATATCTTGCATTCTTGAAAGAACTTGATGTTTCATTCTATCAATAGTTTCAAAATATATTTCAAGCATCATCAATCCCTTTAGGATTTTATTTGTGTTTAATTGAATCACTTCTTTTCTTAATATTACATCTCTTCAATCATTATTTTCAACAAATTTTACAATTTTCGGATCAATTATAACACCTTCCTTGGACATAATATAACCAAGAAACCTTCCTCTATCTATAGACACAAAATCACACACTTTGGGTAACTATCTAGTCCTAATTACATACTACTATTCATGTGATTCCTAAGTAAGAAAAGTACTAATTAACCCATGTCTTTGGACAACCTTGATTTACTTTCGATGTTTTTTTGGTCTTACACCCTTACTTGCTTAGTCTTCCTTTTTAATCTTTGACATTTTTCATCCTATACATCGCCCAACTAGGACGCCAGACACGCCAGTGCCCCCATCCCCTATGGGTTCCCTTGACCTTAGTAAACTTTGTTCACATCTTTTAGGTCCTTTCTAGCCATTTGAGCATCTTATCTTTTTGGTAGTAGACCTTTTTGGGGTTAATTAAAAAATTCAAGAAAGGGAATCATATAAATATAAAGATATGTGGTGATAATAAAATACCAAACACTAAGCACTAGCTATCACCACCTAAGGTTGTATCCATCAAGGCATCTAAGAGCTCCATTGCATACATCTATCTCTATCACAAGGGACAAGGGCTTGGTTTTTTGCATCACACTTCATAGGTTGAATTTCATTTTATTCCATGCACACATTTATTACATTCTACATCTAGCTACTTGCTTTGCTATCAAAGTGCGACATGCACAAGAGCAACCTAGGGAACAATTCCGCATACACACATAGAACTACATTGGGTCTGAGATGTAGTGCAACGCTTAGTCGTAAGTTCACCATTGTGACAATTGAGGACAGATCCGACCCCTCATTTTGCATCTTTATTTTTTTGGGATTTGATTTCTATTTGAGGGTTTTGCAGGTTCATTCTTTATTGCAAGTTTCCAGTGACCTTGGCAATCTTGGTGTGACCTCAAAGTGACAAAAAGTGACTAAAGGAGAACACCTTGTGACACGTTGGAGGAGGTTTTATGAGCATTTTCCATAAACCTAGGCACTTAGAAACAGGTCTAGGGTGCCCATGCATGCCTTGTCCCTCTTCAGTGCCCCATTCCAGATTGCTCCTCCAAGATATGCATTTTCAAGGCTTACGTGTGATGCTTTTTCCTCTCTCTTTTAGCTAGTCAAAGCTTTAATCCAACCCAAACTTCACTGTGAATCAACTAAGGATTGTTACCCTCTCTTTGTACATTAGGGTTTCATTATTTATTGTTTATTTGTTTGGGTATAATTTATGTATTTCATTGTTATTCATTTATTGTTGTTATAACATTCAAATTAGGCTCTTATTTACATTTTAGCTTAATAATTTTGGTGAACCCAATCGATCAAACCCTCCCTTATGAGTATGTCTTCACCTTATCAAGTCATGACTCAATCATCATATCCTTCTTTCACACCCACTAAGGTTTCAAGCATGGTTACTACCGCTACTGATTTCATGCAAGTTTGTACTCAACATCCTCCTCACTTTATTATGCCTCGGGTTGATCCTTCTATCAATGTCATAACTATTCACCGAACTTGTCCTCCTATGACTACACCCATTTCTATGCCACCACCTATCACTTCTTGCGGCTCCTCCTCCTACTACTTATTCTTCTAAAGGCTACGATATCATTAAACAACTTAAGAATATGCCGCCAAAATATCCCTCTATGACTTATTATGTAGCGTGCCTGATTGTCATCAAACCTTAGAGCCTGCCCTTCATTCTATTCACATAGAAAGTGATAATTCTACGGTAGCCTTCACACACCTCATTCAGTCTCTCAAAAAATTTTTCCATGTGCTATATCATTCACTAATGAGGACATATCGCCATTTTCTAATGCCAATCCATGTGCGCCATTTCTTATCACAACTATTATCAACACCACTTACATTAAATGTGTTCTTATTTATAATGGATTGGACTTAAACTTATGTGCTCATTCCCTTCTAAAATAGATGGGCATTAATGATAATCTAATTTCTAATAATTATACTCTTATTTGGGGATATGATTCCATTACTCGCACATGCCTCAGAACTATTTCATTACATATTCGAGTTGGGCCTAAGACTATCCTCATAGACTTCTTTGTTATAGATGCCTCATTTCAATTCAATTTTTGCTAGGAAGACCTTGGATTCATGCAATGCAAAAGCATACCCTCTCTACGTATACAAAGTGCCTCAAATTCTTGCATGATGGATGTTATGAAAACACTATTGATGTAGATCTTGAACCCTTCAAATTCTTTCACATAGACCTCATTACTGCTATGCATATTCCTCCTACAACTTATTCCATATAGTAGTATCGATACATATGACGTTGGTCAGTCTAGTACTTCACAATCTTCTTCTGCCGCTCTAAGCACTCCAGTTATTTCTACTTATACTTCTGTCATCATTTCACCCATAGTGCTTGATTCTACATAAACTACTAATCTTCCCATTGACACTCCTCTTACATCTAGTGCACCACCTACCAACATACTTGATGTACAACAATACAACATGACATGACACTGCAAGCAAAAACGATTCGAAAATGAAGTTGATCATATTGAACTTATTGATGAAGCATTAGGAAAACTCAACTTCACTCCTATTGATATAGATGACTCCTATTTCAATGACACTTTCATGGTCGATGGCCTTAGTGAATACAAATTCAAGACCCCTCCCTCTACTAATGCTATGGTACTTTACTAGGGGTTTGTCCATACTTTGGACACTATTTCACCCTCTTATGAGCAATCTGCATCTACACCACCTCCTTTCACATGCACACTCTTAATCAACAAATCTTATTGGCATCATATTCGGTGGATTGTACTTGTTTTAATACTATTTACACATATGATGACTTAGCTAAGCTTGGATTGATGCTTAATGATATTTTACCACCACCTCACTCACCTCATCTTTATCATGGTTATTTCCACATTACGGCCACCTATGGTCTTCGTGTTTTTCATCTCGCAATATTCATTGCACGTAGTCCTCGAACTTCTCCATTGATACTTGGAAAATCTTGGCTTAACTATATTAGAGGCACTTTAGACTCCAATCACACTTCTATCACTTTTCCCATGCAATTGGAAATATTTCTATTAGTAGTGATTCATCTCTGAAATTCTCAAAATCTTACTCATTGGTATGCACATGGGTGTCCGCCAACACCTTTCACCGATGAAGAATATGCAATGACCGTATACAATTTGTGTCGCAATGGCTCTCTATATGATCCTCCTCATACTATTTCCTATCAAGTCTCTAACGCCACCCCAATCGGCTTTGATCAGGACAATGACGATCTTTTAGACAATGGCACTTGATCATTTTTCTCATCACACACTTAGGGGCATTGTGCTTATTTCTCCCCTAACATCGACACATGTCTTATATCCACATCATTACACACCTTGATTTTAGCATATACATCTTCACACATGCTCATATCTTCATTACCCTATGACACACTCTTGTGCTTTGATTCACACTTGACTGTTGAGGGCATCCTATACACATCAACCTCACACACTACACAATACACAACATCCTATTTCACACTCATACTCATCACTTTAAAATCAACACACTTATGAAAAATTATTCCTACTACACAAATTCCACTACAACCCGCAATAAAACCGACATATCTACAACATACTATGCAAACACTTTTCCGACAATACATATTTTACATCATACGATCTGCTCTCTTAGGCAATCAATACATACATCTTACACAAACAATACACCAATATGTTTACAATCACTCTTTTTCATAGACATTCAACACAATGCCTTACACATCCAACATTCCTCCCTCAACATACACATTACACACTAGACATGTCCACAACATACCTCTCTATTGTGCACAATTAACACAATATATACATATACACGACACATCATATATTTCACACTTATACGACACATCTCTCTCCTATACACTCAACATAACACATCACACAACACACAATACACAATACACACTCAACATATTCACATGCAATCTCTTTCGCAATCATTCAAAAACACAATCTACATAATCACTTTATCTATCACACATTTAACACAACATACTACTCAATCACACACTCTAGTCTCATGGTTCATACTCGACTCATATCGAGGGTCCAAATAAAAATTTGAACCTCACCTCCTCACACTTACATCATTTTTTTCATTTGATTTTCACTAAATCAATCAATACATCCTTCTATCAAACTATGCATGACATTTTTAGTCGTCACCTTATTCACACATTTCGTGAGAAACGCTTTGTGCTACATCATTATGTCTTCTATAATTTCATCTATACATTTCATGATATACGCTTTGTGCTACATCATCACATTTTCTACTATCCTATTCATACATTTTCGTGATATACACTTTGTGCCGCATCATCATGTTTTCTAGCATTCCATCCACACATTTTGTGATATACGCTTTGTGTTACATCATCACGTTTTCTACCATCCTATTCATACATTTCATGATATGTGCCTTGGGATACATCATCACACTTGCTAGCATTTTACTCACCCATCTAGTGATATACGCTTTAGGTTAAATCATCACACATACTAGCTCCCCATTCTACAACTTTAAGATCAAATCATCCCTATGTCATATTCAATATCATCTACACATCATCATTCATAATCAATAATCTACGCACAATTCATCAACTCTTTCTACATATGAAACATCACTCAAACCATTTATCGATGACACACTCTCATTTACGGACTTTCATTCTTGATCACTTGAGGGGGCATAAATAAATGAACCTCATTTGCATACATATAAATCCACTCGGGGGCACGTTGCCCCTATCATTCACTCGCATTCCATTCCTTCCAATCCATAACATGTTACATTCCTAGTTGTGATAACATATTCTTGAGATCTATACATGCAACATGGATGCTTGGCAAAATACCTTGTACGGTCCCGCAGGCTCCAGGGGCATCCAATTTCATAGACTATAGGTGTTATTGTTTCCTTTTGTTTCATAGCACACTACTTTATTAGATTATACATGCTTTGACATACTTTTTATCTTTCTAACATGCTAACGGGTGCTTCATGTGAAATGTTTGTTATGCAAGCCTACTTACTTCTATGGTTGTCTGATACACTATTTGCCTTTGCTTCTCATTGTTTGTGGGCTTTGCCCTATGTATTGCTTGTTATATGATTGCTTGGGCCACTAAAACCTTGATTTTCTTATGACATTGTGAGTGATGTCTCATGTTTGCAACCCACTTTTCGTGGTCTACATTGTCTTCTACTTGCGTCTTAGCTTACACATTGTCTTCTTAGCTTACATTTCATCTTATACATGCATGTTTGTCTTTTCTTGTACTAACATTTTCTCCTAGCCAATGTTTTGTGTGTGCCTTGGTTTCTACCAAGCACATTCCCTTCCCTCCTCATGCGGGGGCACAATTTCAGCACAATGGTCGGTCCTTTTTGGGCCGCATACTCCTTCAACGATGTTGCATGCACCCCAAATGAGGGGGGCATCATTTAGGTGAATCAGTCACCCCATACAACGTTATACATAGCACGGTACCAATACAACACAATTTTTAGTTTTGGACAGGGCTCAGAATTAGACTTGGGTCCTTAACATAACGACCTTTCTTGGATGCCTGAAACTAGGGGAAATTACAGTGATTGGTAGTTCAACACAATCTATAGAACTCCACATACAATGGATTTTACAGGGCATACAATCCTTAGCACATGTGTTTATACACACCATTTGTAGTGGTGTTCTACATAGTGGGAAATAGTTAAAGGTTGGAGGATGACACTAGACTATTCTCCCTACACTTCTTCCATTTCATTGGCGTGAGATCTCCCAAAAACTTATGCATCGACATCATCTACAAGATCATTTTCTACACCATTTCCTCATCATGGATTAGGTGCACATGTTCCTTTTTCACACTTTCAACATTTTTACATACTTTCCTTACACACTTTTTTTTTTACATATTTTGATCATATACATATGTATTTGACTACTTATTTGAATTCTTTTTATAGGTCATGTCCTTATGGGAAGTGGTAGTCAACATCAACAATGACAACATCACACACACCAACAATGACATCGACATCAACAACATGTACATCATGATATCTACACATGCGTTCCTTCCCTAGGTTCATTTTCATCACCACTTTTTGCACTTTCTCCTCCTTAGCATCCACACTTCACATTTTTATCATTCCATGCTTTTTCTAGTCCCTCGACATGCTTTCATCATCGATCTACATGGTTATCAGGTATGCATCTCTATCTACTTTATGTTACTTGAGATTTTCCGATCACCAACATAAAGTGGGGGTAAATGTAGACACAAAATCACACACTTTGGGTAACTATCTAGTCTTGATTACATACTACCATTCATGTGATTCCTAATTAAGAATATTACTAATTAACCAATGTTTTGGCCACCTTGCTTTACTTTATATTGTTGTTTTTAGTCTTACAACCTTACTTACTTAGTCCACCTTTTTTACTCTTTGGCATTTGTCATCCTGGACATCAATGCCTGCCCGAGTTAGACGCCAATGCCCCCATCCCCCGGGCGCCCTTGACCTTAGTATACTTTGTTCACATCCTTTGGGTCCTTTCTAACCATTTGAGCATCTTATGTTTTTGTTAGTGGACCATTTTGGGGTTAATTACGAAATTTAAGCAAGGGAATCATATAAATATAAAGCTATGTGGTCATAATAAAAGCACTAAGCAATAACTATCACCACCTAAGGTTTTATCCATCAAGGCATCTAAGAGCTCCATTACATCCATCTATCTCCATCACAAGGGACATAAGGGCTGGTTTTCTACATCACACTTCATAGGAGGGAAGTTAATTCTATTCTATGCACACATTTATTACATTCTACATCTAGTTACTTGCTCATTATCCAAGTGCAACACGCACAAGAGAAACCTAGGGCACAATTCTACACACACAGAGAGAGAACTATATTGGGTCTGAGATGTAGTGCAATTTTCACTCATAAGTTTACCATTACAAAAACTGAGGACAATCTAACCCCTCATTCTACATCTTTCTTTTTTGGTATTTGATGTCTATTTGTGGGTTTTACAAGTTCATTCTTTATTACAGGTTTCCAACGACCTCGGCGATCTTGGTGAGACCTCAGAGTGAAAAAAGGTGACTAAAAGATAATACCTTATGACACCTTCAAGGAGGTTTTATGAGAATTTCCGCAGACCCAGGCTCCCATAAACAGTTATAGGGAACCCACGGGAGCCCCTATCCCTCTCCGTGAACCCTAGTCCAGTTGCTCCTCAAGATATGCATTTTTCGAGGGATTACGTATGCAATGCTTCTTCCTCTTTGTTTTTAACTAGTCGAGCTTCGATCCAGCCCAAACTTCACTATGAATCAACTAAGGCTTCTTACCCTCTCTTTGCACATTAGAGTTTCATTATTTATTGCTTATTTTATTGGATGTAATTTCTATATCTCATTTTTATTCATTTACTCCTGCTATAACATTGATTAGGCTCTTATTTTTACACTTTAGCTTAATCACTCTCCACCCCAAAAATGCATTTTTAGTATTAAGGGAAATCCCAAACTCCTTACACTTTTACAAATATATTTCCGAATGATCCACACGGTTTTCCTTCTCTTTGAAATATTTCAAGCATCATTAATCCCTTTAGGATTTTATTTGTGTTTAATAGAATGCTGAAAAACATTTTCACTATATGCTTTCAACTAGTCGTATAACCAAGAAAGGAATTCCTTACATTTTCCTAATATATTAATGATCTCTCACCTTTCATTCTCTTTTATTACAAAAGGCTCCAAAACAATAAACCGATTCTCAAACTTAGTTGTGTCACTCAAAAAACTCGATAATATGATTTTCATCTTCAAATACTTTCCAATGATTAATATTTTATGACATTTATGGCCTCACTAAGACTTCCATATCATACATACAAAATGGGGTAGCCATGTAATTTTGAAAAAGAGAATCATGAAGAGAAATATGATCTCGCAACAATATTAAGTAACGATCTATATGTAATATTAAATAAATAAAAAAATCAATTGAATCCCATACTACATTTATATATTGTTTAAGTATTTCATTCCTTATTGCATGGACATTTTTCACCTAGTGGACAACCAATTATGAATTATCATCGACAACAAGATATTTAATTTTAAACTCGTGCACCAAGTTCAAACTAAACAACAAATCTTCACACTTAGCTACATTTTTGTGCCCTAAAATCCAACTTATATGCAAATTTAAAGGAAGCAAATTGTGAGGAATATAAAACAATTCCAACCCCCTCCTCCTTTTGAACATGCTCTATAAAAAAATATGGTCCATAAGTATTAAAATTCTACATTTTTACTTGAGGTCAACAATTGGGTTCAATCATAAAACATGTATTTCACACAAGTATTTATACATCAACATTGATATACAACACATCATTCAATTCTCTTTATGGATCTTCAATAAAAAGTAACATCCTCTATTATCTCGTAAAGCTTCACTTGTTCTCCATCAAGCATGATATTGGTAAAAGATATCCATTTGAATATTTCCCCATTCGAGTCAACCCACTAAAGTAATAGTAACATCCCCATTTATGAGGACAATCAACCACCATAACATCTATTGTGAGGTATTTCCTAGGGTAAGATGCAAGTTGAACCACTAATATTTTGATACATCCCACCACATGCACCTATTTATAATCCATAACATAAAATTTTCCATAAGCCATAAAGATCTTGATACTCAATTCATTCATAATGGCAAAAGGCACAATATTACAAGAAACTCTTGAATCAAACATACAATTGTGTAACAACCAACCATTTATAAATAAAGAATTGTAAAATGGATCAACATCCAACTATATCTCCACTAATGTAGTCCCCGGATAAATCTCAAGCACCTCTTCAACCTATTCATGTATTTCTTATATATTTTAAACAATAGGGGTAGATGAGGGGGAAAAATTGGGTGATAAGGAAGGCATAAACTATGTCCTTATGCCTAGGCATGTGAAACAACTCAATTAAAAAAACTGTAATTTTAAACCGACTCATACAACCATGTCACACACATTGTACTTGGGAAAGGGTGTATTAGGAGGTAAAGTGATTACACCAATCTTTGGTACACATAAAGCAATAACTTGTGCAAGTGATCATCTCGAATCATATGAATGAGTTGAAGTATTTATAATTGTGATAACGGGTCCACTTTCTATTTTTTTCCTTTTATTTTCATCATGACTCTTAAGAAGGGATGAATATTTAACAACACTAGTGAGAAGAGGAGTCTTACCTTGTAATCTTTGTACAAACTTTATTTGTTTGGCATGCTATGGTGGAATCATATTTTTTATGGAACATCAACAATCTTATTATCAATGTTATCAATTTTCTTATCATTTCTCTCAAATGGAGCATCTTTGGGAACCTTCATTGTGTTTGAATATTTTTCATTTCTCAAATTAAAATTACTCTTCACCTAAAATTTCATTTATAAGAGAAATGATGTTTTCATCGATTGTATGCCACCATTATATTTATTAATCATTTGAGCTCTCAAATATTCAAAGTCATGAGCTTACAACTTATAAACCCACACCACATGAATTGAATCTTCATTGAAATCTAACGTGTAAATAAATTCCAAGCTCTCATGATCACTATCAACATCATCAAAAAATAACTGGAAAAACAACATAAGAAGGGTGGGGCATGAAACACTTTCTATACACCTTGTAGACTCTTCAATCTTATTTACTTCATGAACATTGGAAACAAGAGGATCTGGTGTTTCTTTCTCAAATTACATATGTGCCTAGAAATTATCTCTTTGTGAAAGGATTTATGTCCGTTATCATGTGATCTATCATGTGCATGCCCTTTTTCATGATTATGTGGTCTATTATCTATATATTTCTTATTTATACTAGTGGCAATCCTTTCTCATTATGAGCCACTCGATAAGATATATCTTTCAAATCTCCCATTATTTTATCTAATGTCTCATCAACACTTAATGAAGTACTTAGAGATTTTTGTTCATTTGGTGGGATGATTTTTACATCACCCCTCTTGGCATGCTTCCCAATAGCTCTAATATTGTTTTCAATCTTAACTCCCATGACATAGGCCTATATTAAATTGGTTGGACCTTTATCTCGAGGTGAAATCTAATTACATCAAAATATTTACAATACTTGATAAAATATTGAGCATCAATATGATTAACATGTTCTAGTAGTATTTTCATAAGTTAATTAAACATGGAGTTAAAAATATTTTGAACATGAATTATTATGTTATTAATACTTTCAAATTCATTAATAAAAACTTAGGATCAATCTTATCACCAAATGAAGTTATATGTTATTTTCATCTCAAGACAAGAATCAATACTATCATTCAACAAAGGTTCAAACTAGTGATTTTTTTCTTTCAATGTGTGAATAAATAACTTGATTACTAAATCCTCATATAAAATATTATAATCATCCATCAAATTACTAAAAATACTTAAATGTTAATCACTTGGGACTGCATTATTTCCTTTAAATATGGGAGATATCCTTCTAATATCTATTGGGACTTCATTTATGATCCAGAGGATCCCAATAGGTCAAATAGTCTAAAATCGAGTTGAAAGTTCCTACGGTGAAGAGATCACCAAGATATTTCTAACACATTTTGAACGAGATTAAACTAACGTCGTATGTGAAAGTTATGGCTCACTTTGAAGTTTTGTGTCAACAAGAAAAAATGAAAGAGGTTGCACATTAATGATGTCATCATGTTGACTAGCTTGTCAAGTGGTCGAATGGGGTATTGACACATGGAAAAGATCATATTGACAAAAAGGGTTGTTTTGATTTTTTCCCATGGTCTTCAATGGTCAAATGTGTGGCCCATGCTATTTTTTGGCTAGGTGCCCATCAACTGGTGGGGTCCACTTTTTACCAAGAGGGGGACCCTCGCCTTGTAATCACAACATTGCACCAAAATTCCAATCATGGAGAGTTAAAAACTAATGTCAAGTTCAAAAATAGTCACCGAGCTTATTTGTAACCTCCATTTGGGATTTATACAACTCACTCCCCATGTTCAATGCATTTAAGGCATGGTGTGACTAATCTACAAGGAGGGGGCATTATCTTTGTTCCAAGTTTAAACACAATAGCCAAATTAACTAAGTGCCCAAGCACATCCAAATCAACTACCAATGCATACACAACCGTCAACACATTTACCAACTTAAGCACCCAACCGATCCAAGGCGCATTTAGAGTCAATACGAGGTGGTCCCGTTATCCATTTTTCCCCTCGGGCAAAATTGGACAAATAAGAACTTGCACACAATGAAAATGGAGGAGTTGATCCATCAAGAGAGCTCCGCATTTTAGAGTTGAGCGAATAGATATAAAATAGCTAGAGCACATTGCAGAGAAGCTCGGGGCTTGAGCTAATTTAGAGAATCAAGAAGTTTGAAAGTCAATTTTAGACTTCGGAGGTGGAGCTTTTTGGAGGTAAGTTAAGGCAACAAAATGTCTGAAATCCCAAAGTCCGAAAGTCTGAAATTTCATACTTTGGGGTTCAGAGTTTTCACCGAGAAAACAGGAAAAGTGAGCAAAATTCTCTAAAATCCTAAAGTCTGAAAGTCCAAAATTTAGACTTTCAGGCTTTGGAGTTTCGGAGATCTTAGTGGTCAAAAAGGTTAAACCGAAACTCCGAAAGTGCGAATTTCAAAGTTTGAGTTTCAAGGTTTGAAGTTTTGGAAGTTTGAGCCCCAAAACATAAAAACACAACAAAATGTCTAAAATTTCGAATTTCGAAAGTCCGAATTTTGGAATTTTGGGTTTCAGAGTTTTAGAACTCTCAAGGCAATTCAAGCGATGAACAGTGTTTCAGGTTCGAAAGTCAAAAAGTTTCAAAACTCGAAAGTCCGAATTTCAAACTTTTGGGTGTCATACTTTCAGAGTTTTGGGGTTGAGTTTTGGAAGTTTGGAGCCTCGAAACATAAAAACACATGGAAATGTCCAAAATCCTAAATTATGAAAGTCTGAAATTTTGGACTTTCGGGTTTCATAGTTTCGGAACTCTCAAGCCAAGTTGGAGATGAACAATGTTTCAATATTCGAAATGAAAATGTCTAAAAGTCCAAATTTTGGGATTTTAGAGGTTGCATGCATTTTAGAATCTGAAAAAGGAAGATCACTAGCCTACCATTTTTGTAGAATGACACCCCGACCTTTAGATGGCCATAACTTTTGACTGGGAGCTCATATTTGCACAAGAAAGAACTTTTGGAAAGGTCTCAACATCTCGCTACACAAACTAAGCTATTTAAAATGAAGAAATACGAAGTATACCATTTTAGAGGGTGTTAGAATTCTCACCTACCAAAATAATGAAGTATGGGCTTCCTTTCTTGCCCAACAAGGCATAATACATGGAGGCATGGGTTTTACAGTAGAACCCATCATTTTGGAAGCAAATTCAATGCATTCTAGGGTGGTTGAAGCAATAATTCAAATTCTTCTCTACCCCCTTCTCTCATTTTCTTCCTATATATTATAAGGAGGGGCATTTTTCTAAAGGTTGGATAATTTTGTTTTGCACCCTCCCTTCTTCTCTTGTCTGTAAGTGATCTTGTGGAGTTCAAACCTCCCATTCAAATTGTAATGCAATTTTTGCCTCTTGGCCATTGTAATGCACTGTATCGAATCTTTGGAGCAATAAGATAAGTTTGTGGATGATTTCAACCCTCTCTTGTATTCATTGCATTCTCCTGATCTTTCATTGCAATTTTGGTTAACTGTGCACGGTGGTTGTATTACATTTTTAATGGTTTGTGTTTAATAATAAATTAGGTGTTCAACATTCCTTTGGTGCATCACCTTTTTTAGTTGAGGTTTAATTTCCCGCATCTTCTTAATCCTATCTCCTTGGCAAGTTAGAGTAGATTTTAGGTGGATCCTCTATAATTTTTATGTGTGCATCAAAATAGAGGAATATGAATTGACCTTCATCTAGAGAGATTTCCCAATTGCAAAGTCCCACACTTTGGGAAAATCTCCATGTTATGCAATCACACTAAGAGTTTCAACCCATCGAGTTGTAGACATTCAGGGGTGCTTGTGATTACGCATCAACATGTCCTTTGACCACTTAAAAGGTGGGAAAGATTAGTTTTAAAGCCCATGTTCATCCCTATTTACACACATAGTCTTATTCATAATAATATTTTAATCTTTTTTTTTTTGTTTTATTCCCATAAAAGTGGGATTTTTATAAGCAAAAAGTAAGGCACTTGGAAGGGATTTGAACTTTGATTATTATTACCAAAATGATAAGGTTTAACCACTAAGCCATAGACATTGAAACATTATAATAGGATGATAGTTCCATTTGAAGCGATAACTTGGCTAAGTTTGGGGCCCCTATTTGGGATATTTAAGAAGCTTTGTGAAGCTTTTTGCTATGGAGCCCTTTTGTAAAAGGAGAATATTATAGTCTCTTTTATAAAAAGAGATTCGTTTTTACCTTTTGTAAGGAGAGAGATAACCTCTCTAGAGAGCACAAGAGAATTATTATAGAGTAAAATAACCCTTTTGCAAAGGAGAGATAACCTCTTCTAAAGAGAAAATAAACAAGTTATATTTTGTTTATTACATGGAGAAAAATTATAAGGCCGAGAGCTTGTTATAAGCCTTCCTAGATGATATCAGGAGACTTGTATGCACATCAAGAGCCCCGTATTGGGAGAAAGATAATGTAAAACATTGTATTTTACATTGATCTAATTGATTGGTTCATACATTGAGGTGAATCCAAAGAGGTATCCCAATAGGGATGAACTTCATTATCAATCTGTTTTGCATTTCTATATCTTATGTTTATATACTTGTTATTTTTAATTGGTATTAGTCTAATTTTTAATGTTTTAACTAATTGTTATGTAGTTATGAAAAAATTGAGATAATCAAGTTTGGTATATGAAATTCATGGATTAGTGAGCATTTGCATGATCTAATCACCGGGAATCAAATGTGGTATTTATTAGGTTAGTTTCTACATAAAAAGATGGGAAATTGAGAAAATTGATTAAGTATTCAAAATGCAGAAATTGAGTCAATTTGTTTAAAATGCCCATTTTCGGATCGGAGTTTTGGTATCGAGATCCGATTTTTCAAAGTGTTGATAACACCTTTTCTTCTTTAGATTATTCTAGTTGTTCAATTTGTAGTTTAGAAATGTAATTTTGGGATATTTTGGTGAGCAATGGAGAAGTTGGATAATGCTCATAAACAACGAAGTAAGAAAAGCTTATAGAGGAAAATGTCCCAAACCACTAGTTTTACACAAACAACCCATGCAAGGTAATGGTAAGAGTTGTTTTGTCTATATTGGTGAGAATATGATTTCTCTAAAGAATGGGCATACCTCTCATGATGATGGTGGGAGTGAATGCAAGATCACGATCAAGAAGGGGACAAACCTATAATCATGGGAAATTCATCCGAGAAAGAACGCAAGACATCTCCATTGAGAGATGAACATCCTAACGGAGGAGCTAAAACACTTTCCCATCATCAAAATTACACAAATGGAAGTCCTACAAGGTATGTAAGAATAAGTACTCCAATGTTTCTTCGATTATGAGAAGAATGGCCTTAAAACACAAAAATTTATAACATGTAATTTTTTGGATTGAAATAGCCATTATGTGGCCATGTGTTGGAAGAGGAAGTCCTTATAAAGGAAGCCTATGCCATTTAAGAAGAACAAGAATTGTTGTTAATACCACTCTCTAATTCAAAATGTGGAGAATGTCAAAAAAGGCTTACTATCCAAGAAAATGAACAAGAATTAGTGTACTCAATAAAAATGAGTGGCCATTGTGTTGACAAGTGTTAGAATCTTCATCCAC
Organism: Taxus wallichiana var. yunnanensis; assembly: GCA_018340775.1. NCBI lineage: Eukaryota > Viridiplantae > Streptophyta > Pinopsida > Cupressales > Taxaceae > Taxus > Taxus wallichiana. The sequence goes on along the minus strand of CM031238.1, from coordinate 130,678,781 downwards.
AACTTTGTCCAAATATTGACAAGAAGAAAGTTGTGAACACTAACAATTTAAGAGAAAACCCGTGCAAAAGCCCACATATCAAAAGAATATCCCATCAAGAGGGACCTTCCCAAAGAGGAGAATCCATCAATTTGGGTCGGTAAGAAAGTATTTACTTTCGTGGATAGTATATTTGCATAGTTAAGTTTTATTTAACATGTTTTTAGCACCTCTAAATCACTTCTTGGGTTTCCATTGTTGAAGAAGCATGAAGGAAACTAACCCCATTTGTTTGAGAAAGTGTGGAGGTAGAACACTCATTAAGGGTGAATATGGAGCAACCATCTAGGTTGAGAAGCACATTATGAGCATCATGTTATAAGAGGTTGTATCATTTTTATTTTGCATTCTCATGTTCATGTTGACATTAAATTCAACATGTTTTGCTTATTTCTTACCATTTTTTGTCACATTTGGCAAGATAGGTAAAGAGGCACTCCATTGAGAGGGAACTTCAAGAAAAGGTTCTAAAAGTTAGACAACAATAGAGAGAAGTGTTGATGGGTATCTTATAACATGCAAGTGAGTTGAAGTGTTCTTCTAAGAGGAGACGAAGTGGCAAGAGATCAACATCTGAAGTTCCTCTATGGTGAGTAGCACTTAAAATGAGTATTGTTGTTTTATTTCATTGAAATATGTTTTTCAATGTAAGTGCAAATTTGTATATGTACTTTTTTAAAGACCCAAATTCAGAATTTTTGTAATGAAATTGTGTTTACAATCCATGTATATTACATTTTGATTGTAAGACCCCAACAAGGGAAAATTGTCCAAGTGGTGACCTATTATAACACCACTTATTATGCAATGCATTTTCCTACCCTTGTTGAGGATATTGAATAGTAGGGAGATTATAACATATCATTGGGAGAGATTCATTCGACTACAAACAATTCGAGAGGCTAAGAGAATCTTTAAAGAAGAAGACCAAAACCCAAGAGTGCAAGAAGGTTAGTTGGTAGAAATGGGAGGGAGTCATGAACTATCTTTGTCACTTGGGTTTGTAGGATCCAGTTTGGGAAATCAACCTCCAAGAGAGATAAATGAATAATTTTCCATACATGTCGGTGTATTATAAGAAATAACCGCTATTTTGGGGATAATAAACAATTTATGTCACTTCTTACTGGGAGAAAAGGAAAAACAAGTTTATTGTCTATTATTATAAGATTAAAACCAAGAGCATGTTGCAAAGACATCTTAGAGACAATACAAAGATATTTCAGCCTCGTATTGGAATAAACAACCCCATATTGAGAGATATCCCCATATTCGGAGAGATAGCCTCGTATTGGAAGATAACCTCATATCGGGAGAGATAACCTCTTATTAGGAGACATCCCTGTATTAGGAGAGACAAGCATGTATTGGGAGAGATAGCCCCGTATTGGGAAAGATAGCCCTGTAATGGGAGATATAAATCCATATTGGGAGATATAACTCCATATTAGGAGATACAACCCTATATTGGGAGATATCCCTGTATTAGGAGAGAAAACCCATTATTGGGAGACAACCCCGTACTGGGAGAGACAACCTCATATTAGGAGAGATAGCCCTGTAATGGGAGAGACAACCTCTTATGATCGTGAATCAAGGTGAGAATCTCTGAGTTACTTACTTGTTGATTATTTTTTCTCCGGAATTATTTTGAGTTGTAGGAAGAGGTTATGCTTGAAATAAGAGAGAAAAATATAGAAATGAGGGAGTTGTACCTTTAGTTATTTTCTAAGAATGAAATAGACTTTTGGTGTTCCAAAAACTTTTAGTTGGGAGAAGTGGTATAAGGGTATCCCCATAGGTCAAATGGTCAGCAATTAATTTGAAAGTTCTACACAATGAAGATCTCATTGAGAGATTTCCAACACATTTTAAATGGAGTCAAATCAACGTCATAAGTGAAAGTTATGACTCAATGAATTTTTACGTCAACAAGAAAAATGAAGCAAGTTGCATAGGGATGATGTCATCATCTTGTTTGGGCTTTCCAAATGGACCAATGGGGTATTGACATGTGGAAAAGAACATTTTTACAAAAAGGGTTGTTTTGGTTTTTCACCTCCGTTCTTCGATGGTTGAATATGGGGCCCACACTATTTGTTGGTTAGGCCCTCCTTAGCCGGTGGGGTCCATTTTTGTTAGGAAATGGACCTGCCACCTTTTCATCACAAGATTTCCACCAAATTTCCAATCAAGATGAGTTAACAACCAATGATGAGTTTAATAGTCATCATCGAGTTGATGTCGACCTTAATGGCGAGCTCATTCATCAACCTCCACGTGGAATTTATACAACTCGCTCCCCATGTTCAATGCATTCAATGCATGGGTGGTGATCTAAAAGGAGGGGCATTATCTATGTGCTAAGTGTCAACACAACAACCAAACCAACTAAGTTCCCAAGTGCATCTAACTCAACTACCAATACATATGCAATGACCAACACATTTACTAAGTTGGGTGCCTAACTAATCTAAGGCACATTCAAATTCAATGATAAGGTGGTACTTTGAACACTTAAAAGGTGGGGCACACTAGTTTTAAATCACATGCTCATCGCTATTCCCACACATATAGTCTTATTCATAAGAGTATGTTAAAAATGTTTGTTTTACTCCCATAAAGTGGGATTTTTATAAGCAAAAAGCAAGGCACTTGGAAAAGGATTTGAACCCCAATTATTATTAGCAAAATGATGAGTCTTAGCCACTAATCCATAAGCCTTGAAACATTATAAAAGGCCAATAGTTCCATTTGAGCGTGATAACTTGGCCAAGTTTCGGGCCCCTACTTGGGAGAGTTAGCAAGCTTTGTGAAGCTTTTTGCCATGGAACCCTTTTGTAAAAGGAGAATATTATAGCCTCTTTTTATAAAGAGAGATTTGTTTTGCGCTTTTGTAAGGGGGGAGAGAGAGAGAGAGTTATTACACATTAAAATAAACCTTTGTAAAGGAGAGATAACCTCTTTTTTCTTTTTCTTTTAAAGAAAAATAAGCAAGTTATAGTCTATTTATTATAGGGAACAAAATTTTAAGGCTAAAATATTGTTACAAAGCCTTCTAGAGTAAATTGGAGACTTTTATGCAAATCAAGAGCCCCACATTGGGAAAAAGATGATGTAAAACAACGTATTTTACTTTGATCTAATTGATCGGCTCATACATTGAGGAAAATGCGAGACTTAGCCCAATAGGAGTGAACTGTTATCAATTCAATTTTTGTTTTATATCTTCATTTATATACTTGTTGTTTTAAATCGGTATTAGTATGGTTTTTAATGTTTTAGCCAATTTTTATGTAATTTTGAGAAAATTGAGATAATCAAGTTTGGTATCCAAAATCCATGGATTAGTGAGCATTTACATGATTTAATCACTAGGAATCAAATTTAGTATTTATTAATCCAATTTCCACGTAAAAAGAAGGAAGTTGAGATAATTGATTAAGTATTTGAAAATGAAGAAACAAAGTCAATTTGTTTAAAGCGGTCATTCTCGTATCAATTACGGAAACCTTGTATTTCAGAGAAATACATTTTCTTGTATCAAATTTTCTTAAAAAAGGCATTGATCTCTACTATTATGCACACCAACATTCATATTAGGATTATTTGCATCCATTCTATTATTCACTCAAGGTTGATTTTGCATTATAATTGAACTTCTAGGATAAGGTGGACCTTGTCTTGGTGAACTAAACCAAGAACAACAATATGATCAAAGGGTTATTCTCTTGATTTGACTCTCAATTTCTCCAAATACTTGTTATCTAATTATGGGATATTAAGGTTAGAAAGTTCTTTGATAAAAGGTGTGACTGAAAATCTCATCGTTTCTCAAGTAATGGATAAGTGAAGGCACCGGGATCTTTGTCGAGGATGAGATTTTACTAGTACTTCCACAATCAATAGTGGAAGGATTTATGGGATTGACTTCTCTACTTGAAGACTCGAGAACAATTAGATTCGGAATTATGATATTCAAGAACGTCTTGAATAAACAACAAAGTTCACCATGATTAATCAAAAATACACATCAATATAGGAATATAAATATGAAAATGAGAAATACATTGTCCCTCCATAGGATTCCAATTGGTTTATTCTTAGACACTAATTTTATAAGTTATAGTTCTAAATGCAACTTCTTAGATGAAGTTTCTATGAAATCATAATGTAACCACTCTAGTTTTATAAACTTTGAGTCATGAGAAGCAATACAAGTCAAAGGGACAATAAATTGGCTAAAATTTAACAAATATACAAGCTAAACTAGATTTCAACCACAAGGGCATTTCCACTACCTCAAAGGTATACAAAAATTAGACATAAACTTTGGATCTAAGGTATTTATGAAAATACATAGAACATGTGATCCCTTAGCATAAATTACATAATACAATGACAAAAACCAAAAAGATCACAAATAAAACTAGTGTTCTGATAAAAAATAAATAGGGACTAAAACTAGAGTTCGACAAAAAATAAATTACGTAATGCAATGACTAAAACCAAAAATATCACAAATAAAACTAGAATTTGCGAAGAAAAAAACTATCCCCTTAAATGCGGGATAATAAGTCCTCGACATTGATGCCATTTTGTTAGAGCCCAAATATACACCCTATTGATTTGGTGAAGAGAATCAAGAATGAATTAATCATAGTAATTGGACCTCTTTAAAAATTAGATTTTTGATTGAAAAGCATAACCATATATTAAAGATGACATAAGAAGTACAATGCTAATCATACAAAATCGGGTGGAAAAGATCACACCCCATAAGCAGGATCAAAGTAGCCATAAAGAGGCTACGAGTAGCAAAGTGTCATATCGCAGTAGCATTTTCAATCAAAAAAGTTTAAAACAAGAAGTGCAGAGAACCAGAGAAAACTCCAAACATGGAGCTAGGCAGCAACAACAAACATGGAAGATGGTGGCGGTGGCGGTGGGCTCTTTGGACGGTCACCACCCCAACCACCAAGAGTAGTGTCGGGGGTGTCATCAGGTGGCTCCCAGCCATGCCTTGTTGTTGCTCCTTCTCGTTTCCTCGTCGGGAGGGCGAGATAGCCAAAGAGAGCCGTGAAAACTTTGATTGGTTGGCGCCTACCACTGGAACCACCTGCGCGAGCCCAACCGACCAAACACCGCGGTAGCGGGCGGAGTCCAAGACGGAGGCGTAAAGGGGACCCACTAAAAATTAGATTTGATTTGAGGTTAACTAATTAAGAGGTAGTTAACTCCTTACTTTTCAAGCTCTATGAAATCTATGGGAGACACTCTTTTACGCAACCCAATGGGCATTGAATAATAAAAGAATATTAGTTAGGTGTAATAGACCTAATCAACAATCCTAACCACTATGATTTTCCACACAATTTGTTGTTTTTGGAAAAGGGTGAAGTTGAGGGTTTTGAAAGGACCCACATCCTTATTACAAAAACAAAGGGGCAACCAACCCAATTACGAGTAACATTTTTTAAGAGAATCAACTGCCAACTTGGCAGCCAAAGAAGTTATGTTTATCAGCCAGTTTGATAAGGTCGATGTAGTCAAAATTAATCTTTCCCCAGGTCGCGTCAGTGTGATCATTCCAGTCTTTGACGACAAAGAAAAATCTGTTTATGTTAGCTAGAATATTCACAACAATGTCATTGTCATCTTGGTCATGTTAAGAAGCCGAAACAGGTTGCAGCACATCAATCGAAGCCATATTTTTGTCCTCAATAATAATATCAGGAACATTACCCTGCACAAGAGAAGGGAGTCAGAATACACAGACAAAATTACCAGTAGAACCTCATGGATATCTTCATCATCAGTGTCAAGAAGATGAACCAGAGACACCTGAGCCGGAGAAAGTAGAGCCAGAGTAGGCGAGGACAAGCTGGGTGAAAGCGTGGGCGGACCCGACTCAGGGAGGGGCGGTGGAGAAGAGGAAGCGAGAGGAGCGGAGGTGGGGGAAGTCGCAACGAACAAGCCTATGATGATAACATCAAAATCTGAATTGGGAGGAAGGTTGAGGTGGCGACAAAGGCGGTGGGGCTCGTCAGAGGAAGAGGGAGGGCGCTGAGGTGTCTCAGAAGCAGGTTGGCGGCACACCTTACCTAAGATGGGAGGGAAGTGCTTAATAGCTTACGGAGAAGCCGTAAAGGAGAATAACAGATAATTGTGAAGCGAGTTTTGCCCACCTTAACCTTACCTTTCTTCCATGTAGCAAAAATGCTGACAGAGTGACCCTTCAAATGTTCCATGAAAGTGGATATTCCTGCGGCTTGCAAGTTATTTGGTCCCCTTTGACTTCTTCACAAGAAATGGGCTCAATTCTGCGGATTTGGCCACCCATGTTGAACTGTAAGATCAATAATGGAAAGAAAGCACAAATGCCTCTGTTAAACAAATTATACAATCACCACCACCTCTGACGTAAGTACTCGCTAAAATTAAATCGCAGAGAGTGCTTTTAATGATTAGGGGACCTTTCTGCTTAATCATAATAGATAGGATCTTGTAATTACACGAGTGTGATCCCAAAAGGTCACTAATAAAGGGATGATCATTCATATCATAGCTGAAGTTGAAGTTAGCCCAAAGGAGACACAAGTTGTTATTAAGCTTGAAGTAGTAGATCATTTGAGATGACTTTGAGAAGGTTGGAAGGAAAATTTTCAAACCAGGATTGAGGCTCTTCATTGAGGACGCCCATATTTGCCAAGAAATCAACCACTCTATTGTCCTCGTGATAAATATGCTGATATTTTATTTGTTAGAAGTGAGCTTACAAAGATCTTATGTCCTTGAGTATATTATTGATGGTCCATTGAACAAGATCCCCATAATTTAAAATTTTGACCAAATTTAAAGAGTCACTCTCGACAATGAGATTTCTCGTGCCAATCGATAGTCATTTCCAACCCTTTGAGGATGGCCATAGCTTCAACTCGTGGTTAGTGTCGGTGGATAGGTTAGCTGCAAGCCAGTGGCCAAAGGTGACCAAGTCATCCCTCATGATAACGCCTTCTCTAGAAGCACTAGGATTTCCCTTAGCAACACCATCAAAGTATTAAGTTTGAGCCATCCTAGAGGAAGGGGGACCGAGAAGTGTTCTTTCTAGCCAAGGCGAAACCGGATCTGCAATTGATATTAATAATTGTTTTAGCCGGGAAAGCGAAGGACATAGATTGATTTTTGATTGTGCTTCATCCAAATGTAGCAATTCAAATTTTCCTATAAGCTGGAAACAATGTTAGTGAAAAGCGCCCCAAATCCCAAGTTTGCTCCTTGAAAATATGTTTGTTCCTTTCTTTCCAAATACCCCATAAGAAATGAGAGAGCAGGAGAAACCATGTAAGAGAGGCTATAGGATGATGAAAAGGAGAATGCCATTGGATAAAAGTTTCAACAAGAGAGGAGGGTAAAACCCAACCGACTTCCATTTTAGCTTGAGAAATGCAGACTCTAAAGCGAGTGAGTGAAGGGGCAATGAAGAAACAAATGAGAAATTCTTTCCATAACATTAAGGCAAAGGATGCATCGGGTGGGAAGAGAGTAACCTCTACGCTTGAGATTTTCCTCGGTTAGAACAACGCCACGAGAGGATAACACGGAGAAAAGACCAATTTGGGTACAACCGAGGGAACCAAGACAACTTAAGAGGACCACGAGAAGGGTGAGATTTGGATAGGTAGGCGGCCTTGACGAAAAAAAAAAACACCAGAGGGGGAGGAAGGCCAAATACATTCATCTTGAGAATGGGAAGTGGGGATGTATTGAGAAGAAAGTACCCTTTTAAGACAATGAATACACTTTGAATTTGAATATAGCTACATCCCACCCAGGAAGGAATGTGCCAATTAAGGGTATTATCATCCAAGCCAAAATAACCTTTGAATTTATAGTCGCATCGAACAATCAACTGATTTTTGATTGGATTCCAGAAGGGGTCCCTTGTTAGGGGCTTATCCCCTAATCACCAATCCTCCCAGAAGTCAATTAGAGAGCCATCTCCTAAGCTCCATCTAGTTCTAGACTGGAGCAAAGATTGAGAACTGATATTATGGAATTCCATATAGTCAAGCTCCTCACCAAAACAGAAGATAGGAAGCCTTCCAAAGGAGGGAGGTATTTCTTAATAAGGAGTTGAGCCTAAGGGGATTTGTCATTTGACACAATAGCCCAACCTAACTTAGCAAGCATAACTTCATTCATATTAACAACAATTCTGAGTCCCTGACCTCCCGCCTCCTTAGGTTTATAAGCTTTATTGCAGGAGACTAAATGAATCGTATTCTGCTCTTTGGTGCTCCAGAGGAAGTGATTTTGAATTTGTTCAATACGTGCTGCCACCAAGGAGGAATTTTGAGCAGAGACATAACCGAAATAGGAAGGCTTTGAGAGAGGTTTTAACCAGCTGCATGACTTGCCTTCTTGGCTAAAGAGCGAACCTTTCCATCCTGCTAGTTTCTTCTAGAAACACTCTATAATAGGAGACCATAGGGATTTAGTTTTCCTTCCTTTGAAAAGGGGAAGTCCCAAGTAGGTAAAAGGGAGCTCCGCATTGTTACAACCAAAAATATCAGCTATTTTATTTTTCATGCTAACCGGGGTATGGATGATAGAAATGTTGCTTTTAGTAAAATTGATTAGCTGTCGAGAGGCCACTTGGTAGCAATCCAAAATATTTTTCAAAGATCTAGCCGACCATGAAGGTAAGAAAAAGAAGGGTGTCATCAGCAAATTGGCTATGAGAGGTCGATGGGACTTGCGATGTTATCTTGAGACCATAAATAATATTTTATTGTTTGGAAGCTTCAAGAGCCCTGCTCCAAGAGTCAGCCATAAGGAGGAATAAGAAAAGAGACAATGGCCCCCTTGTCGATTCCCTCACTATTTGCGAAAAAACATGTCGAACCCCATTCACAAGTATGGAAAAGCAAGGGGAGGTGATGCAACTAGTGATCTAGTTACACCATTTATCAAAAAACCTGAATTTTTTTAGGACTCCAAGGAGAAAAGGCCAACCGACTCTATCGATTTTTTTTTGGATATCCAACTTTAGAATCATTCCTCTTGATTGAGAGTGATAAGCAAAGTGGATGGCTTCATGAACAACAATAACTCCCCCTGTATCAACCTTCTACTAAGAAAACCATTCTCTTTGGGAAGAAATCAAGGAATTCATAAAAGGCTTCAACCTCCTTGCAAGTATCTTGGTGACAACTTGATAAGCCATATTGCAGAAGGTGATTGAGCGAGAAGTTTGAAATCGGTTTAGATCCCATAGCCTTGGGGCTAAGGTGATAAAGGAATTGTTCGATCCTTTAGGAGAGAATCATTAACTTAGAACTCATTGACCACTTCAATCAAGTCGTGTTTGATAATACCTCAGAAGCTTTGGAAGAAATTTACATGAAATCCATTAGGGCCTAGGGACTTACCACCTTTCATACTAAAAAACAACCTTATGGATTTCTTCAATAGAGAAAGGTTGGGTGAGCTTGTCATTAATTTCCTCTGAGATAATCCAGGATGTGCTACAACATAACAAACATATCACATTCATTAGGAGGATCTTCTTCTTAAGGTAGGTTTGCATAAAAGTTAACCAATTCCAAAGTGATATCACCCTCAGAATTCTGAAGTCTGCCATCTAAAAAAATAGGTTCTTTGATTTTATTGCAGATTTTGTGTTTTAAGGAGTGATATGAAAGAATTTAGTATTGTGGTCTCCTTGATCTAACCGAGAGAGCTCTAGATCTTTGTCTCCAAAAAATTTCCTCTTCAGCTAGGGTGTTGTCATAGTTAGTGAAAAGGGTTAATTCTTATTGGTGATATTTAGGATTTCTGCCACTCCTTTTAATATTAGAGGAGATATCCGAGAACTTTTGGGATAGAAGAAGTTTCCTTTCTCTAATATCTCTACAAATTTTACCTTTCCAAAATTTTCAGTAGCTGCTTCAGGCAAAGCTTAACTTCTTGACAAACTTGAACATAGATGAACCATGTATGTCCACCGACCACCAATCCTCAACAAGGGGGAAAGATTGTGATTTTTAAGCTAGGCCAATTTGAATTTGAAGGGAAGGTTCTTGGAATTTTGGAAAGATGCAACACTTAAGATTAAAGGGCTATGATCAAGAAACGGCTCTTGGAAGAGCGCTTAAGAAGAAATTAGGAAAATAAGATAACCAGTCCATAGAAACAAACATTCTATCAAGATTTATTTGAATGAAGTTAGCACATAATATGTGATTTTTCCAAGTAAAGGAGGCACCATGAAGATCAAAGTCAAAAAAATCACTGAATGAATGAAGGCCGCAAAGGCGTCCATATCTGTAGTTGGCTAGCGTATGCCTTGTATCTAAGAAGTACAAAGGAGTATTAAAATCTCCGGTGATGAGGCACAAAAGATGTTAGCTATTGTTCTTGACATCAAGAATCTCTTTCCAAATTATTTCTCTCTAATTTTCTAGATTGGGTGCATACAAATTTATAGCAATCCAACCTAAACTTGAACCTATTTCTTGAAAAAATGTTCCCATGAAATGGGGAGTTTTAATGATACATTCTCCAAACAAAACCTTAGAATCCCAAAGAATACAAAGGCCCCGAGAGTTCCCATAAGAGACCTGAGAGGAAAAGGAGGTTGTAGGCCAAACCTTAGGAAGGATTGAGTCCTATTTGAGCTTTATTTCTTAACATGATGATGTCGAGGGTATGCTTTAATCTCATATCCTTAAGGACTCTTTTCTTGAGGGGAGCATTGATTCCCCTTATATTCTAGGAGAGAATCTTCATTTTTTGGATTTAGATTCCCCCTTCTAGAGTAAGGATATCTTGACTACCTCATGCAATATTTTGGGATGTCTCTAGGCGATGCTTAACCGATTGGAGGTTCTTCCTACTTTTTACTAGAGCCAACATCACCATTTTTATTACGGTTGCTTCGTGTGTTCTTGGTTGGATCACCATCCTCCATAACCAATGGGGAGGGAGAGGGAAGGTCAAGCCAACATCAAGGCAGTGGAAGGATAGGGTGAGGAAGGAAGAGAGAGGAAGACCTCTTGAGACAAGTTGGGGGAAAGAGAGGGAAGCCAACCTCAAGAGGGGGATCGGGAAGCGAGTGGAGAGAGGGTGAGGAGGGAATGACAAAAGCTTCCACCACAAGAGAATGAGATGGTTTTTTAGTGGGAGTCACGGTTGAAGGGATTTCACCCTCTTCTGGAGAGTGTCAAAGGGATTAGAAGTGTTCGCTTTAGGCACGAATTTGGGAACATATTTTTCTTCAATTTAGGTGAACAAGCTGGGGCATTTGCTTAGGAATAGGTTTCAACGGGTAATTTGGGGCCTGTGTCCAATATTCTTACGAGATAGAGTAGGATTGAGGAACATACTCATACTCGATAGATTGAGGCTAGCTTCCGAGGTCTTATAGGATATCACTAGATTTTGGAATAGGACAACTAATATCAGCCATAACAAAGAATCTAACATGGATAAGTCTAGATTTAGCTTTCGTTGCTTGATCAACAACAAGGAGGGATCTAACGAAAGAGCTATACCTTCAATGATAGAGGGGCTCCAAAACTCCATTGGAAGATCGAAGGCATACCCATATCGAGCTTGGTTTATTGTCTCCATCTTCGTGTGAGGATCAAAATCAGTGTCTATTTCCTATGATAGAAACCACGTCTTCCGTAAAACCACGGACCTCAAGGAGCATACTGGTGAAATATTATTTAAGGACCTTAAAGGTGAACATAAGGTATTGCTACAATCTTGAGGGGGGCCTGAGGGGCCCACTTAGTGCATGCCCATTTACGAATATCCTTCGTGAGAGAGGCGAGGACCCATTAGCTTGCCAATCAAAGATAAGTGCCTCAAGGAAATCACAATATCTATGACCCGAGAAGGAACCTTCAGCTTGACAGTTTTCCTTCCACAACCTTGGGTGCAATGTTGTTAGGATAAATTTTATTATCCTATTATTTAATTATGCATAGGTTAATTATTTAATTAATTTTAAATAATTATATTGTTATATGGTTAATAAACCATATTTATGCGTATTGATTGTTATATTGTTTTAAACAATATATTTGTCTTTATGTAATTTTGCTTCAGGATGTTATTGGAAGCTTGTTTATTCTAGGTTTTGGTTGCACTGTGCAACTCATTTTCCGGATGTATTTGGTGTGCAATATCTATAAATATTGCAGCCCATCCTCTGTAATTTTTTGATTGAGATCAATAAAATCTACACTGAGGCTTCCGTCCACTGTTTCTCAATCAACATTTGGTACCGGAGCGAAATTCAGCCTGTGAAGGTGTGGAAGAGAGAGACAAAGAGAGAGGAGATGGAGACGTGTTTGCAGCATTTGAGAGCACTGTCGGCCTCGTGCAAACTCCTAGCCCCATCTCTGCCTCCCCACATCACTGTTCCTTCCGAGGTACTTGGAAGGCAAATTTTTTTTTCGCAGTGCACTCAAGCACTGTGCAAAAATTGCTCAGTATTGATAATAATAATTTTTTTTTCCAATCAGGGTTTTGTTTTACTGTATTTGGAGGTTGTTTTGCTTGTTTTGGAGGTGCATGCGTGCACTGCGTGAATCAAACGAGCAAAGAAAATAAAAAAAAAGGAGGCGTTTTTCTTGATCCAAAGCTGACTCCTACGAGAAAAAAAAAAATGTTTTTGTGAGCATATGCGCCCTTTGCTGTCCCCCACGGCCTGTGCAAGCAAATAAACACAAAAATGCGATCAGTCCAGCAATACAGGCATGGCCAAAAGGAAAAAACGCATCCAAGGCAAAAATACAAAGCAAAAGCGCCCAGACGGTAAAAAACGCGCGGCTGTTGCCTCAAGCTCTTTCATTAAAAACGCGAGCGACTGCGCATTGTAGATGGAGCAAGAATCGAAGAAATAATCAAAAAAGGAAGATACATACAGTAAATACGGCCTGTACAGTGCGTCCCAAGGGAAAAAACGTGCCCCAGGAGAAAAAAAACGTGCCCAAACACAAAAAAACGCGGCCTGCACTTGCAAATCAATGCGTGGGAAGGAGAAAATGCGGCCTGAGCAAGAAAATGCGGCCTGAACAAGGAGAAAATGCTTCAGATCCATTTTTTGGGCAAATACAACCCTAAAAACGCCCCTTCACCAGCATGCGCCACGTGGCATCCATTTTCCAAGAGGTAAGTCAATTTATTTGTCAATAAATACAAATTGCTTCCTTCATAGTCCAAGCGCCCCAAGTGGGCAAGTTGGTTAGTGCATTTGCCTTGGGAGTGAGAGGTTTGAGGATCAAATCCCACTAAAAACACTCAAAAACTCTCCTTTTGCATCTGGCGGAAATTTTGGCGAAACTACTAAATTTAGCAGGTTTTTTGAATTTAGTTACAACTAACTAAATTTAGCGGAGCAATCCCTAACTTAGGGTAAAATTTTTTTTTCTCCTATTTGGTCTGTTTTCTCATTCCAGACATTTTTTGCAAAAGGAGACCCACCTAAAAATTGCATTTTCAGCTATTTTTTTGCAATTTTTAGCATTTTGGGTTCAGGAGGTCACCAGGACCCCGAAACTGTAATTTTTTTTTTTTTTTACTGTCATTCAAATTGTCTTGTATATTGTACTAATTTGCGGAGTTGCCATAGTCAGCTGCAAAAACTTTATGAATCGCTTTCGTAAAGCTGCGCGTGTAATTAAAAATAGTAAATTTGGTTCTCAGTAACACTCACGAGATCCACAGATCTCATTCGCAGCTGGTTCGGTATATACGGTGCCTGCAGGAAGTGCTTATGGGTAAAGCCGTCGTGACTACTACGCACTTAACGCCTAATATAGCTGCAACAACGCGTCGTCAGGCATCGTCCCTATAAATCGAGGGAGTAATAAGGTCACGATGCACACACTATGAACCATCCCATCCCAAATCGTGAGCGATTGCAAGACATAAATCCGCATCGAGAAATTATCCGAGTATATAGCGAAGTTACGCGCGCGTATGAGGATATTTCTTTGATCCGGTGTCAATAATCGCACTGCAGACCCCATCGATCTTGTCTTGGTACCACGTATTGAATTCTTTCACGTCACGTTAACGCCTCTTTCACGTCGCCGGGTATATAGAAAGGCGAGCTTCTTCCACGTACAGCGGGTATATCGGAAGGGTGCATATATAGAAAGGTTCGGTATATCGGATGACGGTATATAGATTGGGAGACCTTATACGGAGTGATAAGAGCCAAACCCATCGGTGATCTCTGCAAAATGGGCACAATGCCCCCAAATTTTTTCTTAGGATTCACAATTGCTCGGAGGAAGCAACTATCTTGCTTGGAAGAAAAAATCAAAACACAACTTGAGTTTGAAGAAATCGGCTGTTGTGGTGGTACTCTAACCGAGATCACCAACGGATGCAACACAACAACGACAATTTGATAAGCGCAGATCGAAAGCAAAGCTCATCATTTTGTTTGGAGTGTCGACGATGTGCAAGCCCACATTCGAGATGCCACATTAGCAAAAGAAGCTTGGGATAAGCTAAGCACAATATATGAGGCCAAGAACAAGAATGTCATACTCAATTTGCAGAGTCAGTTACATACATTGAAATTCAAACAGAATGAGAAAATTGAAGCCTTCTAAGAAGAGTTGCGAGTTGAGGGCTTCACTTCTAGCCCTAGGAGAAGAGGTCAAAGATGAGTCTCTCGTTCCCATTGTTCTGAGAGCTCTCCCTTCTTCTTACCAAATTTTTGTCACAACTCTAAACTTGTCAGATACGACAATTAGTTTTGACAAGTTAGTAAACCTCTGCAACAAGAGGAAGCAATACAACAAAGATGATGAAGAGAGAGAGCCTTGTCTTCACATCAAAATGGAAAGGAAAGGTAAAGGAAAACCTAAATCCTATCAAAAGTCCCCACATCGAGAATCGGTATCATGGGGACAATCAACGAGAAGAAGCGATGTCCCATTTGCGAAAAGAGGACATGACTTGCAAGAATGTTGGTTTAACACATATAAGAAAGGTTCATCAAGCAATTACGGACCCACAACAACAACAAAATTACAAGGGACATTCAAACAATTATCACGGGCGAGAAAAGGGGAAGGCTGGAAAGAAGACCCCACCGTGAAGGTAATATTCTTTGAGCAACAAGATCGATCAGACAATGAAGACTTCTTGTTCACTTTTCGATCAAGTGAACCATCCACGCGTCATCTAGTGACATCTGGTATGTTGATTCGGGAGCCACTCGACACATGACCGGCCACAGAGTGGTTTATTTCAATGAGGGACACGCCATCGAAAAATCATGTTTCTTTGGGAGATGATTCTTCATATCTGATTCAGGGGATTGGAAACATTTCTCTACCCCTTGGTTCACACAAATGCAAACTATCGGATGTTCTATATGTCCACTGGGTTGACAAAGAATCTTCTTTTGGTCGATCGACTCCTAGATCACAACACGAAAATTGACTTTGATAGTCAATCCGGCAAGAAAATGTGTTTCGATTAGGATAAATCCAGAGGCTCGAAAATAATTGCAAAAGCCTCAAATGTGGGGCGAATGTTTCAACTTGATTTCATTCACAAAAATGATCAAGCACTTGTGGCTAAAAACTCCACCTCGGCTCGGTTGTGGCATCGGAGAATTTGGTCATGTAAGCTTCAAATATCTCGACACACTTCGCCGATGTAATATGGTACATGGGCTACCATCTCTTGAGAAGGATACGAGACAAGTGTCCTCACCGGCTTGCATAGAGGAAACAACACGTGTTTCATTCCAAACAAGTACTTTTCGAGCTCATGGTAAACTTGACCTGGTTCATACCGATCTCATGCGGTCAATGCGGCCAAGCCATTCGGGGGTTCCGGTACTTTATGCTCTGTGTTGATGACTATTCACGCAAAATGTGGATTTTTTGTCTTCGTAAGAAAAGTGAAGCCTTTGAAGCGTTCAAAAAAAGTTCAAAGTGGCGGTTGAGAAAGAAGCTGGTCGTCACATCCAGAACTCTCCGCTCGAGATCGAGGGGGAATTCACGGTGATGAGTTGAGAGACTATCTACAAACTCACGGGATTCGTCGACAAATGCCTCCTCCACACACACCGTGCAAAATGGTGTTGTCGAGAGAAGAAATAAATCTTATCATGGAAATGGTGCGATGCATGCTCGATGATTCCGAACTTGCAAAAGACATTTTGGGCAGAAGCAGCAAAAACAGCAGTGTATTTGTTAAACAGAGCGCCCACAACTGCTCTTGATGGAATTACACCACAAGAAGCATGGTCAAAAAGGAAACCATCCATTGCACACCTCAGAGTATTCGGGTGCAAAGCCAGCATGCACATACCCAAACAGAATAGAAAGAAATTGGACATGAAGTCACAAAATCTCATCTTCATTGGATATAGTGAAGAGACTCTTGGAGTGCTGGTGATGGATCCTAAGACCAGAAAAGTCTACACAAGCAGAGATGTTGAGTTTTTCGAGAAGAAGGAAGCAGAGACTCCTCCTCCGGACTTGCAAGATGTAGATTTTTCACCAGTTGTAAAAACTAAAGCAAATGTTCCCTCAGAAGATGAAAGTGATGATGGGGATGATGGTATTGATCAGATAGAACCACAACCCATGGGAACAGCTCAACGTATGCCTAAATGGTGTAGAAGCACATTACGAGATGCAAGGGTGGATGCTGCACTAGGATACATCCACCCTGGACCACGGACTCATGATAAAGCAAGAGAAGAAGTTAACTTTGCTTTGATGAGTAGAGTCATTGAATTAGACGAGCCCTCTGTCCGAGGGAAGCCCTACGGTCAAAAGCTTGGAAAGATGCCATGGATTACGAATATCGATCGGTGATGAAGAATAACACTTGGCGACTTGTCGATCTTCCACGAGGAAGAAACCCATTGGTTGTAGATGGATATTCAAAACTAAGTACAAAGCGAGATGGGACAGTGGAAAGTGCAAAGCAAGACTTGTAGCAAAGTGCATGCATGAGAAAGAAGGCATTGACTATGAGGAGACATTTGCTCCCACGGCTAAGATCAAAGCGATCGGGATGATCTTTGCTCTTTGCTCGATTTGGTTGGAAATTCCATCGAGATGGACGTAAAAAGTGCCTTCTGAATGGAGATTTACAAGAAGAAGTCTACATGACTCAACTTTGAGGATATGTTGTACTGGTCAAGAAGAAAAGGTATGCGGACTCGGGAAATCTCTGTATGGCCTCAAGCAGGCACCCGGGCATGGTACATCAAGATTGATGAACATATCGCACAACATGGATTGTCGAGAAATCCATATGATCCCAATCTCTACCTCAAAAAGCAAGGGGGAGATGGTGATTGTTGTAGTTTATGTCGATGATCTAGTCATCACTTTGGCGATTCAGTGAAGATGATTGATGCAACAAAGAAAGATCTTAAATGATCATTCGACATGACAGATCTCGGGCTGATGCACTATTGTCTTGGATTGGAAGTATGGCAGAAAGAGAATCACATCTTTGTTTCTCAGCTGAAATATACCAAGACAACGCTCGAGAAGTTTAGGATGATGGATTGCACACCAATTGCTACACCTATGGAGAGCAGATTACGATTATCTCGTTCGAGATCCATCTCTGAGGTAAGTGCCACTCTCATCGGCGCTGATTGGGAGTCTCATTTACCTAACCTACACTAGACCGAGATATCGGCTTTGCGGTGAGCTATCTATCCGGGTTCATGCGGGAACCCAAAATTTGTCATTGGAAAGCAGAAAGCGCATCTTGAGATATCTCAAAGGATCGGTGGATCTTGGTCTAGAATACAAGAAGAATGAAAACTTCTTCTTGATTTGGATATTGATTCGGATCATGCGAGGTAACATTGATGATAGAAAATCCACTTACGGATTTGTATTCTTTATGGGATCGGACCAATATCATGGGGAAGTAAGAAACAACACTTTGTTTCTCGCTCTTCCTGAAAGTGAGTATCGTTCTGCGAGAAGGCATGCGTGAAGCGATTTGGCTACGTCGCATCTTTGGAAGGACTTGGAATACCACAGACAAACCGACTACCATGTATGTTGACAACGAAGGTGTTCTCAAACTTGTTTGCAATCGATGTTTCACGAGAGAACAAAGCACATTGAAGTTGAGTTCATTTCATACGCGAACATGTATTGAAGCACAACATCCAACTTCAATTTTGTCCAATGGTGAACAACGAGCGAGATATTTTCACAAAGTCACTTGCACGTGACAAGTTCGAGTTGTTGAGCATTTCTCTCCTCATCTCTTGAATGACAATGCACAATTAAGGGGGAATGTTAGGATAAATTTTATTATCCTATTATTTAATTATGCATAGGTTAATTATTTAATTAATTTTAAATAATTATATTGTTATATGGTTAATCAACCATATTTGTTATGTATTCAGATTGTTATATTGTTTTAAACAATATATTTGTCTTTATGTAATTTTGCTTCCCGGATGTTATTGGAAGCTTGTTTATTCTGGTTTTTGGTTGCACCTGTGCAACTCATTTTCCCGGATGTATTTGGCTATGCAATATCTATAAATATTGCAGCCCATCCTCTGTAATTTTTTACTGATTGAGATCAATAAAATCTACACAGGCTTCCGTCCCTATTTCTCAATCAACAACAACTTAACAAAAGTGGGAGACCTTAGGAGATCCCACCATAGCTAACTTCTAAGACTCATTAGGAGTACGAGGAGAATAAAATCAGCTAGGGGATCCGTGACACGGCAGGAAGGGTCCATCATCGAGAGAGTGAAGGAAGTCTAGAAAATTTCAAAAAATGTTTAGGTGGGAAAGTTCAAGCAAGCATCCACTCTCTCCAACTCTTTTTTCAAGCCTTCCTTTCCAATCCTCCTTCGCAGTACGGGTTGACTACAAGATGAAATTTATGAATAGTTGGATCAGATTAAGGAAGCTTCTTCACCCAATTTGTTGTTACTAACAAGATAATCACAACATTGTTAAGGATTGAGAAAGGTTGCGAAACATACAAATGTTTATAATCTAGATATCCATGGCTTATAAACTCAATACTTTCTAATACGAAAAATACACATTGGGAAAACTTAAAGGCTTTAAATATGAGTTATAACAACATAGATCTCAAAGGATTTGAAGGCTCAAATGGAGATCTCAAGTATGACACAAGCATTTATGGATATATCTTGAAAATGATGTGATCGGATGAACTACATGATCAATGCCTTGTATCCATTAGGCAAGGAGTATACATGATTAAAACAAGAGTTGATAATAATCAAAGATGACGATAATTTACACAATCATTGGACATTCTTTCTTGATTCATATGAATAAAAAGAAAAATTACATATAAATTCATTTGTGCATCAAAATAACATATTACTGAGTATCTAAATAGTGATATTGAAAAGAATTGCAAAAAACAAGATAATCATATTAAGCAAGGATTTTATAACCTAACAACTTGAAATGTCTAGACAACACAACAACCATTTTATTACCAAACTTTAATATTAAAATTCCGATATTCAAAAAACCTGTAACACTTGTTAAGTCCCTTACAATAATTAATCTTGAATCATAGTGACTTCTATCAAAATTTGTTTAATAAATAGAATAATAAAATGCTTAATTTGGGAAACAACACCTTTTATGAGCCAATATACTCGGATAAAACATTTATTCATCAATTTATAATTCTCTTCCCTCTAGAAAAGAACATCCTAGAAGTGGAAAGCAAAGGTACTCAACATATTACTTGATAAATGATCGAGAGGATGAGAAGGAGACAAAAGGAAACATTGGAGGAGATCATGCGATCTACTAATGCCATGTAATGGAATAGTGTTATTTTAGATCATTCCAATATCATATTAAAAGAGAAGAAACATAAATATGGCTTGATAACAAGTCAATTGTCTATCAAAAGGGCATGAGAAAATACACATGGATTTTTAGAGAATAGAGCATGTGCAATCATGGGGAATCAAGAAGATCGGAGATATAAGAGGCTACTATTTTTCCAATTTGATATGGTCCCTACACAAAATATATGAGGATTCATCACTAGTCTCATATCAATCATGCCCTTCATTAAATGATCACCAATTTGGATACAAATTTACTTTAATCGACAAACATACTTATAGAAACTTTTTCACAAACTACTCATTAATCACCACAAATTTCTCACTAAGACTAAATCCATTGTAAATCTTGTGAATATATATTTCCAATGGTAAAAAACATTTATAAAATGAAATTCCATGTTAAAAATTATGGCAAAAAATCCAAATCTTTACTACTCAACCCACACAACTAAATTTGTGCAAAAAGATTTAAATTTTCAGCTATAGTTACTTTTGCATTTTCTCATTATGTCACGTGTCACATTTTGATTGGGTATCTAGTTGGCTTGTGATTGGGCTATGTGGCAAAAACATGAGACTCTATTTTTGGGGATTATTCTTTCTCTTTTCTTCCACTTCTTACTATATGTTCCTGTACACCAAGAATTTTTCCGCATGTCGAACCCCCATTGGTTCACATAGATGACCCATGATTAGACCACATGGCCCAACAACGTGCCTTCATCAACTAGGTCTATTATGTATATTTGATTTCAACATATTTAGTTGAACACCCATGATTGGGCCACATGGCTCAATCACATGCTCCCAAATTCTCTTGGGTCTTGAACACCTATGATTGGGCCACATGGCACCACTCATGGGTCCCACTTCCTAGACTCAATCTTCCAACTATCCTAGGTACTAAGTATTTAGAATTGTGTCATGTGATGCAATTCAATGTACCTGGGTTTCTCAATTGTCAAACCTTACCTTAACTGAATTTTGTGACCCATGATATTTAATTTTCATGACAAATGTCCTCCTCATGTACCATGTTAGCTCATGCCTTAACCAATTTGGTCAGCCTTAGCTCGAACACTTAGTTGCTTTCATGTTATCTCAAATAAAGAGGGGACATGACACTAGAGATTCAACATCTAGAGTTTAGAGACATTGAATATTGATCACTAGTTTACGTTATCATTGGCTCCCTCTCTTTTTATAATGTAATGAAATTGAATAGTATAGAGATTAATGAAAGAAAATAATTTGTTGACTTGATGGCGTATCGAGCTCGAGTCAAACACATAGTTGTTTTTGTGCTTTACAAAAGCGTCAAATATGTGAATACTTAATTCCACTACCACAACAAAGTGATTTATTTAAACTTGACCACTCGCCATTTCCCATTGAACCTAGGATAAATATTTGAGCTAAGAAGTGGATGCGAGATACCATTAACGAGTTATGAGCATAATTGTTCTTGAACCAAACGTGATGATGTATTGAAGGGATGCATCTACCCCAAAACTAACCATAAAGGTAATTGGAGATCTCGTGAAGCCAAGAACACACCGACATAAAGCTATGAAGGTGTAAAGGAACTTAAAACCTTATCACGAGAGAAATATAAATCTTAGATCCATCACAACACCAATGCATATACTATTAGAAGCTCCACGAGACCATGAAGAACTACTAAAAGACTATGAAAGCATTAAAACCGTGAGAAAACATGTGTATATTATCGTAGGTGATAAAAATGGAGCAAACGACTTATTTGGCAACACAGATGATCTCCAAGCAAACTATAAACATACTTAGAATCTCTAAATTTGTCCACAACTTTGATAAATTAACTCTAAGGCCTACAAAACATAGTGAGACAATTTTGGGTGCCAATAGATTCGACTCTCTATATTCAATAGAAGTGTCTTTATTTTCTTCTATGTATTCCCACAAATATTTTGCAAACACCACATTTTTCACCTTATATTTCCATAAAGAATAATTCTTTTAATCCAATTTACAATTAGGTATTAATATCTTATAGAAGAAGTCATCACCCCACAAATAAAATCACACACAAAAAAAACTTTTTATGTGTTTAATCTTATTATCATTTTCACTCCTCCATGCAAAAACCACTAATAATATACAAAATCAAATATCTGGATTCTACTTTAAAAAAGTGCCATCATGTTAATGTTTTAACAAATGAGAAGCCACTCTTATATAATTTTAGTACATTAAATCACATCTCACCGTTTATGTGGATTTAATTTTTTATTACCTACTTCATTCCCAAAAAAAGAGAAAGAAATCCTACCTAAATCTTTGATTTTTGAACTTACCAATTGCAAATTAATTTATTGTAGTGTTATTGGCATTATTGATTTGTATACTCATCATTTTTGTTCATAAATTTGCAACTCTTCTCTATTATCTAAAATGTAGATTGGCGGTGACAACCACCATGAAAAAAAAACTCACCAACTCTAATTTATTGATGTCATTGAATTCTCTATTGTATGAGTCATACTAAACTCCTTTAATAGCTTTTGTTGCTTCCATCTTCATAAATCGCAACACCTCCTCTCCTTCACTTCTACTCAACTCAACTATTTTTCCATTCACACTCGTTGCTCTTGAATTTCTTAAATGCAACTCATTCTTTGATATTTGGTACTATGTTAGACACACAAAAAAATGGACTAAAACTGATTGAGGGTTGCATTTGATGTTAATATATACATAAAAATATGTTTTCATATGGTTTATGGTGGACGATTTAGACCAACTATAGCTACAAACTCTGTCTTTGGTCATTGGTCTATGTTGACCATTGTTTATTTAATAAACTTATCTCTAACACACTTTAAAATAAAGAGTGGCCATTTTTGTGCAGAAAGGTGCTAGAATTTAGAGCTTTCACAAATTTAGAACGACATAAATAAGGAACACTTTGGAAAAAGGAATTGTATACAAAGAAAAAATACACTCAATACAAAAATAAATGGATTAGTAATGAAAAATGACATAAATATGTAAATTTTTTGGGAAAAATATATGAACAAATGCAAAGGAAATTGTCACTAAATTGAAGAATGAATCATATCTTCTAGGAAATTTAGCTTTTTACGAGATGGAACAACATGAATACATAGTGTTTTTTTAAGTATATAAAATGATCGTAAATTATGGGCATATATAGCTCACGATGGATGGAACAACATAAGTACATGACATTTTGGAAACAAAAAAATTCTATATAAATTAAACAAACAAAAAAATGAAGTGCAAAGTTTTGGAAAACTAGAATGGCCCCATGGAGGGGTTGTCAGATCGCCTATTTTTCATGTGCTTTAGTGGTCTCATGAGAAGTTTTAAAACTTTCTACAAGAATAAAAAGAATCTTCGCCGCAAAATTGGAGTGGGCTATTTTTAGGACGAGAGTTTGTGCTCCTCTAAAAATGGTGGGCTACATATTTGAAACACTTTCTCATAAAATTTAGGTAGATTTTACACCAAGTGGAAGGATGTCAATGGTGAGTTTATTTTTAAATAATTAAAGTGTTAAATTTATTTATGGAGACCTGAAAAATAACAACTACCTTCTTGTTTTTGGTTTCATAGGACCATTTTTCTACTTATAGTTCCTCCCTTTATTTTTATATAAAACATGTAGAGAAAATTTTGATAGCCTCCTTCCATGGGATCACCACCTTAGTTATTCAAGCAAGAACTCCATTTAAATGTAATTTTATGGAAAAAAAAACATCTATTAAATCATAAAAAGAGATAAATTGTAATGTTTCAAAAGATTGGAACAACATAAATAAATAAACATTAAGAGCCAAAAAAATCTATACAAACATAAAAGAGAGACTTAAAACATTTAAAAAAACCTAAGTTTAGCTTTGACAAGTTGTCAAATAGGTCTAGTTTTTCAAAACTTTTAAAAATGAGATCACACATAAAAATCCATGGATTGAGCCATAATTCTTGGTAAAAATCCTTCATAGTTTTCTTCTTCTTCTTTTCCTAAAGAAAGAAATTCATAGACTAGGTGCTCGATATTTTTGTTGCTTTTACTAAGTATTCTTTGTTCGATGGCTAAAACCAAAAAGCATGGGAAAAATAGTTTGAAAAACCTACCTAGAAAGAAATTTAGGCGAGTTTCTTGCATAACCCTCAATGTGATGTGTAATGCTCTTTGGGATGAAAAAATAGATCACGAAATCATTTCAAATAAGATTATATGAAGAAATTTCAATCTCCAATGAGAAATGATTAATTACAATGCAACTCACGAGAGGTTTGAGAAGTCACAACCGACGCTAGTGCTTGTAATGGTGCTTTCATTGCAAGAACACCATGATGGAAAGGGACATAGTCAACTATATACACAAAGGGAAGCTCATATTTATGCTAATTTTAGTGATGCAAAAGCAAGGGATAAAGAGTTCAATATGCGAAAGAACAAAGAACATCTTTCCATTTCCCATTCTATGAAAATTTGCATTATGTCCTTGAATTCCTTATCTATGCACCGATTGGATTTGAGATGGTAAGCGATTAAGAAGAATGAAACAAATAAATTATGAAAATATTTATTTATAGGTCATCAAACATGAGATGGAAATTGATAAAGAAGATAAAAAAATGAATTTTTTGTATGATGACCATTTCAAGGAAAATATTCCTAGTGCTTGACAAATAATGGTCACTACAAATGCAAATGGTCATGATTCGCCTCAAAAACATTGTTGGATGAGTTGTATTTGATAAAAAGTAAAAAAATAACAACTTAATGAGAGTTTTAATCATAACTATATAGGAAAATATGAGAAAAGTCTTAATATAAACATGGATAAAAGTGTATAATAGAGTGGTGAGGAGAAGCGAGGTGTAGAAATATCAAGTACGAAGCATGTTATTGTTCATCAAAAAGTAGTATGTTGCTGACTCTACAAGGATGGAGATAACTCCCAAACACCTCCAAAGAGGGGGAGTAGATTTCTCATATAATGCCATGAAAAATAATGCACAAAAGTATTGTGCTATACAAGAAATTGTTCATGTCCATTTAAGTATGTCCCGATTCTTGGGCACTTTTTGTAAAATAAAAAAATACAAGCAAAACTTGACAAAACACATATTTCTAAGAGCTTAAATATATAAAGAAGACACAAGGCATCCACATTTCTTGTAAAAAAATAAAAATTTTAACACTATTTTCTAGAATTATATAGTAGTTTTTAAAACATTTTGGCCACATAGTGGGACACACTATTATATATTGAGGGAATGCATATTGTGACTTTGGAAAGATTAAGAAAGATCAATAATTTCTAAGGTGATAGAGCAAGGTAGATAATGGGCATTGAGATAGAGCATTTAGAGCACTCACAACCAAGGATAAGTAATATATCTTGGATGGTTCTGACGAGGAAAAGAGTAATTTAAATTGATTAATTTTCCTCCTTACACCATTAACTTAAAAAAACGTTGTCTAGTCATTGAGGGAAAATGGAGCGAATACCATAAAAACATTATACACATATTTGTAACATAATTGAATTTAATAAAATAATAATTGTTAAAGTGAATTATGAATGTATTTGATGTTATTTAAAAGATTAATTATCTCTTTATTTTGATGAGAAAATTGAAATGAAATTGATGTTCAATTATTTTAATGTGGAAAGTGCAAATGAAAACCTTGCCTACGAGGTGGTGAGAATTATGACAACTTTTGTAACTTTTTCCTAACTTAGAAAAGCATATTGAATGCTTATTGTAACTTGATTGGGGACGCTTATCTTCTCAAATATCGGAGACATTCAATAATGAACCACATTCTATACTTTTCTCGCCAAACTGAAAATTATATTAGATTTTCTAGTTTGAATCATGTGAGTCATTAAGATTAACATTTCAATGACAAAGTTATGTAGATAGAAAAAGTCTTGTGTAACTTGTATATAACATGGGAAATATTATGTGACCAAATCCCCATTATAATAATTTTATAGCTACAATCAAATATAAGATATAATAAAATCCAAATCCAAAATTGAATTATATTAACATATATTAACTATAAGGCATGTGTAAAAATAATAACATTAGTACTCATGAATCAAAGACAAAACTTTAGAGAGATGTTATTCACTATGTATTTAATATGAACATATATTAAAGAATATAGAGGGGGAAAGACAAGATAAGAGACATAGGAATCAAATAGAGACATGATGAAGATTAGTGATGGGAATATATTACATCACATTGTTATGTATAAGGTGTAGAGTTGTTGTGAGTAATAGAAATGAGACACAAAGAAATACCTCTTAGAGGGAGAGGAAATAGACATACTAGAGTGAAAATTTTGGCGGATGTAATGAGAGACATTATGTTAGATATTCCCAAGTGTATCATATGAGCCAATTTTGACAAATACCCAGATGCCCAAACTCATTTTATCCCTCTACCAAGTTTTGTCTGCGGGAAATTTTATTTAATTATTTATTAAATAAATAATGCCCCGTTTGAAGTAAATTGTGCTCTGGTTGAATCCTATTGCAATTTTGCATGTCAAGTATTCACTTGTCTCATTAGGGTTTTCACCAGGAATGAATTCAGGGCATTGTCTGCAACTTCTGGCAACATTTTTCACTTTTATTTATTTCTTTTGCGTTTTTCTTGGTTTTCTCCTCGGTTTCTCTGTGAAATTCCCCTAGGTCAATTCTTTCACCAGTATAGTCTGTTTAATTTCCCGAAGCATCTGGAGATCATCTACCGACACAACACCAGAAGGAATCAGCCTCAAAATGCAAACTTCTAACCAAAAATGATGAAGTCATGCACAAAAAGCCTCTCCCAAGCAAGTCGCATTTTCTGGAATTAGTGAGTGTAAGCTGCAATGGGATTTTTGGTAGCTGCAGGTAGGTGGGAATTTATTACCTGCCTTACAGGTACTTTTTTCCCATGAAGTCAAAGTCACTTAAGTTGTGATGGGAAAATTAGAGGCGGCAGACAGCGGGAATTTCTTACTTGCCTTGCAGGGTAAAAATTCCCATTATAAAATAAAGAAAAATCACTTAAAGCACCGATGGAATTTTTCGCTTGCCTAGTAGGCTAACTTTTCCCATCAGAAGGTTTTATTCACCCAAACAAGTCACACTTTTTCAAAGGGGGCTAATTTTAATGCAAGTCGCACTTTTTGGAAAGTCACTTAAGCTGCAGTGGGAAAATTAGAAGTGGCAGGTAGGTGGAATTTATTACCTGCCTTGCAGGGTAAAAATTCCCATGATGAAAGTCAAATCACTTAAGTGGAAGAAGGGATTTTTAGAGCTGCGTGTGCAGGGTGAAAATTCCCATCAGAAGTTGACTTCTTAAATTTAGAATTCACCCATGCCAAAAAGTGTGACCCATTTGGTGATTAAACAATGATATTAATGGTATTTATTAATAGCTTTTCTACCTAATTTTGGTGCCATGGATGAATAGAAAGTCAATGCATGAAGGCTAGTCAAAGAGAACTGAAGGTAGCATGCTAAAAATAAATAAATTAAATTTATTTAATGGCAGCCAACAACATGCAAAAATAGGCGCCCAATTTGGGTGAATAAACATGTTTGTTTATTAATTAATTGCCAGAAATAGAATGGAAAATTATTAGAAATAGAATGCTGAGGGTTATATAAGCATGGGCTGCCATAGTGAAGATGTAATTAATTCTTTTTGCAAAGGATTGCAGCCCAGACAATTTTGGCGCCCAAGGAAGGAGGATTTTTGCATCAAAAGTGTTTTCATTGCCGGAAAGCTTCAAAGTTTGGCACCTAGGGTTGGAGGAGCTTGATTTAAGCCTTGTTAATTATCTGCATGTTGGTATAAGTGCCCAGGTGAAGTTAAAAATATTTATGCTTGCTTTGCATGCAAGCAAAGCCTCAAATTTTAGGGCAGCGGGCTTTATATGCAGATTTTTGTGATAAAAATCAAGTGTTCATGCTCTGGATTCCGTCTTTGTCTGAATTAATTGCAGGTATTCATTACAGGTGCTTATATAAGTGAAAGGAAGTTCAAATCAATGTCAGGTACATTGAATATATCTTCCGAATCTGAAGAAATTACTAGATCTGCACCAATTGCAAAGAATTCCGGCAAGATTAAAAGAAAAAGAGTTCAGACAAAGGTTTCTCAGATAAAGATTGCTTTGGCCATGATGAAGTGGGATGAAAGAGAAGGATCGGAATCATGCATTACTTCCAGATTTGTTGATATCAATGACACGGATTTAGGCCCCGAACCCCTCTCTGAATTGATTGACAGATCCAGGGCTGGAAAGACGTCTCTTATGCGGGCAATAAAAAGCAAAGTGGAATTATTCGAGCTTCAACATTCCAGTCATAACTCAGTTGCCTGAATTTTCATGGAGTGTGCAAGGTCATACCATCTCCTATCCAGAACAATTTGGGATGCTACGGGAAAGATGATAATCAAGTTGGATGCACAATTTATCAATTATTGTCTGAAGATTCCAACGCGACCGGTGGTGACTACAATTAGCATGTTGGATGTTGGCAACAAATGGGAGAAGTGTAAGTTGTGGAGCATAAATAGCTTCAGAAGCATGCATTACAAATGACTAGTAAACATGCAAGGTCTCCGATTCATTGGTCACCAGGACTACATCGGTTAGGTATGACCCCGGCATTGGTTAGGCAAAGGAGGAATGACATCGGTTAAGGCTAACCGACATCGATTATGTGAGAGTGTTTTAATTAACTCTCGGAGAATTAGATCTATTTTTAGCATTAAATCAGATCATTGATCACAATGCATGACTAAGTCCCTAGAAAGCTTATATACGCCTATATAAATGAAAGCTAGGGTTTAGAAGTAGAACAGAGAAGGATTGAATTAGATCCTTGATTCTCCTAGATTGAGAGGATGAAGAAGAAGAAGAAGAAAGAAAGAAAGAACAAGTTACATGAAGACAAAGTCTCCATGGAGAGGAGCTGACCCAAAGGAAATAGTAGGTACATCTGAATGGTGAGAAGAGGGTAACATCTTCTACTGTATTTTCTTTGTATAGTTATTGTGTCTCATTGTAATGGCTTGCATGGTATGCAAAGCAACATAGAGTTTCTTCTTGTAGATCCACATGTTGGTGATATCTTGTATTATAGATCTATGTAGATCTAGTGATTATATTATTAGATCCACAAGTTGTTGTGAGATCTTGTATTATAGATCCATGAGATCATATTGTGTTGTTGATCCATGTAGATCTAGATATTGTAGAGGGGTTTGTCTTCATGTTTGCAAGTCTGCTTGATGGAGAGACAAACTCACTATATCTTGGTGCATTATCCCGCACATATGTAGACCCATGTGAGAGGTCTTGGTTACTAGATCCAAATGAGAACTTGGTACATCGAGATGTAATTTAACTGACATGGTTATTTGAGATCTGCTGGTGGTGTTTGGAGGCATAGTTTAGTGCATTCATGGAGATCCGTATTAGAGATCTGGAGGAGAGGAGATACTCTTTGGAGAGATGCATTATACTCTTGTATGAAGAGTTGTTTGTACTCTTGTTGATTATATATATGAGATATCTATCTTTGGTAGACGTAGCCTACATTGGGTGAACCACGGTACATGTTGTGTTAGTGTGTATACTTTGTCTTGATTTGGATTATTCTAGGTTATACTTCCATTTTTTTGTAGATTTTGGAGAATTGTTTAGATCTTGTGTGCATGATTTTGTTGGTTATTAAATCATATCACTATTCCACAATCCCGAATTCCCAACATGGGAGAAGCACAAAGCAGACTATGTGGGCATAATGAATAATGAGATATATGAAGAAGCCCAAGTCTCCATCAAAGTTCTCGAGGACTCTTCCACGATCCAATTTGGTGCAGGAAGTGGATGATATTACTAAATTGCTATGCAGGATAAATGGAGAAGCCAACACTCACAACTTCCGCTCATGGATGTATGCCTTCATTAGAACCATTGAGATCAACAAAGCTGATTCAATAATCAATTGGGCGGAGATCATCAGTGATAACATTGGTGAGTAGCTCCGAAGTGTGAGGTGGACATACAACTTCAAGATGACTTCATACCTGGTATACGTAAGCAACTTCGCAGGTATATTTTCCAAGTTGGATAGATAGGGCATACTCTCGAAGGATCCCATTTTTGAGTGCTACCCACAAGTTGACAGTTCTGAATGCCATAAAGATTACAAGGTGGTCAATGATGGATTCTTCTACGGATTCATTTGCAAATTGAACAGTGATCTGAAGACCAATAGGGTGAGCAAAGAAGCTTGGGAAGTTGTATCCCAGCATGGCTGTATTTTCATCCAGTTTGCAGACTTCACATACCTCAGGGTAACTAGATTTTGGGAGAACCAGTCAAGTTGCCAAGATATCCAAGCGACAAGTGGGTCATCATGGAGTTGTGCAGGCAGCTCGTGGAGATGCATGACCTACAATCAAAGCGGCACAAGTCTACAGGTTCCTTTCCGATCACAGTAGGCTATTACAGCTGCCAGAGCATCCACAAGGCTAGAGGAATCGAAGCTGAAATGTTTTCTGAGTATGAGCATGAGTTCTTCCAGCACGGCTGAACTTCGATCCATATGGGGTAGCAAAGAAGACAATCTCCCAGGAATACTCACATGTGCCTTCATTAGAAGACTTCTGGATGAAGTGCAGAAACGAGTACGAAGTCAGAAAGAAAGACTTCAGCAGGTTATCGGCGCAACAAGTGTTTGATTATGGATTAGCTCGGATACCTGCAGATCTCACAGATGATGGGCCTGTGTTACTTGACACTTATCATCAGATGGGAGGGGATAGAGCTGCTCTTTAGGAAAACATTGGTGGCTGCCACACGATCGAGGAAAGATCTGTCACGAGTTCTAGTCAACACCTCGAACTGGTTGCTGACAAAGGGTATTGCCTTGATGAAGCTTTGATGAATCAGATCACAGGAAACCTTAGCGCAAGAGACTCCATCAAAAGAAAGCACGAAGGTGAAAGCAGTAGAAGGCCTGAAAAGCTTAAAGTGCACAAGAAGTCTCAGACACAGGAAAAGGTCACTTCTACGGCTATGGTGCTAGTTCCAACTTCTCCAGCGTCAACTCACAACACTTCACCTACCTTTGAACCTCAGGGAGATCTTGTCGTTCCTCCATTGAATCCAACATTTGTGTTTTCTCCTCAGCCACTCCGATCTTCACCTCTTCATGAAGAAAAGCTAAAGTTGCAGATGATGAGAGTTTGAAAGGGCATTGTCTTTGGACAATTCAGAAGATGGCAGTCACGACACTGTAGCAAACTCGGATGGAGAGGAACCAGAGCATGAGATGGTGGTGCATTCAATGACTTCTCATTCTCTGAAAAGCAATTTCTCAAAGTGGTTGGCTTCGCAGTCAATCCCAGAAGCTAGAGAGGAGATCAACTTGGAGGAACATGACTTGCAGTTGCTCCTGAGTTTGGGTGGAAAAGATAGAAAACCTAAAGTTGCTAAGGTGACTTCTAGGTTGATTATTGAAGAATCGGGGCAAAAGTTCGCTGAGGTATCAGTTCCAGTAGAGGGAAAGTAGAAAGGCAAGCTTACGGCAACAGATATATCAGTAACCAAGGTGCCAATAGGTCAAACTACTACCGAAGGATTAAAGCAAGACACACAGACACTAATAAATGCTTTATTCCTTAAGCTTGACAAAGAGAAGGCAGAAAAAGCTGAACTTCAAAAGCAGGTTTCCCAGTTGTGCGAGATCATTGCTAAGGTTGCCAAACCTTCCTCTCAGCCAATTTCAGCACATGAGCAGGTGAGTGATCATCTGATGCAGGAAGTGGAAAATGCAGGTAACCAAGTTAAAGCTATCGACATGAATGGAAGAGCCTAATCATTCGCCAAGCTTCTGTACAACTCAGGGAGGTGCCAACTCATCTAAAGGTTATGAAGGATGCATTAGTTCAGCTGAAGCAACTAGTGACAAGCACGGTAGATATGAATACAGTGGCTGAAAGTAACCTGGGCACTTTGGTCGAGATAAATAAGCTGCCAAAGGAGGTTTTGATTGCAGAATGAATTGTGCCTGATGGATCGGTTGAAAAGGGGAAGCAACTTGAATTCACAGTCTCTTTCCACTTGGAGATCTTCAGAATTATGCTGAAAAGAATGCGGGTGCTCGAGGGTATGGCATTGTCACTGTCAAGCAATGTAATTGCTTTCACCAATGAGGAAGTGGTTGGGAA
This sequence comes from Taxus wallichiana var. yunnanensis, assembly GCA_018340775.1. NCBI lineage: Eukaryota > Viridiplantae > Streptophyta > Pinopsida > Cupressales > Taxaceae > Taxus > Taxus wallichiana. The sequence goes on along the minus strand of CM031238.1, from coordinate 130,646,566 downwards.
CGTTTCTTCATACAAAAGGACCATTCCCAACAAAGTGCCTGATTCCCTGGAAGGATCTCTTCTGATGATTCAAGAGAGGATTGATGAAGCTGTTAGGCCTTTCATGATGAATTCAATCAGTAAGTTGGTAACGCTGCAATCAGACATTAAGAAGTTCGGGCCTAGTTTGAAGGAGGTGGAAGCGAGCATCGAAGTTTTGAATGAAGGATTGCTGCAATTCAAGACAGAGAAAGAAGTTGTGGCTAAAGCGGATGGGAAATTGTTGAACTATATGTTCGAAAAGTATATTCAGTATCAAAACAAAAAGAAAGTGTAGGAGTTACAGCTGGCAGATCTTCCTTCTTCTTTTCTTTCTTCTCTTATTTCTTATGTCCCCGGATGTAATTGTAAACTTAAAAGTTATTGGTTTAAAAACCATTACTTTAAGTTATTTGGAATGACTCTTTGAGTTAAGTGACAGATGTGCACAATTTTGGCTTGAACTCCTGATGCATGTCACTAAGAGAGGAATTAAAGGAAGATGATTGCCAGATGTTCTCTTTACTTCTTGTTTATGTTCTAGTTCAGTTATAGTCTCCCATTTGTAATTTCCCTCTACGTGCTATAAGTAGAGGAAGAACCTATGGGTTAAAGGATCAGAATTTGTAATCAACATTCTTGTGTTCTAGACTTTGAGCTGAAACCCCTGATTTCTGCAAGCAGAGGAATATAGAAGAGATTTTCAGGAGAACTTTGTGTCAACGGTGCATTTTGCTTCTTACTTTCTTTCTAGATCTGTTCATAAACTTTGTGTTATTTTAGATCTAGATCTGAAAGTTTCCTTTGCTTTGAATTCTATGCTTAATGATCTATTTGTTTTAATCTATGTGCATGCAATCAACTCTGTAAACTATTTCTTGGGTTGCACATCCTCTCTACTTTCTTTCATTTCCTATTATTTTCCTCTTATAGATTTTTCCTTTCTTTTATAGCTGCTTACTTGCTGCAAAACCATATAGCTATGGTTCATGAGCTACATGGTTAAAGTAATACCCACAAATAGATATTAGGATATATAACTGACAAAATATTACACGGGAGCCTCACCGGTAAATGAGGGAGATTTATCTCATGACTACCTAGGTTTTTCAACTATGTAGAAAATCTAGCCAACAAAAGGATTTGATAGATTGTATCATGGAATTATACAAATACTTTGAGTACAAGTACATATAAGACTCTAAGAAGGTTCAATTTGTGTATATCAAGTTGAAAGGGCGTGTATCCATGTGGATAGAAAAAGGAAAGGAAATGATCAAATTATAGATTAGAATAATATGGTTACCAAGTGGAAGGAAATGTTTTCACCAAAAAAATATCCGATGAATATATTGAAAAGGTTACAAAACCTAATACAAAAGGAGATGAGCGTAGAAGACTATACTGATAGAATTGTATAGATCAACCATTCACACAGGTCATATAGAAGAAGGTGTAGATAAAATCTCAAGGTATGTAAATATAATTTGTATTTCCATTCAAAATGAGTTATGTATAATCAACCAAAAGGCAATAGAATAAGCCTACTAGTAGGTGTTGAAGGTTAAGGACAGATTTTCTTGATGATAATAAGGTTGATAACAACTTGAACTTTACAAAGCAAATAATATGACTAACTAGGAAGGCTAACACCATTGCCACCTATAGTCAAACTCTAAGTCTAGGAATGTAACACTAATGATGAAAGCTTAAAAGCATGCTATGAAAGTAAGCTAAATGGAATCAAACATTAATCTATAAAACATCCTTATTATGTATTGAATTGCTAAACTAACAACAAAGACCTAAATAGATTTAAGAGGAAAATCATATTAGGTTTGTTACATTACTCCAAACAAGGTGAAATGATCTCTCCAACAATGACTACAAGATCATATTGGATACCCATCTACTAACCCCATTGAAGACTTTAGGCAAGGATTGAGCTTGGCTATAAATCATATTTCTTATATGAGATGCAAATCAAAGCATGGTGTAAAGTTGGAAGGTAGTACTTAGTCTTATTTATAGTTTTTCCTTTGAGGAAAACTTGCATCTTGGTGCATGTGGGACTAAAAGTACAAAGAAGATTAAGAATTGCTAATCATGATTAAGCTTTTCTAATCACAATTAGTGAATTATCAAGTGATTAGGATGTGAGGAGCCTTAATCAACCACTTAGGGTCAATTAGAAGGCTAGGATAAGCTTTTGAAGCTTGCTGAGATGTTGTGGAGAGAAATGGGGTGATTTTGAGTGGTTGGAAGAGGGGTTTGAGCCAATAATAGGGTATATTGACCAAAACAAGGGAAAAATAGGCTTAATTAGCTAATAATCGCTAATTGTCTTTGGAAGAGGATTTTGACTTATGATTTGTCGTAAAGTGGCATCCTGAATGCGAAAAGGGTTAGGTAATTAACAAAGCACTGTTAATTGACCAAAATGGTAAGAAACATTAGTTAATTAGCAAAAATCACTAATTAGAATAGAAATGGTAAGAATGAGAGTGATTTGTGTGCGTTTGGCAATAAGATTGCAAAAGTAGAATTTAGGTGTCTACATTTGCCCTTGTTTGAGGTGAAGTAAGTAACTTCTCTTCAAATATAGTAGACAAACATAAACAGTAAATTTTTGAAGAAAAATTAGTAGGATGAAGGATGCCCCCTCAAGTGTTGATGAGGTGATAGAAGAAGTCAATCGACGATCGAAATGGATAGAAAAGGTAAGGATAGGGATAAAAATGGTTGTTTATTGCCCGGGTGATTCAAAAATTATAGTGATAATAAATGATAATGGAGAAGAAATGATAATGGAGAATATAGGAAAATCCCAATATTTGTATCCAATCTTTCAATAAGCAACTTTGTTGTATCATTTTTCCCTAGATCTACATCATCGAACTTTATTGAAATAAACAAAAGTGTAAGATAACATGAAAAGCTAAATTACTAACAATTTTTCATTGCTAAAAATGCGTAACTCCATGCAACATACATAATGCAATGCAATATGAGAAAGTAAAACGTTGTTTAACTCCATGCAACATACATAATGCAATGTAATACAAGAAAGTAAACCACTAATGTAACAGAGAAACAAGTACAATCACACATAAACAAACAACATTCAATAAAATTGTACCAATGTTTTTGTTATCAAAATTCAGTTCCTGAATGTTCATGTTGTAACAACAAGGGTTAAAATGATGCCCTAAGCAAGGATACATGCGAGGGGAATAACGGAAGACACAAGTAGTCCCATGAAAAGCATTCATGTGATATGACACAATCTCACGGTGACTCACCTGTTGCATGGGAGTACCAACATATTAAGCAAGCCAACTTTGTTAATGGAGGTAGATCACAATGATCCGCAAGTCATTTGAGACAAGAATAAGTAAGAACCTAAGAAATATGTTTTTGTAGGACAAATCTTGATGTTTCGAGGACAATGCATTCGATACTGAGGAGTTTTAGTGCGTGTTATGTCATTTACCAATTTTTGAATTTTTTTAAATTTTTGCAATTTTTTTGATTTTATTTTACCAATTTTTGGATTTTTTTGAAAAAATTTAGTGGAGTGTGGGCACACATGTGCCAGTGCATAAATAGCATGGGCACACATGTGCTAGTGCACAAAAAGGCATGCGCTTATGCATTTTTTTTTAGTGTAGCGTGAGCACGCATGTGCTGGTGCACAAAGGCATGTGCCTATGCAATTTTTTTGTTTTTAGTGAAGTGTGAGCACGTATGTCTTTGGTGCACAAAGGCATGCGCCTATGCAATTTTTTTTTTTTTTAGTGCAACATGGGCATGCATGTGTTGGTGTACAAATAGTGTGGGCATGTATGTCTTTGGTGCACAAAGGCATGCACCTATGCACAAAAGGCACTTTGAAATGTTTTTAGCAGAAAATGAAGGGTGCTAGGAAAACCTAGATGGTAAAAATAGATGGATTGGATAACAAAATAGAAGAATTTGATGATAGAGTAGAAGAATATCATGGTAAAATAGAAGAATAAGATCATAATAAATGACTTGATTGACCCTGTAGATATACTATTTTGAATTTTTGAAACATATTTGAATGTTTTGATTTTTGAAATATATTTGAATTTTTTTAATCTTTAGATTTTTTTGAAAATATGTACAGGAAACGAAGAAATATGGATACCCCCAACGATAGATGGGATGTACAAGGGAATAATACCACGTGTATGCACAAGAAAGTGAAGAATCGAAATTTCCCCAACGTTAGGTGGGAGTATTCAAAGGAAAAATCTTCACGTGTAGAAGTTGGATCAATGCCAATATTGATAGGTTCAACATGATGATGAACTTAAACCCATGAAGTGTTAGGAAGGAGCAAGGATGCCCCCAACATAAGATGGCCAAGAAACACATGATAGAAAGAAGTAGAAGATTGCTTTTGTGAAGGGGATAAAGGTTTCCACAAACATAGGAAAAAGGAAATCTTATACACATGGATGTTCTTAAGGAAGTAGAAGAATGATGTGAATGAATGTAGCTTATAAGCCTCACAATGAAGAAGTAATTAGCCAAAGGCATGAATCGTGAGACAAGATACAGACTAGAGTAAGAGTCTAAACAAGGTCCAAAAAAAGACACTTGGTAACATACTAATCATGTTTTCTCATCGAGATCCAGTGTGTGCACATGGAAATTTATTACCTCTTGGAGGGAAGATTTGATAGATAACAAGTGAAGACACCCTAGCCAATGTGTAGGAATGATTTATTTTTCAAAGTTGATTTTTTTGTAAATGGATTGTGGAAGGAGAGACGTACATTAATCCGTTGTCAACCAGATGTCCATAGCCCCAATGAAGATGCATTTAATTCTAATCACAAAATTTCTCTATTACCATTCAGGCATCCATAGCCCTAGTAGAGATTATTGGAAATACCCCAAGAGAGAGTTATATATCAATTTGCTTTTGCTTTTAGCTTTAGCTTTTTGATTTGATTGATTTTGTTTTGCTTTCTAAAAACTTATTTCAGCTCTCTTATTTGACAAGGGGTTAAGAACCACTGATGGCCTAATGGAAGGAGGTGGAAGTGATTGTGTTGACGAAATTGGCTAGTGTCAACAAACATGTCAAAAAGTTCTTCGCAACAATTTTTTAGATGTTGATTGTGATAGGATCTCTATGAGGTCATTCATTCTTTAATTTACTAAGGTGATGAAAGACCAATGCCAAATGAATACCATAGAGGTAAATGTCACCAAATGCGTGTGAATAGGCTAACCAAAATATCATTGAAGGGATGAACATGGTAGGAAGACTTGTAGAAGAGGAGCAAGAAAAGGAAGAAAGAACATCCATGTGTATGCAATACCTAATTGCGAATGTGTTCGTTTACCTTTTATTTTTAAAATTTTTTCTTACTTTTTTTAATTTTGTATTTTTTTGAACAAGTGGGGTGACAAGGTCACTTGATGTGATAAGAGCCAACAACAATGTTAGTGATGATAAGGAAGGGGATGTTTACTTATCAAAAGTCATATTATCCCGATCTCGATGATCATGGTGAGCTCATACTCAACAAATGAATATGATTTATCACGAAATGGATTTTGTGTATGGGAGGTGAGTCCCTACATATACGCCATACTTAATGATGTGGGGATACTTTTTGAATGGAGTTTGATCTAAACTTTAGGATCAGAAGAGAGCTTTGGGCTACTTGGAAGTTTTGATCATAGTATGATGAAGAAAGATTTGGGATATAAGCTAATACATGACTTGTCTCGATCCGAGAAGTGGGAGAAAAAAAGTGGACATTTAGAATTGATGTGAGAAATGACATTAGGATTTCCACAATCATTGATACAAGGAAAATGATGAGACGGATGTAAGGATACGGTCTAATGAATTAAGAGGATGGGATACGGAGGTGTCCCAGGTGATTGAACATAAAGGACTGATGTGGGCCTAAGATTGAAGATGAAGGAATACCAAGGATATAGAAGAAGAGGATAGGATGGCCCAAGAATCAAAGATGAGGAGGATGTGCCCCCATAATAGATGAAGAGGGGATGAAGGTGAGCCACTGCGAAAAGAGGGTTACTAGTAGGAAAGCCACATATATGATGAAGATGATGGAGATACTAAGGATAAAAGAAGATGGGCTACCAAGAGGCGTCCCAAGATAAGGGATGAGATAGGATGTGCCCTCAAGAATAGGATAAAACAAAGAGGTGAGCCACATATAGATGATGTGGGGATACTTGGAGGTGGTCCATAGAAGAAAATGAGGTGTCCCATAGTAGAAGTGAAGGAATACCTAGAGGTGATGATGAAGATGGATCTTAGATGTGGCCCATGAGGATTAGAGATGAAGAAGATGAGGTGAGCCACATATAGATGATGTGACCCTGTGGAGAGATTCAAGGATAGAAGAGGAGGAAGGTGTCCTACGAATAGATAAAGGTGTCCCATATAAAGATTGGGATACTAAGATGATAAGATAGGTCATAGGAATCGTATAAACAAAGAGGGGCTACCTGCAGGTGTGCCACCATAGAAGAAAATGGGTTCAGGTCACATAAAGATGATGAAGAGATGGCCCAAGTATAGAAGAAGAAGAAGAAGTAGGTGAGATTGCGATGGAGAATCTAATAGATAAAGAAAGATTGGGTAATGATAAGATAGGTCATGAATAGGAACCATGCATTTCATCACAAAATGAAGAATGCGAAGATAAAAGAATAAGAGGAGGATCAGGTGCAATGATCCTAGGGCCTTCCTCTATGGTCTGATAAGTGGACAACCTCTTCCCCACAATATGTGAACATATCAAGGTCTAAAGAGAATTCTTGCATGTGATCCTCTAGGGGAATGTCATCGTGTGACCCCATGATTTATGTGATTTCTTCTTCATTTTAAAATGAATCGATTGGCATGGGTATTTGTTCTTCAACCATGAGAGGTTGACTAGAAGAAATGGGTCCAATTAGTGTGGAAGTTTGAGAAGATGATGACTCAAGAGACGAAGTAGATTTGGATCTAGATGTCTCATGAGTAGAAGAAGATGTAGATTTAGAACTGATTGGCATTGGTTTTCCTAGAAGATGACATATTGCTGGTAGAGCAATAGAATCCCTCATCTAGGAAAAATATTGTGACTAAGGGGTCGACTTGGATGATTGATTAGAGGAACTTTGAGTCGGAGAGCACTTCGATGGAGGAAGGATTCATTGAGGCGTTGAATAAGGGAGGTCCTACAAAGCAAGGGAGGACCACAACTCAAGAACCAAATTAGATGTTTGATTGATGGATCTTGGAGTAGCTTGATCTTTAAAGGAAGATATCATTTAGGTGATTGATAAAGGGATTCATGTGACGAGAGAGAGGACTGTGACTCAAAAGTTGAATGAGATGAATAGCTCGATGAGAGTCTTAAGAAGATTGAGGTGAATCGGAAGAATCGTAAGAATAGTTTGGATTGGAATCAGAAGAAGAGTGGGGGGAACCTGAATAATAATTTGGATCAGAAGCATCCAAACCATACCATTGACTATGAGATGTAGGTGGGGAACAGGTACCGATTGGGTTATCTAGTGCGAAGAACCAAACGAGGCTTAGCCGTGATGGGAATCCTTTGATGGGAATGCCAAAACTTTGATTCCTTAGTGTCGCACATATAAGAAATCTTGCAATAGTTGGAATTTATGGGATACAAATGTATAGGCTGAGATAATGTGATTGAAATCCTTCAATTGGAATGAAGTCCTATATCGATTTGGGCAACACAATGGAAACCAACTAGACATTTGGAAAACACAGGCCCTAGGAAAAACCAAGCAACGTAATGACTTCAAATCATTACAAAGAATACCAAACAATAAATGGTCATGAATCCAAAGGATCAATAAGAACCTAAGGACGCCAAAGATTAAAGAATGACCTACCCTTACAAGGTAATATATGACACGAGTTTGTCTATGACAATACAATGACGTATAATACTGAAATCCAAACAAAACAAATTTTTTGCTCCTTATGTTTTTTTGAGATAGGTTTGAAACAAAATAGTGACAACATAATATCACCGATTAGGTAAAGTTTGAAACAAATAAGACCTAAATTTTAAGAAGGCGTTGACGCAATCCTCTAATAAGGTATACTACAACCAATTTCTAAACACGAACAAGGTCTAAGTTTTTAAAAATGGACGATACAAATGTGAGCAACGTAACAATGCTATTTGGACACGTAATCAATTTTACAAGAAAATAAGATTTTAGTATCAAAATGGTGTCGATCAATGCTAACAAAGTAACCTCAACACTCACAAAATTCAAGACAAGGTTAGGATGTAAAAATATTTCTAAGTATATCAAGGAATTACTATGCGTGAGAACAACGTAATAATACAATCTAGAGATTTAGGCCAAGTTTCACAATGCAAACAAGATGTAAATATCACAATTGTATGGCTATAATGAGGGCAACATAAAAAATCAAAATAAGTCAGTGATAAGACAACCTAACTACAATGATAGTAAGTCTCAATATGGGTTGTGAGACAAGAGGGGCTACTAGAACTTGATGACGTACCATTCACACTTTCAACTCTTGCATTCCGACATTGCAACTTGGTCATGCAAGAAGACTACAAAAGTGGTGGACATAATTATTTCTAGTAGGTATCCGTATATGTTTTTTCTTCTTTTGTCTCCAAATGAGCAACAAGAAAATAAAGGAGTAGACCAAGTGGTGATGAAAAATACTTGGTGTAACTTTGGTAGAGTTTCACCTTGTCTTAGGACAAGTGAAAAACTAGGAAAAAGTAACACTAAATAGATTTTGTGATGAAATGTCACGTGGTTTCAAATTTAAGAGATTATTTCCCTTGTTCAAAAAACAAGATTTTGAATCCAACAAATTTGTCACTTTGTGAGAGCTCTCAAGTATATCTAAGACAAAATTGGCTCCAAGCCGACAAGATTTCCTAAGGGTTCTCTCTCTATGTGTTAGAAGATTTTTCCAAGGTTTCCCAAGGAGTATCCCGAATTTACTTTACCCCCTTCTAATATAATGAACAACTAGTGCGATTTAGTTGTATTATCATTGGGGTCGCAATGGAGATAACTTTGACTCTAAACTTTCAAGGAGTACTAGTTAATTGGGTAGTGTGGAGCACTTTCCCATTTCGTTCACAAGGTTCCCTCTTGTGTGAACTACTTTAGGGTTCCTAGGACCATCCCCATTGTTGTAGATTAAGGCTAATGCCAAAGGGGTTATGTCCTAATTTAAAGCAGATGAGCCGTAGCTCTTAATCGAAACCCGTAATCACAAGTGTTTTGAATGGTGTGTTGGTGTATTTTTTATCTTCGGATTAAGAAATTTGGTTTAGACCACCGGTGACAACCTAAAACACATGTGAATGTTATAATTTGGTTTGAAGAGAGTCCTCTTTTCTTTGAATAGCGTTAGGTCCTTCACACAAATGGTTAGTAGTTCAAAAATATCTACAATATCATAGAAAGAGGATTAAATGTTGCTTTTGATTCTCAAGATCACACTAGGTGTAAGAGAAGAACATACACAACAAGTAACCCAACTAGATGAAAATCTTGTAAATCAACTAACTACCATAAAACTTTGCAAAACAAGGTTTATTCCCAATTAATCCAAGTGCTTCTTAATGAAAGGCTAAAATTATTTTTGGTTCCCAAGATCCCACTAGGTGTAAGGAAGAGCAAAAACAAATTTTAGCCTTGATTATTTATCAAGTGAAAATTCTCTTAAACTAAAAGATTAAGTACATGTCAAAATGAGAGTTTATTCCCTTAAACATAGCAATGAATGATGATTTTCCTACTTACTCCAAAATTAGCAAAAAGGAGGTTTAGGGGTGCTTTTGTTTCTCAAGATCACACAAAGTGCAAGAGAAGAGCATACAAAACCCTATTCCAAACTCATACAAAGCATGAAACAAAATCAATCATCAAACCCTAAGCCAATTTTAACAAAAACACTTATCAAACCCTAAGTTAATTTTGTTAGAAATATTTCTCTAAAAAAAGAAATTTGACAAAACCAACAACTTAAAATCCCTTGAAAATGACATAAACACCAAAACAAGAAATTGAAAATTTGAACTTAGAGTAAAATTTACCGAGTGCATCAAGTGCACATATGTGTGTGCACACACCTTAAAGCATGCGCACACACTTTTATGCACAGACGCACACGATTGTGCACATGCGCATGTCCTCAAATTTACACAGTCATCTTGCACAGACACAACCAAAGAGGCATGGGTGCACACTTTGAAGGAGATGCACAAGCCACACTCAGAGACCAAAAATATAGTGATGCACATGCACACAAGGTAGAGCACATGTGCACAAAGTAGTGCACCCGCACACATAGTAAAGAACATGTGCACACAAGAGGCACAAAGCAAGCCACACTAGAGAAAAAATACGGTGGTGGTGCACAAGCGCACATAGTAGAGCACATGCACACACAATCCGCACATGCACACACAGTAGTGCAAAGGTGCACATAGTAGAACACAAATGCACATAGTAGTGCACATGTACACACCTTCCTATAGGTGGTCAAAACACGAGTTTTGACAAGGAATTTTTCAAAAAGATCAAATCTTTGGCCTTTTAAGGGAATTTTGATAGCACTTTGCCTCCTTGAAGCCTGCAAGAAACATGAAAACAAAGCAACTACGACTAATCTAATTGAAACAACTATATAAAATTGAAATTGATCTAAAAAGCTTGAAAATGTCCTCTAAAAATCTTGAAATTAATCTAGAAAGCTTAAATTAATCTATAAAGCTTGAATTTAATCTAGAAAGCTTTAAACTAATCTAGAAAGCTTGAAACTAATTTAGAAAACTTGAATTTAATCTAGAAAACTTGAAACTAATCTAGAAATATTGAAATGAAAAACTTTGAAACTAAGTTAAAAAGCTTAAAAATGAATGCAATGGGGTATGGTCCCCTTTGGGCGTAAATGATAACACCATAAACTTTACAAATAAAATAGTATGACTAACTAGGAAGGCTAATATCATTGTCACCTATAGTCAATCTCTAATTCTAGGAATGTAACACTAATGATTAAAGCATAAACACATGCTATGAAAGTAAACTAAATGGAATTAAACACTAATCTACAAAACATCCTTACTATGTATTGAATTGTTAAACTAACAAAGACCGAAATAGATCTAAGAGGGCATTCAAATTGGGTTTGCTGCTACTCTAAACAAGGTGAAATGGTCTCTCCAACAATGGTTACAAGATCATAGCGGATACCAATCTACTAACCCCATTGAATACTTTAGGCAAGGATTGAGCTTGGCTATAAATCATATTTCTTATATGAGATCCAAATCAAAGTATGGTGTACAGTTTTAAGGTAGTACTTAGTCTTATTTATAGTTTTTCCTTTGAGGAAAACTTGCATCTTGGTGCATGTGGGACTAAAAGTATAAAGAATATTGAGAATTTTTAATTATGACTAACCTTTGTTAATCACAATTAGTGAATTATCAAGTGATTAGGATGTGAGGAGCCTTAATCAACCTCTTAGGGTCAATTAGAAGGATAGGATAAGATTTTGAAGCTTGCTGAGATGTTGTGGAGGGAAATGGGGTGATTTTGAGTGGTTGGAAGAGGGTTTGATCCAATAATAGGGTATTTTGACCAAAACAAGGGCAAAATAGGCTTAAGTAGCTAATAATCACTAATTGTCTGTTTAAAAGAGAATTTTGAATTACGATTCATCGGAAAGTGGCATCCTGAATGCGAAAGGGGTTAGGTAATCAATAAAGCATTGTTAATTGACCAAAATGGTAAGAAACGTTAGTTAATTAGCAAAAATCACTAATTATAACAAAAATGGTAAGAATGAGAGTGATTTGTGTGTGTTTGGAAATAAGATTGCAAAAGTGGAATTTAGGTGTCTACATTTGCCCCTGTTTGAGGTGAAGTAAGTAACTTCTCTTCCAATATAGTCGAAACAAGCATAAACATATAAATTTTTGAAGAAAAATTAGTAGGATGAAGGATTCCCCCTTGAGTGTTGATGGGGTGATAGAAGAAGTCAATCGATGATCGGAAATATGATCGAAATGGATAGAAAATGTAAGGATAGGGATAAACATGGTTGTTTATTGCCTGAGGTGATTTAGAAGAAAATTAGCAAAGTGATGATAAATAATAATGGAGAAGAAATGATAATGGAGAATATATGATAAGCCCAATCTTTGCATCCAATCTTTCAATAAGAAACTTTGTTGTATCATTTTATCCCTAGATCTACACCATCGACCTTTGTTGAAATAAAACAAATGTAAGATAACATGAAAAACTAAATTACTAACATTTGTTCATTACTAAAATGCGTAACTCCATGCAACATACATAATGTAATGCAATTCGAGAACGTAAAAGAATTCTTAACTCCATGCAACATACATAATGTAATGAAATACAAGAAAGTAAACCAACTAACCTAATAGAGAAACTAGTATAATCAATGATACTCAAACAGACAAAATTCAAGACATTTACACCAATGTTTTTGTTATCAAGCTTCAGTTCTCGAATGTTCGTGCTGTAACGACAAGGGTTAAAAATGGTGCCCCAAGAAAGGATACATGCAAGGGGAATAACGGAGAGGACACAAGTAGTCTCATGGAAAGCATTCATGCACTATGAAAATGTAGACAAAAACTTGTGTTAGCATGCAAAAATGATGAGATTATGCAATCAAACTAATACAAAATCAAACACAATTAATTATCTATCTCCAATTGAGCAAGATGAAAGGAAGAGAAAGTAATTTACCCTTTACTTACCTACAAGTAGAATCCTCCTCTTTTGTTGCTTTGGATTTGATCTTTGAATTGCTTGATTAGATGAGTGCAATGGATGCTTGATTATTGGAAAAATTCAAGCAACACCTCCCTTTGATTAATGGCTTGATAGAGCTCGATGGATTGCTTTAGAAAATTGGGTAGCATATACTGTGATTTTTTAGATGCTTGCCATGGAGGTGGCACCTCTATTTATAGTTGGAGGAGTAGAAATGGATGGTTGAGATCTTGCCATAGTAGATTAGATAAATGGTTGAAAATTAATGAGAGGAGGGTGTGGAAAATTCCAGCATTTCATTATAACCCTCTATTGAATTTAAAATTCAATAGAATAGTATTTTTAATTTTTAATTTCAATAGAATAGTATTTTTAATTTAAAAATACTATTCTATTGAATTTTAAATTCAATAGAGGATTCTAATGAAATCTAGAATTTTCCACACCCTCCCCTCTCATCAATTTTCAACCATTGATCTAATCCACCATGGCAAGATCTCAACCATCCATTTCTACTCCTCCAACTATAAATAGAGGTGCCACCCTCCATGGCAAACATCTAAAAAATTTGCAAGTATATGCTGCCCAATTTTCTAGCAATCCAAGCAATCATGAAAGCAATCCATTGAGCTCTATAAATCCATTAATCAAAGGGAGGTGTTGCTGGAATTTGTCCAAGAATCTGAAGCATCCATTACACTCATCAAATCAAGCAATTCAAGGAGAAAATCCAAAACAACAAGGAAGAGGATTCTACTTGTAGGTAAGTATAGGTAAATTACTTTCTCTTCCTTTCATCTTACTCAATCAGAGGTAGATAATTAATTGTGTTAGATTTTGTATTGGTTTGATTGCATAATCTCATCATTTTTGCTTGCTAACACAAAAGGTTTTGCCTACATTTTGGTACCCACCGTGGGGATTACCCCCCTAAATTCTTGTTGGAATTAGTAACATCAGCACAATAACACGCTGTCAAAAATTATATTTTTTCAAAGTGAGATTTAAACTCAAAATATTGATTTTTCATGCTCCATTTCCATATTAGCGTGTTCATGACCTGTTTCAACACGTATTTACTAAAACAATGCATATGCAAGCTCATTTTGACTATGTGTTTGCGGGAAAAACATTTAGCGTGTTTGTTCACTAATTCAACACATATATAGCCTTTTTCTGTGTGTTTACATGCTAACATCTTGTTGCCCTTTCATTTGACATACCTATGAGATTGGTCCTATTCTTACACATTTATACCCTATTGTTGCTGCGTTTAGCTCCTAGAATAGTGCATATGTCCTAACTTTTTACATTGTGTAGGGTTTAGCGTGTTTATTCTTTTTCAATGCATATAAAGGCTATTTTGGTGTGTTTACGCCATGTTGTAAGTACGTCGTAGATGTACCTCTTTCTGTAGATTTTGTACTTTAGCTTTGCATTCTATGTTTTAGCGTGTTTGGCCTCTGTAACAATGCATTTATAACAGAGAGCCTTTTCTATATTTGTATTAAATATTAAATTGCATATTTTTGTATTTTGCAAAGCATTTTTTTAGAATCTAACATACTTTTTGCAGGAAAATCACATAAACAAGGGGAAACTCTACCATTTTTTCCATTCAATCAAAATAATACATATATTACCTAACGTTTGTGGTTGTAGGATATTAAAGTAAACCAAGACTACTAACCCTTTTTTTGCAGCCCAAATAGTCCAGTGCATTGCGGTTTTGTTAAAACTACTAACATTTTTGTCTTGGAGATTTCCCTAGTCGAAGACCCCCATTCCAATGACTCATTTTAATTAAATTTATGGGTTGTCCTTTCTATAATTTGTGTGCTTGTTTGTTTAAACCGAGAAGGTGACACCACATATGCTCTCCTCTTGTGTCCTAGGACAATCTTGAGGATCAATAATAGTTAACCTTCTTCTTTTATTTTGTAGGGGTAACATGATGTGGAAGTGATATCCACACACTTACCGTAGTCCTAGGGGTCTCATGACCGTGGGCTTCATCTCCACGCATGTAGACACACCCCGTGTTCTGGTAGGGTATATAAATTCTTGGAGAGTTATCATTATTGGCTAAGCGTCTACATGTTTTAAGTGTGATGTGAAGTGAGGGCTTCCATGTCTCAACACCCAGGCCTTAGAAAACATCCTTGCCACATGAATTTGTGCTCCATGTACCACAAGGTATATAGGGGACGCCCTAGAGATATTGTTTATCCTAGCATAGGTAGCCTTTCGGCCGCAACCAAGCTATAGTGCAGGGGAAGGAACCACCGAAGATTACTCGCTAGCCGATCACACATCGACGTAAAGGTGGGCCAACTCAGTGAGCGCCACTATCGTGTGTGGTATTGAAAGTGGGCTATAGCTTGATTGTAATCCCACTTGACTAGTTAGGATTGTGTATGCATGAGTGTACTTGTTTGAGTGTTTTTTCGAAACCCATAAAATAACCCTCACAAATAAACCATATATTTATCACCCTCCAATTTTGACCACAACTTTTTGACCTCAATTTTCAAAACATACAACATCATAATCCACCCCATTACATACCCTTAATCACACTCACCTTAATTATCCTTTTCTCCATATAATATTCAAAATTTGACCATAAATTATTCCATCAAATGTTACACCCACATTTTGTAAATAATAAGTCCAACTTTTTTGTTATCATAAACATTGGACATACGCTACCATCATATAAATATTTTTGCATCAAACTCCTTACGTTAATACAAAAACAAACAAAAATCCAGAAATTTTAATATAAAGACAACACCTTTATCTCATTAAATAAAATTCATAATCCCACATTCATTCATCTTTCACTAAACACAACCACACCTTTCCACTTTCAAAACAAAACACAAACCACCTAAAACTTGTCCCATTGATCGCTCGACATTTCCTATTGGTGTCTTAATCAACCTAGGTCCATAAAGTTTTAGAACTCTTACCAATCATATAACTAATCCATCCCATATCTCATCATCACATTATATTATCATATTCATCCTAAAAACCCTATTCACGATCCATCTTTGATATAAGAAATCTAATATTCTTAATCAACATCCTACTAATAGGAAAAATATCCTTATAATCTATCCTATTCTTCTAAGCCCTTATAACAAGGCACATCCTAAGCCCTCTACTAATGAGGCACATCCTTCTTCTATTTTCTCCTCAAAATTTATTCCATCCTATAAGCAAGACTAGATTATTAAGGTTAAGCATCAAGTTCATTAAGGAATCGTAATCTCCCCTTTCATCCATACATCCTTCACCCCAAGAACACTTTCATCTCACACATCTCATCAACATCAAAATCTAATGACACCTAGATGAATAATAACCTGATCCCAATTTGGAAATGACGACGAAAACAATAACCACAACATGGAAAATGATCTATTCAACCACAATTATTATGATGCCAATAACGAAGAAAATTGACCTAGAGGAGAAGACGAAGAGACTATGGTTAATACTAGTAGCGACGATGACTCTAGTACCTACTTCACAAAAGGAAGAAGAAGAGAGATGTTAAACCACTTTGTTGAAAAGAATAAAGATGCCCTTTTTCTCGGTTATATCACATGGGGAAAAATTCCTTCTGACTACACTCATGACCGACTCCATAGTTTTCTCCCAGATGATAATGATGACATTGGTCAAATACCACCTTCTACACACCATCCTAACCCAAATCACCATCACATTACACATGGACAAGATGGCAGAGAGAACACAACCAATATATCTAAAGAAGTCATATTATCCCAATTACAACAAATGAGTAACCAGATCACCCAATTAGCCTCTCAAATCAACCAAAACCATCCAATGATCACAGATCCCATCATTCTCAACCCAAATTTAATCCACCACCTCCCAATCCTCCAGAACCAACCTTGGAGCAAGAAGAAGTGATGTCTATGAAGGAAACACTTCATGGGTTGCAACTCGGCACTCAAGGACGTCAGTACAAATTCAAGGAACTATGTCCCTATCCTTTTGACCGCGATATCTTACGGGTCCCTTTTCCACCATATTTCAATCCACCTAAATTTGAAAAATACAAGGGAAAGGGAGATCCCTGTGAACACGTTAAGGAATTCTATATGCTTTATCAAGAGGTCGCCTACGATGACTCATATTTATTAAGACTCTTCTCTAGAAGTCTAGGTGGTCCAACTTTAGAATGGTTCCTTTGATTACCCAAAGGTTCTATTACAATTTTTGCCGAATTATTTGGAAAAATTGTAAAACACTTTTCCTACAATGTAGAACATGATGTCACGATGATTGATTTGTGCAATGCCAAACAATGAAATGGTGAAAGTTTCTCATCATTCTCACAACGATGGTGAGCCCTTGCTAGCTGCACCCTGTGGCCCATACCTGAGAAGAAACTAGTTACCATCTTTGTGTCCAACCTTAATTAGGAACTGGCTTTCCATTTGCAAGTTCATTGCACAAACACATTTGATGACATCATTGACAAGGGAATGCAAATTGAGAGAGCCCTTATTGCAAAAGGTCTTATTAAGATATATTCCGTGACAATCACAGCCAATCCAACCAACCCTCTACATCTGAAAAACCTAAGTATTTTAATAAGAATAAAAACGTTGTCGGCAATGGAGTAACAGATACCAAAAATTTCCAACACGTCCATACTACAACCGCTATATCCATCCCTAAAGGACAAACCTAGTCTACTCAAGATTCAGACGATGAACATATCTCGCCCCTTGGTGAATCTATGGAAACAATCCTTGATAAATTAATCACCACCAATATGGTTATTTTTCCTCAAACACAACCCATCGATGAGTCCCGACCCAAACCTTCATGGTTCAAAGAAAACAAATATTGTAAATTTCATAAAATCAAGGGTCACGCCACGTATCGGTGCATGAAATTAAAAAATTACATTCAAGACCTTATCGATCGAGGTGAGATTGAAATAGAGGATAATGCTTCCACCTCCTCCCAAAATTAGAAGCTTGGGATATATCAAAATACCCTTCCTAATCATGGACAGAACAATGCTTCTAATCAAGGTCAGAAAAAGTCTGAAAGTAAACCCAAATCCTCTGCTCATCGTTCTAACCATATTAATTACCATTGTGTACCCCCTCCTTATACGTCACTTGTTAGTCATATCCACCATTCTCCCCATCAAGTAGCTATCATTAAAATAAATGGCCCTTCGCAGTAACCCCCAATGTGTTGTCATTACTACTGCAGCCGTGTGTGGTTATTCAAGAGCCACTCCTTCATCTTCCAACTTGACACCGCAAGCACAATATAATATCATCGAACAACTCGAGAAGACTCTGTGCAAATCTCCATCAGGGACCTTCTCAAGAATTCATCTATCCAAAAATAAATTGTATACCGTGACCTCCGGAAAGACGACGCGTTCCCACCGATATCGATCCTACACAATTTTAAGCCCTTGTTGCTAATCTTTATCCATATCCAACAATCCCACTCACTTTTACTCAACAAGACTTACCACCACATGACCCTACCCACAACCTTCCTCTTTACATGAAGTCCTTATTGAAAATGTTTGTGTTAAAAGAGTGTTAATATATAATGGATCAGCCCTTAATCTTTGTACCCTAAATCTCATTCATCAATTGGGGTACAATGACTTGGATTTGAAACAAGATATAATTACTATTAAAGCATATGACAACACAAAGCATAGATCAGTGGGTACCATCTATTTACCCATCAATATCGGGCATGTCGTGCTCCCCACTCTTGTCCATGTGATAGATATCCAATTCCGCATAACCTCTTACTTGGTCAACCCTGGATTCATGAGATGAATGTTGTACCATCCACATTCCATCAATGTCTCAAATTTGAACATGATGGTACAAAAATTACTATCCATGGTGACCTACAACCCTTCCAATATTGCCAAGCATTGGAAGCCGAATGTTATTAGGAACCTTACTATCTCATCACCGAACCTGTGCCAACAACATCACCTCCATCATCCACCACTTCGTATGTCTCACCAGATAGTCTTCCATCTCCATCTCACTACGCCTCCTCATCATCCGCTCCTCTTTTACCTACTCCACCCATATCTACTCCCCTTCTACCCACTCCACCACTCAAGCTAAAAATGATAGGGTGTGGAGAATACCAAACATTTAGCATCGACCATCTACCACCATCACCCAAAAACTTGGCAGCCCGACGTCTCGTACAAATAAACGACACACATATGTATTAGGATCATCCACTTTTATTCATTTCAGGTATCTTGTGATGAGTATCTTGAGCAATCTGATTCCTCATGGATAATTGAAAATCTATACCTTCTTGTTGTTATGATGATAAGTATCTCACTCCTAGAAGGATAACGAATGTATGGGATACTCTAGACAAGGACTAGGTAACTACGAGCAAGGCATCCCCGAAACCCCCACCATTATCCATAACCTTGATGGACGTGGACTATGATAGCAATCACTGGTGATAACATCCATGATGACACCGAGTGACACTTCTATTACGGTTGAGGAGGTCATTGGCAACATTGATATGAGTTTTGTCTATAGCCATTACGAAGACCTTGTAAACACTAATCTCTTCTCCAACACCACTGTTCTCACCATTGACATCGCCCTCACCTATCCACAACTCATTGAATGGGACCAATGATTAGAACATCCTCCTCTTGACTCATTTCAAAATGATGAAGAAATTCTTGAGTTCATGGGAACTCATGATAATCTACCTATTGGGGATCATAAAAAGGGTTTCCAAGTATGTCTAAATGCTGATACCTACTTTGGAGCACAAGAGCATCCCCTTTCCCTTTCATCCCAATCTAATATCCCTCATCCCACCTCCTCTTATCACCTTGACAAGGAAGATCCCCTCACTGAATTCTTCCAAGAATCCCCAAATCCCGAAGATGATCTAGTCATCGATCAACTTATCCCAGCTCCTAAATCTCTACAAGATGGCTCAACATCCGTAATCAAGGAAACCATTGATATTAACATCGACATAGAAGAAGAACCCAAGATTCTCAAACTGGGGGAATCTTTATCTATAGAAGAACATGACATCTTTACCGCACTCCTAAAATAATTTTCAGATATATTCCATGGTCCTATGTGGATATGCCTAGTTTGGATCCTTCTCTTGTGGTCCATAATATTGTAGTGCATAAAGATGCAAAACCAGTCAAACAAAAGCTTCAAAAATGCATCCAAAAGTTACATTGCTTGTCAAAGAGGAATTACAGAGGTTGCTTGATGTCGGTTTCATCGACCTATTGATTATTCTGAATGGATCTCTAATATCGTCGTCATAGTAGGAAAAAGATTGGGTTGTATTTGTATTGATTTCCGCAACATCAATAAAGCTTTCCCTAAAGATGATTTTCTGCTTTACCAAATATTGATATGATCATCGAATCTACAGATGGGCACAAAATGTTATCTCTCATGGATGGTTTCTTGGTTATAATCAGATCAAAATTATCGAATAAGATCAACACAAAATAAATTTTACTACACCTTGGGGCACATATTGCTATCGAGTCATGCCCTTGGACTCAAGAATGTTGGAGCCACCTATCAACGTGCCATGACTATCATTTTTCATGATATGATGCATGATATAGTTGAAGACTATGTCAATGACATTCTAGGAAAATCTAAAACTCGTGAGGAACATCCCACAGTGCTCGCTAAATCTTTGAATGACTTCGAGAATATAAAGTTTGTCTAAATCCCAAGAAATGTGTTTTCGGTGTCACATCCGGCAAGCTCCTAGGTTTTATTGTCTCCATATGCGGAATTGAAATTGATCCAGATAAATTTAAAGTTGTAATTGAAATGCCTCTCGCCTAAAAATCTCAAACGAGTTATGAAGCCTACATGGAAAGATTCAAGCTATCAGGAGATTCATATCACAGCTGGTTGAAAAATGTCATCCATTCCATCATCTGCTTAAAAGGGAACAAAATTTCATTGGAACAAGGAATGTCAAGCCTATTTTGATAAGCTTAAGGAATATTTGATGCATCCTCCTATTTTGGTACCTCCTACTCCGGGAGTACCTCTTCTACTTTATATATCAGCTACACAACATGCCTTGGGAGCCCTTCGACATAGCACGATAATCAAGGAAAGGAACATGCCATCTATTATTTAATCTAAACATTAATCACATATGAGCTCAATTACACTCCTATGGAAAATGCACGTATTGATGTGGTTTTTGCCTCTCAAAATCTACGAAATTACATGCTCAATAATACTACTAAGCTCATAGCTAAAGTTGATCCACTCAAACATCGCTTTCAAGTCGGCTCTCACTTTGACGGATGGCCAAATGGATCATGCTTCTAACTAAATTCGATATTGAATATGTCAATCAAAAAGCTATTAAAGGGTGGGTAATAGTGACTAGTTGCGCGAAGTTTTGATCTACGATACCACACCACTTGCTACATGGTTTCATGATGAATCCATACGTATATTCTAGAATCGGGTATATGGACATTATACTTTGATGGCTCATTTACACATCATGGTTCCAAAGTAGGTATCTTATTTATCACTCCCCAAGGAGATTTAATTCCTAAAGCTTTCCGGCTTGCTTTTCCTTGTACCAATAATATTGCTGAATATGAAGCACTCTTGACTAGTCTCAAAATGGCCATTTAATGGAATATAAAACATCTTAACATCTTTGGTGATTGTTTCACCTATTTCTAGATCATTTCTTTGAAGTGTTGACGAAACAAATAGGGTAATGGGCGTAGGAGGAATACTGTTTAAATGATGGTTGATGGGTTGTTGCGTGCGTATGACTTCTGAATCCACAACTAATTGTGAGAACTTCCTTTTGGCTAGGAGGAACTACCTGTAATAAAAGCAAGACCACAAGAAGGAATTAAACAATATGTGCGATGAAGCGCCTAGCGTATGCTAGATCCGGGAAGTGTGATACTTCCTAGATGGATGTTAGTCCACTATTTTAAAAAATTTAATGCGGTAAACAAAGTAAATCCTATTGTAATTCGAAATGATTTAGGCATCTCACTTAAAACACAATAAGAAATAGATCTAATCTAACAAGGCTAAGTTAGAATAGGATCCAAAGGTCAAGTAACAGTTTGGTTATGAGTCTCTGCGGGTTTGACATGAGGTCTTAGGTAAATCACGAGGTGGATGAGGGTTAGGTAAAATTAGGTGGGTAGGTCTCTACTCTGGGTTGTATGGAAAAATATAGAGACCGATGTCGTTAAGAGTGACCGAGACGGCGGTTAGGTATAAGCGGTGCGATTCTTGTGGAAATCTAGGAATGCCATAGAACAAGCTTTGGGTCTCCTTTGTGATTACACAAAGGATTTTGGTTGGTCGGGATGAGGTATTAGGTGCCTTGGAAGGGATTTGATGAGGTTTTATTGGGTATATAGAGGTGGAAGTGTTGGAGAAGGTCAATAGGTGGCTAGGTAAACAATAGATGATAAAATAATGATGAAATGAAATAAACCAGAGAGGTATGATGCTATACTTACTTGGATTCTGGTCCTGGATGTCTGTGAGTGAGGGATGGAGGTGTTGATGAGAGGTTTGAAGGTTGCAAGTGATCACCAACTGAAGGAAATATTTTGCATGGGCTGCATGTACATTCCTCTTTGCTTGGTTAGATCAGATCATGATCTGGGATGGCTGTGCAAGAGAAAGTGCTTGATCTCCTTCCTTGCATGTGTGTTCTCTTTGGAATTCACTCTCTGAAGATGTGTTATCTCTCTGAGATGTGTTAATGCTCGCCAACATTCTTTTTCAACTTCCAACCTTGAGAATAAGGTTGTTTTGGGGTTAAAAGGGGAGACGGAAGCGGTGGTTCGGCTTAACCGGCGACGGTTAGGGGTAACCGGCGTCGGTCAAGGCGAGATTTCCTAGGTTTACTAAACTAGGGAGATCCTCTTGATTTCCTTGGATTTCGTGTCGTTAACCTACGGATTAGACTGAGATCCTCTTGTAAGCATGTGGGAATGTGGTTAGAGGGAATGTAGGCATTGATTTTTAGGGTTTGGGTAAGTCTTAGTTAGTTATGACAACTTACTAAGAATAGGTCTTAGGTTGAGTTGGCTTGGTGAGGTGTCTAAGTGAACTATATGTGTGGATATTATTTAAAATAAGATATTTAAATAATAAATATAGTGAGGATAATGAATTAATTTAATTAAATTAATTAAATTAATATTAGTAGGGTGAAAGGGGCCATGGTTAGGTGAATGTGATGAAGGGTGCTTATTCGTCGAGGGACCAAAGGAGAGTGTGACCTAATTTTAGTGTCTACATTTTGCCCCTTTTTGTTGCGTAGCTTGTATTGGTAAGTGACGCTAACAAAAATAAGATGTGGTTGCCCCATGTGTGGATGAAGGTGGTCCCCCTCAAACCAGGAACTGACGAGGCAACAGGAAGAATCGGTGAGTGGTTTGATAAAAGGTGAATGTGAGAAAGGGGAAGGTGGGGAACGGGAAAAAGGGTGAAAGGTCTACTCGGGAAATTGAGGTGATTGGTCGGGGTCAACACGTGGCAACAATCAAACACACGCACACATATAAATTGCAGCATGCTACCAGGTTGAAGAGCAGGCAAACTCTACATTGTCTAAGGTCGATAGGTTTATCAAACAAGGTTGAAGTGATTCCGATATCCAAGGTATAGGATATGGTCAGGAAACACAACATAGGTTAGGTGCAGGAACATTTAGGTATGTTTTGGTGCACCAAAGGTAGGGTCAAGATAAACGGTCATGATAATAGGCTAGGTAAGGTCATTAGGTCAACAACACAGGTAACAGTGCCGCAAGGTATAGCGAACACATGAGGTCAAAGGTCACTAGCGATGGTCAGGTCCAAATATCTAGGTCGCGACATGGGTAAGGTCAAGGTAGGGTTAAAATAATGAGTCCCCAAAGGAGGACAAAGGGAGGTAGTAAATGATGAGGTCAAGAAGGTGAGGTAAATGGTTTGGGTAAAGGTGGGGTGGGGTAAATGATCAAGGTGAAGGTTGGGTGAGGCAAAAAAGGAGGTAGGGGAGGGTAAAAGGGTAAAATTTAGGGCAATGTGCAAGTGAGGGTGACCGATGCCGGTCAAGGATAATCGATGACAGTATAGGTTAACCGACGACGGTAAGGTAGGGCACGTGACCGATGCTTAGTCAAGAGGTAAGCACGCGTTGGTTAGGTCACCCATTACCTTTGGTTATAAAAACAAAAAATCCAAAAAATCCATGTTTTTTGTTATTCATTTATTATTTGCGAAGTGAGAAAATGACAAAAAAGGGAGAAAAGAGAGAAAAGCGTCCAGAAAAATATATGACGGTGATTTTGGTAGTGTGATGGACAAGGGTTTGGTTTGTGAGAGCGGGTCCATGGGATTAGGGCGAGAGATTGGATTGGTTGGAGGTTGTGAGTAGCTATTCGATGATGGCAGAGGCCGAGAGAGGGATGGGTGGCCACCCAGACAGAGTCTCTATTTCGACGTGCCACCGAGATATTGCAACGTGACGAGGTAAGCATCTACTCTACATTGTGGATTTGATAGATTAGAGGAGTAGATTATTGTTATTTGTAGGTTTTGTGGTTTTTTGGTTTTGTGGGTGGGTAAAAATTAAATTTGGGTATGGGGGAATAGTGGGCAAAAAGAGGAAGGGGGAGGGTAGTAAATGGTATAGGTGGGGTGGGTAGAGGTCCAAGGGGAGTTTAGGTCATTGTAGGTGGGGTAAAAGGGGGGGAGGTTTTAGAAAAGGGGGTTTTGGGAAGTCATGGGTTTTCCGCGATAGTGACCGGTGTCGGTCAAGTGGAACCAATATCGATCACCACCAAACATGACCAAGGCCATTTAAGGGGTAATGTAATGGTGTAAGGGTGAACCGGTATCGGTCACCAAACAGGTGACTCAGTGCTTTGGTTAAAGGGTGATTGGGGTCGGTTAGGATGAACCGCAGATACGGTTGGATTAGTGGGCACAAGGGTCCAAAAGTGATGTGGGCTAGGTGGTTGAGATGGGTAGGGTGAAAATAGGGTGTAGGAAAATGATAATTGGTGAATAGGGATTGATACAGGTAAATTAATGTTGTGTTTGTATTGGATGCAGGGGAGAGTGTAGTTACATATGTGGGATAGGGTTCCGCCACTACTGGTGATAGTGCATGGCGTAGCGACCCGTTGGAGCTGCAACATGTGGAGGCAGTGGGTTTGAGTGGGGTTTTCCATTACAGACATGTTGTTTGGCATCCCAGCTTGATGGTCATGCTCATCGATAGATGGGACTCCGTGACCAACACGTTCCACCTGCCGATGGGTGAGATGACTATCACCCTGGAGGACGTGTTCCAGATTCTTCAGTTACCCATATTGGGTGCCCAGGTTTACTCTATCTCCTCGAGGCCTCAAAGGAGTTGATTGGGGATGTTTTTGGCAAGGGAGTGGCTGATATGAGATTCCATAGTGCTAGTTTGAGCTATGGAGAGATGTACCTAGCCCTTAGGGAGGAGACGAGGCTAGTAGTCCACTGATGGAGGTAGTGTGCTACTATGCACTACGAGATACTGAGAGGGTGGACGTTTTCCCCAATCATTGATGGGGTACTCCATGACATGATGGTGCATGAGACCGCTTTCTCGGGCACCAACATTCTTAGTGCAGATATAGAAGAGAGTCAGGCATATGGGCGCTGTGCGAGTTTAGCTTTTCTTTTACATTTATACTTTGCATTATTGGGCTTATGAGTACATAGTGTGTGTGCGACCTATAGGGATGCCTCGAGAAGATGCATTCCCACCTAGACTTGTGCGGGTGGGGTGCAGGAGATGTGTGTCGATGATTGGAGAGCGGAGATCGGATAGGCCGACACATGATGTGGCCCATTTTCGGTAGTTACTGGAGGGATTATCCGGAGTGGACATTATATGGAGGCCATATGTGGGATTCCCCTCATATAGGCATATGCATGAGGAGCTAGCTGAGCTCCAGCTAGAGAGGTGGATACAGGGTCACCATGTTGGGGAGGATGAGATGATCCCAAAGCAGACGCAGTCCGATGGCATTTCGGGCTCTTACAAGACATTCCTCCGCCCTTACCCTCTCTCATAGCCTACCGGTGCCCACACAGGGAGGAGGAGCAACCTTCTAGATCATCAGCGGATAGATGATGTCGGATGTATATAGTGAGGTATAGATAATGATGGGTAGCTCGATTTACAAGCCATACCACCCAAACCGTAAGCTCTGCACCAAATTACCTAATGCTACCATTACAGTGCAGAGAGACGCCCTACAGGGGCAGGTAGCTACACTGATTACCTAGTTGGGTATACTGCAGACATAGTTGGAGGGTTCAGAGGAAGAGGTAGTAGAGCTACATGTACAGGTGGCCAGTTTGCAGGCCTAGATGGCGGATGGAGGAGATGGAGATGGTCAGGAGGGGGATGGTCAGGTGGTAGCCTTACAGGCTTAGGTGGTAGGTTTATAGGGCCAGTTGGCCACAACCCAGGCATAGATTGGGGCTTTAAAGGCCCAGATACAGGTACAACGGCAGGGGGCACCACCACAGGCACCGGGAGCATGCCTGGATTCATAGGTAAGTGCGGGGCAGCGGCTGCAACGGGGTAGGTATAGGGGTCAAGACCTATGGGACCACCACAGACCGTGTTTGTATTCAGTTACGGGATGCCCTAGGTGAGGCAAGATACGGGACCAGCTTATGGTGGTTTGAGATAGATTTCATATCCTATCGAGAGCCGAGTACGAGGCATACAGATGCATCCAAGTGAGAGGACGAGATCCCACACTCATAGTGTGGAGAGCACAGGAGGTCGCGAGCTCCAAGGCCCGATCAAGGAGAGGCCACCAGCGCACGGAGACTAGCTCTAGGTGAGGTGCTAACAGGGACACAGGAGGTCGAGGGTATAGGTGACATAGAGATGGAGGACATCCGGTGAGATGCCTGATATGTGGTCACCTGGTTTTTGATGTATGATAGCTATTTTTGAGATATATATATAGCGGTGTGCATGCTTTGAAGATAGTTGTATTTTTATCACATACCGGCTGCGTGCCAAAGATAGTTGTATTTTTTATCACATACCGGCCTACGTGCCGAAGATAGTGAGGATGTATGAGTGATTTTTATATTTCGAGTATATACTGGCCTACGTGCCAAAGAGATTTTGTATTATTTCATTATTTTTGTATATATGAGACCGGCCTGCGTGCCGATGACATTTTGTTTTGTATATCGGCCTGCGTGCTAACATTTTTGAGATGATGGACATGATGAGATAGCCATGTATATTTGAGATACACATTATTTATTTATATGATGAGATACATGGTATTTTATTTTTTTTTGATTAGTTGATGTGCTTATGAGATTGTGATTTATGGCTTGTGTTAGATGAGATATGGATTTGTTGTTTTGGTAAGGATGTAAATTAGGTGAGTTAGGCGTGGTGGAGTCGGAGTCGGTTTAGGCATGGATCGAGTCGGGTCGATTTAGGCATGGTTGAGTCGAAGTTATAGGCATGGATTGAGTCGGGGTTGTTAGGCATGGTTGAGTGAAGTTGGTTTGGGCATGGTGAGTCGGGTTATAGGCATGGATTGAAATGATATTAATGCTAGTTCCCCATCAATCATCACACGGTGTACCTATATGTCATCGATGTGGACAGAGATGAAGAGGGCTGGGTTTGGGTCATCATTTTGGTGTGGTGTGATCTCTTCCTCTAAGAAGCTAAGGGAGGCTACTTGGTGAACTTGGTAGGGTGAAGATGAAGGTCGTAATTTGGTGAGAGAGAGGCTACATGATGGGGTGTGATAATGGAGGCTATGGGTGTAGGGTCATTGGGTAAAACCTCAATAGATTAAAGAACCTCCATGAGAGCTTGACGATGGGATTCCAAGGTTTGGATGAGATCATATAAGGACATTTTGAGGGGAGACTGATGTAATTATTTAAACATGGTGCGATGTGTGATGCCATTAGAAATGGGGTATGTGGGGTGCATGGATAGTGATTTTAGGTATGGGTGCAGATGGTATGTTGGGTATATGATTAGTTGGAGGGTCGGGTTGTTTTTTCTTTGCCCTTATCCTTCCGAGCATGTGTAGTGATGTGTATCATGTTGATCGAGGAGTTGGCAAATGGAGAAGGTATAAGGTGAGTGGTATAACGACACAATGATGGGGAAAAAACCCACTGGAGGAGAAAACCCGTGAGGTGAGTTGGGTGCAAAGACATTTGGGTGGAGGCGTGGCAAGTTCTCGATGTGAACCATGTTAATTTCAAATTTGGGGGTGGCTCTAGGAGCTGTGAGGGTAGAGGTTGTGGTCGTTGAGTGGGCAGTGTGGGAATGGGTGTTGGTGTAGTAGGATCCTCATCGAGAAGGTCGTCATCGTCAAAGTTGGCCTCTGGAGGACACAACTGGATAAGGATGGTTTTTAAGGCCTTACAGTTCTCCACATCGTGCCCTGAAACATGATGGTATGCACAAATTTTAGTATCGTCAAACCTTGTTGGCTTGGGTTTGAGGGGGTCATAAGGTCGGAGTGGTGGTAATGTGATGACAGAAGTCTCAAGGAGGTTGGTTAAAATTTTGGCATAGGACCCTACTAGTGGATCACAATGGGAAGTGAACATGGGTTTGGGTGTATGTGTAGGTGATTGTTGAGGAACAATCTTTGGAAGAGGATGAGCGGATCGAGTTATGGGTTTGGGTGCTGGTGTGGTTTTAGGTGTCGGTCGTGCTTGTTTAGGTAGGGGTATAGTAGATGGACGGGTAGGAGGGTGTGTGGTTGTTTTGACTACCTTATTGTAGGGTAGTGGAGTTTTCCTTTTGGGTTGCACCTTCTTGGGTAAATGTGATGTGGGTGTACAAGGTCTAGAATGAAAATCAGATGGGGGAAGAGGGCGAATTACCCATGGGGATAATGGGGGTGCTATGAAGGTAGATGGCGCGGGTCATGCTTGGGGTGTGAGAGACAGCGACTGAAGTGTAGTGGGTAGTGAAGCAATAACTGAGGGTATTGGAGGTATGGGTGGTAAAGATGCTACAAGTGTGGGTGTAATTCGTGTTGGGTATCTGGGTAGGTTAGAGGTTTGTGAGGAAGGAATGGGTTGTTGTGTTTTTGGTTTATTGATGGGTGGAGGTTTCTTGACCATGTGGGGAAGCTGAGATCCTAAGATGGATGGGACAGGTGTAGGTGTGATTGGCGTAGCCGGGGTATGAGTTCTATGGGTTTGGTGCTTTTGTTTGGGTGTCGGAGTAGGTGTGGTGTTGTCTTTGGAGGATGTAG
This sequence comes from Taxus wallichiana var. yunnanensis, assembly GCA_018340775.1. Classification (NCBI taxonomy): domain Eukaryota; kingdom Viridiplantae; phylum Streptophyta; class Pinopsida; order Cupressales; family Taxaceae; genus Taxus; species Taxus wallichiana. The sequence continues at coordinate 130,617,295 of CM031238.1, read as the reverse complement.
CTAAATCCAGTTTGATAGGTGGATGAGTAAGGTTGGTGGTCGGGGTGACCCCTAAAGTGGTAATAGGTTTAGTCGAGGAAAATGTTGTAGGTATGGGTTTGGGTTTAGGTGTAGGTTGAGTTATGGGTAAGGGTGTGGTTTGAGCTATAACAGGTGTTGTGGAAGGAGTTATGATAGAGGTGGTTGTGTTTGGTTCGATTGGTCGAAATATTTTTGGGTAGATAGTGGAGGTATTAGTAAGTGACCTCTACATCTGCATTGAGACAAGAAGTAAAAGGCGTCCCCATAGTAAGGCTCTATCCACATAATCTAAGTGATCGGCCAAACGCGAGAACGACACGTCTATAGGTGGAGTTGATGAGGACCTAATGGAAATTCCCGTAAAATGTGTCTTAGAGACGGGAAATTGGCTAGCTTCAGCTTCCGTGGGTAAGAGAGCCGAAAGTAGGTCTGCAGGATTTTGGGTAGCGGATGGAGAATGCTCACCAAGAGGCAACGGTATCTCAACTAGGTCTATGATAAGTGGAGGAGATGATGGGTGCTCCTTTATGGGTGGAGGAGGTAATGGGTGCTCCTCTATGGGTGGAGGAGGTACTGTAGGTAAAGGCTCTCTAAGTGGTGAAGCTAGGGGTGAGATGGTCTCAATGTTAGCAAAAGACTCCTCCGTAGGTGATGAAGGAGATGAAAGGTGTTCCTCTGTTGGTGAAGGAACAAGGGAGGTTGGTTCTGACGCGGAAGGAGGATTTTGGGCTAGGATCTCCTCTATGGAAGGAATATGGGGTAATTGGGAGGCAATGGGTACGTCATTAAAGATAGCGTGAACCTCACGGGTATGGGTATCGTGAGTTGAGGTCTCACTGGTTTGATCAGATGAAGGGGCATGGTTGGGAAATGGTTTCTTGAAGATGTGTAGGTTTTGGTTGGCAGGTGCATTAGGATTATCGATGGTTAACTCACCTTTCTCAAGTATTTCTTGGACAATATTCTTGAAAGTGATGCAGTTGCCATCACTATGACCCTTTACTCGATGATAATTATAGAAATCATGTTCTTTATACCATGCGAGGCATGGGGCGAGCAAGGTCAAAACTAGTGTGTGGTTTTATAGGTGGAAGGGTGATGGCTCCAGCTTTGATAAGCTTTTCTAAGACATAAGAGTAAGGTTCCCGAATGGGGTATATTTTCGCTTGCTCTCGTCTAAATTGAAAAGTCCTGGACGGGTGAGAGGTTAGATGAGGGGGTAGCCTGATTTGATGGATGTGTTTGGGCCATCGCCTTGAGTACTACTACGTTAGTGAGTGCCCTTAGCTTTTGAATAATTGGTTTGTGGTTTGGATGAAGAGGAGGTATCATTCGACTTGAATGTCGAATTCTTATTGCGTAATTAGATTTTCTTCTCTTTGATGCCCGAATCTCTAACTTTCGTGCCATAGTGAATGCTTCATCGAATGTTCGAAAGGTTTGGACCTGCAAGTCGGTGAGATATGCCTAGCACAAGCCCCGTGAAGAGCTCGATGAGTTCTGTTTGTGGTAGATTGGAAGGTTAGTTGGTTGATCAAGGCTACGCGTGAGTGACAAAATCTATGATAGATTCGTCTCATATGACGTGTGGAGTATAGATGGTCATGGTAACCTTCTTGACAATATTGATAGAGAAATGATCCAAAAGGCTTGGGCTATACGATTGAATGAGAATATAGAGTGTCTAGGTAACCCACTATACCAATCTAATGCAAGTCCAAAGTGAGGGACATGGGAAAAGTTCTCAATAATAAAGGCATCATCATGAGCGATCGAGATAACACCCGTTTGAATGACCACAATGTTGCGGGTATTCTTTTGCTATTGAATGATTGAATTTAGGCATTTCCCAATGCGGGGTATAAGAGATAGGAATGGATGAGTGGATGGGCTTGTTGTAAATCTCGTCATAGGTGAGAGTGTTTGCGGGATGAGAAACCGATGCCTCTAATGTCTACATCTTGTCCAACATCAATTTAATTAGGTCGTTGGTGGTTTGTGATGATTGGGTGCTTCCTATAGCGTGAGAGGTTGGATTTGGCGTATAATGAGGGTGGCACTCAGTGTATGGGGCTGCCATGTAGGTTGATTGAGAAGAAGGCAATGAAACAGGGGGTACATACCCGGAATGTATAATGGATGAAACGGAGGTGTTGGTAATATGTATGTGGGGGTGGAAGGGTTGTGGTAACCCTAGTGGCGATAGGGGCTAATGATTGTGGAATGGAAAGGACCACATTCTGAAATGGGGTAGGGGTCATGACACTGGGAGGTGGTAATGTAGCTATGGGTATGTGTGAGACATTAGGGGGCGAATGAGGTTGTGTTTGGGGTAGTTGTCGAGGGTATGGTGGATGTAATGGTGTCACGGAGGTGGAAGATGTGGCGAGTCATAAGTGGGTATAGGACCTAGCTGCGAAACGATTGGGGTAAGGTAGATGCGGGAAACACCGAGCGAGATAGGGCTGATGCGAGTAGTGGGAAAAGAGTGGGGGATAGATACGGGCATTTCATATATCAATTGACCCGAGGCATCTCGAGTGGACGAATGGGAAAGGTAAAACTGTAAAGTGGCAAGGTTTTGGTCAAGGAGTCGTGCAAACTCCTCATCTCTGGTAGTGGTTGTAATAGGTTAGATGGGATCCATGACTGGTGATAAAATGGAAGGTGGTGAAGGACTAGGTGGGAGTGGTTGATAATGGCGTGAAACACAAGTGCACTTTCTTGTCTTGGGTCAACACCATGTGAAACAAGATCGATCAAGTAGGGATGCTTCTCTCTGTAAATGACATGAGAACAACAGTAGAACAGTGAATTGGTGGTAAAAAGTGGATTAGGCACCAAATGATGGTTAGAATGTGAAAAAAGCTAACCGATGCCGCTTAGGGGAAAATGATGCTAGTTAGGAGTACCACATGGTCATCAGAGAAAATGGAAAGTGAGTGAAAACCCGGGGAAAAAGGTAAAATTAATAGGTATGAAAAAATCTGATGATGTTTACAATGTCATTGGGTATGATGGTAGTGATAAGGGACTGTGAAAAGTGGAAGAAAATGAATAAAATGTCTTTTTGGTTAGGTTAACAAAAGGACTCGAACCGACATTGGTTGGGCATAACCGACGACGGCCGAGGGTAACCGATGACGGTTCATGTGAAATTGAAACAATGATGAAATAAAAGTGGTTGTGAATTAAAATCTGATGTAGAATCAGACCCAGAATTCTGAGAATGATGATGATATGGCCTAGGCACACTCAGGTGAAGCCGAAATACATCATTTGTGATGAGGAGCGTGCAAGGATGAACATGAAAAATGAAGAACATGATCTCTCCTCAAAACGTAAGACACGCAGAAACAATAAGAAAAATGTGATCCTAGAGTGCCCTTTTCTATTATGTTTGTTTAGCTTATGTTATTTAAGGACTGACACATGAATTCTAAAATAGAGTTTTTGGTGAGGATGGCTTCCTACAAAGAAGGAGATCTAAAAGGTGAGGTTTCGGTGTATGTTATGGTGGGGCGGGCTTCGCTCTGAAGTATGACTCGACAGAGCGGCCAATTGGGTGCCCATTGTCTTTGTGATTGTGTGATCACTACACAACTTCTTCTAGGTAAGATGTTGTTTAAGAATGTGTGTATTTTCAATTTTTTGTGAGGTGTGGTAAGACTCAGAGAGAGAGAGAGAAAGAGAAAGAAAGTGCTTTTTACGATTCGTTTGCTTCAACCATCACCTGGTCATGACTTCCAGCAGTATAGGTTGCCCATGCAATTAATGTGAGCTAATGCGATAAATCGAATGCAATGCACTTATTGTTAAGCCCAAATCGAAGTGTGAAATTGGATGACACAAAGAGATGACAAGGAAGAGGGATGCTCTTTCACTACAATGTAGAAAACACGAAGAAATGGTTCTTTTTAATTACACCAAAAGAAAGGTTTCCTTTAGAGAAAATAGAAAGAAAAGGTGGGTTACCAAGGAAGAAGATTAATGTGTACGCTTTTTAGAAAGGAAACAAACACACAATTTTTCCTAGGAATGAATGAAATGCAAGGAACCCTGGATGGGTCCCACAAGCGTGCCAAAATGTTTCACTTGTTTCTAGATAATTTTTTTGAAGTGTTGACGAAACAAATAGGGTAACATGTGTAGGAAGAATACCTATTTAAATGATGGTTGATGGGTTGTTGTGCGTGTATGACTTCGAATCCACAGCTGATTGTGAGAACTTCCTTTTGGCTAGGAGGAACTACTTGTAATAAAAGCAAGACCACCAAAAGGAATTAAACAATATGTGTAGTGAACTGCCTAGCGTATGCTAGATCCGGGAAGTGTGATACTTCCTAGATGGCTGTTAGTCCACTATTTTAAACAATTTAATGCGGTAAACAAAGTAAATCCTATTGTAATTCGAAATGATTTAGGTATCTCACTTAAAACACAATAAGAAATAGATCTAATCTAACCAGGCTAAGTTAGAATAGGATCCAAAGGTCAAGTAGCTGGTTACGAGTCTTTGCAGTCCGACAGAGGTCTAAGGTAAATCACGGGTGGATGAGGGCTAGGTGTAGGTGGGTAGGCTCTTTGCTTTGGGTTGTATGGACAAATACAGAGACCGATTTCGGCTAAGGGTGATTGACGGCGGTTAGGTGTAACCGGTGCCGGTTACTGTGGAAATTTGGGAATGCCACAGAATAAGCTTTGGGTCTCCTTTGTGATTGCACAAAGGATTTTGGTTGGTTGGGATGAGGTATTGGGTGACTTGGAAGGAATTTGGTGAGGTTTTAGTGGGTATATGGAGGTGGAAGTGTTGGAGAAGGTTAATAGGTGGCTAGGTAAACAATAAATGATAAAATAATGATGAAATAAAATAAACCAGAGAGGTATGATGCTATACTTACTTGGATTCTGGTCCTGTATGTCTGTGAGTGAGGGATGGAGGTGTTGATGAGAGGTTTGAAGGCTAGAAGTGATCACCAACTAAAGGAAAGATTTTGCATGGGCTGCATGTACATTCCTCTTTGCTTGGTTAGATCAGATCATGGCTGGGATGGCTGTGCAAGAGAAAGTGCTTGATCTCCTTCCTTGCATGCATGTTCTCTTTGGAATTCGCTCTCTGAAGATGTGTTATCTCTCTGAGATGTGTTAATGCTCACCAACCTTCTTTTTTCCAACTTCCAACCTTGAGAATAAGGTTGTTTTGGGGTTAAAAGGGTAACCGACGGCGGTTCGCTTAACCGATGACGGTTAGGGGTAACCGGTGTCGGTTAAGGCGGGATTTCCTAGGTTTACTAAACTAGGAGATCCTCTTGATTTCCTCGGATTTCATGTCGTTAACCCATGGATTAGACTGAGAGCCTCTTGTAAGCATGCAAGAATGTGGTTAGAGGGAATGTAGGCATTGATTTTTAGGGTTTGGGTAAGTCTTAGTTAGTTATGGCAACTTACTAAGAATAGGTCTTAGGTTGAGTTGGCTTGGTGAGGTGTCTAAGTGAACTATATGTGTGGATATTATTTAAAATAATATATTTAAATAATAAATATAGTGAGGATAATGAATTAATTTAATTAAATTAATTAAATTAATATTAGTAGGGTGAAAGGGGCCATGGTTAGGTGAATGTGATGAAGGGTGCTTATTCATCGAGGGACCAAAGGAGAGTGTGACCTAATTTTAGTGTCTCTACAATGACTCATAATCAATTATTTACTAGGTTAATGATGAATATGCCACCAAGGATGATAAATTGATTCTTTATAAAAGAATGGTCGACAGTTTCAAGGCATATTTCCAAAGATATCCGGTTTGAACAAATTCCTTGTACGATTAACAAATCAGCAGATGATATGGATACCATCGCCTCTCTTCTAGATATGCCTCCAAATGCATCAAATTCCAAATTTCTGATCGAGTAATTAACGATTCCCGCCTATGATATCCCTGAGTTAGAGATGGTTTGTGAGATCATTGGTCCTAATTCCCCTTAGTACCATGACATCTACACCTACCTACATGATCACACCCTTCCACCAAATCTTCCCCACAACCATCAAAAATCATTCATCCAACGAGCCTCCCGCTTCACCATCCTTGGAGATACCCTCTATCGTAGAAGCTTTGATGAAACTCTGTTACATTTCTTGAATTCCCAAGAGGCCGAATCAACACTCCAGGAAGTTCAAGCAGGAACTTGCGGTGCCCACACCAGTGGTTTAGCCCTCGTAAAAAAACTTCTACACACTGGATATTATTGGTTGAACATGGAAAAATTTTCATGATCCTATGTCCGTAAATGTGTCCCCTATCAAAAGCATGATAACCTCATCCAAACACCATCAAAATCCTTACAACCACCCATTACAACCTCGTGGCCCTTTTTTCCCTGGGTTCTAGATCTCATGGGAAAATTAAATCCCACTTCATCTGATGGTCACAAATTCATTATCACAGCTACAAAATAATTTAAAAGTGGGTCGAAGCCATGCCACTCACTTATGTCAAAGGCAAACAAATATCTAAATTCATCCTTAACCACATCATCTACCGCTACGGTGTTCCATCCACACTAATCATGGAAAATGGTACATCCTTCAAAAATCAAGGTTATTCGTGAACTTTGTGAAAAATTCCACATCAAGCTCAAATTTTCCACCCCATATTATCCACAAGGAAATGGCCAATCTGAAGCATCCAATAAGATGCTAAAGCACATCCTTAGCAAAATAGTCAATCAAGCAGGATGTGATTGGCATACGAAAAATATATCCTGCCTTGTGGGCCTATCACACATCCATCCGTACTCCCACCGGTGCCACTCCATATTCTCTTGTCTTTGGCACCGAAGCAATTTTGCCCATTGAGATTGAAATCCCATCCCTACACGTTTCTCTCCAACACCTCATCAATGATGAAGACTACCGTGTCCTTCGCCTACAAGATCTCGAGCTCCTCGATGAGAAATGACTCCAAGCCCTGGATCACCTCAAAGCCTATCAAAAACGCCTTTTCCATCATTATAGAAAACACGTAAAAGACCGAAAATTTGAAGTCGGTGACCTAGTCCTCAAGGAAAATCAACGCAACACTAATGCGATAAGCGAAAATAAGAGCAAGTTTGAACCAAATTGGCTTGGACCGTATGTCGTCATTGCTAAATTCAGCTCAAGTGCTTATAAGCTTGCTACTCTGGATGGAGACGAGTTGGATGAGCCCATGAACATCATGCATCTTCACCACTTCTATGCCTAAGTGCCTAATGTTCCATATGCTAAAAAAATTGTCCAATGGTGAAAACCACTTTGGTGGCGCCTTGGGAAAATACCATGGTGAAAACCAGTTCCGACGCTATGATAAAATCCAATTCAATCATTTTTCTAATAACACTCTATAATTCACAAAAGTATATGCACACTAGGGGCACACTACTCCCCTTTCCATCCCTCGTATCCCTATCCACAATTTTCATCCTAATCTACCCTATCCAATCCAAGCTTCTTCCGATCCTCTTTATATCTTTGTATTAGATCTACCATGATTGGGAATATTTCTCCCAATCCTAACCCAAAGATCGTTACTACCCATACTATTCCACTAGGAAATAGATTTCTAAGTGTCGGGACATAACTTCCGAGACCTGTAACCCTGTGCAAGATCCCGAGGCCTTCATTTCTCTCCATCCATCCCCCATTTCCATCTATCATTACTCGTGCCTTATCACTCTCCTTTTCTCTCTGCCATTCTGTCATGATCAATGTGATGATTATATTGTAAATATTTGTACAAAATTTAAACACATTTAATGTCCTTTTCATTGTACATACCCTATTTCCATCTATGCATCAACATACCTAATTTACCATTACTCATATCCATCTCTAACATGAATACACCACATTATAAATAAACACTACAAACTAAATATCATCTCATCAACATTAAATTAATTCCATCCACCATCAAATCATATCATCATCAATCGCAAAAATAACTTTACATCACATATATAAACATGAAAACATCGTTATACACCATACACCATTCATGATAAAGACATCATAGCTTATCATGATAATTAAAAATTTCCAACATCATAATAAAATAACACCATCATCATATATCATCAAAAATTACATCATTTCATCACATAAATCCACACACATAGCTAATCTAATCATAAAAATAAACATCATCATCAACTAACATCATATACACCAAAGATCCATAATCATATATATCATCAACAAGATAGTATATCACTCATCAATAATTTCATCATAATACACACACCATCTAAATCATGATCCATCATTCAACCCATCATCATAATCTAAAATATACCAAATAAATGTCATGAAACTATATCATCAAAAATAAAATCACATCTATACTAATGTCCATCCATAATAAAATAAATACAAAAATGAGAACTCATACATCATCAAAACTACACATCATGTATATAACTAGTCATCAAAAATCATCTCGTACATATGTCGGGATCACAAAAGGCCATCATCAAAAATCGCTAGAATACATATATACATATCTCTAGGCACTATTCAGGCTGCTGTATCCTCTCCTGCTGGAGGAGGTTGTCGAATGCTAGTTATACTACCCAATGTTATGGATCGACTCGGCCTCGACCTGATCCTCTGCTTTGTCCTCTTGTCCAACTATATAATCAATATAACGCACATAGCGACCGATCTGCATCACCATATCCTAGTAGTATCAAATTCTCTGCTATGACTTCCGATACTTCTAGAGTGATACTATACCAAGAGGCCCCATATGTCCTTCTCTCCTTGATGCACTCAACATCGCAGCTATCCTTGTCGCATGTGATCCATTGTGTACCACTAGCCCCTGCTCCCCTATCCAAAATCCATACCTTGCCATGTAAGCATCCCGATCTCTATATTATTTGTCCTGTGTCGTATAACATGATCCTTCTCTTGCTCTAATTGGGATATCTCCGAATCCAACCATGCAATATCTCACTCCCTCTGCCCTACCACCACGATAAATCCATGCACATCTCTTATCCTCACTGCATCTAGCGCCGTAGGTGAACTATCTATGTTGCATGTGATTGCGCCTCTCTCTCCAACATCTCTATGCAAGCCTGTAAATCATTCTCTCCATCTCCATCTCCTCCTCCATCACATCCTCCTACTCCATCACATCCTCCTATTCCATCAAATCCTCCTCCATCTCCATCACCTACTCCATCTCCTCCCACCCTTGATCCACCAAACCTAAAGGCCCTTACATGCTGTGTTTGTGTAGGAAACACATGTCTGTAGTGGCAAAGTGTCATATCATCCACCTCCATCACATCGGCTTCTCTAGACTATGCGGTGGTACACATCCTGCTGGTTGATATCCTAATGGGCCACCCAAGATAATAACTAGTTGTGCCCTCTGCACCTCCTCCTCCCTGCATCTCAGGTGTGGCTGGTGTAAAACCAATACCGACATTGAGGGCAATCCTCTCTACCAACCATGTAAATCTCATCCCTCCCCGTGACCATGTACAAATCTCATCCCTGCATACCCGTGGCCTCATCTGGGCTAGTACATTTGATCGAGTCAAAAATAGTCTCCTCTTACCACATCGAATGTACCACCTCTACTAAACCCAAGATGAACCATCTGACGGCCACCATTAGAAATAATATACAACTAATCAATGAGCATAATGGTATCCATGGTATCCGCTCCATCAAGCGCTCTACCTCAAATAAATACATCCCTCATCATCTATCTTTGTCCCATCTCTGGTGCATCAGCCCCCTCTACATCACACTTGTAAAAGTGTCAATAATCCACCACACACCACCATGTGTAAATCTGGTATAGCCATGCTAACACTCCCAAGAAAAAATAGTCTCCTCTACCACTCTCCACCACCACTATAGGCTCCCCTGAGCATTATAATGGCTCCATCCGCTCTACCTAAAATATATCCGATATACATCCTCCAGCGTCACCTCATCTCAGGCCCCCTATTATGGCAACCAATATATCCGGTAACCATAAAGTGCTAGTCTTTGAATGCCACCGCTCTGCCAAAGCATCAATAAGGCTCGATCTGCTCGCATGAACGACATCCTCGCTACATAAAGAAGTCCTAACATATGTAGCAGTGTAGCCTCCTCCTCCTGGCCTCTACATCCACACCTCCCAACAAATCTTTGCAAAGCCGCCAACCGCCAATGTCTCACCTAGAGAGGTAATAATACCAACTTCACACACACAAACTATGTCAAAATCTACCCCTACTTACTCACAAAACATTCCTCCCAACTCCCCATTCCATATTTCTTCTACAACACATCATCCCTTTCCCCTATTATTAAATGCGCTACTCTACTACCCATACGTGCTAACCGAAAACCTATATGCGTTAAACCACCATCCCAACTTCTTTACCAAATACGTGCTACTATATGCTTAATATGTCTAAACTACCCTATCTCTGCGCTTAATCATGCACCATCTCTCACCTATATGCGCTAAAACAAACCACTCACCCTACCCTCCACTAAATGGGCTACTATTTTCTTACATACGCATGATGTTGTATCATGCGCACTAAAACTCAATAAACACGCACAACTATAATCTACCCCCTATAAACTCACCAATTTGGGCTCGACTACCCACACCGCCATACGTGCTACTATTTAAGGCATAAACACCAATTTATGACTCGTATGCGCTAAATAGTACACCTACGATGATTTTAGCCCTAAAATAACCTAAAAAATCTGAAAAATGTAAAAATCAATACACAAAATAAATCTTAAATCACTCACCGGTTGTCCTGCCTCTGTGGCTCTTTGGTAGTCCTTCACAAAGCCCGCTTTGTGATAAAAATGCTATCATATGCCATTTCTTCCTCACTTGAGCTCTGTTTTCAAACTCGGTGTGGTGACATTGACCCTCCCATAGTCCCCGAAAATCTTATATACTCGCCATGCCGACCCCCTAAACTTTTGCATGAGCCCGTTCTTTCACCCCGTACATCCATTTGACCTTTAGTTTCTTTCTACCTTCACCAAATTTCCTCCTCTAATCTAAAAAATTCAAAAAAATCCAAAAATGCAAAAAATGCAAAAAATCCAAAAAAATGCAAAAAATGCAAAAAATGCAAAAAATGCAAAAAAATAAAAATACAAAAAATCCAAAAATCCAAAAAATTCAAAAAAATCCAAAAAGTAAAAAAATTCAAAAATGCAACAAATCCATAAAATTCAAAAATCAAAAAATCCAAAAAAATCTAAAATAAAATAAAAAAACAAAAAAATCCAAAAAATTCAAAATAAAAAATTCAAAATAAAATAAAAAAATTCAAAAAAAAATCCAAATACCAATGCAATGTGTGTGTTTCTGCTTTTGCATGTTTGCTTTCTTATTCGTATTTCGACCAATGATATGAGGCGCTTTTTATTCCTTTTACACAACAGATGAATCAAGGCCGCTTTCATTGGTCCAATGATATGAGAACCCTCATACTATTAATATATCCAATGATATGAGGACATGGGCATATAGAAATCAACACATCATGGTCTTTATACCAATAGTGCATTTTGCTCTATGCCACATCTTAATAAACTTGCTAATGATGATCTAATGGACACATATAACAACACATCTCCCCTATTATATCATGATATCTCATCAACATCCAAACTCGATCTATCATTCATCCTCTAATCACCCATGTCATATATCCTTGACCAAGGCATCTTCACAATCCACATCCAAAATCCAAACTTCCCATCCTACAATGGGGCATCTATGAAACTACATCCAAAATCCAATTCCTCTACCCCCTACTTCTTCCCTTCCTTTCTCATTTTTTCCCTTCTTCTAATCTACTTTCCTTTTCTCTCACTCTCTACTTCTTCTTTACTTCTCTCCTCTCCTTTGACTTTCCTTACCTCTCACTCTCTACTTCTTCTACTCTTCTCTCATCTCCTTCACTTTTCCAAAGTATCCTCCCATCTTCATTTCTAATTATCTTCTAATATTCCCAACTCCTTCATCCACTCATCTGAGCCTCTTCTCTTTTTGAGTTGTTATCCGACTCATTCCTCCTGCCTAACCCCTCGAGGGGGCATCTAGCATCATCCATCCATCTTTTCTTCTTCTTCGTTGAATTGTCATTGTTACGCAATAACACTTCAAAGAGGGGCAAAATGTAGACATGTAAAATGTCAACATGACTATTTAACAAATAATTTATCCATTTCACAATAGCCATCAACCTTATAATAATTAATTATAAATTTAATTAATTATTATACCATACATACATACATACATACATACATGCACACACACACACACACACATTCCACATGCATAGAATCCCATTCATACCCTTATAAATATTAATACATTATTAATATTTCATTCATTACACTAAGTAAGCTTCATTAACTATTTTCCATCAATTTAAAAATACCCACTCACCTACCACCTACCCTATACCTATTTTATGCCTAGCCTCTCCATCTAATCACTCCACTAAATGCAATTAATCTCACCTAATCACCACTTAATGAGCCCCCAAATCTAGAGACTTATAATTCTAGAAGTCTCTCCATCTTTCCCTCCTTTTATTCAAATATTCAAATTAAAAATACTATTCTATTGAATTTTAAATTCAATAGAGGATTCTAATGAAATCTAGAATTTTCACACCCTCCCCTCTCATCAATTTTCAACCATTGATCTAATCCACCATGGAAAGATCTCAACCATCCATTTCTACTCCTCCAACTATAAATAGAGGTGTCACCCTCCATGAAAGCATCTCAAAAATTGTTAGGTTGTGGAGATAGATTGCTTCATAATAAACATGCATTACATGTGGTTGGTTTACACAATAACCAATATCGGTCAACATATAACCGCCGTTAGTCAACGAGATGAACCACCATCGGTTAGGGTAACCGGCGTTGGTTACTTGTGCATGAAATTTTATATTTAACTCATGGGAATTTAATCTAGCTTTTGTTTTAAAGCTGATTTAAAGGTTGTAAATGCATAGCTAAGGTGCCCTAAGTTTGTCTAAGCTTATATAAGCTAGAAAACTAGGGTTAGAACAAAAGGAATGAGAAAAGAGAAGAATTGAGCTATCCTTGGTTGAAAGGATGAAGAAGAAGAAGAAGAAAAAGCAGATTGCATGAAGACAGAGCTTTCATAGAGAGAAGTTGAACAGAAGGAAAGTGCAAGTACACTTGTTGGTGAGAAGATCGTATTATCGTTGGTGTAGGTGGTATTTTTCTTCACTTATTTAGTGTTATTCCACCTCACCGAGTGATTCATCTCACTTAGGTGGACATGGATCTAGGTGTCATCTTAGTTATGACAGATTCCCTTACGAAATCTGTCATATGTGTAAGTGTCATAGGAGTTACATTCTCATTTGGGAAAGTAACTCCTCTTCTCCATTATGGAGGAATCTTCTCTTACATGGGAGTTACACATTCACTCCCCTATATGTACACCACCTCTTTTGATCTATGATAAGCCAAGCCAAGCAATTCCATTCTACTCCATTTTTGAATCTTGAGCTCTCATATGCATGCACATTACTTTACAAAGCTTGCTTGCTTTAATCTCGCAACTCCTACACTTTGGTGAAGTGCAACTATTCAATGCACGTGAATTCCTTCCAAGTCTTCGTCCTTCACTCCTTCATGGTATCAAAGTGGGGACTAGAATCACGTTGCTCACCATCGTTGCTCCATCATGTAGTTGCTTGTGCAAGCTCTCACTTTTGCATGTGCTCTACTTGCATATTTCAAGATTCTTATGGTTAGTGGTTTGTTTGTGTACTCTTGCTGGTTACAGTTGTGTTCAGGTCCATCTTTTGTAGGTTTCGAGGTGCAGATCAACTTTACTACCTATGTTGAATTTCTTTAAAGGGATCTTCGATCGTTCTGGTGCTATCTCCCTTGCTGTCCTGGCTCTTCTGTGTTCATTTACGAACTTCTACTTGTTCTATTGGCTCATGCCATCTCAGATTTGTGGTTCTTGGCTTGTATTGGCTTGCACTCACTCGGTTACTATTGTTTGAATTGTGCTTCACTTTAGAACCCAACTCCTGCATACGTATACTCTGCATTGCTTAGTTCAGATTGGCAGCTCGGGTCTCATCCCTGTGGGCTCCTGATTCAGCCTTGCTCGTGCTTGGTAGCCTCGACCATTGGTTGAACCTCCCTACCTAACCACTCGGCAGTAGCTTGGAATTAGACCTTCCGTGCCCTTTCTCGTGCTCGTGGTTGAACCTCACTACGTTGGCTTCATTACTTGACCAGTTGCTTTGTCCAACTCATCCTTACTTTTTGGCTCGTGCATTCGTGGGCTTGTCTATTTTTGTGTTGCGTGCTCTATGCTCTACTCGTTCGTGGTCTACACAACCGAGGTAGTGTTCATGGTCTGCACAGCTGGGGTGGTCTGCCAAAGTCATTACAATGAACACGTGCCATGAATCTTCAACAGAGCAGGACACTGCGTTGACGGTATCATGGAGACCTATCGAACCTTCACAATCGGTCGATCATTACTTTGATGTGCCTCCTGATACGTGGATCTGACCCTTGACACATGGCATTAGCTCTATTAAATGACCACCGACCATTTAACACACCTTGCCTATCTAACACATGGCCAACCGTCAGTCAACATCAAGTAACTCTGCATTCACAACACCAACCGGTATGTGTATAAGTTGGTCACCAACCTGTCACTCGAATGCGGCGTCGACATATATCGACATGTGGACTCTACTTTGGGACTCTTCGATGCTTTCGGTCATTACATGTCATGTCACAACCAACACGTAGAGCTCAGCGGTAGTGAACCCCTTGGCACGTGGCATCAACTCATCAGCTCGGTCCACTGCCCTAGCTCAGTCAATCATGTAGCTCGGTGCATCCATGGCTTGACAACGTGGACACCTCCATCCCTTTTAGAATTGTGTGGAGGTCAAAACAATCCCTCTTTTTTAATGTTTTGAGGCAAAACATTTATTTCATGGCATTGTAATAATTTTTTCTTGTATTATGTCCTTCATTTGTGTGTCGAAGACGGAGGGTGAGGTCCAGGGTTGGCAGGAGGCTAATCCCCCTCACAAGAAAAAAAACCTGCCTGAAATTTGATGCCATTTCCAATGAGTACCCACACAACACCCTTTGCACCCATTTCAGAAATTTTTAAATTAGTTTGCAAAGCTTATTGGCATTTTCCATCAGTTGCGGGAATCATTTTTTTGCTATAACTTTTGACTCGTTGCTCGGTTTTGAGCACTTCTTTAGTCAAAGTTGCATGATTTTTCACACATTACGTGATGACATTATCAGTTTTGTAAACAAACTACTTTATAAAGTGCCACATTCTAGGGGGTTCACTAGTACTCTTGGGTTTTTACACGTAGACGCATTATCGGCTGAGTCTGACGTCTTGCTTTTGTGCACCTTGCACTTTTGATTCCGCATCATGGAGAGTGTTCTTTCCAGACTTGAGCATTATAGGATCGCTTTATAGCCTCCGCCACTTCTTAATGGGAGAGGGAACTATTCAGCAGCGTGCTTCCATGGAATATTACTTCGCTCATGAGGGTCTTTCACCCTTCTTACTTGGGCAGTTCCTGCACCCACTGATCATCATCTTCTAGAGGAATTTCTTGACACTTGTGACCATGTTTTTGGTCACATGATGATGCATGTCTCTCGATCTCTCTGGTTTCACGTGGCAGACTCAGATCCTCCCCACCATGTTTGGAGCATTCTTCAGTCCCTCTATGGAGACCCTTCCCATACCGCCGCATTGTTATTTTGCTGCTAATTCAAGTGGTATCCTCTTCTTCTTCATGTGATGACAGTTCCATTGACACAAACTCACTTGGTTCTACTTCTGATGACGAGGATTGTGCACCCAGTTTTGATGTCGAGAGTACTATAGAGGAATCTTCTCCTCCTTCACTCACTATCCCAGAGAGTGTTGTCACATCCTAAATCTCATTAAATATCAAGCAATCTCCTATTCAGTCTCATATAGTCATCACACCCACCTCTTTTCCACCTTTACTGTGTGAGGCCCCTTTCACTCCTTTACCTTCATTAGATGACTCATACCTATCTGACATCGCTCTTATGTTTATTGAGCCCCCTCATTGGGACAAGTATCTGCCTGACCTTAGTCATCTTTTCACAACGTCCACTTGTGATGCTCTAAGTTCCTCATCCATCTATAGGTATTTCAAAGGAGTTCATCATCTCCATTTTTGGGAGTGCCCCTTCTGGGACTCTTACCACTTCCACTTTTCCAGAGACCCTCATTGATCCACCCTTGTTTGTGGATCCATTTTCTATTGTGGGGATCTTTTGTTACCTTCACATCACTTGGACATCCTTTCTATAGGTGTTCACTCTTCACACTCTGAAATTTCTATGTATGTGGCATTATCTTTGGTTACTTGGCGCTCTCTTGCTAGACCTATGTCACACTTTCGTGGACTAGACTCAGAGTTCTTCGTGCTACTACCTTCGGTTTCCTTCGTGGAGTGGGAAAACTTCCAACATGTCATTTTTGTCCTTCCTAAGGGTAGACACATAGTTTGGTGTGGATGAATCTTCTTCAGTCCAGAGGTAGAGGATCTCGTCATCGACATTCTTTTGGGAGACCTCCTAGAGTTGTAGAGTTCATATCCATCCATGGCATCTTCTACATTCCTCTCTCCCTCTTCTTCTCTCTTCTTCTTCTTTCCAAGAGATTGCCTCTTTGTACATGGGTACCTTTATAGGCTTGTCTGTGGCCAAGACCCATCTTTGGCATCTTTCTTAGATTAGAGAGTGGACTTGTCTCTCTTTTGGGGGAGTTTTTCCCACTGGGTTTTCTCCTTTTACTCCACTTTTCGAGAGTTTCTTATACGTGGGTACCTCATTAGGCTTTGTGCCAGGACCCATTTCTCATTTCTGACTTGTCACCTCATCCTAAGTTACGATGAAGGGGGTGTTGGTGTAGGTGGTATTTTCTTCACTTATTTAGTGTTATTCCACCTCACCAGGTGAGTCATCTCACTTAGGTGGACATGGATCTAGGTGTCATCTTAGTTATGACATGATTCCCTTATGAAATCATCATATGTGTAAGAAGTCATAGGAGTTACATTCCCATTTGGGAAAGTAACTCCTCTTCTCCATTATGGAGGAATCTTCTCTTATATGGGAGTTACACATTCACTCCCCTATATGTACACCACCTCTTTTGATATATGATAACCAAACCAAACAATTCCATTCTACTCCATTTTTGAATCTTGAGCTCTCATATGCATGCACATTGCTTTACAAAGCTTGCTTGCTTTAATCTCGCAAATCCTACACTTTGGTGAAGTGCAACTATTCGATGCACGTGAATTCCTTCTAGGTCTTCGTCCTTCACTCCTTCATTATCTTCTACTTGTATTTCCTTTGTATTATTTAGTCTCATGTAATGGCTCGCATAGTATGCAAAGCCCTTAGTGTTTCTTCTTGTTAGATCCATAGGTTGTGAGATCTTGTTATTGCTCATTCTTGTATATCCACATTTTTTTGAGATCTTGTATTACAGATCCATGAGATCATGATGCATTGTTGATCCATAGGAATATAGTATTGTAGAGGAAGGTGTCCTCATGTTTGCATAGGGTGATGCAGTGATGGAGAGAGACTTACTTACTTCTTGGTGCATGGTTACGGTTGCACATTGGTAGACCCTTCTAGAGGTCTTGTTTGCAGTTTCACAGTATAATGAGAGCTTGGTTGCACAATGGAAGATGTAGGGTAGCTTTAGGTATGTGAGATTTGGTGGTGTTTCAGAGGCACGGTTGTAGTGCACTCAGGTAGATCTGTTAGAGATCTGGAGGAGACACAAGTGGTGGTATGGAGACACAGTTTAGTGTACTTAGGAAGATCTAGTTAAAGATCTGGAGGAGGAGATGATCTTGTGCGTAAGAATTGGTTTGTAATCTCTTGTTATAATATATATAAGATCTCTATCTTTGGTGGATGTAGCCCACATTGGGTGAACCACGGTACATGTTGTGTTATGTGTGTGTACTTTTGTGTGATTTGGATTATTCTTGTTTATACTTCCACTGCTGTACATTTTGTGGGGATTGTTAGATTCATATGTGCATGTTTTGGATTTGATATTCTATAGTTGCAAATGTTTCTGCATAGATCCATCCCCAACAAAAATTTGCAAGTATATGCTACCCAATTTTCTAAAGCAATCCAACCAATCATCAAAGCAATCCATTGAGCTCTATCAAGCCATTAATTAAAGGGAGGTGTTGTTAGAATTTGCCCAAGAATCTGAAGCATCCATTCCACTCATCAAATTAAGCAATTCAAGGAGCAAGTCCAAAGCAACAAAGGAGGAGGATTCTACTTGCAGGTAGGTACAAGTAAATTACTTTCTCTTCCTTTCATCTTGCTCAATTAGAGGTAGATAATTAATTGTGTTGGATTTTGTATTGGTTTGATTGAATAATCTCATCATTTTTGCATGCTAACACAAGTTTTTGTCTATAGACAGTCTCTAGCAACTCACTATTGCACGGGGGTATTGACATAGTAAACATGCCCAACTTTGTTAATGGAGGTAGATCACGGTGATCGACAAGTTGTTTGAGACAAGAACGAACAAGAACCTAAGAAATATGTTTTTGTAGGACAAATTTCAATGTTCAAGGACAATGCATTTGATACATGCTTTTGTTGCATGCATGTTGTTTACCATTTTTTTGAATTTTTACAATTTTTTGGATTTTTAATGATTTTACCAATATTTTTGGATTTGTTTGATTTTTACAGAATAAAATATTATAGAAGAAATAACGAAATCACAAGACCTCGTTAAAAGTTACCGTAAGGCAAAAATATGCCACAGGTAGTAGAAAGGGTTTTCGGGAAGAAAAAATATGCCCCAATGTAGCAAAAATGGGCACAAAATAATTATTTCTTTAAAATAATCATCGCGACGAGTGCTAGAAGAATTTAGAGGAACCACGATGGCTCCAGGGTGCCTCGGGGGTAAGAAAAACATCGTGGGAGGGGGAGGTTTCAGTGCATTTTTGACATGCACGCATGGGCACACCTGTGCTAGTGCATGAAGGCATGTGCTAGTACATGAAGACATGTGACAATGCATTTTTGATAGGCACGCATGGGTGCGCATGTGCTAGTGCATTTTTGGCAAGCATGCATAGCTGCACATGTGCTAGTGCATTTTTGACAAGCACATGTGGAAGCACATGTGCTAGTGTATGAATGCACGTGCTAGTGCATTTTGATAGGCACACATGGTCGCACATGTGCTAGTGAATTTTTGATTTTTAATGATTTTTTACTAATTTATTTTGGGGTTTTGACGGTTTTACCAAATGTTTTGGGTTTTTGATGGTTTCACCAAATGTTTTGGGTTTTTGATTATGTTTTTACCAATTTGTTTTGGGTTTTTGATAGTTTTACTAATTTGTTTGGGTTTTTTTGAAACATATTTGAATGTTTTTGATTTTTGAAACATATTTGAATGTTTTTAATTTTTTAGAAGTTTTTTGAAGTTATGTACAAGAAATGAAGAAACACGGATGCCCCAACGACAAATGGGATGTACAAGGGACGAATGCTACACGTAAGCAAAAGAAAGTGAAGATGCGAAATTTCCCACAACGTTAGATGGGAATATTCAAAGGCAAACTCTTCATGTGCAGAAGTGGGTCAAGGCTAATATGGATAGGTTCAACATGATGATAAAATTAAACCCATGAAGTGATAGAAAGGAGAAAAGATGCTCCCAACGTAAGCTGGCCAAGAAGCACATGATAGAAAGAAGTGGAAGATTATTTTGAGAAAGGGGACAAAGGTGCCCACAAACATGGAAAAAAGGAAATATTATACACATGGATGTTCTAAATGAAGTAGAAGAACAACGTGAATGTAGCTTAGAAGCCTCATGATGAAGAAGTGATTAGCCAAAGGCACAAATCGTGAGACAAGATACAAACTAGAGTAAGAGTTTGAACAAGGTCCAAAAAAAGACACTTGGTAACATACTAATCATGTTTGCTCATAGAGATCCAATGTGTGCACGTGGAAATTTATTACCTCTTGGAGGGAATATTTGATAGACAACAAGTGAAGACACCCTAGCCAATGTGTAGGAATGATTTATTTTTCAAAGTTGATTTTTTTGTGAATGGATTGTGGAAGGAGAGCCGTACATTGCTCCACTGCCAGCCAGGCATCCATAGCCCCGACGGAGATGCATTTGATTCTAATTGCAACATTTCTCTATTGTCAGTTAGGCATCCATAGCCCCGGTAGAGATTATTGGAAATATCCCAAGAGAGAGTTATATATCAATTTGATTTTTTCCGTTAGCGTTGGATTTTTGATTTGATTGATTTTGTTTTACTTTTTGAAAAACTTATGTCAGCTCTCTTGTTTGAAAAGGGGTTTAGAACCACTTATGGCTTGATGGAAGGAGGCGAAGTGATGTGTGATGACGAAATTGGCTAGTGTCAACAAATACGTCCAAAATTTATTTGCAACAAGTTTATTAGATGCATATTGTGATAGTATCTCTACGAGGTCGGTCGTTCTTTAATTTACCAAGGTGATGAAAGACCAACACCAAACATATACCATAGAGATAAATTTTGTAAAATGTGTGCGAATTGGCTAACCAAAATATCACTGAAGGGATGAAAATGGTAGGAAGACTTGCTAGAAGAAGAGCAAGAAAGGGAAGAAAGAACATCCATGTGTATTCAATACCAGATTGCAATGTTTGATCTTTACCTATATATATATATATATATATATATATATATATATATATATATATTGAAATGAAATTTTTTTCATTTTTTTGTATTTTTGTATTTTTGAAAGGTGGGACCGACAAGGTCACTTGACGTGATAAGATCCAACAACAATGTTAGTAATTTCCTTGATAAGGAAGACTAGGCATGTTTGCTTATCAAGAGTCATATTATCCCCAATCTTGATGATCGTGGTGAGATCATACTCAAAAAATGACTACAATTTATTATAAAACATGGATTTTGTGTGCGGGAGCTTAAGGTCCCTATCTAGAGGTTTATGCACTTTGCGCCATACTTGATGGGTGTGTTGATGTACATTTTTGAATCGTGTTTGATTATGAAATTTAAGATCATTTGAATTGTTGGGAGCTTTGGAGCTCTTGGAAGTTTTGATCTTAGTCTGATGAAGAAACTATTTGGGTTTCCTATAAGCTAATACATGACTTTTCTAATCCCGAGAAGTGGGAGAAGAAAGTGGACATTTAGAATTGATGTGAGAAATGACGGTGGGCTTTCCATAATCATTGATAGAAGAAAAATGTGATGGACGCGAAGGGTACGTCCAAGAATTAAAGAGGATGGGCTACCAGGAGGTGTCCCATAGAATGAAGATAAAGGACTACTAGGATGTGGCCCTAAGATTGAAGATGAGGGACTACCTGGAGGTGTCCCATATATAGAAGATGATGGGATACTAGGATGTGGCCCAAGAATCAAAGATGAGGGATTTATAGGACGTGCCCCCAATATAGATGAAGAGGGGATACTTGGAGGTGTGCCACCTACAAAAGAAAATGGGTTACTAGTAGGTGAGCCACATAAAGATGATGAAGGGCTTCTTGGAGGTGGCCCAAGGATAGAAGAGGATGGGCTACCAGGAGGTGTCCCATAGACTAAAGATGAAGGACTACCTGGAGGTGTCCCATATGTAGAAGATGATGAGCTACTAGGACGTGGCCCAAGAATCAAAGACGATGGGCTACAGGAGGTGAGCCACATATAGATGATGTGGGGCTACTTGGTGGCGAACCTCATATAAAATAAGACAATGGGCTACCAGGTGGTGACCCAAGGTAAGATTGTGATGGAGGTATCCGATAAATAAAGAATGATTAGGTAATGAGAAGATAGGTCGTGGATCAATGCCACACCCAAGAATTTAAATCGTCAATAAAGAATGTGAAGATGGAAGAATAAGAGGAGGATCAAGTTCGATGATCCTAGGGTCTTCCTCTATTTTCTAACAAAAGGAATCAATTTCTTCCTCCCAATACACAAACGTATCAAGGTTTAAAGAGAATTCTCGCTCATAACTTTCTAGAGGAATATATTCATGTACCCTCATAAATTCTCTAATCACTTCTTCATTCTGAAATGAATCGATCGGTGTGGGTATTTGTTCTTCAACCATGGGAGGTTGACTAGAAGAAATAGATCCAACTAATGTGGAAGATTGAGAAGATGATGTCTCATGAGATAAAGTAGATTTGGATCTAGATGTCTCGTAAGTAGAAGAATATGTATATTTAAACCTGATTGGTATAGGTTTTCCTAGAAGATGACATATTGATGGTAGAGCAATAGGATCCCTCATCCAGGAAGGATATTGTGACTCAAGGGTCAACTTGGATGATTGATTAGAGGAACTTTGAGTCAGAGAGCTCTTCGATGGAGGAAGGAGTCATTAAGGCGACGAATAAGGGAGGTCCTACAAAGCAAGGGAGGACTGCGACTCAAGAACCAAATTAGATGTTTGATTGATGAATCTTGGAGCCTCATGGATATTTAAAGGAAGATGTCATTTAGGTGACCGATAAGGGAGTCCGTAAAGAGAGGGAGGATTATGATTCAAGAATCGAATGAGGTGAATAACTCGATGAGAATCTTGGAAGATCGAGGTGAATCGAAGAATGAAATAATAGTTTGGATTAGAATTAGAAGAAGAGTGGGGGAACCCAAATAATAATTTGGATCAGAAATGTCCAAACCATACCACCGACTATGAGATGAAGGGGGAATAGGGTACTCGAATGGGTTCTCTAGCGTGAAGAACCAAATGAGGCTTAGCTATGATGGGAATCCTTTGATGGGAATTTTGAAACTTTGATTCCTTAGTGTTGTACGTATAAGGAACCTTGCGATAGTTGGTCATTGTTGGCGTTTGTGGGATACAAATGTCTAGACCGAGATAGTGCGATTGAACTCCTTCAATTGGAATGAATTCTGTGTCAATTTGGGAAGCACAATGGAAACCAACTAGACATTTGGAAAACATGGGCCCTAGGACAAACCAAGCGGCATAATGACATCAAATCATTACAAAGAATACCAAACAATAAATGGCCATGAATCTGAAGGATCAATATGAACTTAAGGACACCAAAAATAAAGAATTACCTACCCTAACAAGGTATTATATGACAAGAGATATCTAAGACAATACAATGACGTATAAGACTCAAATCTAGTCACAACAAAAGTTTACTCCCTATGATTTTTCGAGATAGGTTTGAAACAAATAGTGATAACACAATATCACTAGTTAGGCCAAGTTTGAAACAAACAAGACCTAAATGCTAAGAAAGTGTTGACGTGATCCTCTAACAAGGTATACTAAAACCAATTTCTAGACACTAACAAAGTCTAAGTCTTGTAAAATGGATGATACAAATGTGAGCAGCATAACAACACTATTTGGACACATAATCAAGCTTTGCAAGAAAGCAAGATTTTAGTATCAAAATGGTGTTATAGCGATGCTAACAAAGTAACCTCAACACTCACAAAACTCAAGACAAGGCTAGGATGTAAAAACTATGTCTAAGTATATCAAGGAATTACTATGCGTGTGAGCAATGTAACAATACAATCTAGAGATTTAGGCCAAGTTTCACAATGGAAACAAGACGTAAATATCACAATTGTATGGCTATAATGCAGGCAGCGTAACAACTCAAAAGAAGTTAGTGATAAGACAACCTAACTACAATGATAGCAAGACTCAATATGGTTTTGAGACAAAGTGTCTACTAGAATGTGATGACGTACCATTCACACTTTCAACTCTTGCATTCCGACATCGCAACTGGTCATGCAAAAAGACTACAAAAGTGGTGGGCATGATCATTTCTAGTAGGTATCTGTGTATGTTTGTTCTTATTTTGTCTCCAAATGAGCAACAAGAAAACAAAGGAGTAGACCAAGTAGTGATGAAAAATACTTGGTGTAACTTTGGCAGAGTTTCACCTTGTCTTAGGACAAGTGAAAAACTAGGACAAAGTAACACTAAATAGATTTCGTGATGAAATATCATGTGGTTTCAACTTTAAGATATTCTTCCCCTTGTTTGAAAAACAAGAGTTTAAATCCAACAAAGTTGTCACTTTGTGAGAGATCTCAAGTATAATATCTAAGACAAAATTGGCTCCAAGCCAACAAGCTTTCCTAGGGGTTCTCTCTCTATGTGTCATAAGATATCTCTATGAGCTCGGTTTGCCAAGGTTTCCCAAGGAGTATCCCGACTTTACTTTACACATAGAATTTGTATTTCCATTCAAAATGACTTATGTATGATTAACCAAAAGACAATAGAATAAGCCTACTAGTAGGTGTTGAAGGTTAAGGATAATTTTTCTTCATGATAAGAAGGCATTGTGCAAGGAAAACAAATTTTCGTGCACAATAGGGGAGGATCAATGTGTGGTGACTAAACAGAGTACCCACACAAATGAGATGTAAGCACATCATAGGGTAATGCACATGCTTAGAGAGGAAGAGGATATAATGAATGTGGACGAGGTAAAGGTTTTAGTAATACATGTTTTAGATGCAAAAAGGTATGTCATACAATCTTTGAGTGCCCGTGTGTAAAACAAAACAATGATGTGTGCAAGACAAATGATAACAACTATGTTGAGTAAGTTGATGAGGAAATAATCACCCGAGTTGACCACATGGAATATTAGACTATGAAGAAGCTCTTATGATGAAGAGAGTATTATTGAATCCAATAAAGGAAGATAATGTACCAACACAAAAGAAGAATGTATTTAGGACCATTTATAAATTTGGAGGTAAGTGTTGCAAATTAATCATTGATAGTGATAGATCTTGTTTCTAGTGAAATGATAGATAAAATTTCTATAAAGAGGATTGTGCATCAAGATATATGAAAGGTGTCTTAGTTGTTAGGACATAAAATATTGGTAAACAAGAAAATTTCAAGTTACTTTTAGATTGCACACACATAAATATGTTTTTTTGTGCAACATCATGCCAATGGACGTATGCCACATGTTAGTGGGCTTAACAGTTTCAAAGGAAAGCTATGCATGTGAGAGAGAAAACACATATACCTTGTGAAAGAATAGTAAAAATACACTTAACCCTTTGATGGATAAAGGTAGAGAGTAGTATGAAGATGTTTATGGTTTCGAGAAAGGAATTCCTAAATGTTTTAAAGGAATAAGCATGTTATGCTTTTATTTCCATGATTGGGAAAGATGAAAAGTTAGAAAGTGAAGAAATTCCAAAAAAATGGAGTTGGATGAGTATGAGTACATCATGTTCAAGGATAATCTAGATGGATTTCCATCCTTGCACAATATAAGTCATGGGATCAATTTTATTATAGACCCAATTTTCCAAAAAAACAATATACAAGATGACACCACAAAAGAATGATAAGGTGAAGAAGAAAGTTCAAGTCATCGAAAAAGTTTAAGTATGTATGAAGCACCTGCAATTTTGTCACCAAAGAAGATAGGAGAATGAAGTGTGCATTGATTCCAAAGTCATCAATAAGATTACCATTTCATACATAATCACATTGTCATGCATTCATGACTTAATGAATTGCTTGATTGGAGTGCCAAACTTCACAAATATAAATTTCAAAAGTGGTTGTCACCAAATCAAAATAAGGGACGTTGATGAAGGAAAACTGCATTCAAGACACATGAAAAGTTGTATGAGTGGTTGGTTATGCCTTTTGGCTTGACTAATGCACCAAACATATTCAAGAGATAGATGAATAAATTGAAGAAGCCTTTTCTTAGTAAGTTTGTCAATGTTTATTTAGAAAACATTCTAATTTTTAGCATGAAAAACAAATAGTCGGCACGTTTAAAAAAAGTGTTGCAACACTTTTGTGAGAAGTCTTTGGTAATTTTAAAAATGCAGTTTTTTGACGGAGTTGATGTACTTAGGATTTGTGATATTTCAAGAAATATTGAAGATGGATCTTGAGAAGGTGAGAGCTACTGTTGAATGGTCATCACAAAGATCACATTTGAAGCACAAAGTTTCTACAGATGGTAAAGGCTTTATAAGAAGTTCATAATAGACATCTATGGAATTTGTGCACCTATTATAGAGGCAACTAGAAGAGATAGGAAGAGTTTTTCTAGATTTCATATTCAAAATCTAGTTTCCAAAAATTGAAGGTGGTCACAAAAACAACCAATGTTGAACTATCTAATTTCAACAAAGCATTTCAAGAAGGTGTGATGTTAGTGGCACAACCATTGGAGTTTTCACGAGTAGAAAAGGTAAACCTATAGCTTACTTAAAAAAAAAAAATTAAATGAAAAAGGAAGCATTCAATCTATAATAAGAAGTTATCTACTATTGTACAATTATAAAATAAGTGGAGGCACTATTTTTTCCCGAAAGAGTTAGTTGTTATATATGGAAAACCAAGTTCTATAATTCATAATTATTAAAAGCAATTTAAATAAAAACACATGAATATGAAATAGGTAGAATTTATGCAATTTACCTATTTGTTTTGAAGTACATGAGTGGAAAGTCTAATTGAGTTGCAAATGCACTAAGTAGAAGATATTTTTGTTAGTTGAGGTGTATATGGAAGCCATGGGAATTGATTCAATGAAGAAGCTATATACACAAAATATGAGTTGTCTAAGAAAGAATGGAAAGCATGCACATAACCATTAAGTGTTGGGTTTTTTGGCAACCATGCATCCAATAAATTAAACCAAAGACATAGAAACAAGTAGATCTAAGTGAAAAATAACATGCAAAAGAATATTGACACAATATTTATCCTAGGAAAACCCTTCCGGGTAAAAACTCATCCAACACCTTGATAATTGTATTAAATTGAACCACCTTACAAATACAATATGTATTCTTCAAGACTCTGTAAGAAGAATTACAACACTCACCATGATCTAGTATGCAGCCTTCCTAAGTTCTACAACAAACTTGTATCCAAAACCTCTCCACTTATGCTTGGTCTTGATCGTGTTTGTTCTTTCTCTCACAATGATAACATATTTTTATATGCAAAGCACATCCAATAATTAACAATGCTTAGAAAACAAACTAAAGCCTAAAAATAAGATGTTATGTACCTTTTTTGAGATGATTCCATTTGAAGACCTTGACCCATTTTTCTTCCTCATGGGTCCAAGGAACAAGCTAGAGGAAGCCAACAATGTCATCATGTGCTTAATTTTGTGTTTATTTCTTTAATTGGCATTGTATTGTTGGTGAGCCTAGCACCCAACAATAAATAAAAATAAAAAGATATTGGTGAGCATGTAGGCTCCAAAAAGTAAAAATAAAATAATAATAAAGAAAGTTTAATTGTGGTCAACCTCATTTGAGAGCCCCAAGACTTGGTGCCACCCTCTTATTATAAATAGAGGTTGTTGGCATTAGTTTGGGACATGTTGATTTTATGAATTTTATATCTTGGTGAAGGTTGGCTAGTGTAGCCCTTTTTACATCTACACTTGGTTTCATACACTTCATTGTTGGTTACATCTGATTTATACCCTAAGCGACTTGCTTGGGAGAGTGTTTTGGGTGAAGTGGCTGGTTTTTATGTGAACAAGTTGCATGATTGGATTCTCTATAATTTCTAAAGGTGAAATCTTCCATTTCTATCAATTGTTGAGTGTATTTGAGTGGTATTTTCAGTTCTAGAAATTATTATTTAAATCTGCAGTGGATGGTTGCATGATAAAATAAAAATAACACTTGTGGGTTCTAAAAATCAGTTTTCTTGCATTTAATGATTGTTGGTCATTTATTATAAATTCTGAGCATCTTTCCTTAAAGTTTGAGTGAGATTTGTGCCTAGGAAAGTGTGTTTGACTTCTCCTAAGAGGTCGCCACCCTAGGAGCAAAGTGTTGGCAACATGTGGAGGGTTCCAAAGTGAATTTTCAGTCATCTACAATCTTCCCTAGTTCTGATTTCAACCAACTTTTGGTCATTTCTCGAGTCCCCCTAAAAGGGACATTACAATGGTATCAGAGCATCATCCTCCCAACCTATGAAGCATGGAGGACAAGTCGCAAGGAAGGATAACATATGCAATGGATATGATTACCCTAGCCATAAAAAGATGTAGAGCGGTCGTTCGTTTAAGGAGAAAAGGGTTTCAAGGATTGAGAAATTGACAACATAATATCAAGCTCTTTCGGAAGAGATGTGTGATGCCCTTTCCTTTGTAGATTTCATGCAAATAGAAAATTATAGAGTGGGAATTGGCACAAGGCATAATGCTCGAACCTCATCAAAGGACCATGGCAGAAAGGTCTCAGTCATAGAGGGAAGAAAACCCTCCATTTTGAAGAAGCAAGCCGAAGAACATGTGGCGGATCAGCTACAAGGTAGAGAAGTCATGATGAAGATCGAAGATATAAATTCCCTTTATAACAACCCTTACAAGGTGACAAAAGAAGAATATATCCACCATGCTAAGGAGGAAGAACCATAGAATAGTTGCTTATGGTGATGGATCAATCTTTGGGAGCCCTAGTTTCACCCACCGCCATTAACAAAAGTGATCCCTTAACCGATTTTCCTTACAGCCGTATGAAAGCACAAGAGGATGGAAAACTAAGAAAAATGGAAGAAGATGGAGTCGTTGAGAAATAAGATTCAACGATCAAGATAACTAAGGTCATGTGGCTAACACCTTTTGTTGTTTCGAGAGTCAACATTATGAGGTAATTAATGATCATTGTTTGGTTAATACTGATGATATTTTAGCATGTGATGAATCCAGGGTTGAAAAGAAGGATGATGAGCAAGAGGGGGAAGAGAAAGGGATGGTTGGAACCCATTTCCCAAATAGACATGATGACAATAAGCTTGTTGGTTTGTTTATAACAACAATCAATAAAGAGCAAAATGATGATGGATTAGACTTCGGTAAGAGCTATGAAGACATTCCAAACACATATGAACAAGGTATGGAGGTAGTGCAAAAGGGGAAAACACCAATTATAGAAGGAGCAAAGGCAAAAGGAAATGAATATCTTGATGAAAGTCCAAGGAACAAACATATCTCAAATTTATTGCTCCCTAGTTCGTCATTACATGGGGCTAATCATCATAATCAGTTTGACACAAATGTGGGTAGAATGGAGAGCACATTGAGTAATAAGGGGTACTTACACCCTTTTAGGAAACCTCCGAGTTATGCATGCATCAAGACAAAGATCGCTTTATGCACAAGGACTGAAATTAGATTGATAAGAAGTAGCCCTCTTCCCAAGGCCCACAAGTATGTGTGCAAAGGTAACTACTTCCTCTTTCCATTTGGTTTGTAATCCATCTGATATACATGTGTTTGAGGGAAGAATTTGGGGTCACAATGATGGTTGTGTTGATGGCATCTCAACAAGTCCTATGAGGTCAAGAAGATTGGAAGAAGTTCTCCATGAAGGACCAAGGATAACAATTGGTGAGGTTGTTGGACTATTATCAACAACAGTCAAACATGGGAGAATTACCAACATATTCAGCCATAATAAAGTCTTGTGCATGAGTACCATTACTAGCTTGAAGAAGCTAAATGATAAAGTGAAGGTAAGCAGCCTGGACCTAGAGACAACTCAGATTTATTGCCTATCATTGTACCATGTCAAAATTATGGATATCATGAGCAGTTGGGAAGAAATGATAACTATGTACTCTTTCCTATGACACTACCATGTTTTTAGCTTCACAACGATAAACAAATCGGGTTTGAAAGGAACCCTCAAGGATGAAACTAGGGAAGAGCAAGTCCATGGAGGTAAGGTGCATTTGATATATTTTGGAGTGTTGATTCTAACTCATAAATTCTGAGTTGTAAGAAGGTTAGGGACAGCTCATGGTCCAAAAAGACTTCAATTTCATTTACTACCAAAGATGCCAATACTGATTCGATGTTCACCATGCACAATCGGTCAGGTATGATGATTATGTTGCATGTCTCCACTCCATGACACTGTAGTGTTTTTATCCTCATGATCAACTTGCACCAAGTGAAGAGAAGGTAAGAAATGAATGGTGTAGCAAAAGGTGCATGGATGCTTGGGTACAATGCCAAAATTGTTTTAGCATATGTGGGGTTGGTACCATTGTGGGCTTCAAAAAGGAAAGAAGGTTTGATTGTATGATCAATATGATTGGTAATCTCAACCTTGAGTGTTCGGGAGTGACCCACACCTTTGCATCTTGGTTTAACACTCATACATACCAACTTTTCCGAGTAATTGGTTTCTTATTTGACCATGGAGTAGTAATGCTCGTAGTTAATGGCACCACTCATAAATTCATCATAGGAGAACTTACAGTAAAGCATGTGATGAAGATGATTAACTTTGGAGACTTAAAGGTCACCAATGTCAATAATAATTCCATGCCTTACAAAAAGAATATAGTACAACTTGTCAAGTCTCGTAGTAAAGTGCAATGTATGTGATGTTTTCATTGAGTTATTTGTGGGATGCAATGGATTCAGTTTTTGGAGGAATTCATGGTAGCAAAGCAAGGGGAATTTCATTATTGTTCTCCTTTTCATATATCAGCTCATTGGAAGAACATAATTACAGCTGGGCATGCACAAATTCAGCCACCAAATAAATTTATAAAAGGAGAATTTAAGTTGTTGATCATGATGGTGAAAGTTGACAAGGTTAAGCAAAGGGGAATTGAACTCTACCCCTTACCAACAGTCCAGGAAAGGTGGTTCATGGTTGAGTTTGCAAACTCAAGTTTGACAAGCAACATCATGGAGAACGTATGGAGAGAAAGTCAAAACATGCATGACTAATTTTTTTGTAATATCCCCTTTTGGGATATTATTTAAATCTGCAAATTAATTAACCAAATCGATTCTAGAAGGATTAAATCCTCTTAGCTCGACCTCAAATAACCCAATGTCAGCACTAATACAACCCAAATGGGGTTGGAGTAGGCCAAAGTAGTGGGTTAGATGGGAGAACTAGTTAGGAAATTAATCTTTTCCAGATCTGAAATTTATTGCAGCAGTTAATTAATTTAAAATGCACCAGAACAATGAAACTTCAAAAATTAATATCTCACTCAATATTCCATATTTTGCCACCAAATAAAATGCACAATTATCTAGAAACCAAGGCCTTTCCAATGAACTATGAATCTGAATTTTTAGATCACTGAAACCACCTCAAAACAACCCCAAAATTTGAAAACCAGTCACTAGGGTTAGGATAAATTGCATAAATAATTTCCAGCACTTTACAACCCTCCAATACACCCAAAATAGCTGCCCAAACTTAGAAAAATAAGCCAACACAGATCAGATTATAAATATTGCTTATTCACCCTTGAAACATGCCAAAACAACACCCAAATCAAGTCGCCATAGCTGGAATAAATGCAGATACAGATCAGATTGAATAACTACTTCAAAAGACACCCAAATATGCCCAAAACAACCACCCATGCAAGTCGCTATGGCTGGAATAAATGCAACATTAACAACAGATCATAAAACACTCTTAAACTCTCCAAAGATCATCAAAAACATGCAAATTTCCTTCTCAAATAAATGTGCCAATCATGGAATGAATATATCAAGCAACATTCACTCAATGAAAGCTTAGAAGGTCTCACACTCTCCACAATAATGGTGGTGTTGAAGAACACCTTTATAATGTGATCACATGGGCATACATCCCTCTTCAAGCATGAAGATATTTTTGATAAAATTCTCAACATGCCCCCAAGGGGTCGCCATTTCTCCTTATATAGCTTTAGCATTTGAAATCTCCAAGTTTCCCTCCTTCCTTTGGCGCATTTTCTCATGTAGAAGGGTCACTTTTAATATGGGTCTCTTTTCCTTGAAAAGTCAAACTCCAAAAAGAATATTAATTCCCTCTTTTAATATTTAAAAATAAAACATAAGAGGAGAATTAATTATTTAATTTTAAAATAAAGGAGTAATGACAATTTTCCCAATATTTATCCTTTAATCCATGGGAAGAGTGGATTAAAGGTCTCCCATATTTTTAATTAATTAATGTCCCAAAAAGGGGACATTACATTTTTCTTTACCAACCCTCATATATTTTATTTCACTCATCATACATTCCCTTCCTAAAGGGAAATTGATGAGTTACAATTGTGTCATTGATAGTATGGATGTATATCATCCAAACAGAGAGAGGATAGGAGGTTTGATATGCACAAGAGGAAGTTGATTACCATGCCTTTAAAACATGAAGGAAGATGGAAAAAGATCATTTTTCCTTGAATAAGTTTGCTTTTTGTGCATGTACAAAGAAGGAGCAGATGGGATCTATTTGGGATACGGGTACTTGCAATTGCTTGGGGACAAGCGATTTCAAAAGGGGATGACTTTTATGTCCCTTTTTTGAGATGATTTCGTTTCAAGACCTTGACCCATTTTTTTTCTCATAGGTCCAAGGGAACAAGCTAGAGGAAGCCAACAATGTCATCATGTGCTTAACTTTTGTTTATTTATTTAATTGACATTATATTGTTGGTGAGCCTAGTGCCCAACAATAAATTAAAAATAAAAAAATATTGTGAGCATGTAGGCTCCAAAAACTAAAAAAAATAATAATAAAGCAATTCTAATTGTGGTCGGCCTCATTTGAGAGCCCCAAGACTTGGTACCAACCTCTTATTATAAATAGAGGTTGTTGGCATTAGTTTGGGGCATGTTGATTTTATGAATTTTATATCTTAGTGAAGGTTGGCTAGTGTAGCCCCTTTTTCCATCTCTCTCAAGGAGGGGAAGCCTTGATTGAGACCCTCCCAAGGATGAAAATCCTTGTGGAGAAGGTGTGGATGAAACCCCACACTAACTTGGTTTCATACTCTTCATTTCTGGTTACATATGATTTATACCCTAAACGACTTGAGAGAGTGTTTTTGGTGGTTAGTTTTTATGTGAACAAGTTGCATGATTAGATTCTCTATATTTTCTTAAGGTGAAATATTTCATTTCTATCAATTGTTGAGTGTATTTGAGTGGTATTTACAATTTTGGAAATTATTATTTAAATATGCAGCAAATGGTTGCATGATAAAATAAAATAGCACTAGTGGTTTTCTAAAAATATGTTTTCTTGCATTTAATGATTGTTGGTCATTTATTATAAATTATGAGCATTTTTCCTAAAAGTTTGAGTGAGATTTGTGCGTAGAAAAGTGTGTTTGACTTCTCCTAAGAGGTCGCCACCCTAGGAGCAAAGTGTTGGCAGTGTTTGAGGGTTTCAAAGTAAATTTTCAGTCATCTACAGTCTGCCCTAGTTCGATTTCAACCATCTTTTGGTTATTTCCCGAGTCCCCCTAAAAAGGGACATTATATAAGACTTTAAAGCAAAGCAACTACTTTTACTATGAACTCAAGTTACAAAGCTAAACTAAAACTTACACCTATAATTAGCTTCCACTAAATTTAGGATTTTCCTTTTGCTTTAATCAAAGCACCCCAAAATAGCTCAACACACCTGTATGGGTGTTGCATAGAATAGGGAAACATTTCAACAATATCCTCCTTATTGCCTACTCCATCGGGAGAACCACAAACTTATTTCTCAATAGCCACGAGCCATTAAACTGTTGCATCCCCGCACCGAGTGACATCCTTAGCACATACTACTTCTTCCAACGAATGCTACCATCATCATGAAATCTCGTGTTTGTGAGTACTCCACCACACTCTCTACTTTGAGATCTCTCGAGGCCGAGAGCTCCCTAAATTCCTCTTCACACCTTTAAGCTCTCGTGGGAGAGAGAAATCCCCCATCTTAGAACCAACATTATTGATTTTTCCAGCCACAAGTTCTCATGGGGGGAGAACTCTCCATCAACTATTGTTCCTATTGTAAGATCTCACTTTTGTGAGTACTTTTATACACCCACCTTCGAGGCCTATTTCGACCAAACGCTCCAATATATCTTTAAGGTGATATCTTATTTGTCTTTTGCCCTCAACTTGTAATGTCTCCTAGAAATTAGTTCAAAGAAGGCATTTAGCCTACTTTTTATTTCCCATAGGCATAAAAGTTGTGGTAAGTGAAATAATTTAACAGTTTAACTTAAGTTGTCCAAAAAGTAACTTTATGTTATATTCATAAAGTGACTTAAGTTGTTGAAAAAGTAACTTTAAGTTATAGTTAAAAAAAGGCAACTTATGTTTTATTGTTAAAAGGTGACTTTTTAATAAAGCAAAGTCAAACATCAAAATAGAAGTGGGACATCCCATTTGGGGACCTTTCCTCGTGAAATGTACCATGAAAAGTTATAAAAGAACATGAGGGGTCATTTGGAGCTCACTTTTGACTACATCTCTCTTTCATTTTGATGAGTTTGAGCTTTGTGCTTCAACTTTTGCATTTGAGGACGAAAATTGATCCTTTGGAATCTACATTTGAAGACAAACCTTTTAATCTTCAAGGGTGACTCCATATAGGAGTTGCATTTGGGCATCCATTCAAAGTTTTGCAATCCCATATCTGATTTAGCAGCTAGGGCATCAACTAGGACATGCTTCATACAAGTTTCTAGGATTTTATAGCTAAGGCATCACATTCCAAGTCAGATTTCATGATTATACAGCTAGGGCATCAAAGACACCAATTGGGACAATGAGTTTTGGGGTTTTTACCCTTATTTTGGGCAGATTTTAGGGCTAGACGAACCCCTTCTAGGGTTGTTGCAGTTGTGATTCGAAGTGGGTTGGGTGTTAGGGTTTGCACAAATTTAGGTTATGCCCTAGAGCACCATTTTCATTATTGGAGC
Source organism: Taxus wallichiana var. yunnanensis (assembly GCA_018340775.1). Taxonomy (NCBI): domain Eukaryota; kingdom Viridiplantae; phylum Streptophyta; class Pinopsida; order Cupressales; family Taxaceae; genus Taxus; species Taxus wallichiana. The sequence continues at coordinate 130,582,315 of CM031238.1, read as the reverse complement.
CATTCATTTGCAAGATTTTTCCAATAATGGTCAATTGTACTTTTTATTTATTTTTCAATCTGAAAATAAAAGAAAAATTCAATTTTGATGTAAATATGATCTTTTCAATCAAATCCATATTTTTGGAGGTGTTATCAATGTTTTCCAATATCTGGGTAATTTTATTTTGAGGTTTGTGTTAATAAATCAAAGAATCATCTTTTTATTACAAGGGTTTACTAAAGAAAATCATATTGTTATTATTTTGTCATAAGGGTTTCTTATGAAATACTGATTTCCTTATTTTATTCTCGAAGGGACATTACAATTGTACTAGAGCTTAGATTTTGTCAACCTATAGGGTTACATCTAACTTTTAGTACAACATAATAAGAAAAGATGTGGAAGATAAGCTTTATAGAGTGGGGAAAAACTAGGGCATCTTCCTTAGCCAAGGGATGACCTACTCAACATTTTGGAAGAAGTGGAAAATTGTTTGTCCAAGGTAAAACAAACACAATACGTGTGTAAAAAATGCGTAGTGAAACCCTCAATTATTTCTTTGGTTAATCCCAAGTGTATGAGACACCCAGACAAAGAGGTAAGGCTTGTAGTTATCACTTGTATTAGTGAAATTACAAGAATAACAGCTCCTAAAGTTCCATACAACAACAAAACCATGAGGGAGATATTTCAGCTGATTGTGGAAAGTTTTCAAGGTCTAGAGGACATCAAAAGTCCTTTTGCTAGGAGGGTCACAATTCTAGAAACTATGGCAAAAATCAGGTCATGTGTTGTGATGTTGGATCTTGAATGTGATGATCTTATTATTGAAATGTTTCAACATTTCCTTGCAATTGTTAGTAAAAATCATAAAGAATGTAGTAGCTTCAATGCAGACACTTATGACTCTGGTTCTAAATGAGAAATGATATTTCCCAACAATTATTATTTATATTATTGGTTGGTTTTGAGCAGGAAGCTTCACTAGTTGCACATACACTAGCTAAAAATGTTGTTGAACAGTGTGTAGAGAAGTTGAAGCCATATTTGATAATTGAGGGACTTACTTCTAGTGATCAACAGGAAAAGAATTCTTCCATTGTGAGAAGGGAAGGGAAAAACATTAAAAAGCAAGAACAAATTGAGCAAGAACAAGAAGGAACCAACATGCAGGTTGAAGGTAAAGATCCTTTGATAGTAGAAGATGTTTTATTGACTTCTAATAATTGCATGTATCAGCAAAATAGTGAGGGAGTCAAAGAGGATCAGACCTTACTTGTTGAATGCAAAATTGAAAAGGATATTTCAGTCCAAAAGGAAGCCATAAAGGAATTTTTTATCACAGGGAAGATGCATTTTCCACCTATTGTCATTAATGAGTTGTTTGCAACTGATACAAGATGGGTTCCAACCACTACAATTCTGATTTTGAGCAAGAAAATGCAATGCTCCAACCATGATTGGGACAACATGGAAGGAACTTGTGGAGTCCAAGGTAATCATTATAATAACAATATAGAAGAGGTGAGTATAGTTGTTGGCATGCATTGGTTATATTTATTTGAGAGGCTCATTACTAAGAAGGGGTTCAAGGTGAAGGGGGTTGGTTATACCATAGTTTTGATTCAGTGAAATTCCATGTGGGCGGTGGCTATTGTACACTGTTTCCAACCTATACACAATTTGATTTACACCATATCGTGGGAGGAAAAGTTGGCCATAACATAGACGGATCCATTTCAACAAATAAATGGAGGGTATCACAAATAGTAGTACTCTTTATAGATCCTAGTTGATTCATGACTAAACTATTCTGGATGCACTTGTTGAGATTGTTGAAGTAGCTTCGCCTAGTGTAGGATCCTCTACTCATGTTAGAGGGGTGCAACATAAGCCATCTATTTCATAAAGCAAAACAGGGGTTGGCAATTATCAATCTCCAAGATTGATTTGAGATCATGGGATTTGTAGAAATGTTCAGTTCGAAGGAGTTGAAAGGTTAAGCTTGCAATTGCTTGAGGGAAAACAATTTTGGAAGGGGAGGATTGTAATGTCCCATTCACGAAATTTGATGGAAGAAAAGCTTTAGCCTACTTTTTATTTCCCGTAAGCATAAAGGGTGTGGTAAGGGAAATAATTTAACAATTTAACTTAAGTTGTCAAAAAAGTAACTTTATGTTATATTCATAAAGTGACTTAAGTTGTTGAAAAAGTAACTTTAAGTTATAGTTATAAAAACAACTTATGTTTTATTGTTAAAAGGTGACTTTTTAATAAAGCAAAGTCAAACATCAAAATAGAAGTGGGACATCCCATTTGAGGAACTTTCCTCAAAAAATATACCATGAAAAGTTATAAAAGAACATGAGGGTCATTTGGAGCTCACTTTGACTACATATCTCTTTCATTTTATGAGTTAGTTTGAGCTTTTGCTTCAACTTCTCGCATTTGAGAATGAAAACTCTCATTCGCAATCTACATGAGGACAAAAACCATATGGTGTATTCAAATTTGAAGATGAAAACCCTCTAATCTTCAAGGGCGACTCCATACAAGAGTTGCATTTGGGCATCCATTCAAAGTTTTGTAATCTCAAATCCGATTCAGTAGCTAGGGCTTGTTTCATACCAGTTTCCAAGATTTTGTAACTAAGGCATCACATTCCATGTCAAATTTTAGGATTAGACATCTAAGGCATCAATGACACCAATTGGGATGACTTTTGAGGTTTTACCCTTATTTTGGATAGAATTTAGGGCTAGATGACCCCCTTAGCATTGTTGCAACTGTGATTCGAAGTGGGTTGGGTTTTAAGGTTTGCACATAGCCAGAGTTTGACCTATAACACCATTTTCAGCTAGTTGGAGCCATTCATTTACAAGATTTTTCAAATAACGGCCAGCTATAGTTTTTATTTATTTCTAGTTTGAAAATAAAAAGAAAAATTCAATTTTGACGCAAATCTAATATTTTCAATCAAATCTATATTTTTGTGGGCAATTTAATTTTGAGGGTTTGCATTAATAAAATAAAGAAATTAAACTGTTCTTTTTATTACAAGGTTTTACACGAAAATTAGATTGTCGTTATTTTGTCATAAGGGTTTCATAGGAAATCCAAATTTCATTAATTTATGTCCTTAAAAGACATTACATGAGCTTCTCGAGATATCTCTATAGAGATATCTCTTTAAGCTTCTTCCCCCAACTTCTCTACGAGATATACGTGCAAAGAATTTGATTAGGCTTCTTCCTCCTAGCTTCTCCGATATATCTCTATGGTGATATCTCATTGGTCTCCTACCCTCAACTCCTTTGAGATGTCTCTAGGGTGACATCTTATGTCTCTCTTGCCCCAAAGGTGTTCCCTGGATATTTCGCAAAGATATCTTTTTCCTTATTGATTCTTAGCTTCTTTGAGAAATCTTTCACATATATCTCATTTGTCTTCTTCTATGCATCTTCTCGAGATATCTCATTGGTCTCTTGCCCCTCAACTCCTCGAGAGATAACTCATTTAACTACTTCCTCCTCGACCTCTATGAGATATCTCTATACAGATATCTCATTAGGTTTCTTCCGACCACATCTTTGCCTCTCACCAACTTCTCCAAGTACTCGTTGGGGTGAGAACTCCCAACCACTATGTCGATTCCTAGCTCTTCCAAGTACTCGTTGGAGTAAGATTTCGAACCCATTTTTGTTGCCCACTTGTTCCTTCTAGAACTTATTTTCGAGGTTTTGTTACCTCCTCAATAGACTTTAATTCTTGCCCTAGTGAGAATTGATTGCCTTTTTCTTCCTCAAAGGCAATTTCTTATCTATATTTAGAAAGTCTATTTATAGATATCTCTAATTTAGACTTGGCCTACTCCAAAATTAATCTGCCGCCATTCGACACTTCTTAACATTACAAACATGCACTCTCACATACATGTGCACTTAGAACTACAAGATACACATCACGTCAATAATCCATGCATGCTCCTTGTCCGAGAATGCAGATTATCAAGATGATCCTTTTCCTTTTCGGGTTTCAATCCTTCTCAAAATGCCTTGTTTTACCATAGATCCAACACTTCTTTGGATTACTTTCTAGAGTACTAGTTTTACCTTTGGACTCCACTGGGTACATCGCTGCCATCTTTTCCCACTAACCCTTCACATATTTCTCAATAGAGACATTCAACAACACATTCAAAAACATGTAATTTGATAGAGTTTTCACCTTCATATCAAACATGTTCCACTCTTCCTATGTTAACATTGTAGGTGCTATTTGTGTCATGACAATCCAATGATATCTCGCTACGAAGAGATCCTCCATCTTGAGTTTGCATTACTCAAAGTTCTAGCCATTGAACCCGTCAAGCTCAATTCTCATGCTCCCTGCCATATTCAAGATCCTAGCAATTGATGCGAAACATCTTTATGATTCTTGGAAAACATAAATAAGTGTGAATAAGCCTTCTTAAGGCATGCAAACATGTAGTAGGAGCTAGTCTTAGTTTTCCCTCCAAGTGTCTAGTTGAGAACTTTGAATTTGTGATGTAACAAGTTCTTACCATGAGTGTGAAAATAAAAATTAGGTGTCCAATTGGATGCGAGTTGTCTTATTATCTTATCCTACGTTGGAGGAGAGGTAAAAGTGCCAAGGATATTGTGTAGATCAACCTTGGAGTTGTCAAGGTCATAATGGGCAAATTAGCTCCTTGTATTATGCATGATAAGTTGAGAATAAGTTGAGGAATCTCAAGAATTTTAGGAATTAGACTAAATTAAGATACCTAACAGCTATGTAAAAGCTATTCAAGCAGAGAGGAGGTCGAGCTCCAGGAGGACAGAGAGTGTGAAGGAATATGTTTGCATGGATGGGAGGTATGTTGTGGGAGAATGCAAGGAATTATGCATTGAAACAATGTGTAAGGTTGTTTTTAGTATGAATAAGATTGTTTTATGTTCTCTGAGCTTCCTAGATCCTGAATTCTTCTTTCAATGAATGTGATTCAGGAGTTTATGATGTGGTGATGAATTATATATAAGCTAGAAGCTTTATTTCCTTGTGATTTGTATGTTTTGTATTGACTGTATACAAGGGTTTAGGCAAGACAAGTAAGGATCAAACCCTCCATGTACCAAAAATTCATTAGATCTCTTGACTGAAATTTTGAATGGATAGGGGATGTGATTTCAAATCTAAATCAATTTATTTTAGCTCTTGAAACTCATGGTGAAGGGTTTTGTAACCATTCTTTGTTCACGGCCTGAAACTAGGGCTTTCTATAACTTTTTATTGGGCTGATGGAATGAGCCTAAATTTTAACCAAAGGTCTGCCCCACCATCATGAAGGAGTCCACAAAATTTCAAATCAAATGGATATGTACAACAAAAGATATAGATAGCAGAAATTTTCAGGATTGTAGAAGCCTGGCAGAAAAAGGGTATGAGATAAATGGTCATAACTTTTACAAATTGAGGAATTGAGACCTGCAATTTGGACAGCAGGAGCTCCTTGAAGATAGGAATCCAATGAATCCATTCTTGAGTCGATCGGATCAGTATGGTGGGAGATATCATCAAAACACAGACAATACGTTTCAAGAAATAAGAAAACCAAGGAAATATTTAAATATCTAAAAGGGCATAACTTTAAACATATCCACCAAGAAGGTCTGAAATTTTATATGGAGATTTCTTATAATGTTTTTAAATGTCTCACCAAGTTTCAAGTCTTTTGGAGCCCTAATAAAAAAGGTATAAGTGACTGTGTTTTTAGAACTGTGTATGCATATAAGGTTTTACGAGAGCTAAAGGTTCATATCTTATAATAGAGTCATCCAAACACCGTAAGAATTTGTGAGAAGGTGTAGGGCAATGTTTTAAGTAATTTAAGAGTGCCTTAAAGCCCTTGAAAACTCAAACGAACCAGATAATGATGACTATACCATAACAGATCTATACAAGTTGAAGAAAGTGAGAGTTTATGAGATCTAAAAGAGTATAAAACTTTGACAAAGTTTAATGAACAAACTTAAAGTGTGATTATGCAGACCTACAGTGAATATTGAACCAGACCTACAAAGAGGAAACCTAATAAAGGTTAGTGAATCAAGAATTGGCCACTGCTTAAGAGATAATGAGGGGATCTAAGACCTCAAAGTCAGATTTGAATTAAATAGAATAAAAAGAATGGGTATGGGCCTAAGCATCATCAGATTGTGCTAGTGGTTGTAGACCATTGGTATCACCAACTCCAAATTTGCAAGCTCACACAACTATTAAAACAAAACAATCAAACCCCTTCCCAAGTTTGCAACTTTCGCTTTGATACTAGATGTTGTATTTTTGGAAACCATGCATGCAAAAACTAAACCGAAGATGAAAAAGCAAGTAGATCTAAATGGCAAGAGGATATGCAAAAGAATATTGACACAATATTTATCCGGGAAAACCCTTTTGAATAAAAAATCTAGCCAAAACCTTGATAAGTGTATTAACTTGAGCCAACTTACAAATACAATATATCTTCCCGAAGACTTACATACAACAATCCACCTAGATCAAGTATTCAACCTTCCTAAGTTGTACACCAAACTTGTATCCAACCTCTCCTCCGACTCTTGGTCTTGATTGTGTGTGTGCTTTCTCTCACAATGAGAGCATGTACTTTCATAACCAAAGTGCATTTAGAAAGCAAGGTAAACCTAAAAATACGACTTTAAAACAGAGCCGCCGTTTTCATAATGAACTCAAAGTTACAAAGCTAAAATAAAGTTTGCACTAAATTTGGGGTTTACATTTTGCTTTAATCAAGGCACCCCCAAAATAGCCCAACACCCTACTAACCAGCTAGTTGGTGAGTGGGTGAGTGAGCAAGCTAAGCTGGTTGGCTTGTTCATTCATTTGTTTGTTGACTCGCTCACTCACACGTGCGTGTGTGCATGCATGTGATTAATTGCTCTATCGGTGGGTAACACCTAATTCCAATGTAGGTCAAATCATTACCGAATATAACTAATTCCACAAGTTACCTATTTGACACTATATTATAACTATATAACTAAGCGAGATGTGTGCCACATGCTAACATCTCCCCAACCCATATGCATAGTAATGTCATATCCCTAGGTACATAACAAGAAACCAAAAGTCATTGTAACTTAAAAGTCATTGTAACTTATGAGAAGAAAGAACCATTATTGGGTTACATACAGCCTTCTGCAAAGCTGCAAGACTAGTATACGGGTCCTTTGTTGTAACATCCCTTTTGGATCATTGGAATCTCTAAATTTCCTAATTGTAATAAGAATGTCAATCACCATGATATCTGTAATAGTACAAGCTCCCATAGCAATTACATATTTTGGTTCGGGCATTTGTTCATATAATCTCACTAAAGGAGTTGGTGTAATTTCTTGCACTTACTTAGAAGTCTTAAACTTTTTGTGTGCTACACTCAAATTACACTTGTATTAATGCAAGCAATGTGGGTTGAGTGGTCTACGATCGTCCTTCATTAGACACTAACCACGACTACATCAATTGCATTGTTATAATAACAAATCAAACTAGCCAATGTCACATGCTTAATCAAATTCCATATTTACAATCATATACACATATAATGTTGCATCTTGAAAAGCTACTTGCCATCTTATTATTCTCCAAGAATGGGTAGGGATAAAAGAAAATCATAAGATAATCATATTACCATTATCGGTACAATTAACTTTATGTCTATATTATCTTGAAGGAAAACCAACACAATATTGGTACAAACAAGTTAGGGATAGTTGGATAGGAACAATTATCTATCTAAATAGCTACTATTTTAAAAAGTCATTATGGGAGTTGAACCAATAGTTGTGATACCTAGCTTAGCACCTATGTGGAGATCGTATGGTGCCATGTCGGTGCTTGAAAATTCTCCCATAGTTGATTCAACATGTATTTTATATATATTCTTGGTTTCATGTGTTTTTTTGGAGGAAAGTCACCTTTTGAATTGATTTAAAATAACAAATTTGAAATGTACTAAAAAGAGGGTTAGACCTAAACTTGTGCACTAGGTGTCTAAAAAATGGGCATATGATGTGTCATTTTGTGATTGGCTACTTTATACACCTTTTGGGTACAAGTTGTACAATAGTATGTAATTTGTACAACTACTTTTCATTAAAATTACTCAAGTTTTGGGTATTCCCCAAGTACCCTCCCAAGCATTGCGTTCTCTCCCATAATGATAATCCTTATGATGAAAGAAATCCAAACTAGAGTTTACATACATATTTTCTTTGCATGGTCATAAATCAGTAGGAAGAATAGAGAATATACTAGTATATACTAGAATTAAGACTATTAACCACAACGTAATTGTGATCTCTTTTTAACACTACTTGAGTACATTACATTTCCCATCGGCGTCGTCATAGTCCTTTAGGAGCTAGTTCTCGTTATTACCAATGAGTGCCAAATTTCAAGGGTGGCATTTGTTAAGAAAAAAGAAGCTTCAAATCACCCACATTACAATATTCCCAGTGCCTTACAAGCACAGTTGTTGTACAAAATGGACATGGGACGAAAGCACAATTATTGTACAAATAAATATAATCCATTGAATTGACTGGGGATCATCTTACATTAGTTAAGAATACAAATGCACCACTATTGCAAGCCAAATCCAATAGAATTGGAAATAGCAAGCTTGAGTCTGTTCTCTAGCTTGGATTTGGAACTGTACTCAGGCATCAATAAAATATTGAAGCAGGTGTGCGCAGTTGGCAGCCTATACAAAGTAGGTTTCCAAAGCCACATTAGAAAACTAGCCTCTGTTATGCATATAGCCTGTGTGGACACAATGCTAAAAAGATTTTGAAATTAGAAAAGAATGCTGATACCTGTCTGTGTCATCACCATTTCGGCCAATAATAAACCTGAGACTTCCTAGCCCACCAATCGGAGCCCTGTCATTGCCTGTTGTGAAGAAAAGTAGTGATTTTTTTCCTCAAAACTCATTTCTTTTACCTGCAGAATATAAATCATATAAACATTAATGCCACATGAATAAATGAGTACGGAATATTGTTCTAATGCTTCACCCACTAAATTCGATAACCTGCATATAGTAATGAAAATGAGAAAATATAAAAGTTGGAAGTAGTTGTAAAAACATGAGAAGTAGATACCAGCTCCCAAAACCATATAATCATTTGACTTTCTTTTGTATAACCGCCATCATATATAGCCACACGTTCCAGTGCCTGCAGGAGGAACACAACCATAAAATAATGTTTGTTTTAAACTAGGTTTCATCAGTGTTATAATGAATGAAATTCTTCTGGATTCATCTACGTAAAATTGTTTTTGTCTGATGTTTCAGATCCATCTTCAGGAGGAAAAGAAGTGAAACCCCCACATCCAGTAGTGAGATCTGAAACATTGTACAAAAACAATTTTACACAGCTGAATCCATAAGAAATCTATTCATAAGATAGTGATTTGATTGCACTATGTGCTTGCATTATAGGGGGCATTGAAAAAACATCCTAGCACAAGACATGGAACAATAAATGAGGCAACTTACATGAAAATCAAAATGAGGCAAACCACAAACGAGCAATTCTAGTTCCTCATACCGAAAAAGCTTCAGTGCTGGGCCTCCACAAACCTGCCATTTTTTCATTTTATTTTATCATAAGATGCAGCTCACATCAGAAAATTTAAATGAGAAACCTTAAATTATCGAGATGACAAATTAGAATGCAAACTACAAATCTGAGAGTTTTGTAAAGACCTGCTGGAATGCATTTGAAAATGCAGAGAATTGTGATTGAATAGAGTCACATAAGAGGTATTTCACGTACAGGTCAACATACCTGCACAATTAATGAAGAAATAAACCAAAACATCCATTCTTTGCACCATGTCCATATTATTAACAACCAAATCAAATTGCATGGCAGAAAAAATGCCCTACAAATATTTACCATTCTCCTTTTCTGCTCAGAAGGAAAATATTTGAAACTAAAGAGCAAACAATACATCATTGACTCGCTGTCAAGTCAATTTACTGTTTTTCTTGGAGTGTGTGAGTTCAAACATATTCCAATTGTGTTCACATTCAGAAGCATTGCGTGGCTGACTCGAAATTCTTTTGAATCCTCTTATCATACACCTAGAATAGTATTTATTTAATGATAATTATTTGTATTGGTAAACAGAATGATTCTTCATTGTAACTTGGGATATAGAGATATTCAAGCTTGAAGTCTAGATTTCATAAAATTACAATGGACCAAAAGCATCCCTCTGATTACCATACTAAATACAAAATAGGCCTGTACCCTCTTATACTAATGCAGCTTAATTTGTATCTTATCTTTGGTCTCATCATTAAAATACATCTTTTTCTTGGACTTAGAGAACACCTCTTTCTCTGCAAAGATTGTTGCATTTATGTAGAACCTAGCTGCATTCAAAGGCCTTTAAAATTGTCATTGCCACCTGTTAACAATAATATCCCATATAAAATGGTACTTGTCTTCCTTGTGCTGATATAGAGATCTAATAGCCTCCTTGGCCCTATCATAGTCCCATATTATATCCAATAGGGGCTTATCCAACTCCACCAAACAAAGAACCTTGACCAAAGGCTTCGACAATTGTATCACCTCATGAACTGTCGTCCAAAATACCTCATCAAATATATTGTGACATCAATCCCATTAATTTTCCTAGTATAGGACGACGCTGTCCACTCTTCACTGCATTTTTTTGTTTAGGGTTTACTTTTGGTCAAAAAGCACCCTACAAGGAAATGAAATTTGAGATCAATAGTTGGGTGGTTGGGTGGCAGGTTGAACAAGCTCCTTTTTCCAATGTGTTTCCATTCAAGTTGAGGACTCATGGAAGACTGTATCTAGTTATGGAATTTTCCTTTTCCATGACTGATCTAGCCCACTCAAGTTTCCCAATGTCTTCCAACGCCAAAACTATTCATGCAACTGCCTACACAAGGGGATTAAAAAATAATGGGTAATTTGCCCATCAGAAGTCTTCCAACTACCACACAATTTGTAGTGTTGCTTGTGATTTTGGATACATTTTACACTTCCAAGCTCCAAAAAATCCTTTTCCAACAGATTATTAAGAGCCTTTAAACATTCTATTTATCTTATTTGATGCAGTGACCAATTCAAAAACACAGTATACCTCACTGGAGGCAAGAAAATTCAAAATTGTTCTATTCTGGCCATTAGTTTATTCAGATCGCAGTTTTGAGAATTAGGGAGCACTCACCAATCCGAATCCAAGGCACCTGAGGAAAGTATCTAGGTGAGGTTTGCAGACTCACAAGGTCTAGATGTATGACTTGCGCATGATCAGGCTGCATTTTATTTTATTTTTTAAAAAGGAAAAAACAATGAACTAAAAAAACACAACACTAAACATAAAACCACTCTTAACAAAAACACTAGATTAAGCCTTATTTTCAATAGCCCATCCCATTTTTCACTCTCACATGCCTTTACTCTGAATTTCTGTATTTGCTTTGAAGGAGCTGATTGTTTATGTACAAGAGTTGGAAACGAGGTGTTTAGTGGTGATTGCATGCATAGATGGAGCTTATAGAAGGGGTTGGCTGTCATTTTAACAAATTTTCAAGCATTTACAAGAGGTAAATGGATCAAAACTTGAAACCTTCTCTAATGCATGAATCTTTATTCAATATCGTCTTCATTCATCCTCGTTCTTTCTATTTAAATTCTAAAGTTTCTAAATTTAAAATCTACAAAGCTAAAAGTTGATGTTGGAACATAATGGTTAAGTGGGCTGGCCACCCCTTAATTAATATGGGTCCAACATTATACTATAGGTTAAATATTTAATAATATGAAATATTTATATTTCTATTATTAAATATTCAAACCTTGGAATATGTGTCAACCGACTTGGTTGAAAGGGTGAGTTAGGAGACATACCCGATCACCTCATATAAAAAAGGACTTTGGGTCCTCATTTGATATATCGGAGGAATATATCAAAGGTGTGCAAATCAATATTAATTGATTTGGTTTTTACCCTTGTGATTAGGGTTAGTAAGGAGGAGGTTTCTACTAGATGTAATTGGGTTCTCTATAATAAAGGTTACTTTTCACAGTGGTTTTTACCTTTGGGTTTTCCACTATAAATCCAATGTTCTATGTTATTTACATTCTGTAAGTATTTATTTAATTATTATGCAATATAGTTTATTAATGTGATGTTTATTTATTTATTCATTTTAATGTTGCATAATATATTAATGTTTAATATTTAAGTTGATTAAACCCGTTGTCATTCGAATCCTCGAATTCCAATAGTTGAAAATCCTAGATTTTTTTTTATCTTTTTTCCTTTTTTAGCAGTTTTTTCTTTTTTTTTTTCTCTAAAAGTTTTTAATCTCTTGGAAGTTTTCTATTCTATATTTTAGATTCATTGGTTAACCCTATCACTTTTTCCCCCTCTACAATGTAGGTTTCTCGGTTTAATATGTTAGAAGTTAGAACCACAAAGGAAAGACCCTACTTGGAAGCATGTCAATCTAGGGATGAAAAAAGGGTGGGGTTTTAACAAGTATTGTGTTACTTTGTCTCTAGGAAACGACATTGATCACTCAAATACCATGTTGCCCGCATTCCTAAATGTGACATAACATGTGTGCATTTCTAGAGCCCAAGAGTGTAAGGCGGGTAATATCTCAATAGGAGAGCTTTCACGAAATGGAGCAAAGGGCAAGGAAAAACCAACAGATACCTACTTTTTCACTCCAATCCTTGGATCCGGTTCTACTAGAGAATGGGGCTCGATCATAATACGGAAGTTGGTTTGTGCCCCACATGCTCCTATGTAATGTCCCTAATAGAAGATTTTTTAACACAAAGGGAACACCTAAGAATTCTGATTTATTGCAGTACATTGGAAATAGAGATATTATGACAACAATGTATTTTTTCACAAAATAATAGAAATATGAAACAAACCCTAGGTATGGTGAGTTGTTATGGAGACAAAAGAGCCACAAAGTACCTTGAATCTGATCTCAAATTACCCAAATCTTATGTCAAAATATTTATAATAAATTATGAAAGCAAGAACACCAAAATACTGAATTTTTGGGAGCCAAGACGAGTTGAAATTTTATTTTTGGACTGCAGAAATACAGCTTATAGAAATGACTGGAAAGAAGTGATCCCAAGCCCAAATCCTCCGAAACAAAGCTGAATATGGCCTCCAAAATTATGGCAAAGCAATTGGTGATGAGATCCGGAATAGTCGTGCCCTAGAATGCATCAAACTCCACCCACAAGGGTGTAGATAGCCCTAGATATGGCTGCCAATCATGCCCTAGCTGTCCCTACTTGAAGTCTTGGCAAATGTCTCTCCACTAGCTGAATTTCTTTGCTTGAAATGCAGATCTGAAGTGGGAAATGTAGAAAATGTGTCCGAAAAGTGTGCCCTAGCTCTGAAAATTTGATCTTTTCCTTTGAGAATCTGATATAAGCTCAAGTGTGATCTCCGTATGAGACCACCAAGGAGAAATTGAGGGTTTTCGTCCCCAATAGCTGAAAGTAGGAGTAACAAGCCCAAACTCTCCAAAATGAAATGTAGAAATGCCAAAAAGTGTGTCAAATGAAACCCCAACCCCTCCTTTTATAATTTTCCATTTCCTTCCCCAAGTTGGGCGCTCCATGTGGGATTACTAAAGTGACTTTCCATCTTTTCTTGTGTTTGCACTCACGACTTCACCGATTCCTCTCGTGAAGTTTTTGGTCACGTTTTTTTCGCATGGTTTGTGGCTCTCGTTTTGTTCTCATTGTGGCTCCTCTCCACTGATCGTGATAATTTTCTTACTCGTGTCCCTTGAGCTCTGGTTCTTAAGTTGTTTCTAACCTACAACCTACCTTCGTGGCTGTTCTCGGGCTTCCATAATTGCTAATCTTATGCACAGTAATCTAGTCAGGGATTTTGGAGGTTCAACAAACATCCCTCTAATCGTTTCTCCTCTCCAGGCAGTCTACCTAGCTACGATGTCTCCCTCCTCCCCCGCTGCATAGGTGGTTTCTAGTCTTGGGTCAAACGAACGGAATAAGCAGGATGGCAACCTTCCTAACATCATTGCAGAACTTCTCAGAAGGCTTGAGACTCTGGAATCATCCAACCAATCCCTCCGGACCGAGATTTTTGATTTAACCTCTCGGGTGGAAAAGGTTGAAGCTGATAACATCTCCTTGCGAAGACAACTCACAGACACAACAACTATTGCTAATAATGATCAATTATAGGTTGAGATCTCAGATTTAAAACATAAGCAAGAGGAAATTAGAACTCAGCAGGAAAATCTTCAAAAACAAACCGATTCCTAGGCCCAAGTGGTCAAGGGTAAAGATAAAAATCCTCCTTTAACAGCAGTTGAAGCAGTGGTTCAAGCCAAACTAGCCGAAGAGAGAATCCGACGTTCCAGGGAGCTGAACCTTAAGGTCAGAGGATTGCCCACTCCTCCCTCTTCCGACCCCCTAGCCATTGCTTCGAAGTTCCTCACAGATAACTTGGAGCTGCCCGAGGTTCAGTTGGATAGAGCTTGGTTTGGTCTGGAATCTACTCTCTTTATCCGTTTCAAGTCAGCTGATGACCGCCTTAAGGCTCTCAGAGCCAAGCGGAAACTTTTCTCTCTACCCAATAAGGTCTTTCTTGACGAAGATCTTACTAGAGAACAAGTTGCCGAACTCAAGAAATCTCGGGAAATTGTCATGGCAGCCAGAAAAGCAGGGAAATGGGCGGTGATTCGTAACCTCATCAGACCAGTGGTTCGGGATTCCTTCCCCCTAGTTGGGCTCCCGGATCCAGCTCTAGTTCCAGATGACGGTTCCGGCGGGAGAAGGCTCGGAAGCAAGGCCTCTCCATCGCATGTTGGAATGGAAATGGGTCCTTTTGGTCTTCTCCTGGCCTCCTGCATGATGCTTTAGGTCTCTCGGACCTTCTCTTTGTTACAGAGACACATGCGAGCCCGGTTCGCCCTCTCCCGAACATCAGTGGTTACTATTGGCTTTCTGTTTGCAGACAGGAGACTCGGAGTTCTGGCGGCGTCAGAGGTTCGGCGGGGTTGCTTGTTTAGTCAGAGACACTCTTCGGAGCAGGATTTCTATTGCCGCTGAGGATGAGTCTGCCCGCTTTCTTTGGGTACGGATCAGACGTAATTCTCCCCTCCTGAGAGACATCTTTATTGCGGTCTGCTACTTCCCTCCAGCTTCCTCTTCATTTGCCATCCACAACGGCCCAGATGGAGACCCCTTCTTTGACCTTTATGTTGGTATATCTCAGTTCTCGGGCTCTGGGGAGGTCATCATCTTAGGGGACTTCAATGCCCGTACCAAAAACATGCAGATTTGAGGCACGATAGGACCGATGATGTACTTTGCACCTCTGAGGTGGATCCAGAGTTGGTTGGTTTCCAGCGTGATTCTGAGGACACGACAGGGCCCTTGACTTCCTATGGCCGACATTTTCTCCAATTAGGGGAATCTCATGACCTACTGATCCTGAATGGCATTCCTCGCTTTCTGAATCCCGGTTCTTCACTTACTGAGACCATTTTGTGGTGGGGCCAGTGTGGTTGATTACGTCATGACTACCCCGACTTGATTCCTTACATACACCACTTTTGTGTCTCCCCCATCCCTCTTGTTGACCATGCGACCCTCTCCTTTTCCCTCCAGGCTATCCCCCAAGGACCCCACCCCCTCCCCTTTGCATATCACGTACTATTTGGAAATTTGACACAGGGGATCCCGACACCTTTTCCTCCTGCCTTCGTCTGCTTCTCCCCCATTCCCCACTTCACCTCACTCACCTCGGATCAGATGTTTAATACCCTCTCCTGCGCTATTCTTGAGGCGGCCACGAGTTCCTTCCCCCACGTCACCCACTCCACCCTACGCCATGGTACATGCCCTATGAACAAATGGTACGACGAGGAATGCAAAGCCTTCCATCGGAAACTCCGCTTTGCTTTCCTGCATGCCCTTCCCTCCTTCCCCTCCCTGAAGTCAGCCTATCGTCGCCTCCTTCGACATAAGAAACACACATTTATCTCTCATAGGCGTCGTGAGCTTCGTCTGTCACTTATCCACTCTCCTAAACATTTCTGGCGCACCATTCTTCCCCGTCATTCGCCTTTACCCCTGGACCTTGATCCCAATTCCATGTTCACCCACACCTCCACTCTTTATGACTTCCCGGGCCAGCCCCACATCCAGGTTCATTCCCCTCCCTCCCTTTGCCATATTTTCACCCACACCAATGTGAGGAATGCCATTCTTGCTATGAGTTGCAGTAAAGCAGGGGATGAGGAAGGGTTCCATGCGGAATTCTTCAAGTATGGTCGGCAGACGCTCCTCAGTTATCTTGTGGACCTCTTCAATCAGGTGGTTTGTACAGGTTTTCCAGTCTCTTGGTCCCACCACATCATCCACCCCATACACAAGTCGGGGCCCACTTCCGACCCCAACAATTACAGGACTATCATGGTGGGTCACACATTCTCCAAGCTCTATGCTATTGTTCTTCACTTGCAGCTTTCTGAGTTCCTCGATCAGTACCATTGTAGAGCTAAGGGGCAGGCAGGCTTCCGACCGACTTACCAGACTACCGACCACATCCTCACTCTTCGGGCTATCATCGAAGAGGCTCGCCACCGCTCTTCCAGAGTTTTCTACTTTTTTCGTGGATTTTGGAAAGCCTTTGATTCTGTTCCACGGGAAGCCCTTTTCCGAGGCTCAGAGATATAGGCATTTCCGAGATTTTTCTTACAACCATCACGCGCCTTTATGAGGAGGTCCTTGGCCGCCTTCACACTTCTGTTGGCTTGTCCGACTTCATCAGGAGTACCATTGGTGTCAAACAGGGCTGCCCCCTCTCTCCTACCTTATTTGGGATCTATATCGATGAGCTTGAGGACTTTCTCAGGGATCACATACAGGAAGGTGATGGGTGCCTTCTGCACCAGGTTCTGATTTACATCCTCCTCTTTGCAGATGACGTAGTTCTCCTTGCTTCTTTCGCTGAGGGTCTCAGAGGCAGCTAGATGCCTTAGCCCTTTTCTGTGATCATCGACAGTTGATTGTGAATCTTGGGAAAACCAAAGTTATGGTTTTCAATTGTCGAAGACTTCAGACCTCCACTTCTTCTTTAAGGGTGTGGAGATTGAGATCACTTGCTCTTATACCTACCTGGGGATTCTTTTCTCTGGGCCTCGTTTTAGCCTTCGTCCTGCTCTCCAACCCCGGGTTAATAAGGGCTATGGTTCTTTGGTGATTCTTGAGAGACAGTGTTTCTGCCACCACTTTCAGGACATTCCTTCCAAGATGTCCCTCTTTGATTCCCTGATTAGGCCCACGGTTCTGTATGGTTCGGAAGTTTGGGGTCCCTCTCTTTTGGACTCAGATTGGGCCACTATTGAGCGCGTTCAGATCCTCATGCTCAAACGTATTATCAGGTGCAAAGAATTTGTTCCTCACAACATTATCCTTGCTAAGTTTGGGGCTCACCCTTTTCGTTTGGAGACCATCTTCAGCCTTGTGTTGTTGTTGCACCATATTCGGGGGTATTCTAGTTCTTCTTGTGAGGACAGGTACACTTATCTTGCCTACTGCTCCTCTGAAGCTATTGCTTCCTCGGATCACGGATAGATGATCTCATCGCATTTGGTATGCTCGCATTTCACGCCTCTTGAGTCCATTGGCATCCAGATGGACTGTCTCCCACCCTTCAACTATTCTCTGGGCCCTGCCCATTTGCTACCCAACCAATAGGATCTTCATAGGATAATCAGAGAGGATATCTATAGACAGTTCATCAGCACACATGGACCAACCCCAAGGGGGTTGCGTCCGAAGATGTCACTCTATGCGGCACACTTTCTCGAGATCCGTGATGGGGTCATTTTCAGACCCATGTACATTTCCCGGCATTGGTTGCAGGCCCTTCGTATCTCTCTGGGTCAGTTTCGAGTGGGCTCACATCGACTCCGTATTGAGACTGATCATCACTTAGACCGCTCGGAGCGGACTTGCCTGCTTTGCTCTCTCCAGGAGGTTGAAACCGAAGAACACTTCATTTTCAGATGTCCTGTTTACTATGAGATTCGTGGGCGATTCCATTGCCTGTTTCGTGAGCTTCCTTCCTTCACAACTTTCTTCAGATACTATGATCAGAGATGTCTTGCTCTCTACCTTCAGGAGGCCATCAGGCTTCGGGACAGGCTCCTCCATCCTCCCCCCCGACGGATGGCTACTAGACTGATCACTTCCTTCTTCCCGTTGCTCTCCCCGGTGAGGGGCGCTAAGCGGCATTTGGTCACGTGTCTGGACCCCAGTCCAGGTCCGTCAGGTCTCGTGACTCCGTTCCTTCCACCCGAGGCTCCCTATCTCAGGCATGTCCCAGGGCACCTCCGCATAGACAGCGATCCACCGGGCCTACTTTGAGGCACCGCCTTCCTCCGGACACCGGCTCCCCAGGCAAGCCACAGTCTCCGCTTCTTGTCGTCGGCGCACTGCGAGTTACTCCCATCCGGCCTTGAGTGTTAGGTGATGTTGTTGGGGTGTTGCTCCTTCCGCTCCCCCCCCCACCTGTCATCTCTCTCTTCTTCGTTTCTGGTCTCTCGGCCTTTGTTGTTTCCTTCTCCTCCTCTCCTTCTCTCATTGTATTTCGGGTGACCCGTTTGGGTCCTCTTGTTGGGTTTGTTTGCTTTGTACTCTACAGTCCCATTGACCTACTTTTGTGGTCATGTGTTGGACATTAATAACATTATCTTATCTTTATTTGAAAAAGGGGACATGACATCCTAGTTCACCATTGTCGGAATGGTTAAGGAAAACACATAGCGGACGAGGAGAGAAATGGATGAATTTTCACACTTTCGTGGTATTTCTTTTCATGTGGCTAGGTAACATTATGCTTTTGGTCTTTTTTTGTTCTACATTCTTTTCTACATTATGATATTGCATGAGTTTTTGATATTTATTTTGATTCTAAGGTGTTTTTCTTTTTAAATTCTAAAATTTTGATTTTTAAATTCCAAAATATAATTTGTAGCACTTTAGGTAACCTTTGGCAAACATTAGCATATGTGACTGCCATCGTTGGTCAAAGATTCAGAGCACTTTCTATTGATGATTTAAGGGGACAAATTTTGTTAGAGAAAGTGGCAAATTTACAAACAATAATTGGCGAGCAACGGGCTATTTGGAGTAACGATTGCACTATTGGCAATTGTGTGTCTAATGGATGGACTCATAAAAAATAGAACACTTTTAAACTTTTTTTAGTCAATTGATGCCTCGAAGAGTATTAAAAATGTCGATTATGTGGCATTTTGGAAGATATGGCAATGGTGGGTGAAGAAAATGTAGTGCAAGTAGTCCCCAATAATGCAACAAATCATGTTGTTGAAGGCACCCATTGATCTTTTGGACTCCTTACTTGGAATTGCATGGATTTGATGCTACAGGATATTGGAAAATGGAGTTGGTCAAGCAAATTGTGGAACATGGTCATAATATTTGCACACACATCAACCGCCATGCTTGGATCCTCTATTTAATAAGAGAGTTCACAAATAACAAGAATCTGGTCTAATCCATTATGCAACCATCTTCATCACCTTGCATTCTTTACTATAATAAAAAACTTCATTAAAAAAATTTGTCAATGGCCAATAGAGCGTCATCCTATGATGTTAATGTTGTAGAGTGGGCGCTCAATGAGTCCCATTTTTGGATGCTAACAAGGGATATTGGAGAAGCAATTATTTTATGAGTTTTGAAATCACCAAGTTTTTGCTTAACATGAACATCCCCTAAATTGATTTTAGACCAGCAAACTGAAATTGATTTAAATCTGATTTTAGACCAGCAAATTGAAATTTTAGATCAGACAACAATTTGATTTTTGGAACAACTTGTAAACAACAAGATTTCACCAAATATCACCCTAAAACTCATCCACAATATTTATAAACCTTTTAGAAACACTTTAGGACAATTTTCACCATGAAAACCAATCTCAAACACAACTGACAATTAATTTATCAACAACAGAAGTACAACTAAGATAAATGATAAAAATGAGGTCTCCAAACCCCAACAATGGCCAAATATGAAAGATATCAGCCTTATAAATTATGACAAATCTGAATATCAAATAATAAATGAGTTTCGTGCCCTAGAAGGCACCAAATTGACTCCAACCCTAGTCGCTCCCTAGGAGAGGGACTCCAAACCATGCAAAAGCTCTTGATAGGTCTTCTTCTTGATGCCCTAGATATAAACCAACAAGAGGATCTTCAATATTTGTCTTCACACCACCAATTTTGGAGAGTTTTTGTTCTCCAATATGCCACAAGGAAGGTTGCCGTCCTCCTTGGATGCCACACTATGGATTTTTCGCCCTTAGTGGAGTTGGAAATAGAGCAATCAGCCCTAGAGTCCAAATTGATAAGTATATATGCAAAAGTGATGTGCAAATGAGCCAATGGACTCCTCTTATACCCTTTAGTTGGCCAAGAGTCATAAGGGGTAATGACCGACCTCTTAAGCTTGCTTTATCTTCTATTTCCATGTTGGAAACTCTCCAACCTTGCTGACCTCATAAGGAGCTTACTTTATCTTTTAATTTCATGTTGGGAGCACTAGAACCCACCGATTGACTTGCCTTGAAAGGAAAAACACAAAATAAAAACATAAATATGAATAAAGAAACTGAAATATAACTCAAGTTCTTCCCTTGTTCAACTTCTTCTTGCCCACGGAAAGGAAGATGAGCAAGAAGCCTTCAATTTATATTATTTCGAAAAAAAGGGGACATTACAGTCCTCCCTTCCCAAATTTGCTTGCCCTCAAGAAAAATGCAAGCTCCTGGATCCCAAATAATTCTATGTGGCTCCTTCTTTGATGTACCTGCACATGAAGCAAACATATCAAAGAAAACATGAGTGTTTAACAACACTTTTACAACCTCTTCATCATGCCGTAGGGACATGATAGCTAGCTCCCTTCCTTTGCTTGCCATCATCTCATAATTTCCATTCAATTGATGGATTCCCAAACTTGTAATGTTGTCCCAAAAACAGCTGTAACCTTGCATTTTTCTCTCAAAAATCAGAATGTTAGTGGCTGGAAACCACCTTAAATCAGCCACAAATATGCCAAGGTTAGTAGTAGTTTGGAATTTCTTCAACCTTATAATTGGAGGCTCTTTTTTGTGTCTCATAAGTAGGAAAGTGGCTGGAAAAGTTGTGAACAGCAGTTGAAAAGAAGGTACAACAGCTGTAATCATGACTTCTCTCCAAAAATTTCCATACTATCAATGACATGGGGTTGGAAACACCCCAACTTTGATGGAATATGCCCCAACAATGCCCAAGAACAGCCATTTACTAACTCCAATGATTGAAACTACTCGTATGACAACAAATATAAAAAGATCATATTGCTTACCCACTTTCCACATCCAACATCTTGCTGCCCCGAGCAATGGTGACTACCTTTATACCTCTGTTTTCGAGTGTGAAGCTTGGTTCCAAGAAGTGATTCGCCTTGCATTTCCAAAGACCATCCGGATTCTCCATGTCATAGCCATCTTGGACTTGACTCAAACCAGCTCTATATCTATGACTGAAAGTGGTGTTTTTCACCCCATTAGGCTCTTCAAAATTCACTTTATGATAATAAATATTCTTACCAAGTGTGAGCAACCTTCGTTGTGGAAAATTTTCAATTGCAAGTGCCTTACTTGCTGCCCCAAAACAGCTGTCCTATGTTGTTTCTTCTTGCCATGAATTCTGATTTCTTCAGCTTTGTCACAAAATTTTAGTTCTTCATTATGAAAGTTGAGGGTGGACTTCCCAATGTTTGCAACCATTGAACCCCAAGAACAATTTCAACATTAGCTAGTTCAATAACCAAAAATTCACCACATACCTCATGATCTCCCAAGAGAAGTGACGGCTGTACTATTTTTCTTGCACAAGGTATGAGGGTGCCACTCCCAACAAGCATAGTGACCCCTTGGTTATGAAGAAGACCCTTCTCCCGGAATGGTTGATAAGTATGTATGTCATGCACCCAAACAAGTATGCTGCCCTTTCCCCTTATTCTCCTAACCTTTTTCTCAAACATGGAACTATGGGTCAGCCCCTCATCAATAAGAAAATCAGAATTGTGATCCTTCTCTAGATGATCCCAATGTAACAAAGACTTAGCAAAAGAGGGCTGCAAGGAGTATCTATTGGGAATAGAACCACTAGGCTTACCTTTCCCAAGAGTGATTTTTGGCAAACTTTTTCTTACACCGGGCACATACCAAGATGAGAATTTTCCCAAGTAGTATTGATTTTGAAGATGGATGATTCTTTTTCTCATGATAGCTCTTATAACAACACCCATTCCTTTCCATATCATGGTGATGTCAACAAGTGGAATTTGAATACTGAAAATTACTTCTATTGATGACTGGAATACTTTTATAAACTTTTAGAGTGAACCACAAATCATATTGAGAATGGAAGGTTGGGTTTCATATCTTTTGCACAATTCTTTGAGTTTAATCTGATAATTTTCATATAAATTCTTCAAAAATCAATGAGCATTAGCCCAAAAAGAATGCTATAAAACTGAATTGAGTGAACTCATTTCATTAAGTAGCATTTTACTATATTTTGGAGTCACAATTGTTCTCTTGTTGCTCTCACTATGAGGAAGAAAACCCTCTTTTGGACTGAATTTTGGATCTGATCGAAACCCTTCTGATCAATTCCGTGGACTGCCTTAGATGATTCTTTAAGTACCACTTATTTGAAGCACCCTTATTTGAAACTTCCACTATTTCATTTTTGCATTTAGGCTTGCTTAGAAAATAAACTTGCAAGGTTACCCTTGGTAAAGTTAGCTGTCCAAGAACTGATAGTACAAGAAATTTGCTCATCCAAATCTCAGCTTCTGTCAAACTTCGATTCATCTTGAATTTTTAAAGGTGGAATTCCCCAATGTTTTAAAAAAAGAACAAGTTTTTGCGTTAGCTGAAAATACAAAAAGGTTTATCCATGATTCCCAAGAGAAGTCTCTTGGTTATTTTCTCTTGCAAAGGTATTGTGCCATCTAAAAAAAGACATTGGCATTAAGTGACCCCTTGGTTATGAATTTTTAAAGAAATGGTTGATAAGTATGTATGTCATGCACCCAAACAAGTATGCTGCCCTTTCCCCTTATTCTCCTAACCTTTTTCTCAAACATGGAACTATGGGTCAGCCCCTCATCAATAAGAAAATCAGAATTGTGATCCTTCTCTAGATGATCCCAATGTAACAAAGACTTAGCAAAAGAGGGCTGCAAGGAGTATCTATTGGGAATAGAACCACTAGGCTTACCTTTCCCAAGAGTGATTTTTGACATTTTCCTTACACCGGCACATACCAAGATGAATTTTCCCCAAGTACTGATTTTGAAGTGGATGATTCTCCCTTTCTCAAGCCTTATAACAACACCCATACCTTTATCATGGTGATGTCTCACTAGTGGTGCCATAGGAAGATACAACAAGCATGAGACATGGTCACCCTTCCTAACCAATGGTGCGTGATGACAACATACTTGAAATGACAAATTGGCCAGCAAGAGAAATGGAATATTCACATACCATGGGCTGCTCGTGATGTCTTTATGCTTCAGAATCTTTGAGTTTGAATCAACACTCTTCATTTGCATGATTCTTCACCAAATGGAATCCTTTCCTTCTTGCATTCTTCCCAAATTTGTTGGTGCTTGTCTTGGGTCACCTTAGGCTTCTTATTAAGGCTGGGAATTCCATTCATTGACCTCCTTTTGACTGCTGTTTGGAACAGTCCAGCCAGCTGAAAATTATCAACTCCCAATTTTTGTAACCCAAGCTCTCTCTCTTCCCACTTGGTACCCTTCATCTTCACAATGCGGTTAGAGTATTCTTTATGATGACCAAAATATTGCAAAGACATAGCATGAAGGTGATGTAGCAATTCCTTAAGAAGATGATGAAATTGCTTACCATAGGTTGCTGTCCTGAAATTTCCAGTGAACTGAAAGTGATTATAGGCACCCAAAAAAGCACTCTCTTCATATATATGGCCTCCAACAAGGTCACCCAAAAGTCTTGGCCCATTGACCCTATGCAATTCTGATTTGTCTCCATTCTTAGCATCATGAAGACTACCCATTTGCCATGATTTGCTATGGAGCATCAAATTTGCCCCAAGGTCCTCTTTTTCAACAAATTGCCTATGAGTGTAAATCTGAAATGGCATGATAGGAAGCAACAAATCAGAAATATGGTCATCATGGTCATACCTTGGGCTGCCCACAAGGAGCTCACCCTCCTTTGCCTTCGCTCCTTCAACAACTGAAGATCTTTCCACCTTGACTCCTTCCATATTTTCTTGACACATGTATGGAACATCATCATGGTTCTGAAGTCAAGAACACCGTCAATTTGCCTCTTATTGATTGCTGTTTGGAAAATTCCAGCGAGCTGATTATCATCATTATCAGCCAAAAATTTGGCTTCAACCACCAAATTCTCTCCACAATTTTGCAAATCAAAATTTTTCTTTTTCCTTGGCTCATGCTCCATGACTTCTTCCTCTTTCTTTGGAGATTTTGTTGCATCAAAAACCTTTTTGGTTCTTCATCTAGCAACACCTTTCCATGTCCTTCAATGTGGTCTTCTTGGGACTCCACCTCAAAACCCTCTTGCAGATCTGATTTTCCTTTTTCTTCTTTCAAGAGAAACCCCTTTGGGTTTGGCTCCTTGGCGTATTCTTGTGGTCTAGGGTTTAACCCTAGCATCTTCATCCATGTTCCGGTTGTCCCCTTGTTGGAGCCATCAAATGTGGAGAGTGCCACCTTCCCAAAGCATTTTGAAAATTTCTCTATGGCGCATGAGGTCTAGGCTCGACCTTGACCTTCCCTTGCTTACCCCTATGAATTCAGCAAGTGAAATAGCATCACGGATCTCATTCGGAAGAGCCCTATATTCTTCATAGCTAGCCACAATGTTGTGACCCATTGAATGTTGTGTTTCCACCTCCGGAATGACTTCTTTCTTTGGTAAAAACCTAGGTCGCCAATCCATGTTTGTATTCTTTGTCACCGTCTTGCACGAATACCCTTAGGATGGGAAGATCGATGCTCTGATACCACTGTAATATCCCTTTCTAGGGCTGAAACTGAAAAACAAGGAAATAACACAAACCCTAAAACCGATTTAAATATGATTTTAGACCAGAAAACTGAAAATTTAGATCAATCAGTAGTACAATTGTCTGATTTTGGAACAACTTGTAAACAACAAGATTTCACCCAAATATCACCCTAAAACTCATCCACAATATTTATAAACCTTTTAGAAACACTTTAGGACAATTTTCATCATGAAAACCAATCTCAAATACATAACTGGCAATTAATTTATCAACATAAGTACAACCAAGATAAATGATCAAAAATGAGGTCTCCAAACCCCAACAATGGCCAAATATGAAAGATATCAACCTTATAAATTATGACAAATTTGAATATCAAATAATAATTGAGTTTCGTGCCCTAGAAGGCACTTAAATTGACTCCAACCCTAGTCGCTCCCTAGGAGAGGGACTCCAAACCATGCAAAGCTCTTGATAGGTCTTCTCCTTGATGCCCTAGATATAAACCAACAAGAGGATCTTCAGTATTTTGTCTTCACACCACCAATTTTGGAGAGTTTTTGTTCTCCAATATGCCACAAGGAAGGTTGCGTCCTCCTTGGATGCCACACTATGGATTTTCGCCTTAGTGGAGTTGGAAATAGAGCAATCAGCCCTAGAGTCCAAATTGATAAGTATATATGCCAAAAGTGAATGCAAATGTGCAAATGAGCCAAATGGACTATTCTTATACCCTTTAGAGTCAGAGTCATAAGGGGTAATGACCGACCTCTTAAGCTTGCTTTATCTTCTATTTCCATGTTGGAAACTCTCCAACCTTGCCGACCTCATAAGGAGCTTACTTTATCTTTTAATTTCATGTTGGGAGCACTAGAACCCAATCAACCTGCCTTGAAAGGCAAAACACAAAATAAAAACATAAATATGAATAAAGAAACTGAAATATAACTCAAGTTTTTCCCTTGTTCAACTTCTTCTTGCCCATGGAAAGGAAGAAATAATGCAACAAAATACAAACTTGTGTAAAAACACAAGCCAAAAGGGCCAATGCCTCATAAGTGGAGTTTTTTGCATACTTTCCTATACAAATTGTTTGATAGTGTTAGGGATCACTTGTACAAAAACACAACAAAGTCGAACATAATTTTACCTTTAAATACCCACACAACACTTAGAGATCAAGTACTACACAACAAAGTCTAATATGCTTACAACATGGAACTTGAAGAGACAAGGTAAGAGAAACACTTACACCAAACAAAAAGATGACTCACACGACCAAGCCTACCTACAAGGCTTACAAAGGGGAGAGACCATCATATGTACTACCCCTTTTACCTCCATGAAGGAATCCTAGCTAGCCTTTGGTTCCTCTAAGATAAACACCTCACAACAACATACCCCTTATTCCTCCATTAAAACCCCCCCTTATACCTCCACTAAGACTAGCCATGAATTCCCTTGGTTCCTCTAGATCAACAACACACACAACCCTTATTCCTCCCTTCACTAGCAACACCTTATCCCTCTAATAAACAATGATGCAATCTCACCCCCACACATAAATGCAAACTTACATATAAGCATGACAACAATAGATTAACTTTAACACTGCTAGGAGCAATATAGCACAATAAATAAACCAAAAGATCACTAGAGAGAGAGAGAGGAAGGGATTAAACCCACATTGATTGCATAGCTTCCAATACTTACATTCTTATTACTACTAAATTATTTGTTTAGCCATTTGTTTGTTTCTTATTAATAAAGTGCAATTTAAGCATATAAGATCTACATGACACTTGCCTCCACATTGTAACTTTTTATTATTAGTCAATCGCTTTCCCCTTAAGGAACACCCACTTTACTTTTGATAAGAGTGATCCAAAGGTTTAACCATATGTTATAAAGAAGAAACTCAACTTGCTCTTTACAAATTCAATAATATCTTATTAGACTCAATTTCAGGAATTTTCATGGGCTATAAGATTTTTCCCACAAGTACCTGTAGGAGATAGTCGAATTAACTCATTTCAATTGCAACGTTTAAATCACACAATGAGGTCAATCATCACTGTTATCACAATGTTCTTATTCCATAATAGTCTGGTACAATTTAACAAGCATTCACTTATTACTTGTTAAGAGAATGTTTTTTTCCTGTAAGAGCATAATGGAGTTGCATGATTTAACAAGTTGAATGTACAAGGTACATTGAGCCCATCTTACGAAAGGTTCACTAACAAGGGCAACAAGAATAGGGATGGGTCATCCTAAGATCCAAAAGGATTGCATAGTCCAGATTCACTTTACACAATATAGGTGAATGTTAGTTCACGATATAACATAGGTTCTTGTCACACAGTTTAAGAATTTCACTTGTTTGTTTAGTTCTTCCAAGGACGCAATCAGTACAGATTACATTCTAGGACAGGTTTGTTATAACTTGCGTTGTTTCATTTCATTTCAAAATTATTCATTTTTCATACAAGGATGAAACTACATGTTAATAACCAATTTACAACACTTAATGACTTTGCTTAAATACAACATACTAAACACAAATACATGATATTTTATAATTTCATAATTGGTGGTTTCAATTTCATTTGATGCAATTACCATCCTTAATACAACTATACATTAATTTTAACAATAGAAATGTAAATTTCTCTATTCAAATGAAATATACAATTTTTAAGGGATCTAACTGCAATTCAACCATCAAATACAATAAACATTTCACTTTTGCTGCCTCTTGCCACGTGCATCAACATGGTGTCAGTAGAACTGGCATGGATTTACCCTTCCTTTCTAGCTATGAAATCATACAACTACATTCACTATTTAGAGAGAGAGAGAGAGAGAGGGAGGGAGAGGGATCTTTTCCACTCAATCTTATACGTTACTCTCTTTTCTATGTTTGAGATAGAGAAACATTCACTTTCATCACACAAGCATCCAATTTATTCACTATGCTAAGGAAGAGTTAAAGAGAGGAACATTATATTCCAGCAAAGACAATTCCCAGTAGCATTATCGAGAAAGAGGTTTCATAGGGAGAAATAATCATTCGTTTAATCCTACAAGTTGACTTTCCACTCATACTATTAGAAGTATGAAAAGTGTCTCGAGTTTCATTCACATATGTTTCCGTTTCAAGCGGGACCTAGGAATAAAGGTGACCATGTTAAAGTGTTTTCATCTCACCACATCCATGCCACCGTGGGTGGAACATACTACTAAGAAGAGGTCCCAAAATACTTTACGTCCATGGCTAATCACAATGAGTCGACACACCCACTTTTTTACACTTAAACAACCCGCCACTACTCAAAAGTCACTTGACGACCATTATGCATGTAGCCTTTGAAATTAGCACCACTTAGTACGGCGTCTTTGGCACATCACTCAAACCGATGTCCAAGTGCTCACCGAAGCATGAGCAACATATCAGGTCCCTCTTTATTTAGATCATTCAAGATGTATAATTAATGATTAGCATTGTGCAACATGAAATATAGGACAATATAGTTAGAGATCATAACAAAGGAAATAAAGGCAATAACAATATGGAGCTTGATCATTCATGAATCATTCCTCACATATACAACCCACAATAAGATCTATATACCAAGAATACCTTGTTCATCTCTCCTAACCTTGGCAATCCATATTAGATCATCCATTACAAAACATTACAATCATAGCATCACACTCATACAACAGTCGCCCCAATTACATTCTTGGCTCTTACACACTCCCTATTACACAAATATGACAACTATATATAGTTGGTGGGAACTCGTCCTTCACCACTTTACAATGCTTTTATCTATTAATAAACTCTTCTATACTTAGCTTGCATGTGCCTTTAATTTGCGCTTTAGTGTTCAACTATCTCATTCTATCTCCATGCGTGTTATTAATAGATTACTTGACCTTCACGCCATGCTATATTTAGTTGCATTCGCCCATGCGTACTCTTCCTTTATCTAGCTCCCGCATGTGCTTTATCCTCCTTTAGCACTGCTTTATCCATGCTTTTATCCATTTATAGCTCTTCCTTGCTCATTATGCCAACTGTGCTTTTTCTATTTTTAGCCGACCTCGCTTTTCTTGCTAACTCTTGTACTTTGTCCCTATGCTTGGACCTCCACGCCTTATTACATGTTCAACTTTGCGTGTAACCTTCGTGCACCGCTTTATACTTGTATCATTTTCTTGTCCTTGTGCGTATCCCTATACGTACTTTCTCGTCTCCCTAATACTTCTTCTATGGTTCACACGCAACCTCATGCATGTGGTCTTCAACCTCCACACGAGGCTTGTACTTAGCCACTTTAACAAAACAAAATTCGTGTTCGAAGGAGTTATGAACACATCCCTAAAGTCAACAACATATTACGAATCATTAACTCAAGGTAAACCAACAATGTTAGAGTGAACTCGACGTGTAGAGTCAAAACTGGACAAGCGCGATATATTAACCACATAATTCCAAAACATCTAAAATGGCCTCAGAAAAAGGTCACCAAAAACTTTCACAGAAATCTTTCACTCCTACCCCTGTTCTCCTATATGGGGAGGATTCAAGGAGCGACGGAATTGAAAAATGGTCAGCGACACTCATTTTGGAGACACCATTCCGAGCCACTTGATGAAATTTTGCAATTTACACTTGAGCTATATAAGCCAAGGTGGCTCCAAAGCAGCACATGTAAAACGTGTTTTTCATAGGAAGCAGTGAGACCAATTATGGTACGCAATTGTCTATACGGTAATAAGGAGGTTTGCGGTGGTAGGTCTCATTTTCCAGATCCGTAAGCATTTAAACCAAGGCAATTTTGAAGGGGTTTCGCAACATCGTGTAGTCACCTCTTGCACCCAACGCTCTAGGGTGCTTTTGAAACTCGCTTCAAAACCAATCAGACAAATGATTTGACGAGATTTATGAATTGTGCGGAGATCAACACATATCGAAGAATGTGTTTCATAGATCAAAATACGAGGGAGAGATTTGGAGACACTTTTTGCATTTTGATTTCAAAGAGGTTTTGTAACGTTTATAATGTTGTTTTCTTTTCAACACAATTTAGTTTTACAAGTGCTTTGCACTCATGTCTCTGGGAGCTGATCGGAAACCAAGTGAAAGGTTAAGTTCTTGTTTGCTAGAGTTTCAGAGGCGGTTTTTGGGTTATCCGGGTAAGTGTTTTATAAACTTGTTGCACGGGTAAAAGATCATTTAATATTTACTTCTAAATAACTAAAATTTTAACATTCATTTCAGTTACACACATACTACCCAACTCAAAGCAATCCATTCCAATTAACATGAAAGCACTTACTGATAACAAGCTAGGAGGAGAGAAGAAATGCATGCTCGGAGGATGAAGAAGCAGTGCAAGAGAGGTGCTCGGGTGAGTCCACACATGCATTCCATGATACACCAATTTCCAACTCCATTTTGTGTGAATCCAGAAATCAACACATTCCATGGAACTACATTTTGATGAGGTGTTTCATCAAACAATTCACGTGCTTTTTTATATGATGCTGCAATTTTGTGAGGATGATCCTCCATGCTGGGTGTCGTGCTTGACATTCTTCCATATTGTTGGCTCAATGAACTTGCATTACAACCAGTTCCAATTAATTCTGCACTCTTAGAGGTTGGAGAACCCCCATTTCTTTGTGGATACCAGTTATCCATAAAACATGCTGCAACTCCATTTGCGATTGCTTGAGATTAGCAAGGCTGTTTCAACAATCACATTTTGTGTATCTCTAGTAGTCACAACATTCCTTGCGTTCTTAATTCTTTTGGCACAGCTGGGAGTATGTTGGTGATGGCATTCAGACCTGTTCGGTACGTGAACCACCATAACAACAAAAATCTGCTTACCATAATGCTTTGTGGGACGTCCATGCCCACTCAAAGGCTGGAAGGATGTGAGAAAAGGTTGTGGAATTTGGCTTGAAATTAGTAAATTGCATTTGCTTGGAGTTTCAAAAGACCTCTCAACAAACTCATTTTGTGTAAACTTTGAAATTATTGCAGGCCATGAGGCCGCACTTCTCTGATGTGCTTCCCACACACCTATTTCACATATTTTCAGTTATTGCAGGGTGTAATAAAATCATCCTCTCCATCATGCTAAATAAAGCTCCTATTTTGGCACAAGATGAGAGGAAACTGTCAAAGGGTATGGTGTTTGGATTCATGCCTGCAAACTGCATTCATCTCTGCCGAGGACTTGCAACTACCAATCTAGCAAATTTCAGTCCTCGTTATGCTTGATGGTACCCATGCCCTGCATACCTGCTGCCACACTCCACCGCCCATCCATCCCTCATCAATGCTAGCGACCAACCTTAAAACTACCATGAACTAAAATTCCTTTATTATTATTTTATTTTGTTTTATTTTATTATTTGCCATTTTTATTATTATGATTTCGCACTTGTGAATTAAATACAATCATGGTTTTGAACTTATGCCCAAATATCCACACTAATTCCTAAAACGAAATGCTCGACAAGGTACATATGAAATGTCAACGCAAACACTCGTAAGTAGTAGCTAAAGCGAGGCTGGACTCAAAATTGTGACTAACTCAAGGTTCTTGGTAAAGCTCAAGAATGGCTCGAACAGAGGAACCCATCCCGAATTATAATCTTGAGTCCACATTATTATTATTATTATTAATTGTTATTATTGAGTAAATACACATTTACGACCTCAAACATGTTGACACAAAACAAACATCCAAACCAAAATGCTTAAACAATGCTCGAAACGAGGCCAACGAGGTGAAAACAGGAGGGCACTATCATGTTTGCTCTATGATAAGGCTTCTATTGATGTGCTCTCCAAGAAAATAAGGCGAAGTTATTCCCAAAAATACTCTCCATGAACAAATGACAAAGATATTCATATGAGTATGTAAAGTCAATGTTATCCAAATGTGCCCCCTGCTCATTTTGTGGCTAACTCCCTTTCATTCTTTCCTTCTATTGTGCCTCAGTCATAAATTTTTACTTTTTAGGCACTCAAAACCTTCTGGAAATGACAACATTGGATAGAGCTCTTTCTCAGCTTTCTAGAAAGGTAAAGATTTCCTCCTAACTCCACGTATTTTTCAAGTTATGGCTCGGCGGAGTTTTTGTGGGAAATTTTCCCTTGCAAGGTCCTCAGCCAATCAGAACTCGCCACGTGTCAGTCAAAATATCAAAGTGATCTGATTTTGGCTTTTTTTGCCCTAAAACTTCAAATCGCCATAACTTTCGATCCAAGCTCGGATTTTCGCGTTCTTTATATCAATGGAAAGCTGGTGAAATGCTCTACAAGATTCCATGGTCAATTTTGAATTTTGGTTCAGTTTGGAGGGAGAAAATCAAAAAACGCTTCTGGTACGTGCCCATGGGCCAGGCGCGTTTCAACAACCAATTTTAATGGAAAATGGGTCGCATTCTTCTCAAAGCATGGTCAAAAATGTCGGGCATGGGTTTGTAAGGACCTCCATGCTGTTTTTAATGTATTTTGGTCAATGGGAATGGCTCCCACGATTTTTCACATTTTCTCTCTCCTGGGCTCGACCCATGCACTATAAAAGCCAGATTTGGCTCATTTTTCAAAGGGTCGAACACTTTTTGGCATTGCAAACTTCTTCTTTCACCTCCAAAGCAAGTGATAGTTGTAAGAATCGAGACCTTTTCACTGGTTTGTAACGAGGTTTATACCTCTTTGATGGTGGAATGCAAGAGATTTTACATGGAATTGTAAAGTGCAAACTCGTGAATGCTTTCGAGTCCTCTGTTTGTATTGTTTTACTTCATTTTAAGACCTCTAATTACATCTATCAACTTGTGTATGTTTTCCCTTGTTGCATTTCATGAATTTGTGTCTATTTACATGGCAAAAATGTTTCGCCACTCCTTTTGGTGCATCACCATCTTTAGTTTAGTTTCATTTTTGCATTTTTATCCCCTGTCTCTCTTGATTTAGAGTAGGATTAGGATCGAACCTCTGTAGTTGTGCAAAATATAGATCTAAATCGAGAGGAGTTTGAGGAACCACCTCTAATCACTGAGATTCCTCTCTCATTTTCACAAGTCCCACACTTGAGAGAGGTTTCCATGTTGTGCAATCACTGCTTTGGATGCCTAAAACATCAATTAGAACCTTGATTTGCATCCAGAGTGTGCTTGCTGATTTGCAACAACAGTTTTGGCACGCTTCGGTGGGACCTTAGAGGTCTTCCACTTCATCTTTTGCGGGTTGGTGTGTTCTGTGAAGATTTCAGCCTTTGGAGGCACTTGCAAACACATCTCGGCGACTCCATCGATCGTGACCCATTTCCGAAGTTCAGAGACTGTTTTTCATCCATTTCCATCCATTATTCTTTCCATCTCTTCCATTCTTTTCCATTCCATAAAGTTGTGCAATCATAACTTCATTTCCATCATGGAACTCACATTTACAACAGCAAAGAATGTTTCCCACCTCAACATGTTTTTAAATCCTCCGAATCAGCATTTTGAACAAATTCAAAATCAGCATACATACCCATATGAGCAGCAATGCCAAAATCAGTTTGGCTATGGAGCTTTCAAGAGCAAGGGTGTGCATACAATGAAGACAATCGGATACGATGCAAGATGCTGGTCTCATTGGAGAAAATCCAAAAGATGGAGGTAAACATGGTGCAATCAGGCTCAAGCACAAATGAAAGCATTTGGAATCGGTTGTGGAGCACCCTGTCCATGGGTGGGACCTTTCCCAAGGCATTACAGCCCTCAAGAGAAGCTTGACTTCATGATTGCAACGCTGCCATTGCTTACAAAGTGGATTGAAGGAATAGAGGTGTATGAGAGGAGTATTCAACAACCTTGTCAACGGGTAAGCACACCATCTCATGCCTTTTCTTTTCCTCTTTCCCAATTTGTTTTATCTCAGCAGTGTCAAGTTTTAAACTCTCCATTTGCTGTCCCAAGTGTTGAATCCATTTCTCCACCCCCTAGTCTTCCACCTCATCTCAATTCTTCTGTCATTTTCCCTTCCAAACAGTCATCCCCTCCACAAGAGCTAAATGAAACACCCTCTCCTCCAAATAAACAAGAGGTTTTACCTCCACCACCACAAAAATTGCAAAAATCAGTCATGAAGGACAACAAAAGAGAAGCCTTGAAGAGTTGGGCTCTTAAATTTGGGATGAAGAAGATCCCTTTCTTTGATGAAACCTTCAGAAGAGGTTGGAGTTACAGAACAAATGGTGGTCAGGACTGATTTTGTTGCAGCAGAAGAAGAGCAAAAAGGAGTTGCAGATCAGCAATCAATTTGTTCAGAATATAGTGTCCATGTTGGCACCCTATTTGAAGGAAATGTTGATCCAATTCAAATTGCAAAAATCAGTCATGAGGGACAGCAAGAGGAAGGAGAAGCTACTCCAAATCCAAAAGAAGAGGAGCACATTCCAGCTATGGGGGAGAAAAGTGCAGATCCAAAGGCTTTGAGCACAAAGTAGGTTATAGAAGAACCTTCAGTTCTTCTCTCTACTTCATCTCTCTCAAGTTCTAGTACTGAAGAAGAGTTTGATCCCTCAAACTCAATGTTGGAGGATGAAAGAAACCATGGTGATCAAGTTGCAGATCAAGAGAACGCCATGGGAGAGGTTGAACATTTCTGTGGACAGCAATGAGGCGGTTTACTGTCGATTTGGAGGATCTTTTGATGAAGAAGAACCGGTTGAGTTTCCACCATTCTCTCTTTCATCATCCATCTTCCAAACACAAGAGCCTATTGTCATGGAGGAGAGTATTCATTTGCAGCAGCCTGCATCTTATAGAAGCTCTTTGGAACCAAGATTGGAAGATTTTAATCTTTCATGTCCTTCATTGGAGGAAGAGAAAGGGCAGAAGGGTTCTACCATTGCTTCCACACCATCCATTGAGGTCTACTGAGAGAACTCCATTCTTGGAGTTGAAAATCAGAATTATGGGCATAGTCAACGGATCGACCTTGCCCAATCAGTATTTGGCTTCATTGGAGCCAAAGGAGAAGCCTGACAACCGGTCATGCTTGCTTTAAGCATGAGGATGAGCTCTGAAGTTCAAGGATCACTGTCATACCTCTCAATTCAAATGCAAAGCAACTAAAAGAGGTATTGGATTTGTTTTTAGTTGACACCTTGCTAATTTGGGTAGAAGACCAGCTTCTTGTTGATTTTCCGCTCATCGATCAGCCATACTCGGCTCAAATCATTTGCATGGCTACCAATTTTGAAGAAAGGAAGCTATTTTGCACTGACCGATTCTGGGGTTCATTTAGCTCATCTTTGCTTCCAAGTTAGAGTAGAGTACGTAGGTTTGTTTTTAGTAGAAGAAGTGCTTGTGCACACTCTGCATGTTCCATTTGGAGCATGTATGATTTTCAGATTTGTACATAGTTTGGTGTGCTCTGGTTTCGCTCTTTGCATGATTCGTTTTGATGGCATTTTGGTGGGAACAACTCCATGTCCAATGGGATTCAAGCGGTTCAGAGGGAAGTTTTCAAAGTTCAGATCAGTTTTCAGGCTACTACTCATGACTCCATGCCCAATGGATTGCTTCAGGCTACTGATCATTCATCCAGCAGGTAGATGACCCCTCTGAGTCGCCAAAATTGTTATCCAAATGTGCCCCCTGCTCATTTTGTGGCTAACTCCCTTTCATTCTTTCCTTCTATTGTGCCTCAGTCATAAATTTTTACTTTTTAGGCACTCAAAACCTTCTGGAAATGACACCATTGGATAGAGCTCTTTCTCAACTTTCAGAAAGGTAAAGATTTCCTCCTAACTCCACGTATTTTTCAAGTTATGGCTCGGTGGAGTTTTTGTGGGAAATTTTCCCTTGCAAGGTCCATAGCCAATCAGAACTCGCCACGTGTCCAGGTCAAAAATATCAAAGCGATCCGATTTTGGCCTATTTTTGCCCTAAAATTTAAATCGCCATAACTTTCGATCCGAGCTCGGATTTTCGCGTTCTTTATATAAATGTAAAGTTTGGTGAAATGCTCTACAAGATTCCATGGTCAATTTTGAATTTTGGTTCGAGTTTGGAGGAGAAAATCAAAAACGCTTTCTGTACGTGCCCATGGACAGAACTGACATTTCAACAACCAATTTTAATGCAAAATGGGTTGCATTCTTCTCGACATGGTCAAAAATGTCGGGCATGGGTTTGTAAGGACCTCCATTTGTTTTTAATGCATTTTGGTCAATGGGGAATGGCTCCCACGTTTTTCACGTTTTCTCTCTCAAGCCGGATTTGGCTCATTTTTCAAAGGGTCGAACACTTTTTGGCATTGCAAACTTCTTCTTTCACCTCCAACAAGTGATAGTTGTAAGAATCAGACCTTTTTCACAGTTTGTAACAAGTTTATACCTCTTTGATGGTGGAATGCAAGAGATTTTTACATGGAATTGATAGTGCAAACTCTGTGAATGCTTTCAGTCCTCTGTTTGTATTGTTTTACTTCATTTTAAGACCTCTAATTACATCTATCAGCTTGTGTATGTTTTCCCTTGTTGCATTTCATGAATTTGTGTCTATTTACATGGCAAAAATGTTTCACCACTCCTTTTGGTGCATCACCATCTTTAGTTTAGTTTCATTTTTGCATTTTTATCCCTGTCTCCTTACAATTTAGAGTAGGATTAGGATCTGAACCTCTGTAGTTGTGCAAAATATAGATCTAAATCAGAGGAGTTTGAGGAACCAACCTCTAATATGGAGATTCCTCTCTCATTTTCACAAGTCCCACACTTGGAGAGAGGTTTCCATGTTGTGCAATCACACTGGATGCCTAAAACATCAATTCAGAACCTTGATTTGCATCCAGGGGTGCTGCTGATTTGCTGACAACAAAGTGAATTCATTTACAACACAAAAGATATATATGTTTTCATGATATAGTTTATGCATAATGCTAGTAGTTAGTACCATAGTTAGCAAGAGATGGTTACTAGTACCGGTATGAGGAGACGGGGATGGGTATGCCATTTTTCAAAAAATAGGAGATCAAGTACTAAAGACAACAAAACATACACACACACACACACTTTTTAATAAATATATTTAAATATATAAGTAAATTTAGAGAAAACAATATTATACAACTTAATATAGCCTAAGAAAAACATTAATAACTTTTAAAAGTAAAGATATTAGATGTTGACAAAAGATAAGAGTAATTATATTGATATTTATCTTTGATATCTCATCATATCTAGGGTCAAGAGTACAAAATACATATTTATAAAAAAACACTAAAATGCAGCTCTCGAGATGAGTACCAATAAGTACCGAGTCTCCAGGACTCATTTTTCGGTAAGAGACGAGTTTTTGTGCAATTAAAGCTAGTACACTTTTATTCATGGAAACATAGTAATATATACTTACGGAAATTGTGCTAATATTTCTTCAACAAAATTAAAGTGCTCAATGTAAACCAAAGTGAGGCTTACTAAAATAAACAAAAAGAAACGTCTTTCCCTAAATGTGTGGAGATAATACTCAAAAAATTTAAATTACACCAATGGAAGCATATAATTAAAGTACAATTTAAGTTATTGCTAACATTTTGATGTATTATTGAGTTGATAAAAACCCAAACATATAAGCAGTTTGGAATAGAGCATGGCCTTGGGTTAGAGAGTTATATGATTTCCGGAAAAGAAGCACATAAAGCTTTAAAGTCTCTACTTATTGAAGAAATAAACATTTTTTCCAACTTATAGATTATTATGACATTCTAGAAGAAACCTAAAATCAAATTACATGGTCCAATGGTTTGATTGTAGTACGGATGCTATTTGGGCTATTGGAGGTTATAGTTCGAGATGCATCTGGTATAAATCTTGGTTTTGAAAGAGCCGAAGGACATGTAATCAACATCTACATTTTGGAAGGATTTGACAAAATGTCAAATGATATAACTGGAGTGAAATTATTGATTACAGGAACCATATTAGCTATCAACTAAGCAGCAACTAATGAATCTTAGTTGGCCATTGAAGTAGTAAAATGAAATTGCAATATAGAATATGTCACCTTTCATAGTTTGATCATAAAGATGAGAAGTTTGTTGGACTCACTCGACTCCTTCAGTATTCAACAAATTTACAGAGATAAGAACCATATAGCCGATTAAGTGTCCAAGGCAGTTGTCATTGGTTGGCCAAATCAAACAAAGATCATATATTTCTAGTCTGGAAACTATTATGTTGGATTGCATTCTTATGCCTCTTGGAAATGCTCTTAGAAATTTTGCATGGTTATTGTAATCTAAATAATTTGCTAGATGAAATGGTTGTCATACTATATGTTGATAGGGACCTAGAACAAAGCCAAATTTGATTTTTATATCGGTTTTCAAGATTCACTAGCAGACACATTTCCATGTCTTTTTAAGAAAAGAACAAGAGAGATAAAGTCTTATCTCAAAAGGCCTGGTGTGAGACCTCACTTTTGATGCACATAATGGTGATATATAACAAAACTGTAAAGAGAATGAATTTTGACACAAGTAGCAAATGGACAAAAAGATGGAAAAGGAAATGAGTGTCTAGGAAAAGAAATAGACAAAACTATTGCAGAAGCTTAGACTTAGCCATGCATGTGTTTAGGTAAAAAAAAATGAATCTTGAATGTGTCAAAACAAGGCTTCCAGTCCTGTTCATGCAAAGCCATGACAAAACAAATTAAGCACATTGTAGATTATTTTGTCTTAAAAATAAAGTTCTGCTTCTAATTGCATAAAAATGATATCATAACAAGTTCAGTAAAGAAGGCTTTGCAATGGTCATGTTGCATTACATATACAATAAACGTGTTGCATGCCCTTGAATAAATGCCAATCTCAATGACCTCCTATACTCTAGAAATACAAATAAATTTCAAGAGTCCAAAAATCAAAAGTACATACCTTTGTCTATTTTCAGTTGTGACTGCTATATCACCCCCATTGGGTAAAAGGTCATATGTATGCAACTCTCCAAAGTAATCGTAGGAAACCTACTATTGAAAAGTATTTTTATCACAATATTCAAATTGTAACTATAAACTGTTAATATAGAGAAAGTGTTTGTCACATTACCTGGAAGAATAAGCAAAGGTGCTAGCAACATCACCCTCAAACTCAAGCAAATGTTGCAAACTTCTTGCTACCTCTGGTTTAAAGTCCTTGAGGTCATCAACACAAGGTGTCAATTCCATAAGTTTCTTGTAGATGACCTGCCGATTACCAAGTGTGGATAGCATATCATCAACTACATCTGATTCACAATGGCCATTGCAATGAAGAATGCATATTCTACAGATTACAATAAACCAATTACACATTTCCTTTCCTTGGTATGTAGATTGAAATTTATTTCATTAGCAAAAAAAAAAAAACTCTTATACAAAACAACAGTAATTGAGAAATCGCTCTAGAAAGTAGTCACGGTTGTTAACAATGTTATAGAAGATGTTTGGGGCCATTCATATAGCCTGTAAGGGCTGTGTAAAGAATATAAAACTATAGTAGTTGAGAAATGACTCTAAAAAGTAGCCATGGTCACTCATAGTGTTATAGAAGATGTGACATGAGAGGTTTTAGGCCAATCAATTGTGGCGTTGCATTGAAAATACGATTGGGGTGCAAAATGTGTTTCAAAACCATCTATAGATATAATAAACATATATTGGGAAGTTGGAAATCCTATTCAAATTTTATTTGAACAAAAAAATTATTTTACTTTTTGCTAGAGTGATGCGGGAGCATCGGGATCCACAAGCAATCATGTTTCACCCAAAAATATTTAATGAAGCAATAAGCTATGTCGCTAGGATATGGGTACAGGTACAGATACAGGTACGGGTTTGGTCTGCGTATATGTTGATTTTGAAACCCTTGGGTACGATATGTCTTGGGTACGTCCGTCCATATATAATAAAATATTATATATATATGCTTAAAATTTCCATATGCAACTACAGAAATATGACAGAACCTGTATTCAATATGCATGAGAAAAGTTCCATTGGTGGATTTTTCTGTCATTTTTTCTTCTGTTTTTCTTATACAAACCACATTTTTCTTGTGTATTTCATCCCTACTTTTCCAAATAAGTAGTAGATTTTCTGGGCATAGCATTTTGTTACATTATATTCACTCACTTGGAATGCTGAAAATGCCCTGTGGGCGCAAGTAATATATGATAGAGCTACTGAAAGAAGCTGAGGATTTGCCTTTGTTACAATGAGCACTGTGGAAGAAGCTGAAGCAGCCATTCAAAGGTTTAATGGCTCTGTAAGTGAGGAGACTGCTCTGATATAAATACAACTCATTTGTCTAGGCTTTGTATTCATTATTCAGGGATCAATTCAATTTCGTTTGATCAGTCTTGCTATTTTTGCACGATAGATCTAATAACCTTAAGCTAGTATAGATAGTGCTTGGTATAGCTAGTATTCAATATGCAGAAAAATTCCATTTCCAAGGTTCAAAACGACAGAAATATGATATTTTAAGGCAACTGCAATGCCAAAAACGTACGGGTACATCACGGATATGTGCAGTACGTTTGTGACATACCCAAGACAGCTCCATACAGGGTATGTATAAGGGGGTTCGCAGGGCGGGGATGTACCCGTGCCTCACATGCAATAAGTAGTATTTGCAGGCTTTAAATGTTTGGCATGCTTGTGTTAGCCTTGAATCACATCAAGAGGTATGCAATATCTTAATGCTGCTCAAGAAGTCATTTGATATTGGTGAGCACTCTTTTCAGTGACGCAACATCTAAAAACCTAGTATGCAACTGAAATTCGTGATGGAGCTCTGTAATGTCCCCGAGTAAAGGATTTTTGACCCAAAGCGAACACCTGAAAATTCTGATTTATTGCTAGAAGCTGAAAATAGAGATATTAAGAAAACAAAGTGTGTTTTTTCACAACATAAGAAATCTGAAACAAACCCTAGGTATGGCGAACTATTATGAAGACAAAAGTGTCACAAAGTACCTTGAATCTGATCTCAAATGACCCAAATCTCATGCCAAAATATTTATAATAATTTAGGAATGCAAGAACACCAAAATACTGAATTTTTGGAACCCAAAACAAGAGCTGGAAATTTATTTTATGTTTGCAGAAGGACAACTTACAAAAGTGGCCGGAAAGAAGTGATCCCAAGCCCAAATCCACTGAAACAAAGCTGAATATGGCCTCCAAAATTATGATAAAGCAAATGATGTATAGATCTGGAACAGCCGTGCCCTAGAATGCACCAAACTCCACCCACAAGGGTGTAGATAGCCCTAGATATGGCTGCAAATCGTGCCCTAGCTGTCCTTGCTTGAAGTCTTGGCAGATGTCTCTCCACTGGTTGAATTTCTTTGCTTGAAATGCAGATCTGAAGTGGAAAATGTAGAAAATGTGCCCTAGCTTTGAAAATTTGTCTTTGTGCCCAAATGTGACCTCGAATGAAGTCACCCAATAGATGTTGAGGGTTCGTCCCCAATAGGATACCAAGGAGGGTTTTCGTCCTCTATGGCTGAAGGTGAAAGCAAATGCAATAAACTCTCCAAAGTGAAATTAGATAAATGATTAGAGATGCCAAATGAACCCCTCTTCACCTATTTTTATACTTTTGTCTCTATTTTTCAAATGGGGTGTTCCATGTGGGATTAGTAAAGTAACTTTATTTTCTATTTTAATATTACTTTACTTTTTCCACCCACCTTTAATAATTAATTTAAGTACTAGTAATAATAATTACTTTAGTACTAAAATTAAATGATTAATTTCTCCTTTATTCTCCCTTTAGCCAACTGAATACAATGGAAAATACGCTAAAAGGGGTCTTCTACCTGTCAGTATTTAAAAATACATTTTATTCTTATAATAATATTAATAAGTTGCCCCTAGATGATGAATTGACCG
Organism: Taxus wallichiana var. yunnanensis; assembly: GCA_018340775.1. NCBI lineage: Eukaryota > Viridiplantae > Streptophyta > Pinopsida > Cupressales > Taxaceae > Taxus > Taxus wallichiana. Next base: position 130,540,098 of record CM031238.1, on the reverse strand, counting down.
GGCCCAACTTAGAAATATTATTAATGTCCATTAATTTGAAAAGGGGACATTACAGTCCTCCCTTCCCAAATTTGCTTGCCCTCAAGCAAATGCCAACTCTCATGCCCAAGTGCCAATGTGCCAAGAGGTAAAACATGTTGTAGTGCTCCAAAAGCCTAGATCATGTGCCTGTCAAATGAGAGAGCTCTTGCCAAAATCTGAGTTTTGAGTTTTGAGCCTTGGTTTGTATGTAGCCCTCATGATGCCCAACTTGGAAAGTCTCTGAATCTTCCACAATTTTCTGGTATGTGTTAGAAAAATCAGAGAATTCGTACCAACATGAATTCAGGTCTGACAATTGGATTTTTTCACCAATGTATGCAAAGTTGCAAGTAGCCTTCTTCTCCGTCATTCTTGGACCTGCACATGGAACAAACGTATCAAAGAAAACAAGAGTGTTTAACAACACTTTTACAATCTCTTCATCATGCCTTATGGACATGATAGCTAGCTCCCTTCCTTTGCTTGCCATCATCTCATAATTTCCATTCAAATGATGGATTCCCAAAACTTTAGTAATGTTGTCCCAAACACAGTTGTAACCTTGCATTTTTCTCTCAAAAATCAGGATGTTAGTGGCTGGAAACCACCTTAAAACAGCTACAAATATGCCAATGTTAGTAGTAGCTTGGAATTTCTTCAACCATATGACTGGAAGCTCTTTTTCAGGTGTCTTATAAGTAGAAAAGTAGCTGGAAAAGTTGTGAACAACAGATGAAAGGAAAGTACAGTGGCTGTAAGCATCGCATCTTTCCAAAAATTTCCACATTTCATCTGTTTCTGTACTTTCCTTTCATCTGTTCTTCACAATTGATGGAATATACCCCAACAATGTACAAGAACACACCACTTCATTTGCCAGCACACAGCCAGCTAGTGCCAAAAAGAGAACCTTTGGAAGCATGCATAGACATGTGAACTGCTTGCCAATGTAATATCCCTTTTTAAGGGATTAAATGAATTTTCCAGAATTCTGGAAAATAATTGCAGCAGTCTGCAAACTAATTACAGCGAAAGAGATTTATAGAAATAAGTGCCCAAAGTTTTCAACGAATATCTGAAAACACATAGCAACAATTAGTAAACACCTTTGAAATGATTTTTAAGCCAAATTGAACTGAATTTAGGCAAATCGATCTGCTGTTATTTAACTGAGTTTTGAGAATGCTTAAAATGTATGTCGACCTGGTTTAAGCAATTAATTTGGAATTATTTGCTCACAATAATTTAGAATTCAATCATCTCCAAGTCGAATTGGCAGAATATACTGAAAAATCAGAATTGGTATCAAAAAGATCTTCTATAAAATATTATTCTTCAAATCTGAAATGTTTAAAGACAAAGGTGAGAGGTTTTCATCCCTCACTTTGGTCCTCAATTGGGTTTTCGTCCCAAATGGAAGATATGAGAATTTATCTCAAAATCTGGAAATTACAAGTCAAGTCGATATGCCAAAATGAATCCCAAAACCCTATTTATAATGATTTCCCTAGCTTGGCGCCAAAACCCAAAAGACATGTCTTTTCATATGTCTTGGCCGACCCCTTTAATATTATTTTTGTCTTATTATGGCCGACCCATACTTATATAATTATTTTTATAAAAAATACATATAAAATGATGAACATTAATTGTTGCTCTTCTCCTTGACTCTTCTTTCTTTCTAACCACGAAGAAGGAATGGCTAGAAAATTTGAACTGGGTCTTCTACGTTGGGAAAAGGGACATGACAGTCCTCCCTCCCCAAGATTGCTTGCCCTCAAGCAATCGTAAGCTCCTCAGATCTGCTGCCTCTGTACCAATGTCTTTATCTTCTGAAGGGGATGGTGGTTTTTGGATAATGCATCTGCTACCACATTTTGCTTCCCTCTAACATATTCGATGTCGAAATCAAATGCTTGGAGTCTACTCACCCATCTTTGTTGCCGATCATTTAATTCTTTCTGATGAAGAAAAATTTTAGACTGTTGTGGTCAGTTTTGACTATAAACCTCCCACAAATCAAGTATTGTCTGAATTTAGTCAAGGCATGCATGATGGCAAGCATCTCTTTGTCATAGATGGAAAACTTCTTCTCATGTTCCTTCAATTTTCTACTCTCAAATGCAATGGGATGTTGGTTTTGCATTAGTACTACTCCTACCCCTTCACCTGAAGCATCACATGCAAGCTCAAAGGGCTGAGAAATCTGGGACAACAAGTACTGGGCATGAACACATCTCCTTCTTCAATCTTTCGAAGGCTTCTTGGGCTGATTCCGACCAACTGAAGGCATCTTTCTTCGTGAGAGAAGTCAATGGTGCTGCAATTTGAGAAAAACCCTTCACAAATTTTTGGTAGTAAGAGCACAAACCCAAAAATCCTTTCAAGTGAGATACATTGGTTGGTGTAGGCCAATCCAAAATTGCTTGTATCTTACTTTGATCAACGTGAACTCCTTGTGCATTGATCACATGTCCCAAGTACAAAATTTCATGCATACCAAATTCACACTTGGATTTCTTGGCATACAAAGACTGCTGCTCTAAAATACCCATCACTATGTCTAGATGTTGTAGATGTTCCTCCCATGATTTGCTATAAATCAAGATGTCATCAAAAATACAAGTACAAACTTCCTTAGTTGCTTACCAAAAATATGGTTCATGCAGGACTGAAATGTGGCAGAGCATTTGTCAAACCAAATGGCATGACAAGGAATTCGAAATGCCCGTAGTGACATCTGAATGCAGTCTTGTGAACGTCTTCTTCTCTCACTCTTATTTGATGATATCCGGACCTCAAATCTATCTTGGAGAAGTAGAGTGCTCCATGTAATTCATCTATCAGTTCATCGATCCTGGGAATGGATACCGGTTCTTAATGGTCTTCTTATTCAATGAACCGGTAATCAACACACATTCTTAAAGTACCATCTTTCTTTTTCACCAACACTACTGAAGAAGCATATGGGCTGGAGCTAGGCCTGATAAACCCCATATCAATAGAGTCTTGATAGTCTTCTCAATTTCTTCTTTGTATATCCGGGGTGGCGGTAAGGGGTTGTTATGACTGGTTTGGAACTAGGTTCCAACTCAATCACATGCTGAAAACCTCTTTCCGGTGGTAATCCATGAGGAAGCTCATTGAAGACCTTAGCATGTTTGTCAAGTATAGCTTGAATATCAACATGAAAAGTAGACTTGGGGAGGAAGAACAATCAGCTCTTACCAAACAATGTGCTGCCCATGTAACCTTCCCCTTCTTGAAAGTTCTCTCCATGCTCTTTGTTGTTACCATCTGTGGTGTCCCTCCTTTTATTCCATGCAAGATGACCTTCTTGTCTCCCACCATGAATTTGATCTCCATACTTTGGTAGTTTTGGGTGAATTCTCCTAAGGAATGAAGCCACTGAACACCCAAAACCAAATCAGATTCACCAATGTTGATAACATAGAAATCATCCCTTACCGTATGGTCTCCTAGGGTGAGTGAGAGCGCGGTATCTTCTTGGTGCAATGAAGGATGAATCCATCTGCCACTGTCACGTTGAAGCCCTTGAAATCTTCAGCCTTCAACTTCAACTTCTTCACCAAATTCTCATCGATGAAGTTATGGGTGGCTCCGCTATCTATGAGAACTGCTACTTTCTGGCCTTGTAGATTTCCTTTTACCCGAAATGGGTGATATCTCGGTGCTCTGGAAAGTGTAGCAAGGGTGCCTTCTGATTCTCTCTTCTCTTCTTCTTTTATTTCTTCTTGCCTATCATCAATGTTATCATCTTCAGAATCAGAAACTACTTCAATGTAGTGAACTTTACCTTTCCCAAGCAATGGTGTCCTAGGGTCCATGGGTCTTTGCATGAGAAACAAAGGTTCTTCCTTCTTAACTCATTCTTTGACTCCTTCTCAAGGCTGGTTTTGTGCAGATCCTGGGGCACCTTAGGCAAGGGTTTCTTTGGCTGTTCCAAAGTGGTGCTCTTAGGCTGCTTAGGGGCTTGTTCCCCTCTCCCTCCCAAGCTTGGGCAAACTGCTGATTGCTGCTGTTTTTGGAGCAGCTCCTTCCAAATTTAGAGCCTTCTTGATTGCTTCTGCAAGGAAAAAAGGATCAAAGGCACGTACTAAACCCCTTAAGGGTTCCATTAGTCCTTCAACAAAAAGGACAATTAGTCTTCTTTCGGACACATCTTCGATCATCACTGAAAGTCTCTGAAAATCAGCTACATACTCTTCAACTGTGCCTTCTTGTTTCAGTTGAGCAAGTTCACGAAAGTGAACTTCTGGATCCACATGATCGAATCTATCTATGAGTCTTTGGAAAAACTCACTATAGGTGTGTATCTCGCTGTGGCCCTGAGTCACCAATCCATGGAACCACCATTCGTGAGCAATTCCTTCCAAGTGAAGAGTGGCAAATTTTATAGCTTCTTCCTCCATCATGGGTTTTAAGGACAAATAGGTGTTTAGCTTTTGAATCCATGCTCGGGCAGTGCCTTTAGTAGTCCCATCAAAAGTGGAAAAGGACAATTTTCCTAATGCACTTGCACTTCACCGTGGGATAGTATGTCTAGGTTCAGGCCTAGAGTTTCTTCCCTCTAATCCCATGAATTGTGTGAAAGTCATGGCTCTTCTAATGTCTTTCGGAAAATGACATATATTCAGCGAACTTTGCCAGAATGTCACTGCTACTTTGAGGCTCAGCATTGGGTATGGCTTCTTTTTGTATGAAAGTGGGCATCCATCTTGATCCTCGGGATGAAGTAGAGGATTGTTTGGCATGGCTTCTTTCATTCGAACTTCCTCCTTCATTATGAACTCTTGGTTCTGTAATCTTCTGGAGAGAAAGTGCTAAAAAGCCCAATGTATCAACGAGCTTTTCTTGCCCGGCAATTAATTGGTCCATTTTCGCTTCTGCTGAATCCATATGTTCTTCTTCAGTGGCTTTTTCTTCGTTTCCCTTCCTTCTCCTCTGGTAGTAGATGTATTCCTTGTTGCCACTTTCCATAAACGATCAGGCCTTAAGAGGATAAAGCTCTGATACCAACTGTAATATCCTTTTTAAGGGATTAAATGAATTTTCCAGAATTCTGGAAAATAATTGCAGCAGTCTGCAAACTAATTACAATGAAATAGATTTATAGAAATAAGTGCCCAAAGTTTTCAACAAATATCTGAAAACACTTAGCAACAATTATCAAACACCTTTGAAATGATTTTAAGCCAAATTGAACTGAATTTAGGCAAATCGATCTGCTGTTATTTAACTGTGAATTTTGAAAATCGCAGCCACTTGAAAATGGTTCGATTTATATGAATTAATGCCTCAATTTGCGTGCAAACTCAGATTTGATCCTTAAAATGTATGGCGACCTGGTTTAGGCAATTAATTTGGAGTTATTTGCTCACAATAATTTAGAATTCAATCATCTCCAAGTCGAATTGGCAGAATATACTGAAAAATCAGAATTGGTACCAAAAAGATCTTCTATAAAATATTATTCTTCAAATCTGAAATGTTTTAAGACAAAGGTGAGAGGTTTTCGTCCCTCACTTTGGTCCTCAATTGGGGTTTTTGTCCCAAATGGAAGATATGAGAATTTATCTCAAAATCTGGAAATTACAAGTCAAGTCGATATCCCAAAATGAATCCCAAAACCCCTATTTATAATGATTTTCCTAGCTTGGTGCCAAAACCAAGAGACATGTCTTTTCAATTGTCTTGGCCAACCCCATTAATATTATTTTTGTCCTATTATGGCCGACCCATACTAATATAATAATTTTTATAAAAAATACATATAAAATGATGAACCTTAATTACTGCTCTTCTCCTTGACTTTCTTATTTTCTAACCAGGAAGAAGGGATGGCTAGAAAATTCGATCTTGGTCTTCTATGTTGGGAAAAGGGGCATCACAGCCAAATTACCTAAACAAAAAAAAAAAGTGGTTTCATGGACAGCATGGAATTTTTTTCTCAATTGCAGTAGTTGCTAATACCCGGTAGATCTATATATGCAAAATGTTTGACAGAATGCATCAAACAAGATGTAGTCTCATGGAATGTTTGATCGCTGGATTTGCACAAAGGGTTCGGTGGAATGGTCTTGGAGGTTCTTTTCTTTTAAATAATGCAAACATTGGCGTAAAACTCAACTCAACAATCTTTGCTAGCACATTTTCCACATGTATGAAAATGGAAACACTCTCAAGGCCGTAAGTTGGTTGACGGAATGCTTGGGCGGAAGGAGAAAGAATTGGTTTGACAAAATGCTCCAAGAGATTTTGGTCTCATCGAATGCGGTGACAGATTTGCGCGAAATAGGTATGGTTTTCTTATTCTTCTTGCATTTAATTTACGCATGTTATCGTTCCTTTGTGGTTGGGATTCAATAAATTTAGATCATTGAAAATTCATCTAGAATGAATGTTACAATTTCTACCCTGCCTAAAACCTTTTAAACATAAAAAAATTGGCCTCGAAATCGCGCGCATGGAGTGCCACACCCTTTTTACCATGAATCGGAACTTCAAATTTTGATCCATGGTAATGTAGGACACCGTGGGGAAACTTAACTCAGTTGTTTGAACCCTTTTAATGCCTTTTTGAGTTGAGTCTCGAAGCCTATTTTAGTATATCAGCCACTTGTGGTGACAGGTTCAATTTAATAAAATGTGATCGGTTCCGGCTCGCATATGCCTCTTTGTTTGAACGAAACTGAAAACTATTGTCACCTACCTCTAGACTGCCAATAAGAGAATTGGAACTAACTCTCAGTTATGTAAAAACACTATCATGGATTAGTTTCACAAGTGGGTTTTGGGACCTCCAACCGTTGTGTGGCAGGAAATTTTAGTTGCGTTTACACTTGTAACTTGAGCATTGTTCGTCGTATTCGAATTCCGCCCAATGGGATGAAGTCTCTATATATAGGGGAATAAGTAGGAATTGTCCAAATTTGTGCTTGAACTTAGGATGAGTGTTTTTGGGACCCGGTTGTAGGCACTTTCTTGTTTTGGTTAGTTTTCTCAACTTGCTACTTTTGGTTAGAAACTCCTTCCGAGGGTCATGTTTAACCTCTAACCACGCGCATGAGATCCTTCTCATATCGTCTCAATGCTATGTAGAGTATTATTTGATCTTTTATCTTGTATGGTGTTTTTCTCTCCTCCCTCTCCTCTCCGAAATGACTATGATACTTTGGTTGTATTTGAAAACGTAAGTGAATTGGAAAGCTCGTATAATGGTTTGAAATGAAATGTAAATGGTTATGGCATTGTGAATGGAAAATAAAATTTCTCTTAACCTTCTCTCTCATCCTTACTCTCTCTCTCTCTAGAACCAAAATGTAAAGTGCGGATGAATGTGAAAGTGTGAATGCGTGAGGAACAAACTATCTCTTCTTCTCTTCCCCTATCTCTACCTCTCTCTACTCTTTATTAGAAATTGTTCGAAATGATGAATGTGTGGTTTTATGCTTGAGTGTAGGGGATTTCCATACCAGTTCTAGAACTGACCTGCGGTGGTGGTAGGTACTGACAACAGGAGAAGTACGACACTTGTGTCTTTTATTAGCATGCTATCTGAAAGCAATGTAATTTTATAGAATATATTAGCAATATTATTATGAATGGAATGCATTATTCCATTGGTTCCATGATGTATACCATATTGTTGCATATTGATGAAATGTACTATTTCTTACGTAGTTGTACTTTTGCATGTTTGACTAATTCCACACTTAGTCGTATTTTAGTATATTTGGCTAGGTAAATGAATTTGATTGTATCATGTTGCATTGGGAAATAATGTAAGAGGATCCCCTTTAATTATATCCAAATCATCGGTAAGAAAATGAAATTGAAATCTTGTTATTTAAAATTGTTTGTACCATCATAACTTTGGATGTGATTGTACCAATAATATTGATGGTAGTAATCTAGTAATGGTGTAATTCATCTATCTACTAGTGTTGTATTGACCTAGGAAATCTCTCACCTTCATGGAAAAATACAACTTGCATGTGTGTGTTTCCCTTTTGGGCATAAAGCGTCAACAAAACTTATTGTTTGAAGTATCAACCTTGGTGGTATGGGATGGTCTCCATTGGGCTTAATCTCGTGCCTTGTTTCTATTGTGGAACCGAACACCTCTTGGGACTTTACTACGCCTTAGAAATGGAAGTGTTTTTTTCCCTTGCTTTTGAGTATAGGAACACCTTTGAATTTTGGAGGTCTTGGGGGGGATTAAGTTGTTGAACGCTAGTTATGTCTTGTAGTAGGGCATAGATCTTTTGGGGGTAATTGGGAATAAAATTTCAAACTAATCCTAGGACCCTTCTGAGGGTGATATGTGCACAAAATTTGGTATCTATACCTTAGCAGATGGGATTGTTAACAATAGGATGTTGACCCATTGAAAGGTGAAAATTGTGACTTATTCCTTCTCCTTCCGAGTCTCCTTTTTCGACACTTTGAAGATAATGTCGATGTCTCCTTCGAGAACATGATATTCTAGGACATTGACTTTTGACTTTAACACAAACCACATGTGACTCTTTGGTATCTTCTAGATGTACTGCAAGCATGGGATTAGCCTAAGTTTCTCCTCTTTTCGTCATGAGATATTTTTCCTCGCTATCAAAACTTTGTAAAATGACAAGTAGCTGTAGACACAAAATCACACACTCTGGGTAATTATCTAGTCCTAATTACATACTACTATTTATATGATTCTGAGAAAAGTACAAATTAATCCATGTCTTTGCCACCATTCTTTTCTTTTTGTCACTTCTCTTGGTCTTACACCTTTACTTGCTCGATCTGCCTTTTTATACCTTGACATTTATCATCCGGACACCGATGCTCGGTCAAGACGCTAGCGCTGGGCACCATCGTTCCCTCTTGGCACCCCCGACCTCAATATCCTTTGTTCACACTTTTTGGGTCCTTTCTAGACGTTTGAGCATCTTATCTTTTTGGTAATCAACCTTTTCGGGGTTGATCACGAAATTCAAGCAAAGGAATCATATAAATATAAAGTTATGTTATCATAATAAAGAACCAAGCACCTAAGTATTAACTATCACCACCTAAGGTTGCATCCATCTATCACCATCCAAGGGACATAAGGGTTGGTTATTTTGCATACACTTCATAGGAGGGAAGTTCATTCTATTCCATGCACACATCTATTACATTCTTTACATCTAGCTACTTGCTCACTATCAAGTGCGCCACGCACAAGAGCCACCTAGCGCATGATTCTGCACACACACACACACATAAACTACATTGGGTTTGAGATGTAGTGCAATGCTCAGTCATAACTTCACCATTGTGACAACTAAGGACATCCCTAACCCCTCATTTTGCCTTTTTCTTATTTAGGATTTGATGTCTATTTGAGGGTTTTGCAGTTCAATACTTCATTGTAGGTTTCAACGACTTTGGCGATCCTTTGTGCAACCAAAGGCAAATAACAACTAACAACTAACTAGCAACCACTCGGATGAGGTTTTCAGAGCATTTCCGTAGACCAGGCTCCCATAAACATGCCTAGGGAGCCCGCAGCACCCATGTCCTCTCTCAGGCACCCAGTCCAGCTTATTCTTCCAGATCTGCATTTTTTTGAGCTTTGGTGTGACGATCAATGCTTTGTATTTCCCAGTCCTCCAACTCTATACACCTTTGGGATTTATGTGAATTAGCTAAGTCTTCTTACTTCTCCTTTGCACTTAGGGTTTCATACTTTCTTGCTTAGTTTGTTTGGGATAATTTTTGTACTTAATTGTTCATTTATTTACTACTACAATAGCAATCAAATTAGGCATATATTTCATATTTAGCTTAATCATTTTGGTGAACCCGAACTTGATCTGAACGCTCTTAGGATCCTCATACCTCCATTGTTCTTATCTTTCTAGGATCTCTTCATCATGAGTATCTCTATTAATGATTTCTTGCTTATCAATCCTGAATTAAGAGATAGAATCAAAACTCTCTTTGCTACCACTCACATTCCGCTAATATGCATCCAGATTCAATATATCAAACATTTGTCAAGGCATTTTCTCAGCATATTGCTTTCCCGTCCAATCCTCATGTTGATCTTTCTATTTTTGACAATGATCCACCCTTGCATATCATGATTCACATTTACAATATGGGTGCAAGCGTACTTTAATCGATAATGGATCTAAACTCAATCTATGTCCTATGTCATTCCTTGAAAAGATTGGTCTTTCTACTACTAATGTTAGTCCATCGTGTCTTTCCCTTTACGGCATATGATGGTTATGTTTGTCCATGCATAGGTCACATTACTTTGCCTATCACTATAGGGCCCAAAACCCTTAACACAATTTTCTTTGTCATTGACTTTCCGGTTTCGTATAATTGTTTACTCGGTCGGCCATGGCTTCATGCCATGCAAGTAATTCCTTCTACAATACATCATTATGTTAAGTTCATACATGAGGGCATAGAATATACAATTCTAGTGATCGTGACCCATTCAAATATTGCGATCGTGATCCCAATACTACAATTCCTACTCCACGCTTTGATACTACTAATGAACCACAACCCATGGATACTCCGAATCATTTACCACCACTTGAAGGTGTTATTTGCATGATAGATACAGTCTCATCTACAACATTGCCTCCTGCTACTACTACTACTGCTATGGTACTTTATCGAGGGCCTATCCACACATCCGATGTTGTTCCACCTACTTCACTATCGCATGTGCATCCACCATTAGCACGTCCTCCCTTTACATGTATGCTTTTCATGAATGATTCTTATTGGGAGCATATTCCATTTGATCCTACTTGTGATGACACTATATGCACACATGATGGCTTGGCTCGGCTAGGATTTGCAATTGACAACATCTTTCCTTCACCTTATGCTCCTCATCTTTATCATGGTTTCATCCACATTACTACTGCTTATGGGCTTCACGTCTTTCATCTCATGGTGTTTCTTACACGAGCTCCTCGTGTTGCTCCCCTTACACTTGGATAGTCTTGGCTTGACTATATTAGGGGCACCTTAGATCCTGATCATATTGACATTTCATTTCTATGCCTTTCACCGTGTTTTCATTTGCAATGATTCCTTCCTTGGCTATTCACAAAATTTTACATCGTTGGTATGCACATGGTTTTCCACTACCCCCTTTCACTAACGAAGAATACGCCATGGGCATGTATAACCTTCGCCGTAATGGCTCACTACGTGATCAACCCGACACTATTGCTTATCATGTATCGGATGCTTTACCTTTCGGTTTTGATCATGACAATGATGACCTCCTAGATGACGTGACTTGATCTCTTTTCTCACCACACACTTGGGGGGCATAACACCTTTTTCTCCCCCCTCTAGCACCAAACAAGCATCTTATTTTCTCATCATGCCACACCTAGACTATCACATATGCACGCATATTCGTCATTTCCTGATGACATACTCATGTTCTTGCGGTTCTTACATGATTGTTGAGGGATCTCTTCCAATAAGAACCCATTCCATTTCCCCACTATATCTATCTACTACATACTCATTCATGCATGCATACATTTACACATACAATACACTCTCTCATCATCTGTCGCCAAACATCATGCATCAAATAACACACTCATCACTATACGATTGGGGGCACTGCGCTCGTTCCTCCCCCTCTACTCACATCATCAACTATCTTCCATCTTACACACATCACATCTAGTCTTTAGCATTCCTCATGCACATCTCGATACATTTGCATCATCATTTCTCGATGCACTCTCTTGTGTTACGGTTCACACTTAAACTGTTGAGGACATACTATACACATGAACCTCACACACTACACATCATACATTTGACTTTACACATTACATACTTCACGCATCACACATCATACATTTTCTCTCGCGTTGTCTTCTATACACTTTGCGTCTCCTTCACTATACGCATCCACACATTGCATCTCTCTTACATCTACTCCTACATGCTACACTCATTACCCTATGACGCACTCTAGTTCCACGGTCCATACTTGACTGCTGAGGGTATACATCTCAAATGGACCCCATCACATTCACACGTTCAATCACACACTCACTCACACACTCATTGCGCTTTTACGAACAAATTTTTCTATTAAACACAATTCAAACCATTTCTTGATGACGCACTCTCGTTTATGATTCATTCTTGACTGTTGAGGGGGCATAAATACATGAACCTCATTACATACATACACATCCACTGGGGGCACGCAACTCTTATCATTCAAACTGCATTCCATTCTTCCTCATCCACAACATACTGCATATCTTGGTTGCATTTATTCTTGCTTACTTCTTCTTACATGTTCACTTTATTACACATGCTAGATCGATATCTTGTATGTCATTATCTTTATCATACACACATGCAAGTTCACTTATTTTCTAGTTGTGATCGCAGATTATACAGATCTATTACACGCAGCATGGATGCTTGGCACAATACCTCTTACCAGTCCCACAGTGGCTCTGGGGCATCCACTTTCGTACATTACAGGTGCTATTGTTTCATTTTGTTTCATAGCACATTCCTTTATCGGCTTCTTAAGTACGCACTTCATGAAGTAGTCTTTATTAGTAATAAACTTTGGTTCCTCAATGCAAATGTGGTGCTTTAGTGAGTTTGAATGACATGAAAAAGGTTATCTCCCAATCTGGTTTTGATGAAGATCTCCATAATACAGCTCTCTTTAAATGGATCTCAAAGTTTCACCGATATATGATTGGCCATAAGACCAAAAATACAATAGGAACCATTGTTTTGCTTTTGATCCATTAAGTCCTCAAAATTTTTGAGTGACTTCTTAAGTGTATTGATAGGAAGGGAAGTTGTCTTAATATGTTTCCTTGTAAAAATATTTGTAGACTTGTTGGAGATCCCTTAATGTAAGAAAAGCGTGAAATTGGTGAACCAAACCATCCACCCCATGTCTTAGTTTAGGATCCCTTGCATTCTAAAAGGCTTTTCATATTCAAGTTTTGTAATCGTTCCTTCTAAAGACCTGGAGAAATGTCTCTTTCCTTATTCAACATGCTCTTCGTCGACATCCTTATGGCCACTCTAGCAAGTGTGTCGAGTGCAAGCCAGCAGTTAATTTCCTTAGAAACTAAGGAAAATATTAAATAAAGCTCCACAAAATTAGTAGTTTCCTCATCAACAAAATTTTAATAATACCCCCACAACATTGGCATCTTCATGAACAAGGAGACAACATTGAAAGTGATCGAATATCAAAACCAAACCCTCCATCCCATGTTTTGGTTTAGGATCCCTCCTTGCATTCTAAAAGGTTTTCCTATGTCGAGTTTTGTAGTCGTTCCTTCTAAAGACCTTGAAGAAATGTCTCTTTCCTTATTCAAAATGCTCTTCGTCTGACATCCTTATGGCCTCTCTACCAAGTGTGTTAGTAGCCAAGCCAGCAGTTGATTGCCTTAGAAACTAAAGAAAATGTTAAATGAGCTCCACAAAATTAGTAGTTTCCTCAAGAACAAAATTTTAATAATACCCCCACAACATTGGCATCTTCATGAACAAGGAGACAACATTGAAAGTGATCAGATTATCAAGAATAAGAGAGTAGAGGGAATATTTCCAAGAAGAAGTTTATTTCTCCACAAGTAAATACAAATATGCTCATCATGGTATTGTCTCATAGTTACGCGGGGACGCGTCCCCCCCAAATTTGACACGTTCGGGACGTCCCGGACGTCTTGGGGACGTGGGGGAAATGTTTCCCCCGCGTTTCCCTTTTTTTCTAGGAAACGTCCTGGGGACGTCTAAAAATGTTGGGAAACATCCTGGGGACGGGGAAACGTGGGGGGGCGTCCCCACGAATTTATTTCCATTTTTGGCATTTCTTTCCTTTTTTGGATTTTTGGTGAAAAAAACACAAGGAAAGAAAAAAAATTGCAATTTTTGAAAAGGGTCCCGGAAGATGTAGTAGCAAAAAATTGCATGTGCCATAACTTTCATTCTGTGACTCTGTTTTAGGTGCCGTTTTCTCTAAAAGTGCATATTTTCTTGAGCTCTACGCATTCATGGCAATATTTTTCTTATTTTCATAAAATCAATTTTTGCACCTTTTTGGACCAAGCAACTTCTTGCAATCTTCTAAAAGAATCATGAGTATTAAGGAATGTATTTGATGTTTATGAGTTCAAGTTTCACCTTATTTAAATCTCAAATGGTTTTATTTCAGCTTATTTATATAATTTAGTCACTATATCTTTTTATTTTAAATATTTATATATTTTTAATCAGCCGTCCCCCGCCGTCCCGAAAGTTTGGAAATTTTTGCTGTCTGGAAACCCCGTCCCCGTCCTGTAACTATGCATTGTCTATTGCATGGATTTTTGTGATAGATTTGAAGAGTTCGCTAGTAAAAGGTGACCTATATAGAGGGATCCAATTTGGCCAAACTACAATCCTATTAAAAGGAATATTTGCACTCCGTGAACAATTGCCCTAGACCACATATGATTATTGTTGAACAGATCAACATTAGATAGGAGATGAAAAATTCTGAGTCTAGATGGATTTGAAAACCTATTCTATAGGGAATGCACCTTGTGCATTCAAGCTTAGAGTACTTGGACAGGCCTTTACCATGGGTTGGCCAACAATTCTTATTACAATTTGAAGTTCCAAAGTTCTATGGAGCAAGGCGGGGTTTTACTCATTATTTGAAGTGCACTTTTAAATGCGTGAATTGCATTGGAAAAGAGACTCCTTTCCTTGAATGACCTTGTCCAAAGGTTATCAGGTTCTGTACATGAATGCCATAGGGTCATAGTGGGTGCAATGGAAGATATTACTTTGTTTAACATAAACCAATCGGGAAATCCAATATACGAGCCTTAGAATGTCTAGATATGTGCTCCAAGTCATTTTTCTGTGGCGATATCATAGAAGCCTCCATAAACCAAGAAGGCTCCCTTAGTTTAAGCAATGCTAAATAACACTAACGCATTGTTGTCCACCAACATGTCTCTTATCTTATTTTGTGCACACCAACGATTTATTTCAATTCAATGGACTTATAGGGAAGCTCGAAAAACTTTAAAACTTGCTGAAAATATTTTTAAAAAGTCAGATAATCACTATAGATAATGGTTCTATAATTTAAGACATGTATTACACACCTAGATTCACAAAACATAGCAGTTATTTAGGCAGCACATTCTTCTCTCTTTCAGCTAGATAACCAAACAGGATATCATTACAACATTGAATGTCAATCTACAATTAACTCACTGCAGGGAAGTGCACATCCAAGATAACACCGTTGTATATAGCCAATCCTAAGATTGCTCCAACCTGCAAATTGCAATCAGAAGTGTCAACATAACTATATTATCTTAGTTTTGCTAATAGTTACAAAACAATAAAAATACAAACTTGTTAAAAATTTGAAAAATCAAGAGCTTGCCAGCCAAAATTCATGGTCTGATTCCATAGAGTTTGGATTAAACCAAAAATTCCGTGTATCCTCACTATATGTAAACATTCCTGCATCCAAATAAATATTTGTGAGTTGTCACATGGATATCAATCTAAAGGTTGCAATATTGGGTATCAAATGAAAATAATACAAATTACAAGGCAACACAAGATGGTACATTAGTAAATATATCATCATTTCTCTACTTTTGACTCAATCATTATTCTTTTATAGTTTAGTTCAACCACAATAGTTGCACGATGTACAATTTACTATGCTTTACATTTTGGACTTATGTTACATTTCTTGGTTAAAATATTTAACATTAAAATTTAAGAACCATATTCTTGTTCATTTTGTACTAGCGATATTTTAAAAATCTAGGAAAAGCGATTTGTTTTGGATGGTCACATTGCAAATCCATGAGGAGGTAGAGGCACAAGAGGAGGTCTCACTTTCAAAACAAATGTTGAGCATACTGTGGTAAATTAAATCATACGTAAACATCAGTCTTTTAAAATTGTAAACATGAGGAAGCAAAGCAGCAGGCGCATGGTTGAGGCATAGGTATTGATAGATGTAGAGGCTCTAATGAATTCTACAGAAAATAATGAAGAAAGAATCAACCACGGATGTTTTATTTGTTTCTGCTCACAACTCACTTTTGAACTTGGTGATGGGAAACAGTTCTGAACAGGTGTGTTACACTGATTCAGGTCCGAGAAAGCACATGGTAGGGAGAAAAGAGATTTTCTTTAAGACCAACTATTAATAAAATAAGTCTGTAACACTTGGTGACAACTCAACCTACATAATACAAGCAAAGGGAGGAATCCCAATGAGATTTTCAACCAACCAGAATAAATTGAACAAGAATGCTTTGTTTGTACCTGGTCTAAAACACAACTTGAGTTGAGTCAAACGAATAACAAACGGAGATGTTACACTTGTTTGTATAACTCACAATTCTTGATAAAATACAGAGTAGATAGAAAGGTTCAACCACCCAAAACTTCATCAGATAGATAACTTCATTTGACTAAGTTTGATCATCAAAATTTTCTCTAGACTACAGCAAAATCATAAAATATGATTCTACCCCTAATTCAAGGATTACCCACCAAATGTATTGGTTCTTCTCTGCCAACACTTCATCTTCCAATTTGGGTCTCTTCATTTCCAGATGTACTCAGCTCTCTCTCTCTCTCTCTCTCTCTCTCTCTCTCTCTCTCTATATATATATATATATAACAAACGAAGATGTTACAATTGTTTGTATAACTCACAATTCTTGATAAAGACAGTAGATAGAAAGGTTCAACCACCCAAAACTTCATCAGATAGATAACTTTGTTTGACTAAGTTTGACTGTCAAAATTTGCTCTAGATTACCAAAAAATCATAAAATGTGATTCTAACCCTGATTCAAGTATTACCCACCAAATGTATTGGTCCTTCCCTCTGCCAACACTTCATCTTCCAATTTGGGTCTCTTCATTTCCTGATGTACTCAGCTATACACACACACACACACACACACACACACACACACACACACACACACACACAATGAGGTGCTTTAACCAAAAGGGGGCAAAGTAGATTTGCAGCAAGATACCTCGGTCCTCATCACAGAAATCACTACCATCATACATTGCTCTCTCATATTAATAAAAGCTTTTGTTCACATTGTGATATTGTTCCTCTTCTCTTTCTACATCACTTGTTTCAACTTTATTTCCATTATAACATATTAGTTAGTCATTTTGTGTGTTTTCCATTGGATAGGCAAATAAATTTAAATATGTGGTATTAGAGCAGTTTATTCCATGTTTGTATGTCCCATTGGACAAGCTCACACTATAGAAAATACAGGTTTGAGACACAACTCTAATCTTTCTTTCTGGTTAGCTATCTCACATGGGACCTAGAGAGGAGTAAGATACCCTTTCAAGATGTTGCTCGAGAAGCAATGGGGAAAGAATGATGGAACAATAAACCCAAAATCTCAACCGGGTTATGCCCACAGCTCACACAACCTCAACAAGAACACCTTTTGAGGACCCAACGCCATTTAACATATTTACCAATCAATTTTGATATACCTCCTTTTAAAGGAAAAAATGATGTAAATGAAGTAAAAACGAGGCTAAACCAGCTGGAATTATATTTTTGTCACTTATTTCTTTGGCAATGAAAGATAACATTTGCACTTTATTGGCTAGATTTTCTGCATAGCTGAAAACCTAGGCAATCATGAGATAAATCTCCCTCATTTACCGGTGAGGCTCCCATGTAAGATTTTGTCAATTATATTTCCTAATATCTATCTGTTGGTTTTACTTTAACTGCGTAGCTCATGGACCATAGCTAGGCAATTTTGCAGCAAGTAAGCAACTATAAGCAATATGTGCAGGAAAGGGAAATAATTAAATACGAGAAGAAAGGAAAGGAGATGTGCAACCTAACCAATAGTTGACAGAGTTGATCACATGCACATAGACGAAACAAATAGATCTTGAAATGCAGAATTTAAAGCAAATGAAAGTTTCAGATCCAGATCTAAGATAACACAAAGTTTATGCAAAGATCTAAACTTGATCTCACCAAACTTATTCGCATGCGGTTATTTCTTTTGCCTTTGATTCTCACCAAAGCTGGATCAGAAAGCAGTAATCTTGTGATTTGCTAGGCAATTTTGCGGCAAGTAAGCAATCTGTAAGTAATATGTGCAGAAAGGGAAATAATTAAATACGAGAAGAAAGGAAAGGAGATGTGCAGCCTAACCAATAGTTGACAGAGTTGTTTACATGCACATAGACGAAACAAATAGATCTTGAAATGCAAAATTTAAAGCAAAGGAAATTTTCAGATCCAGATCTAAGATAACACAAAGTTTATGCAAAGATCTAAATTTGATCTCACCAAACTTATTCCGCATGCGGTTATTTCTTTTGCCTTTGATTCTCACCAAACTCGATCTAGAAGCGATTGATTGTGATTAGCTTACGAGTATTGCCTTTGACTTGTCTTCCCTCTTATCCTTGAAGCTTTTGCGGTTCTTCTCCAAGTACATGCATCGGTCTGATGTTTGCCATAAATAATTCGTGACAAAACTCATTATTTTCATTTTTAATTGCATATGAGTAATTTTAAATTTTGGAAAGCACTGGTGAATGCAAATACAAGTAAATTCAATGAAGGCTTCAATTGGAAGATTGGGAGCACGTGCACAAAATCTGGAAGGAATTTACCATGCATGGCGACTTCTACATGGGCTGCGTTCGAAACAAGAGGATGATTTTTGCCAAAAGCCTTTGCAATTATGAGATTTGGATCACAATTAAATCGGTGATAGATTCGGGCTGTATCGTATCATTGACTTCAATAAATCTAGAAGCTATGCATGATTTTGTTGATCCTTTTCTTTCATCATGCTTCATCATGGTTGGAACAATCTTTGTCTAAGCTCTTTTTCTTTTAATTCTGCCGGAATTCCTTGTAATTGGATCAATTTGTGCAGATCTGGCAATTTCTTCAGATTCGAAAGATATATTCAATGTACCTGACATTGATTTGAACTCCCTTTCACTTATATGAGCACCTGTAATGAATACCTACAATTAATTCAGACAAAGATGGAGTCTAGGGCATGAATACTTGATTTTTATCACCAAAATCTGCATATAAAGTTTGCTGCCCTAAAATTTGAGGCTTTTACTTGCATGCAAAGCAAGCAAAAATATTATTTAATTCCCCTGGGCACATATACCAACATGCAGACACTTAGAATGATAATAATTAGGCTATTCCAACCCTAGGCGCCAAAACTGGAAGCTTCCGTAATGGAAAATACTCTTTAATGCAAAACCCTCCTTCCTTTGGCGCCAAAACCTATCTGGGCTGCAAACTTCATAAAAAAGAATTAACTGCTTCTTCCTTATGGCGTCCCATGCTTATATAGCCATCTGCAAGCTATTTTTAATAATTGCTCTTCCTATTCTCAGCAATTTAATTAATTACAAGTCATGTCTATTCATCGATTTGGGCGCCCAAGTATGCATGTTGTTGGTTTTTTTATGAATTTATTTTATTTATTTTTAGCATAACCTTGACTTTTCTTTAACTTGTCTTTTTGCATTGACTTTTTCCATACATGGCGCCAAAATTGGATAAAAGCCATTAATAAATATCATTAAATGCATTGTTTAATGCCAAGGTGGGTCACACTTTTTGGCGGGGGTAGTTCTTAAAAATAGGAAGTCAACTTGATGGGAATTTCCACCCGCATTGTAACTCCAAATATCCCATCTTCCACTTAAGTGATTTAACTTGCAAAATGAGAATTTTTACCTTGTAAGGTAATTAAGAAATTCCCACCGCTCGCCACCTCTAATATTCCCATTGCAGCTTAAGTGATTTTGACTTCATGGGAAAAAGTACCTGCAAGGTACATTAAGAAATTCTCGTCGCTCATGCAATTGCCAGAAATTCCCATTGTAGCTTAAGTGATTTTGACTTCATGGGAAAAAGTACCTTCTGAAAGCAAGTAGGAAATTCCTACTTGCTTACCACTGCCAAAATTCCCACTGCAACTTAGATCTATTTATCCCAAAAAGTGTGACCTGCCTAGAAGAGGCTTTTTCTGCTTAAATTCATCTTTTTGGTCGAAGTTTGCCTTCCGAGATTGACTTCTTCCATTCTTTGAGGTCATGGATGACCTCCAGTTGTTTTAGGAAATTAAATAGGCTATACATAACAAAGAACGGATCAAGGGAATTTAACAAAGCGAGGCAACGGATAAAACCGGAGAACAAACGCTAAAAAAATAAATAAAAGCGAAAAATGTTGCGAAGTTACACATGATGCTCTAAATTCATTCTGGTGGAAACCATATTGAGATGTATGAATACTGACATGCAAAACTTCAACAAGATTCAACCAGAGCACAATTTACTTCAAACGGGGCTTTATTTATTTAATAAATAATTAAATAAAAATTTCCCCTTGATTAAAACTTGGCGGAGGGATAAAATGAGTTTCAACATATGGGTATTTGTCGAAATTGGCTCATATGATTCACTAGGAATATCTTTACGTAATAGAGACATCTTCTAGTAATAAAAACACAAAAGACCCGTTATTTTAAAAGAAGCGATTTTTTTAAACATGGGATAGTCTCGATTTGAGGTAAAACTGGAGACACCACACTTCTATAAATTGCTTTCCTCAAAAAAATGGTGGGAAACATAGACTTCAAAACAAACAAGAGTGGGATAAAGAATTAGTAGTTGAGGATATCAAATCCAGAACTTGATCGACTTTGTAGGACCCATCAACTAGGACTTTCCTATGACAAATTACAATGATCAATACAAAAGTAGCAAAAGCGCACTGTGGTTGTGAACAAACAAAGTGTAAGACTAAAGCAACACATTCCATGCATTGCAAGAAATAGTCAAACATGGGAATGAAAGACATCGAGCCCTCAAATACTACATGTTGGCATGTGTGTCCAGCGCTCCCCGTGAGTTTCGTGACATGGACTAACCGCCTCTCGTAGATCCTAACTCTGGTGATTGTAGCGGAGACTAACACCTATGGGTTTTGGTCTAACGGCAATCGTGGTCCAACAAATGGTATCAGAGTGACAGGTCTCGAGTTCGAAACTCACTCGGGTAACGCTGAGGGGGAGATTGTTGGCATGTGTGTCCAGTGCTCCCCATGAGTTTCGTGACATGGACTAACCACCTCTCGTAGATCCTAACTCTGGTGATTGTAGCGGAGACTAACACCTATGGGTTTTGGTCTAACGGCAATCGTGGTCCAACACACAACGGCTTGTTTCCAAACATCCAAGAAGAAATGGAGTTTTCAAAGGCTAGGGCATCACGGGAAGACTACTAGTATTTGGTCAACATCAAAAATATTTCAAATGCAAAGCCAAGAAAGCAATTACCCAAAATAGAACAAAGACTCCCAACATCAAAATCAGCAAACAAAGGCACCTTAGAAAAAGAACTTTAAAGATAGGAAGCTACCGGAAAATGGTGGCAATTGGTGCAACATACACAAGGGGAAGTGTCACTTGGACAAAGAATGTCGTCTACATAGATACCGTTGTTTAAGGTGCAAATCATAACCCTAGCTCCAATGCCAACACCGACACCACCGCCCATGCTGAATAAAAAGAAGAAAATCATGGAGGTAGATCCCTATTTCACCATTGTCATTAATACAAGTTTCCCCCTACGGCAAGAAGAGGAATAGAGCCTCTTACCTTACATATATTGGTGATGGGGATGACCATACATTTTATTAGGAGGGGGCAAGAAGAGGAATAGAGCCTCTTACCGCTTACATATATTGGTGACGGGGATGACTATACATTTTATTGAGGGGGGCAAGAAGAGGAATATAGCCTCTTCTCGCTTACATATATTGGTGACGGGGATGACTATACATTTTATTGAGGGCAACATCAATCGGAAGAATTTGATATCACCATAAATCATCATGAGAGTGAATCTTCCAATAACACCTCTTTTCAACCATACACATTAACCTAGTGAATTAGGGCAAGGAAATAAGTGTCAATCAATAGTGCAACCTCTATACACAATCAAATTGTTTTGAAAGGAAGTACTCTAAATGCCACCCTTGGAAGTATGTGATGTTATGCTTACACATCCCTACATTGAAAGTAGGGCTTATAGTGCATGTTGGCTTGAGAGGCAAGGTATATCAAAAGTCCTATTTTCTCAACAATTTACATAGGAAAATAGGAGAATGGGGAAAATAGGGATTTTAGTAGACAACAACTCATAATGCGATGTGCATTGAAAGTTTTATTTCCTTGACAATTTACATTGGAAAGTGGGATAACAAGGAATGTAGAGATTTTTAGTACATGAAAACTCATGAGTTGAGATGTATAGGACATTCTATTTTCCTAACAATTTAAATTGGAAATTTTTTGTTGGGTAATCAAGAGAATTTATTCAAAATATATTCAGTGGGGCAGATTGGCAAGTGGTGTGGTCACACGTGAGAAGTGAAGGTTTTATTAGGTCATGGAAAAAATGTCTTATTGAGACTTTTTGTGTAATGGGTCAATGTGTTTTTAACACAAGAAATTTTCTCTCCCAATGTGGGATATATGATTACAAGATCGTCTTCCTTGTGGTTTTCATTCTTGAAGAAATTATTTTTCCCATGCATATTGACACATCGTTAAATTTTGGAAATCGTAAATTTTTGTCTTTGTTCAAGCACAAAATGTTTCATACGGATCTGGAAAATTAGCAAGAGGAAAAACCTCAAGAGCAATGAGAAATGGTGTTTTGAGTTCATCTAGCATGTTTTCGCAATTATATTTTTGTACATCTCGAGATAATTCTATAAAACATTATATTTGATAGATAAAGAGTTCCCTATCTTCCCATGATGTTTCCCTCGTTCCTCCTGGACCTCCCTTAAGGAGCTATAAGCCTATTACGAGGATAAGGTACAAGAATGAAAACTAGGAGCACCAAATGATAGAAATGTGACCTCCTATCCCAAGTAAAAAAACCTACCACTCCTAAAACTCTTAGGCTTTGTAACAAGTCTAATGCGAGCTTGAGCTTCCCACTTGGATAAGGGGTGTACCATATGATATCATGTCTTTTTTGTTTGTGATTTTTTCTATTGCCTTTTGGTTGATTTCTTTGTTCATAACATGCTTTTAATTATTCTTTTAAGCTTTAATATTCTTTCTCCGTACAGAATTGGAAGGCCGATCAAATTAGTATGAAAGATGATTATCACTAGAGAGCTTACACTTAGGCAGGGGTCCCATGGAGGGGGCCGCTGCTCCTATTTTTGTTGAGCGGGTGGTCCCATGACAAAATAAATTTAAGAAAACAGGAAAATATAGAATCTTTTCCTAAAAACAAGGTGCACCACTTTTGTAGGAAGGGGGTGGTAAAAAGGGGGGGCTAAAAGTTTCCCCACCCACTTCTATTTTGTAGGAACAAATTATGCCAAATGTCAATTTATAAATGAGTAAATCTAATTTTGAATTTTATTGCAAATTAAAATATAACATTTTTAAATATCATCCCTAAAAAATTGCAGCATACTCTCAAAAAACTTTCATACCATGGAACCACATTTGCTATAAATTTTCCTAAAATTACTCTCCACACCAGCTAAGAAAATTTAGGAGCCCCCTCTCATGGGACCACTTCCTTAGCCACTATAAAGGAGAACCTACAAACTATGATGCTTAGATACTCCTAGAATTGCATCTTGGAAAATAGTGATATATCAAAATGTGACCTAGGTATACCCAATCGTTAGGGTGTGTAACAAAAGGTAGGCATTGAGCAATGATTGGGTTGCCCCTAGCATGATGTATAAAGGAATGATATGGTGATAGACAGATTTGATATTTTCGTCATAAGCAAGGGTAGAGCGTGGATGAGAGGCAAGTAGATAAACTGCAAGATTTGACCTACAAGAAGCACAATTGATTCTAGGAGGCTTTTCAATATAAACAATATATGGCTAATATACAATGACCTGTGTGATAGTTGAAATCTGTGCATCAGTTGTGGTCTCTTTCTTATGCTATAGTCCTGTTGATTTTATGGGTGGGAGGGGCCATTCTAATCCCCGCTTTACCGATCAAAAGAAAAATTCTATAAAAACTAAATACATAAATATGTCAAAATAAAAACAGCTTTTTAAATAGCTTTTAAAACATTACAAAACAATGTCAAAAAGATATTACTTTTCCTAAATTGATCAAATTCTGAAATATATTTCTACAAGATAACAAACAAAATTTAAAATATATTTTTATAAGAAACCAAAACAAACTTTAAAATATTCAAAACTTAAAAAATACAAAAGATTTGGCGTA
Organism: Taxus wallichiana var. yunnanensis; assembly: GCA_018340775.1. Classification (NCBI taxonomy): domain Eukaryota; kingdom Viridiplantae; phylum Streptophyta; class Pinopsida; order Cupressales; family Taxaceae; genus Taxus; species Taxus wallichiana. The sequence continues at coordinate 130,515,667 of CM031238.1, read as the reverse complement.
CTTCTCCGTGGCATTAGAAATCCTGCATATTTTGAACTTTTAAAATAAAGTTCGACATATCTTGCGAGTTGGGTGTGCACTAAGACTCTGATGCAAAAACAAAGAGAAAATTTGATGAGATCTATCTGGGCTGCCAGTTGCAAATGGAAGCAAGAAAACTTAGGTGCAATACTATGAGACTTATCAAGAGTTTAAAAACAGGACAGACAACAGGAACACATGATACAGGCACCTCAGCTGCACGAAACTTTGAAACTAAGATTCTTATACATGAAAAAGAGAAAAATGGATGAGATCTTCCGTCTGGCCTGCCAGTAGCAGATGGAAGCAAGAAACATTAGGTGCAAAAGTATGAGGCTTATCAAGAATTTAAAAAAACAGGGACAGACAAGAGGGGCACATGATATAGGTACCTAAGCTGCAAGAAAATTTGGACCGCGTTTGGTTTCAGCAACAGAAATGCAAACTTTCTTAAAACGAGGAAATGGAACAGGAGACAAATAATTTAAAAAATGAACATATTTTCTAAAACATATTCTTACACTTGCAACAAACAAATAACAATCCATATTTTTAACACCAATTGGCCTCATACATAAGCACAATGCCAATGCTCCATGCAAATTTAAGTTTCTAAGCATCTGACAACAATGTTTACTACTGCTAAAATGTTGCAGTTCGAGTCAAAACTTTGTACAGAGACAATGTAGGAGGTCCCACTCGCATTTCACTCCCTAAACACTAATATATCCCCTATACATGTCTGTAACATCATCACAAAGGTAATACAGCAAGGTACAAAATTCATTTTGCAAATGGGTTATCGTACTAATTCCTTTAAAAGGGTTATCTTCTGTAAAAATGGCTTTCTTTTTGGAACTGAAAAGTACTGCATGTAGAAAACTGTGGGAAAAGTTTCTTGCAACCTACAGTAGTGGCAATTGATAAAAGCAGAGTGGTGAACCTGAACATAGCTTAAAATAGGTGTAGTACAGACAAATTTTGATTTGTAGAATACAACAAGGCTAAGCAATAATAGGCAATAATTGATATCTTAGATGGGAAACAGTAAGGCTCTTTATAGATGCTTGCCCCCTTGGAATGTTGCCTCCACCTATACAAGTTGCAGAAATCTATATGCCATCTTCTGGCAGTTACAAATTAAATAACCACTATATTTACACAATATATTTATATATAGGATATATATTTCAATGTATAACTGACAAACAAATGAAAAGAAAATAGTAAAATAAGGTGCGCCTCATATTCATTACTTATTTGCAACAAAATGTAGTTTAAGGGATATCACAATGATAAAGATGGCTATAATATTACCTACCATAATCAACATGAAACAGATCACGAACTAAAATCTGAAAAAATTCTTTTGTCACGCCCCCTTCATCGACACCATCCTCCCCCTCAAAATCACCTACAACATTGAAGTTAAAATAGATTCTTCACTTGCTTATTTCTTGGCATAAATGTAGTTTCAACTAGATTTGAAATTTATTCACAATTGTATGGAAACATCAACTTGAATGAGATGATATTTGCTCCTATCAAATGGAAATAAAAAGTTCTATAACTAGCAGCTGGGAAACAATATATTATTAAAAAGCAACCTATTATAATAATAAGAAAGATGTCAGGTCATAGCTTCAAACAATGACAAAAATCTATCATTTTGTCCATCGTTATCTATTGACTGAAAAACAAAAGGGTTTCTTCCATCATTGCATAAGCATAGTCAAACTTTAAAAATTATTTCAATACATTTCAACATGAAAGGAAACTCAAGATACTTTATATTAACTGATTCCTATTATTATCAATACTTGTTCAATGCTTCCTAGCCAACACTGCTAAGGCATAATTTTTGGATCATTTATAAAAATTTATACATGATGACGTATCAAAGCTTAGTGCAATAGAAGTAAATCGTGTGTGGCAGCTAGTTGTGACATTTACTTTTGCGAACGCAAAGCATTCCAATGTTAAGCACCCAAAATACTTAGGCATATTATTTTTATTTTTTTGTGGCATTCATTTTCTATAGTTATCATATTTGCCTACTACCTTTGGGTCTCACCATGTCAACCATAGTGTATGCATGACAGATCCTTGAATGGTCCTTCAATATAACCGAGTCAATACTACTGTCTTATAATAATCAACTGATTAGTGTTAGAAAAGAGTTGCATTCATGACAACTGTTTGTGCTCAACTTCAATAAAATGTGCAGTATATGGCAGATCAGCCAGATTATCAAGTAATCTCATACTTACATCAAGGGAATGCTCTAAGAGATACATACACTAGTGCTAGTTTTTAGAACAGTTTCCCATATGTATGTAATGCAGAGAAATTTTGAAGGAATGAAACTTGCTTTTTAATACAAAATAGTAGGGTAATTTTATGGAAAACATACTATTTAATATATACATAAGCGTTGTATATCTCACAACATTAACAAATTAAGTATTGGAAGCCAATTTTGATGCAAAACATAGGATATACATGTAATGTATGTTTGGAAAATAACTTTTTACATTTAGAACATAATGCAGTAAATTATTCACAAGTCACTACCCACAAAAACTTTAAAATGGTTACATTAAGGTTGATATAAAAAAGAATAGAAAAAATTGTTTTTGTTTGATACAAGGTGGTCATCTTATTGCTCAAGAAACTTTTCAAATGCTATCACGTGGCTTCACTTCACATTTAATAAAGAAAAAAAGGAAATAAAATATATTAATGTCCACATATGACCAAATGTAGGTCAATGGAACTTGAGAATACACTCAATTACAATAGAAAGTGTTAAGGTAAATGGACCCTAGAAACAATGACTTACTAAATAAAAGACCAACAAAAGCACTAAAAATAAACAAGGCGTTAACCCAACATAGTAAATCACCCGACCCATGTGATTGGGGTAACAATACAAATAACCATGTGGGGGAGTAAGAACCCCCAAAGAGAATGGGTAGATGAAAGTCTAAATGACTAGATGGTAGTCTCATCAAACAAATCTATGTCATCGTATATCACTAAGAAATCATCAATGTAAGATCTAATAATGTTCCTCACAAAGTGTTTGTTGAGCGGCCAAGTTGGGTAATCATAGGAGGAAGCTAAGCTCTCCCCCTAGATTCCCTCAATGCATCCAAGGAGGAAGAAGCTCCCATGGCAACAAAGAAACTTGTAATGTGTGCTTGCCTCTACACCCTGAGAGGCATTCACAAACAAGTAGATCCATGACGTTGATAGGATGGAGGTGCCTCGAACATGAATCTAGGATGGACATCATAAGCTTCCAACAACACATTGGACTTGAGGTTATCACCAATGAGGTAAGCCACTCCACCTAAATCACAGAAACCGCCTGATCTACAGATCTCATATTGATAAGCCAAGACCCACAATTGACTTGTAGCTGGAAGAAGCCTTTGCTCTGGGCTCTAATAGGCTTTAGTAAGGAATATGAGATCTCATAGTGCAATAACATCCCCGAAGATACCCTGAGAAGACTGCAAAGCACCATTACAGTTCCAACAAGAAACAGAGATGCCATTGTCACAATCTGAGGCCCCAAGTGTGATCACTTAGGTGGTAAAGGATGTGGGCACCAAAGTGGATGGGAAGTACAAACCACAACATTGCAATCTTGAATGACCGACCATTTCTTTCTTTGCTAGCAGAGACAACGAAAGCCTGAGCTTCCTGAAGCTCCTCCACTTGGAGTCTAGTAAGATCAGCACCTAAGGAAATTTTACTAGGGAAAGAAAAGAGCTTCCTGTGTGAACTATGAAATGATCATCTATTGATCAAAACTTGATAATAAGCATGTTGTCGAGATTCATTCATGCCCGGTTAAGGGAGATGCCATTCAAACCTAGTGACTTTGTAAAAGAGTTTGTTCGGCTTGCACGGGATCAACAGGCTTAGGCAGGCACAAACCAAAGGTTATGGTCCTTGGCTTTTGAACTCTCACCTCATCAAATTCGGTTTAGACATCCATTTCAACAACTGTAGGGGCCTTCTTCCCTATAACTCTTAGGACCCACAATTTTTGTTCATCAATTAGTTGTGGGTGGAAAGTTAATGATTTGCAATTTTTGCTTCAAGAGCTCTTCTTGGGAAAACGTATCAAATTGTTTGTTTTTGAACTCGTAAACCAAATCTTGAAGCTACTGAAAGTGTGAAGTGTCTATAGGTGAGCATCAACCTGGGTCTACTCAAGTAAGGTAACCCTCACCGTCAAGTCAGCAATGATAAGGTCTTTCCTTTGATGGTGCTATTTGGAAAGAGAAAGGAGTTCCTAAAAATCAGCACCCAATTTTTCAAAAGAAGAAATCATACTACTTAAAGCCTTGTATTGGATCATGGGGTCATCAATGCTTGAGTTTTAAGTACTTGAAGAATAGGATGAGATAGCAGAAGAGTCTACAGTTCCAATGTAAAAAGGGTCTCCAAATTTAGAGGGGAGGTCTACATATTTTGAATTACGACTAAAGTATGGTCATTTATTTCGTCAAACACATGGCAGCCAACCCAAAAATGCCCAGTGTGTGTTGTATCAAATGGTTGGCAATCAGCTCAAAATGTCCAAAGCCTTGTCAAAACCTTATTAATATTCGTGTTGGGCCCATGCTACCACAAACTGTATATTGTTTGAAGTTTCCCACGCTTCCATCTAAAACTACTCACCCTCTAACCCATTAGAAAATGCCCAAAATCTCATCTGGAACTTACAAACCTTTTGTCTTGTTTTGTCTAGTTTTGTGCACTTCCATCCCATTCTGTGCAGTTCCATTTCACTAGGTTCAGTTTTGTTCCATTACATTCCTACATGTTCCTTTCAAATTTGTTCCTTTGACAATAGATTGCAGCTTGAATCTTCAATTTCACGAAAACCCCTTCAAATAAATTAAAAAAAGACAATTGAACAACAAATTGATTGTAGCTACTATCTTAACTAGAGCTGGCCTAATTATAGAGCTAAAGATCACTTATTGTCAGAAGCAAAAACGTTAAAATTTGTCAAAAATAGCTATTGAAAAGGGAAAAAATATTTTCTAAAAACAAGTCCTAGCTCTCAAGTCAACAGACTTGCAACCCGATACTCCCTATAGTTTTCCCACTATCTCTATGACCATATACATCTATAACAATACTACCAAGCGCTTCTTAGCTATGTTGTGTTGTCTAGTGTATAAGTGTCTTTCTTTACACCAACCTCATATGATCTAGCCTATCAAAAACAAATTATATTAGTGTCCATGAGCGACCGCAAGTAGGTCAATGGGACTCAAGAATATACCCAATTACAATAAAAAAGAACAAAAGCACTAAAAGTAAATAAGGTAACATAATAAAAAACCAGGTTACGTAATGAGATAAATAGCCATATAAGGAGAATATTGGTCACCATATCTATAGGTGTAATGTCCCTTTTTTGAATTAAGGCCTAATGTAGACTTCTTGCCATTCCCTTTCCGTGCAAAATAAGTGAATAAGGGAAGGAATTGCACTTCTTTTCAGTTTTTTTAGTGTTTTCCTTTAGGAGGCAGGTCGGTTGGGTTTGGAGAAATTAAAGAGGCAATTAAAAGATAAAGTGAAGCTTAAGAGGTCGGTCCTCTTCTAATTGGCCTTTGGCGCCAAGCAAGGAGTATAAAAGGGATTGAAGGACTTCATTTGCATCCCATCTTTGGTGCATTTAAATCTGTAATTGGTTTTTTGAGCAAGTTGCTCAATACCTTTCCACTTGAGGACAAAAACCCTCATACGTGGCATCCAAGGAAGATGGAAACCTCCTTGTGGCTTGGTGGAGAACAAAAACTATCCATGTGGGTGATTTGAAAACATCTCTTCAAGACTTGCTTGATGATTTGGATCAGAGACATCAAGAAGAATGATTACAAAGGCTCTACATGATTTTTGGAGCTCTTCCCTAGGGGGCGACTAGGGTTTGGTGTTAGTTTGGTGTTTTCTAGGCACATAATTCATACATGATTTTATATTTTGATTCTCCATAATTTATAGGGCCAGAATCTACATTTTGGTGATTTTTGGAGGGGTTTATCTATTATTTTCAGCCTTTGTTTGTGGCTGTCCTGCTGCTGTTACAGATTTAATTACAGCAGTGTATCTTCGTTGATTTTCTCCATTTATTTGTTGCCAATTGGATGGATATTGATTGCCGTAGTTGAAATAATTATTTAGAAGTATTTTTCAGTTGTTGTGCATGGTTATTTGGTGAATTTTAAGCTCCTATACAGTTCGCCCTAAGGTTTTAAAGAATATTACAACTGCTGTTATAAAAATCAGATTTTATTTCACTTGGGTTTGTGTGGTTTCCTTTTGTTTCAGTTTCATCCCTTGAAAGGGATATTAAAGTGGTATCAGAGCTTCGATCTTCCCATCCTAGGGCTTTCATTAATGAGGGAAACAAGGGTTTCTTCTACTGCCAAAGGAGAGAAAAGAAAGTGGACCAGCCAAGAGAGGAGGATAGTATGGCTCACCGGGATCCTCAAGAAACCAAGATCGACAAGCTTATTGAAGGGCAAGAGAGATTGGCAGACACCATGCACCTCCTAGCCCTATCCCTTCAGAGATTTCATGAACTTAGGGTTCAAAATGGAAACAACAGCTCATTCGGAGCAAATACTTTACGGCGACCTTTGGCATCAACTCACAGATCAACCACAAGGCCTACTTTCCTTCCAAGGGAAGAAGCCATTCTGGAGGTAGGAGCAAGGCCCTCTATGGGGAAAAACATTACCACAAGCTATGAAGAGTATATGGCACTTCCAAGAGAGATACGTGAGGCCATTACACTTGCCGAGTCCATTGGCGTGAGCAAAGGAAGGTCTAGGCCACAACCAAGACATCATATGCCACAGAGGGAGATTCAAAATGTGTTGGGGAAGATGTGGATCGATTTAAGGGAACAACTAGGGCATGGATCCGTAAGTTGGATACATATTTATCCTTAAAGCCAATGATGGAGGATCATGCCATCAAATTTGCAACCCTTCACCTAGACGGGATTGCTCGTGAGTGGTGGTTCCATGGATTGGTGATACAAGGGTACAATGAAATCCATTCCAGTGATGAGCTTTGCAAAAGGCTCATGGATAGATTTGATAGACTTGACCCGGAAGTTTGAGAACTTGTACATACAGTTGAAACAACAGGCACGGTGAATGAGTATGTGGCTGAGTTTCAGAGACTTTCCATCATGATTACGATGTCACGAGAGGAGACTTGTGGTTCTTTTTATTGAGGGTTTGACTGAACCACTCAAGGGTTTGGTTAGGGCTTTTGATCCTTTGTCTCTTCAAAAGGAAATCAAGAAGGCTTTGGACCTCAAGGTGTTGCCCTAAAAACAATAGCAATCATCGGACATCTTAAGGGTCATTCAAGTGAATAGCTAAATAGATCATTGGGACAACCTAGAAACCCTCCCTTTGACCAGCCAAGGAAACCCTTCCAAAGGATGCCTATTATTCACAAGGAGCTGCCCAAAACCAACAATGAAGGACAAAGAAATGAGCTATTTAAAGAAGAATTTGTGTTTTTCTCGTGATGACCCCTTTTTAATACAAATGGGGATTTCAACAAATTTCAACACAAATCAAATCAAAAGGATTAATTAGATCTTTTAATTCAACCTCAAATAACTCGATGTCGGCTAATTACAACCCAAAACGGGTTCAAAGTAGCCAAAGCGATGGGTGAGAAGGGAGAATCAATTGGAATCCAAATTTTTTCCAGCTTTGATTTTTATAGCAGAAATATTAAATTTAAATAGCTAGCAAACAACTAAAACTTCAAAATTCATAACTTAATCAATACTCTGTCTTTTCACATGAAACAAAGTGCATAATAAACTAGATTTTTAGATCTTTCCAATGCGCTAACAATTAGATTTTTCTGAGCATGCAAACCCGGCCAAAACAAGCCCAGAAATACTAGATTTAGGTGCTAAGGTTAAAGAAAATTAATTTAAATAATTTCAACCCTTTTCTAGCTTCCAAACATACCGAATCAACTGCCCTCTCTCATAAATAAATGCTAACATAAACCAGATTTCAAATCTAGCTCATTTACCAATAAAACATGCCAAAATAATCTCCCATTCAAGTCGTCATAGCTAGGAAAACACAACAGTGAACAGCAGTAGCAAAATAACTCAAACCCTTCAAAGATCCACTCTAAAATAAGAAAGACATGCAGATTTGTCCCTTAAATAAATGTGCCAACCTCTAGATCAAGTCGCCAAGCTTTAGGAGGATATATCATGCATAAATACACTCAACAATAACACAAGAAGGCTTCACACTCTCCAAAATATGGTGGTGTTGATCAAACACCTTTGTTATGAGAACTCATGGGCATACATCCCTCTTCAAGCATGAAGATAATTTGAATATAATCAACAACATGCCCTCAAGAGGTCGCCCTCATCTTCTTTTATAGCTTTACTTTTCAAATCTCCAAGTTTCCCTCCTCTTTTTGGCGCAAATCTTCATGTAGGAGAGTTACTTTAAAAATAGTCTTCTTTCCTAGAAAGTCACACTCCAATTAAAACATTAATTTCCCCTTTTTATTATTTTAAATAAAAATATAAGAGAATTAAAATTTATTTTTGAAAATAAAGGAGTTATGACATTTTCCGATTTTTATCCTTCAATCCATGGGAAAGGTGGATTAACGATCTTCATCATTTAATTTAATTAATGTCCTGAAAAAGGGGACATTACATTTTCTTCGCAAGGATCCATGGACTCCCAGACACCGTTGTTTAGGTAAAGGTAAGCTCCACTCCTCTTCGCATTAGAAGAACATAAGGTATGTGTTGATTTCTATTTGATTAACATGGCTGATATGCATCTTGTGCTTGGGGTTCAATGGTTGCATTCATTGGGAGAATTCACTTTCAATTACCAAAACATGGAAATAAACTTTATGGACAAGGGTAAGAAGGTTACATTACAAGGTATGCTTCCGGAAACACCTCAAGTCAAGTACTTGGTAGAAGATACTTTGTCATGGGAATCATATTTTTGCTCTTTATCTAAGATAATGTGAAAGAACAAGTTGGCTAATGTTGTTTTGAAGGTGAAATGATTGATGAAAGGTACAAGGTTATGGATGGGCTCATTCTTTACAAGAACCGGAATTATTTGGCTCCCAAATCCAAGATGAAGAGTAAGATATTAAGGGTTGTTCATGATGACCCATTGGTTGGTCATCCAGGTTATTTTAAAACATACAAACAGTGAGAGAACGATTCTACTAGAAAGTTCTAAAAGGGGAAGTACTCCAATCCATCTAGGAGTGTTTAGTGTGTCAACAAAACAAAGCAGAACATGCCTTTCCAGCCAGGCTCCTACAACCACTTCCCATTCCCACTCAAAAATGGGAAAGTATCTTTATGGACTTCATCACGGGGTTGCCCATGGTTCAAGGTAAGAATTGTCTATATGTTGTGATTAATAGGCTCACTAAATATGCTCATTTTTGTCCACTTCCAGCTAAGTACAATGCATCTATAGTGGGTGATGTGTTCTTCAAGGAAGTGTTTAGGCTTCTTGGGTTACCCAATGATATAGTGAGTGACACGGACAACAAATTTATGAGCATGTTTTGGCAAGAGTTGTTTCACTTAACAAGTACCGAACTCACTCCTAGCTCTAGCTACCATCCTCAAATAGATGGGCAAACAAAGATAGTCAATAAATGGGTGGAAGGCTACCTGGAGCTACATTGATGGGTGGCAATCAGTGTGGGTAAAATGGTTATACATGGTTGAGTTTTGTTACATTACCACCTTCACATGTCTATCGATATGTCATGTCCCTTTTTGTTTTTGGAGGTTGATTTATGAAGACCTTAACCCATTCCTTCCCCGTGGGTCTAAGGAGAAAAACAAGGGGAAATCTGGATTATATTTTTATTATTGCTCTCATTTATTATCATTTATCCTATTGGAAGCCTTTTTGCTCCAATAGAGGAATTTAAGTAGTTTAGTATTAATGGTATTGTGAGCATGTAGGCTTCAGTTATCTTTTTAATAGTTATAATGTAATTATTTAAGGGGTTAGCCATGATGTAATGTTTGCTTTAAGCACTCCTTGGGCCTATTTAAGGAGGTCGCTTGGGCATTTATGAATTATGTTTTGGAGATTATTTGCTGAAAGTTGGCTAATGTAGCCCCTTTTACTCTCTCTCAAGGACGAAACCCCTTGGGTTGAGAATCTCATTCAAGGACGAAAACCCTTGATTGAGAAACTTGTGAAGGACGAAAACCCTTCATAAGATTTTGGTGTGCAAGCTGGTTGGAAAAAGAATAAAATATCTTTCTCTTGCAAGTGTTGTCTTTTTGGTGCAAAATATATTTTATTTCAAGTGGAGCGACCTATGTTGATGTGGTAATTTGGTATGTATGGTGACAATTTGGAAAATCTGAATTCATCATCTTATTCTCCATATTTTATTAAGCCAATATCTCAAGTTTGGTGATTTTTGGTGATGTTCTACTATTTTTGCATGGAGGTTTTCCATCATTTTACCTCCTTGGGAATGTTCGCTGATTAGGGTTTCATAATTAATTAATTTCACATGCAAATCTGAGTTCTAACAACTGCAATTGATTGATGAGGGTTTCTATTAATTTTGGCACAAGTTGGAAGTATTCTTTGCAATGTTTATCTCCTTTTTGAAGGGTTGTTCTTCCCTTGGAAGGTCGCTGCCCTAGGAAAGATTTGAGATTTATTTTTCCAGAGTTAAAACAATAGTGTTATAAATCTGATTTGGGAGCTTTTAGCCATTTCTCAGCCCCCAAAAAGGGACATTACACGGTATGTCTCCTTTCAAACCTTTGTATGGTTATGATGCTCTTTCCTTTGTTGATTTGGTAATGATGGATACTAGGGTACCAAGTGCCAAAGACTTGGCCCAATAAAGTCATGATATCTTGAAAGAGCTCAAAGAAAACCTCCAACGTGCCCAAAATCAGCAAAAGTTGTATGCATATCAGCATAGGAAAGAAAGGTCATTTGAGGTAGGAGATATGGTGTTTTTGAGGTTATAACCCTATAGGCAATCTTCCCTCAAACCAAGTGATACAAAAAAAGTTGAAACCATGTTTCTATGGACCCTTACAAGGTAAAAGGAAAGGTGGGAAAGGTTGCATATGAACTTGAGCTTCCGAAACATAGTAGAATACATAATGTTTTTCATGTTTCATGCCTCAAGAAGGCACTAGGACAGCACATTACTCCCTCTCTTGAGTTGGCCCCATTAAATGAGGAGGGTACAATGATTCTAATTGGGAAAGTATTTTGGAGGTCCGAAAAGGAAGTTAAGGAACCGAAGCATCAAGGAGTACTTGGTTCATTGGAAAGGTTTTCCCCTTCAAGATGCTACATGGGAAAGTGCAACAATTTTAGAGAATCCAAATTTGCAATTGCTTGACAAGCGATTTTGGGAAGGGAGGACTGTAATGTCCCCTTTTTTGAATTGAGGCCTAATGTAGACTTTTGCCATTCCCTTTCTATGGTAGAAAAGAATAAGTGAACAAGGGAAGGAATTGCACTTCATTTCTGTTTTCTGTTATTAGATTTAATGTTTTCTTTTAGGAGGCAGGTCAAATGGGTTTGGAGAAATTAAAGAGGCAAATTAAAAGATAAAGTGAAGTTTAAGAGGTCGGTCCTCTTCTAATTGGCCTTTGGCGCCAAACAAGGAGTATAAAAGGAATTAAAGGACTTCATTTGCATCCCATCTTTGGTGGATTTAAATCTACAATTAGTTTTTAAGCAATTTGCTCAATACCTTTCCACTTGAGGACGAAAACCCTCTTATGTGGCATCCAAGGAGGATGGAAACCTTCCTTGTGGCTTGGTGGAGAACGAAAAACTCTCCATGTGGGTGATTTGAAGACATCTCTTGAAGACTTGCTTCATGATTTGGATTAGAGACATCAAGAAGGATTACAAAGGCTTTACATGATTTTTGCAGCTCTTCCCTGGGGGCGATTAGGGTTTGGTGTTGGTTTGGTGTTTTCTAGGGCACATAATTCATATCTAATTTTATATTTTGATTCTCCATAATTTATAAGGCCAAAATCTATATTTTGGTGATTTTTGGAGGGGTTTATCTATTATTTTCAGCCTTTGTTTGTGGTTGTCTTGCTGTTGTTACAAATTTAATTACAGCAATGTATCTTCGCTGATTTTCTCCATTTATTTGTTGCCAATTGGATGGATATTGATTTTCATAGTTGAAATAATTATTTAGAAGTATTTTTCAGCTGTTGTGCATGGTTATTTGGTGAATTTTAAGCTCTATACAGTTTGCCCTAGGGTTTTAAAGAATATTACAGCTGCTGTTATAAAAATCAGATTTTACTTCACTTGGGTTTGTGTGGTTTCCTTCTTTTTCAGTTTCAGCCCTTGAAAGGGATATTACAATAGGGTAGGGTGCTGACTATAGATATAGAGAGTTTTCCTCGATCTATCGAGAGTAGGGGGGTAAGAGTCTATCCTATATCCTATCCTTCCGTCTGAGAATAGCCACAGGGGTAGGGGCTCCTATCCTCTCTCTCTATTCTATCCCCGGGCTGTGGGCATAGACACAATACAGTTCACAGAGAGATTCCCTCACTCCACTATTTTATCTACTAGGGTGCAATTCCTCCCTATATCGAGTCAAGTCAAGGTTATCTAGTCTAAGTATTAAGAAACCCCTAAGAGCATGCACTAATGAAAATCGAAAATTGAAATGATTGGATGACAGTCTCATCAAACATCTCGATCGCGTTCAATCGAGGAATCAAATGTGCCATTGTTTTTCACCGTAAAAAGCCCAATGCAAGATTTGATAATGCTCCTCGAGAAGTGTCTATGGTTGAGGGGGCCGATTAGGTAATCCTAAGAGGAAGCAAAGCACTCCCCTAGAATCATTTCTAACATCCAAAGCTAAAGAATTTCTCAAGGTCACAAAGAAACTTGTAATGTGTGATTGCCTCCACGCCCGGAGGAGGCGAACGTGAACAAGCAGATCTACGAGGCCGAGGACCAAATCCATGGGGTTGAGCAAGAACGGTTCTTTGTTGCCGAGAGATTTTATGTTGGAGCACCTTAAGAGTAGTGTTGTGTAGAGATGAGTGTTGTCTCACCGACCTACACTCTTAGTGTGTGAAGCGACACTATCTAAAGGACGCTTAATGGTACCAACCTCTATGAGGGTTGGAAGAATGAAGTGATCATCCTAGTGGTTCCAAGTTCTCCTACAAAATTGCTTTAAAGCAATGACAATCTCTTGGAAAAAAGGTCTAGCCACCATTCATCTAGGTACTTAAAAGAGTGGATAGAGAGTTGTGCAAGTCTCTGTAAAGGTAATTTCATCTCACCTAATCTCATAATAATAAGGCATCTAAAAATGAAGTGCTCCTCAATATCCATCTCTTGAGAGGATAAAGACAACAAATCCGGTCCACATGTGGTGATACTTAAAAGAGTGGATAGAGAGTTGTGCAAGTCTCTATAAAGGCAATTTCATCTCACCTAATCTCATAATAATAAGGCATCTGAAAATGAAGTGCTCCTCAATATCCATCTCTTGGAAAGGACAAAGACAACAAATCCGGTCCACATGTGGAGATATAATCATTAGTCTCAACCCGCAATCGGTGTGAACATACACTCAACTAGTCGAGAGGAAGCCTCGTGAGACAAATGATGTTGTAGATAGTCAAGGCAACGAATGACCCCATCCACAACCTAGCATGAAAAAATGCAATTAAGGAAAGGCATGAAAGCATAAATGTACATGTAGATATCCTCTCTAACAGCTCTCTTGATGACCTTCTTTAAGGGAAGAAGATGAGGGGGATCCAAAGAGTTCCGAATAATAGGTAACATATCAAAAGAGATGTCGAGAGACTAGAGGAGCAAACTAATCTCAAAATAACGTTGAGTTTATTGGAACCCAAATATCGAATCCTGTGAAGAAAACAAAAGGATACCTCCACAACCCGAACTTGAATCCTCAATGGCTTTGAGTTTGTGAATGTAAAACCAGAGGCTGAAAATGTAAAGCTAGGTATGCCCCTAAGAGTTCGGGTATCCTCGGGTCGGTAATGGGTTCGGCAGTGGTTCTCTCTGCCGAGCCCGGGTATCGATGACCGGGCTTCGCATGGAGAACCTTGGGGAAGAAGACCCTTTTTGAGGGGGTTTTTAATTTAGTTTTTTTCCTTTTTTGGCAATTTTTTCCGTTTTTGGAGTGAAAAAACGCAAGTATGGAAAAAAATTTGCCATTTTGGAAAGGTCCGGAAATGTAGAAGAATCAAAATAGATTCTCTAAAAGTGTATATTTTCTAGAGCTCTACGATTGATGGCAAATTTTTCTTAATTTCAAAATCCAACCTTTTTCGAAGTTTATCTTAAAGAATCCCATTTAATTTTATTTGTTTTGTATATATTGTACATTATTATAAATTTATAGTTAATAGTATAACTTGTCTTTTATCTTGTTTTTCATATACATAATATGTGGTTTATAATTAAATTCCTATTTAGAATGAGATTTATATATTTTTAATTTTTATATACTTGAATCCTCAATGGCCTCCAAAAAAAAAATTTGTGAATGTAACGGAAACCGTGCCCATTCGAACGTACCCAAGACCAGTTCTAAAGGTATAGAAGTTGGGAAAAAAACTCTACTTGGACGATGGGGCTAAGGAACAATCCATTTTCAAAGGTTGAACATTGAATCATGAGAGTCTAGACCCTCTCAATATGATCTCAATCAACAAAACCCATACTAGATCCCCAAACGGAGGATCCGTATAAAATTAGGCTTGATGACTACATCGACGAGGCACATCAAATGGATGTGAAAGTATCGGTGCTCCAAAACAAAAAGGGAGGCATACCCCTTATAAAAGAGTGACGAGAAGTAGGCTTCATATTAAAATACAATTTTAAAAACGCAAACCACAAGTAATAATAAGTTGATTTGGTCTCCAAAGGTTCCCCTTTGTAAAGGAACTAGAATCGGGACAAAGAACATTTGGAGTGTATTGAATAATATGCAACGACTCCTTTACTAGATTAAAATAATTAATAATATCTTTTAAGTTGGGCCTACTAATTTTCATGTAGGAGCATCTCATGATACATCAAGAAGAATAAACAACAAGAGTCTATGACAATAAGCCTTGCAAAGGCATTGACACCATGTATTTGTAGTTTAAATAGTTTTCCCTCCATAAGTTGTATTTGAATTACTATGTAAAAACTCTTGATATAAGAGTAAAGGTAGAAAAGTAGTTGTTTTCATCACTATGCTATGTAGGAGGAGGAATTGGATTGTATTATGATATTGAGGGAATCATGTGTAAGTTGTCATAACCATATAAGTTGGTAAAAAGCTCTACCTATTCTAGCTTGTAAGTTGAGAGAATATCTCAACAAGAGGATAGGATAAGTCTTATCTTAGAATAGGAGATTATGACAATTAAAAGAAGTTTTATCCAAGGATATAGGTCGAATAACTCCATAGGAGGAAGGTGGAGAAGAGTTAACATGCATGGAGTGAAGGAGTTGATAGAAGAGGAGGATAAAGTGTTGAAAAGATGACATATGTAAGACTTTAGACTTTGTAAAGTCATGGGAAGAAGATCAAACCTTATGAATGCATGAATTTTGTGTTTCAATTGATTCCTCAGGTGTATATGGAATCATTTTCAATGGTATGAATTCATGTTTTAATAAGAATGTTCAAATTGTCATGATCTACCTCCAAACAACTTGTACTGTGTTGTTTGTTCATTGCTTCCTTAAAACAGGGGTTCGAACCAGTCATGATAACTTTTTATTCCCAACTCCAAATGATCTAAAATTTGGTATGTAGGTGAAAGAGGTCATTCTCCAGATGGATTTTTAATATTTTATAATAATTCTGAGTATTTTTGGAGTTGTGAAGTATTTTTCTATCTGGTTTGAGAATGCATGCAAACTGTTTGATATAATGTCTGTCCGGGAAAACAGTCATAACTTTCAAATGCCTTAATGAAAATGGATGAAATTTGGAACATATGATCCTTGTAGGGACTACTAAAAGCTATCAAATTTTGGAACAATTGGCCTTGTGCAGCAAAAGATATACATGACAAAAAATTTCTGCAGACTATTTGCTCTTGAAACAAAGTTTTGCATGATGAAGATGGAGGATCAAGCCTTTACTTGTTTACAAGAATCAAAAGCTTAGTGAAGGAGATCAAAGCATGAATCATCAAGGAGAGAGGCAAAGTATCTAGTTTCATTCAGAACCAATGCTCAGGGAAGTTGCAAATTTATGAAGGATCAGTCATACTGGTAAGTAAAGCCATTACAAGATATCTACAACTGATATGAGGTTTAGTTCTAAAGTTGTAAGAAACTCTTAAGACCTCATTGATGCTTCCAAATAGCATATTCATCAAAGCATTATACTAGATACATATAGAACAAGGTGGATGTATAGACTGAAAAGAGTGTAAGTGTGAATAAAGGGTTGAGAGTAGTGATCTCTTGCTCAAGAGTGTGTTCTCAAAGTCAACAAGAGAGGATAGAGGTTAATGACTTCTTGTACCATGAAAACTCATACCTTGGCCATTGAATGAAACTCCTAGGAATAGAGGTATACATAGTCTATGATCTCCATGTAGGCTCATTATGATCTTCTCTAATCAAGTTAAGCACGGTTACTTCAAGAAAGACACATGTCGGTTCTCATACCAGTATTTCCTTATGAAGAGAAGAGTAGGCTGAACTAGGATGGCATCATTTTGGTATCAGAGCGTGAAGAACCTCTTTTAAATTCATATTTTTGGTAATATTGAATGATATAATGCAAGTTTCAGATGGCAAACCCTATGAAGAATATTGTTTGTTGTGAGCCTTGAAGATTGTATCTTTCTTGAAAACTTCCATTGAAGAATGTTAAGCTTTGATGATTGAATATTTATAGTTTATTGTTGAATGAATTAGTCTTGATGAGCCTTGATGCATGTGTGTACTTAACAAATTGTGGAGTGGTGAATGGTTGACAGGTTGAGAAGAGGAGTAAACAAATTGTCCAACAAAGGGACAAGCTGAGGTATTGGTGACCCTAGTGAGGCACCTAAGGAGAGGTGGAAAACTATAAAATAAGAAGCCCTATAACATTGAAGATATTAGACAAAGACCAAAAGACTAGGGTGCAAAAGACCTAGGTGAGGACTAAGAGGATCCATAGACCAAGGTGGAAAAGACTTGAGTGAAGATCTAGTGAAATGGAAAAGATGGGCAGAGTAAAGAGCTTAGAAGAAGGAAAACGCCACATGAGAAGAAAAGACTTCATTTCAGATGAAGAAACAGAGGAACTAAGAGAAAGGATAGAGAAATTGGGATCCATAATAGAGACCATGATGGAAGAAGAGATCCAAGAAGTTGGATGGAAATTGAGAAAGAAGGTGAAGTGGCCAATTAAGCTACTGATGGAGAAGAAGAAGAGGAAAAAGTTGATTGCCTTGAAAAGAGAAATGAAGAGAGGTACTCATAGAAGAAAGAAGAATGAATTACCTTGTGAAGAAGTGAAGAGAATTCTCATTGTGGAAAACAAGAGAGAAGTGCCAAAATCAGCACTTGAAAAAGAAAGAAGAAAAGGAGAGTGTCCATGAAGAAGACACTATTGATGATGTTTTGGTATCTTGCTATGCTATCTAACTTTGTGTTTCAGTTTGTATATACAAGTATGAATGATGGCTTAAAGAAGATCAAAGACATGATCTTGATGCTAGCAAAAAATGGATCAAACCAAGTGCTTGTGAAGAGAGATGGAGAAGTGAATGAACTTGTGATAGTTCCTGAAGAAGGCATGCATTCTGAAGCATCTATGAAAGAAGAAGATGCTGATAAAACACAGCAGCAAGTGAAGATGATGAATCAGATTCATATTTCTATGATGTCTTAGAAGATGCTACAACAAAGATAGATCAAGTACACCAAAAGGAGATGTTAATAAGCAATGAAATCTTGAAGAGGAATGTCACCAAAGAGCAGCCTATGGAAAAGATGAACGCTGATTTCAGACATACATGCAAGAAGGAAAATTCAAGAAGCCAAGTCATGGAGAAGCATCCATCAAACCAGCAGGTTCTCAAGAAAGCAAATTTTGTTTCTAAAGCTGATTTTGTTCCTATTTCTAATGCATATGCAGGTGTACAACATGGTGAAAGGAAATAGAAAGTTAATCTCTCAAAATTAGCACAAGAACATGGATACAAGTTTCCTAAATGGCTCAAGAAATCAGATGTGAAGGCAAAAACTCAAGTTTGGGTGGCTAAGAGCACAAAGAGTGATGCAAATACATCTCAAGAAGGTGTATGTCATGATGGTGAACTTGAGAAGGTGATGATAGCACCAAGAAGCCAATGGAAGAGAGTTGAAGTAATTCCAAGCAAGCAAGAGAATGAAGGTGAAATGATGAGCATGCAAGAAGCACTCCATGAACACAAGAAGTACACAAGGGAGATGAAAGGTAAACAAATTGTTTATGATGATTTGAATGATGATGCTTGTGAATATACTTCTGATTTATTGTCTCAAATCAGTTTGAGTGAAGATGAAGTATGGAAGAGCATGTTTTTGCTAACCTATATGCAGCAGGGAGAAGGATCTAAGTTGGCTTGCAAAGAGCAATGTCATGAGAAGATAATGGTAGAGAATGAGAGTACATTGAGTGAAGAGGATTCATACCTCTTGAATGAAGCAAATGAAAACTTCTTGAGACAAGAAGAAGTGATGAAACAATATGCTGATGTAAAACAGATCCTAGAGGAAGAAAACAAAGATTTAGCTCCTAATTTTGATGAAGGATATGAGGATATTGATGATATCACTTTGAGTGAAGAGTTGAAGAAGATAGAAGAACTTCTAAATCCTTCAAAGGGGTTGTATACAAGTCTAAATCAGAATGAAAGTCTCATGGATCAGATTGAGAATGAGACAAGACAAGAGCAAGAGAGGAGTGTGAAGGCAGATTTGAGAAAATTCTTTGAAGAAACAAATGAGAAAGAAGAGAACCAGCAGCATGAAGATAACTCGGGGGCTTCATGGCCTCAAGTTTTTACTTCTAACATTGCCTTTGATGTTTTGAATAAAGGTTAAGAAGTTAATGAGGTTGTTGGCTAGATTTTCTACATAGCACAAAACCTAGGCAGTCATGAGATAAATCTCCCTCATTTAACCGGTGAGGCTCCCGTGTCAGATTTGTCAATAAAAATGTGTTATTATCTATCAAGGTTTTACTTTAACCACTTAGTTCATGAACCATAACTAAGAAGTTCTGCAGCAAGTAAGCAGCTGTTCAAGAAAGGAAGTATTTTATAGAAGAAGGAAGTAAAGGAAATACAAAGAAGAAATGGGGAAGATGTGCATCCCAATTAGTAGATAGCAGAGCTAATTGCATGCACATAGAAGAAACTTAATAGATATGAACACACAGAATTATAAAACAAAGGCAGCTCTAGATCCAGATCTAAAATAACACAAAGTTTATTAAGAGATCTAAGATTAAAAGCAAGAAACACAGTACACCGTGACACAAAGTTCTCTAGAAACCTGCTCCTTTGTATTCCTTTGCTCCAAGTTGCTCTCAGGGGTTCAACACAAAGTCTAGAACACAAGATTGTTGCTTACAAATTCTAATCGATCATTAACCCGGAGGTTCTTCTCCTACTTATAGAATGTAGGAGGGAAAGTACAAATGGAAAACTCAAACTGAACTGAAACATAAACAAGTAAAGATGACATTTGGCAATCATCCTCAACTATCTTCTCCTTAAGTGACACATGTATCACTTAACTAATAGAATGGTTCCACATGACTTTAAGTAATGGTTCCAAAACCAATAACTTAGAAGTTTTACAATTTCATCCAGGAACATAGAAAATAGAAGAAGAAAGAATAGAAGAAGTCATGCCAGTTGTAATGTTTATGTCTTTTTCTTGTTCTGATATCGGATATACTTGTCGAACATGTAATTCAACATCCTTCCATCTGTTTTAGCCACTGCTTCTTTCTCTATCCTGAACTGCAGCAACCCTTCATTCAACACTTTGATGCACGCTTCCACATCTTCCAAACTTGGCCCAAACCTCGCATGATATGCACTGCAGCACCGCCATCTGAGATAGAATTCATCGTGAAAGGCTTGGTAGCTTTATCAATTCTCTTTTGTATCATCAGAAGAGATCCTTCCAGGGAATTAGGCACCTTAGTTGAGACGATCCGCACGTATGAAGTGACATTCCCGTCCACTCTCTCCTCAGTGAAAGAAATGACACTGTCTGTAAACGATGTCCTACTCTCAAGAGTGCTCGCATCCTCTTCAAAGAAACTCTGCAGATTTCCAAACGGAAAGATACTACAAACTCTATTTGCTTCCCTTCTCGGTGATCCGATCCGTCTGTACTATCTGTTCCGCAATCAATACATCTCCCGACAGCTTGTTAATCTCGGCCAAAATACTCAGGTTACTCTCTGCAACTGTATTCATGCCTTCTATGTTTGCCATCAGTTGCTTTAGTTGATTTGTTGCATCATCCATAACCTTTAGGCGGGCTAGCACTTCCCCAAGTTGTACAGAAGCTTGACGAATAATCAAATCCTTTCATTCATCAATAGCCTTTACTTGATTGCTTGCGTCCTCCATTTCCTACATTAGATGATCACTCACCTGCTCTGAAATGGGTGAATGGAAGGTTTATGACCTTGGCTATGATCTCACATAATTGAGATGCTTTTGTAGCTCTTCTTTCTCCTCTTGTTCACTATCAAGCCTAAGGAATAAAGCATCCATCAATGTTTGTGTGTCCTGCTTCAATCCTTCAGTGGTGGCTTGACCGAAGGGTACTTTGGTTATTGTCACATCCTCTGCCGTGGGCTCCTCCTCTATCTTTCCTTCTGCCGGAATTGATATCTTAGCAAACTTCTCTCCCGAATCCTCGATGATCAACCTAGAAGTTGCTTTGGAAACTTTAGGCCTTTTGTTTCTTCCGCCCAGATTCTGGAGTAGCTGCAAGTCGTGTTGCTCTAAGTTCATCTCTATTCTCACTTCTGGAACCAACTGTGAAGCCAACCATTTCGAGAAGTTACTTCTCGGAGAATGAGAAGTCATTTGAAGTCGCTAAATGTACTACGATCTTCCGCTCTGCATCCTCTCCGTCAAAAAGTGCCACAGTGTTATGGCTGCCATCTTCTGAATCATCCAAGGACAAAGCCCTTTCGAATTCTCGCCATCTACAGCTTCAATGTATCCTCTGGAACAGGTGCTGAACGAAGTGGCTGAGGGGAGAAGATGAATGTCGCTGGATTCAGTGGAGGCATGGAAGCGTCCTGCTGCTGTGGTGCAATAGTTGGTGAAGTATTGGGTACTGGAGAAACCGGAGTTAAAGTCATGGTCGTAGAAGTGATCCTCTCCTTGGATTGAGATCTTCTATGCACTTTCAACTTCTCGACTTTCCTGCTGCTTTCTCCTCCGTGCTTTCGCTTGAGGGAATCTCCTGCGCCGAAGTTGCCGTGACTTGATTCATCAATGCTTCATCAAGGCAATATCCCTTCGTCAACAACCAGTTTGAAGTATTCACCAACACAGCTCCCGACCTTTCTTCAATTGTGTTGCAGCCTCCTATGTTATTCTGCAGTATGGCTTTATCTCCTCCCATTTGATGGTAAGTGTCAAGTACCACATTCCCATCATCTTTAAGATCCGCAGGTATCCGCGCTAGTCCAAAGTCGAACACTTGCTTTGTTGATAGCCTGCTGAAATCTCTCTTTCTAACCTCGTACTCACTTTTGCACTTCATCCAGAAATCTTCTAATGAAGGCACATGTGCGTACTCCTGGGAGATTGTCTTCCTGGCTACTCCAAATGGATCGAAGTTCAACCGTGCCGGGAAGAACTCTTGCTCATACTCGGATAACATTTGCGCCTCCATTCCCGAGCTCTATGAATGCTAATGCAGCTGTAATATCCCACAGTGATTGGGAAGAAGCCCGTAGACTTGTGCCGCTTTGATCAAGGTCGTGTAACTCCACAAGTTGCTGCTCGGCTCCGTATGGCGATCAATCTATCATTCGGATACGGGCATCTTTATTGGTTCTCCGAGAAAAGCCCGTAACCCGAGGTATGTGAAATCGCAAATTGAATGAATAGATCGCCAATCTTGGACATAACTTCCCACGCTTCCTTGCTTACCCTATTTGCTTTCAAGTCTTTGCTCTTTCGTAGATGAAATCATAGAAGAATTCATCGTTGACCACTTTGAAATCTTTTTCGCACGCAGGTACAGATAAGTTGCGAGTAGCACTCGAAAATGGGGTCCTTAGAAAGAACACCACATCTATCCAGCTTGGAAAAGACGCCTTGTGAAGCTGCAACATACACCAAGTAGGAAGTCATTTTGAAGCTAAAAGTACGCTTCACGTTCCGGAGTTGCTCACCAATGTTGTTGCTAATAATTTCCGACCAATTGATTATGGAATCAACCTTGTTGACTTCAATGGTCCTGATGAAAGCATACATCCATGTACGGAAAGTGTAAGCATTCACCTCGCCATTCATCCTGCATAGCAATTTGACAACATCATCTACCTCCTGCACCAAATTGGACCGCGGAAGAGTTCTCGGGAACTTTGAAGGAGATCTAGGCTTCTTCATGTATCGGCTATTCATTATGCTCACGCAATCAGCTCTATGCTTCTCCCACTGACGCCGGCATCCTGAAGACTAATGGAAGTCACCACCTTTGCATTAGAATCTTCAAACAATAATTGATGAACTCTGTGTCCAAACGAATTATTGTCTTTCCCGTAAGCATCACGCACTGATTTGGATGAAGGATGGTAAGATCTAGCGCACTCCATAAGAAATTCTGGCAACTGGGCTGTGCATGGAAAGGCTGCAACTCGGATAATTCCACTGCTTTTAACCGCACGCATGAGTGAAGTCTTTTCCGCTCTGGATCTATCAATCAAATCGGCAAGAGGTTCTGGGCCTAGATTTGTGTCTCCTATGTCTGCAAGTTTGGAAGCGATGCATGACTCCATCGTGTTTTCTTTTCATCTCTCTTCGCCATGGCTTTGTCTGTATTTGTCTGAATAATTTTTTTTCTTCTTACTTGGCCAAATTTCTTCAAAATTGGTGCAGATCTAGATAATTCTTCAAATTCAAAGGATATATGCAATGTATTGGACATTGATAAAAACTCATTTTCCTTTGTAAAGCACCTGTAATGAATTCCTGCAATTTATTCAGACAAAAATGGCCACCAGAGCATGAATAGTGAATTTTAACTGTAAAAATCTGCACTTTTCAAGCCCGCTGCCCCAAAAATTGGTGTTTAATTTGCACATAAAGAGAGCATGAATCCTTTCAACAACACCTGAGCACCTGTAACACCTATGCAAACAATTATGCAGACAAAGATCAACCTCCTTCAAAGCATGCGCCAAATCTGGAAGCTTTTAGCCTTGTTGCCACCTTGCCTGAGCAAAATCTTTCTTCAAATGGGGGCGCACTTTTCCTCTTGGCTGCAATTCTTTACCTGTGAATCAAATAATTCACCCATATGGCTGCCCATGCTTATATAACCTTCACAATTCTATAATTAATAATTGCCCTAACAATTAAAGGCAATTAATTAATTAAAAATCATGCTCTTCTCTTTTAAAAATAACATGTTTAAGGACAGCCATCCAATAAATTAAATTAATCCAATTTAATCCTTCACACATCACTTCACTTAAGCTTCACAGTGTGCCTTGACCATAGCCACTGAAAATAGAAATTAATTTAATGTTTTAATGCCTTTAAAATCATTAAATAACTCCCAAATGGGGCGCACTTTTTGAGAGGAAGGGGGCAGCCACTAAATAAATTAAATTTAATGCATTTAATCCATTTCTTTTATTCCAATTTTGACTTGTTGACTTCCTCCAAGCTTGGGCGCACTTTTTGAAAGGATAGATTAATTAAAATAATCACTTAAAGGCTGCCATCATCTCACCAAAGGGGGCGCACTTTTTTGCACATATAATTCTATTTTTAAGAATTTTTCACAATGGGATTCTTTACCCTGCAAGGCAGGCACTAAAATCCCATGATCCACTTAAGTGATTTGACTTTGACAATGGGATTATTTACCCTGCAAGGCAGGCACTAAAATCCCATGATTTCACTTAAGTCACTTTCCTTTTATTTTATCATGGGAATTTTTACCCTGCAAGGCAGGCAATAAATTCCCGCCTGCCTGCAGCCTCTAACTTTCCCATTGTAGCTTAAGTGAATTTTATATCACGGGAAAAAGTACCCTGCTAGGTAGGTACAAAATTCTCACCTTGCCTGCTGCTTGTATTTTCTCATTGCAACTTAAATCCTTTGTTTTCCAAAAATGCGCCCAACCCCGCAAGGGATTTTCCTTGCACGAATTCGCTTTTTCCCAGTGATCCAGACCTCCGATGGCGACTTCCTCCGGCATAACATGGGTATATATTTTTCAGTTGCTCCGGCCAAAAATCGGGCTTACCCTGCAAAGGAATTGTTCTAAAGAAATTTAACAGAAAACGAAATGGGACAACACAAAAACACGAAAAATTGCCAAAAGTTCCAAATAAAGCCCAAAACTTATTCCAAGTTAAAACCCTTCTGGTACATAAAAGTAATGACATATTCGATCATAATAGAGTTAAAACGAAGCACAAATAGCCTCATACGGGACTCAAAATAATTAAATATAAATTTTCATGCAGACAAATCCCGACGACAGAATATAACAACTTTGGGCATCCTGGGTATTTGGCGAAAAAAAGGCTAATATGGCTCTTTGGGAATATCTTCGATGCAATACAAGAACTTTTCGGTGCAATAAAAACACAAAACGACCCATTATTTTAAAAGTACGAAAAATTTTCGGATAGGGTAGTCTGATTTGGGGTGAAATCTAGGTGACACCGAGTAGGAGGTGAATGAAGTCTTAAATCCAATGAACCAAGAAGACCAAGAAGAAATTGAAGATATATATGAAAGTCAAGCATGGATATGGGATATTGTAGTTGAGAAAGAGATAAGAATGAAACTAGACACGAGAAGAGAGAGAGAGAAACAAGAAGATGAGACACAAAGACCATATCAAGGAAATCCAAGCACTAATTCTACAAGAGAGACCTTGGGATCCAGGCATACAATGAAGATTGAATTAAAGAAGGAAGCACAAGACATTTGAACATGACTTCAAATCTTTTTCTTACCCAAGGAGTCTGATGCAGAACCATCTCATGATGCCTCAAGAAGAATAAACAAGAAGAGTCTAGGACAATAAGCCTTCTCAAGGCATTGACACCATGCATTTGTAGTTTAAATAGTTTTCCCTCCATAAGTTGTGTTTGAATTTGAATTTGAATTACTATGTAAAAACTCTTGATATAAGAGTAAAGGTAGAAAAGCTGTTTTTTTCATCACTATGCTACATAGGAGGAGGAATTGGATTGTATTAGGAAATTGAGGGAATCATGTGTAAGTTGTGATAACCATATAAGTTGGTAAAAATTTTCTACCTATTCTAGCTTGTAAGTTAAGAGAATATCTCAACAAGAGGATAGGATAAGTCTTATCTTAGAATAGGATATTATGAAAATTAAAAGAAGTTTTATCTAAGGATATAGGTCGAATATCTCCATAGGAGGAGAGAGAAAGAGT
The DNA here is from genome assembly GCA_018340775.1 of Taxus wallichiana var. yunnanensis. Lineage (NCBI taxonomy): Eukaryota > Viridiplantae > Streptophyta > Pinopsida > Cupressales > Taxaceae > Taxus > Taxus wallichiana. The sequence continues at coordinate 130,489,863 of CM031238.1, read as the reverse complement.
TAGCATGCATGGAGTGAAGGAGTTGATAGAAGAGGAGGATAGAGTGTTGAAAGGATGACATATGTAAGACTGCAGACTTTGTAAAGTCATGGGGAAGAAGATCAAAGCTTATGAATGCATGAATTTTGTGTTTCAATTGGTTCCTTAGGTGTATATGGAATCATTTTCAATGGTATGAGTTCATGTTTTAATAAGAATGTTCAAATTGTCATGATCTACCTCCAAACAACTTGTACTGCGTTATTTGTTCATTGCTTCCTTAAAACAGGGTTCGAACCAGTCATGATAATATTTTATTCCCAACTCCAAATGATCTAAAATTTAGTATGTAGGTGAACGAGGTCATTCTCCACATGGATTTTAATATTTTTAAATAATTCTGAGTATTTTTATATCTGGTTTAAGAATGCATGCAAACTATTTGATATAACGTCTGTCCGGGAAAACAGTCATAACTTTCAAATGCCTTAATGAAAACGAATGAAATTTAGAACATATGATCCTTGTAGGGACTACTAAAGGCTAACAAATTTGTGGAACAATTGGCCTTGTGCAGCAAAAGATATACATGACAAAAAAATTCTGCAGAATATTTGTTCTTGAACCAAATTTTTGCATGATGAAGATGGAGGATCAAGCATTTACTTGTTTACAAGAATCAAAAGCTTAGGTGAAGGAGATCAAAGCATGAATCATCAAGGAGAAAGGCAAGGTATGTAGTTTCATTCAGAACCAATGCTCAGGAAAGTTGCAAATTAAACAAGGATCAGTCATACTGGTAAGTAAAGCCATTACAAGCTATCTACAACTGATATGAGGTTTAGTTCTAAAGTTGTAAGAAACTCTTAAGACCTCATTGATGCTTCCAAATAGCATATTCATGAAAGCTTATACTAGATACATATAGAACAAGGTGGATGTATAGATTGACAAAGAGTGTAAGTGTGAATAAAGGGTTGAGAGTAGTGATCTCTTGCTCAAGAGTGTGTTCTGAAAGTCAATAAGAGAGGATAGAGGTTAATAAATTCTTGTAACATGAAAACTCATACTTTGGCCATTGAATGAAACTCCTCGCAATAGAGGTATACATAGTCTATGATCTCCATGTAGGCTCATTCTGATCTTCTCTAATCAAGTTAAGCATGTTACTTCAAGAAAGACACTGTGGATTCTCATATCAATATTTCCTTATGAAGAGAAAAGCGGGATGAGCTAGGATGGCATCACATTTCAATCTTTAGGCAACTTAATAATATTATTATTAAAATAAAAAGTATTTTTAAATACTTAAGTAAAATTCCAAGTCTAGATGGCTTTCCGATTGAGTTTTACCAAGCTTTTTGGGACATCATTAAAGGAGACCTTTACAAGTGGTTGAAGAAGCTAGATTGGCCAAAACGATTCTTAAGGAAATTAATAAGACTTACATTACACTTATTCCTAAAACTAACGAGGTGCAGGATATCTTTGGTTTTCCGCCCATAGCCCTATGCAATGTTTTGTACAAAATCATCACAAAAGTCATAGCAGAAAGACTAAAACCCCTTCTCCACAAACTTATTTCCCAGAGCAAGGTGGGTTTGTCCCGGGTCGCCATATCCACGATGAGATTGTGTTAGCTCAAGAAATTTTGCATTCCATGGAAATTCGAAAAAACCGTGCAATGTTTACTACACCGGATCTATCCAAAGCCTATGACAGAGTGGACTGGGGTTTCCTTTGCAAGGTTCTGGCTCAATTTGGATCAACAGCCAAAAATTGCTGCAAGCTTTTGCAGTTTTCCCAAGCTATTGTTCGAAGGTTGGCAGCAATGTCTCCTTGAAAATCTTAATCGAGCACAAGGTTCGGTTGAAGAATTGGAGCTTGTGTAGAGGGGATAGTCATAAAGATTTAACCAAGCACTAGTTAACGATTTCTAAATCCCCAGCAGAGTTGCCAAAAATTGTTAGCATATGGATTTGCACGCATGCAAATGACATGCAACAATGTGGGAACGAAGTCCCTCCTCAATGAAGGTGAGGTTGCCTTTATTAAAAACCAAAAACTGTATTTACATCTCGTATATTCAAAATTGTATGTGGGGGTGTTTTGGAACATCAATGGAAAGAAAAAATGAATGAGGGAGATGGAATGGAGTGAAGGAAAGGAGTGGAATGAAATGAATTGAAAGAACATGCAAGAGTTAGGTAAAAATAGAGCCTAATATCGCATGAAGAGGAAAGATGAATAAGTAACATGAATAAAACGGAGTTTGAGTTAGCTAAACAAGAATGTCTAAAAGGGAGCAAGTAGATAATCAAAGCTTGATCACTTGTGAACTAGAAACAGTTAATAACGTTGACAATAAGATCAAAGACAATATTTGCATGCAAGATTCAAACATATAACATCTAATGAACATAAGAACATCAAATGTTACAAGAGACAATAAATGGGACACAAAGTTTGTATTTCATTAACTCCAAAATGTTTTCACAAAAGAACACAATGTTTCTCCTTAAACAAAGCTTGCACACAAAATATTTCTTCTCCTCTCTCAAAGTCACCCTTTACAAATGAACCCCTGACTTCCTTTTATAACCTAAAAGTTGGTTACAAAGTAGTTAGGGTTTTAAATGCACATTAAATAGGGCACTTAAGTGACTTTGACTTTTTCAACCAACTTTATTAAAAGCAACTAAAAATAGAAACCACTTAAGTTTCTTCAAACGTGAAAACAATAATAACATTATTTAAAATACCACTTTCAAAACATTCACCAAAAACCAATGCCTTATCCATTGGGCATGGGGTCCGCCTATCTCAATTGTATGAGAAATGGACTCTCCCACCCTTGAGGAAATATAGAAAATCATCCTACCATGTTGTTGGCAAAACAAGGATCCTGATTCTTTGCCATTTCATAAGACTTGAGCTTTTGCAGTGTCTGATGCATCTTCTCTTCTTCTGGAAAACAACTTGGGAGAAGACCAGCCTCACAGAGTACCTGCATTTCAAGAATCTTACCTGGTATGGTATGTAGGTCTGCAACTTTAGATTGGATTTCTTCACAAAGATGTTTAATTCTGAAACATTGATCCATAGAAGAAGTGGAAAAAACATCAACAGGAGTATACATTTCATGTATCAATTTTGTAAACTACTCCACCAGGTGTTGTACTGAATTCCTTTGGTTGTGTTCGTTGATGAAGGTGCATGGAATCTCTTTGATGAAGACCTGAATGGAAGAGAGTGCGGTATAGGCTTCGTTGTACAAACCGTCAAACTGAATTACCAAATCTTCCAGGATCATTTTCCTGGACTTAGCATGATTTAACCATAAAATCCGTGTCATGCGATGATCGAACTCAAGTATTCCCTCCGAAGCCAAGAAAGTAGATTCCATGCGGGCGAGATCCTGAAGAGTTGGAAAAATCTGATCTAGTGTGATTAATTCTGTAATGAGGCACTCCTTGAATGGGAACACTAGATCGAGGTAAGCATAAATATTCTCAGATATTTTTATCACTTCAGCAATTGTTTTCGAACCACCACTTTCTATCTCAGAAACCCATGACCTTAGAGTGTGTCCTAGAGTGATCACATCTTTTGATTGATTGAGAATTTCTTGATCCGGGATAGCCATCATTTCTGGAACAGGAAAAGAAGACTCAATTGGGTTGATCAAATGTTGAACATATGAAATCAACTGATTCTTTTCTTCCTTGAGTTGGGAAATTTGAGATTTGTATCTCTCCAACCTTTTAAGCACACTATTCATTGAATCTTTTGCCATAGCAACATCGCTTTCAAAAGTGGTCTTACCAAGGGCTATCTTGGATACTTCATAATCGGTGATTGTCATGTCTCCACGATCCTTCTCAGTAGTAGGAACTGCAATTTCTGCAAACTTATCTCCGCTATCATCAATCACTACTCTGGAGAAAACCTTAGGCTTTTTGGGAACCACTTTATTGGAGAGGGCGAAAGTGATTCCAAATCAATGTTGGCCACTTTGACCAATCTCTCTCTTTTTATTTTAGTCAACCCAGGTCGGTGTTTCATTCATTAATTCGACACAAAAATGTCGAGAACTAGAAGAAAAATCCTCTTTGCCTTTTTCATGACTAAAACCAGTAGGCAGTGGTTCTGTGGTCTCAATCCTTGGTGAAGTAGCATCTGCAACACATTCTTGATTATCCTCATGTTCTTGTGTAATATCCTTAACACCTGGATGTTCAGAAGAATTAGATATCTGTACTACTGGGATTTGCTTGGATTTTGGTGTATGACATTGGTGATTTGGATCTTTGGTAGGTCTATTGGAACTCTCAGTGATGTGAATAGATGAATTTGGGGTAGAAATACTAGAAACATGTTCTTTTCCTTCCCGAAGATGCACACTCTTTACCGATCCTTGAGACACTGCTTCTTTATTAGGGATAGATTTGGGTAACCACCGGCTTTGCCTCTGAGATGCATGTGATGATGTTGGTGGTGACTGGTGTGAAGAAGTTTGCACCCCTTTTTTGTGTCACTCCTCCTTTCATTGGAAACCTCTGTATTTCTGACATATGTGCCTGAAATGGGAGAGGATTGGCTATCTGATTCTCATACCACTTCATAGTCCTTTTTAACACAGGTTGATTTATAACATCTAGAGAAGTTTCATCTCCTCTACTCCAATCAATACCAGGGAGCGGAGTGAAAACTATCTGATCATAGGCAAGATCCATAAGATCAATTCCACTATCGGCAAGGGTTAAGGGAGGATCCCTCAATCCGTAATTCTCTATTTGAGCCAATGTGAGGCGAGAAAATTGTCGTCGTCTTACCTCCCTATCATCCGCACATTCCGCCCAATAGTCTTCTATGTTTGCCTTGTGCTTATATCTTGCCCCTAGAGCTTTTTCCATAGATCCTTTAATATCGAATTGAGCCCTACTTGTGAAAGGATGTATAGTTATGCGAGAAAATTATTTTTCCATAAGTTCTGCACTATGAGAATTTGGACATTTGTATTCCCCAATCTGAATTGGGAAACGAATGCCTTCTTTGCGTTTGTCCACCAATAGGCAATGGATTTTGAAAAGCTGACGTGAGAGTTCCATCAATGCTATTTTGTCGCTGACATATTTAGGAAGCTTGTAAGGAGCTCCCACAAATCCATCAACTCGTATATAGGAGTAAGAGGGAAACTGGATAAACCAAGTTCCCCATTGTTTTATCACCGCCTTGGCATCTTCTGAAAATCTTTCCTCCGGGTTTCTTCTTAATGACCGGATTATATAGAACAAGAAAGCATCGTTTACCCTCCGAAATGATGAGAACCGTTCTTGAACTCTAGTTGTGGGTAAAAATGAAACACACTATTCTTGTCAGGACCCATTGCACCTCTAGTTGTTAGCCCTGAAAATATCCTCCTTCTTCTAAAGATAAATCAAATATGAAGTCATGTAAAAATGACCTGTCATCCTTACCTCAATCAATTGCTTATGTAGAGTATTGCTAACGATACTTGCCCAATCAATGAACATCTTTGCATCAAGGATGATACAAATGAACTTGTACATCCAAGGGTGAAAATTTTTGGCAGAAGGAAGACCAAAAACCCGAGGAGAGTAATCATATCTCCTATTTCTTCATGAAATTCTACCCGAAACAACTCTTTGGGAATTCTTGAAGTGTGAGTCTTTGGTTTGACCAACCAATTTTTATAACCATCTTCGACCATCTCAGAGGATTTTCATCCCAAATGTTGTGCCGATTCTTGTGTGATGTCAGCATTTTCTTCATGGAGTGGCACTCTCAACAAATCTTCCATATGATCTGGAGAATTGAGCAGAAAAGGTTCATTTCTGTCATTAAAAATTCCCGACACTTAGGATCATAGTGTTCAACACAAGCCAAGACAAATTCAGGGCATTGTATGGAAACGGGAAATGCTGCCGCTTGAGGTAAACCGCAACGATAAAGCCTTTTTGAGAAAATAGTTCCCCCTTCCCATCTCACCTGTCACAAAATTGAACCATATCTACGTGACCCATATCGGTATCCAGAATGTTGTCATATGCCGAATTTAAAGGCGACGCTGGAAATAATCCTTGGTATGCGTATTTCAAGAGTGACTTATTAGAACATTCACCCATTATGATTTTTAAATTAAAAAACACAAAGAATGAAAATAAAACCAAGACACTGAGAAGGTGTGGGTCTAAGTCTCGGACCACCGTTGCAAGAATAATATGACTCTTTGTATTATTTTTTTAAATAAAAAGAGATTCAGCGGATGCCAAATTCAAAATGACCATACAACAATATTGAGGCGAAGCTTGAATCATCATCGAAAAATAATACAATTTTGGATCATTTTTACACTCCTAGCGATGTGTTGAATTTTGAAACTCCTTATTATCATTATTATTATGTTTAAATATTCACTGTGTGCGTGAATATCTCGATTCACCCTTGACGTGAGAAAGCTATCGTCTCCTCCGCGTGCGTAGCACCATGAATATAAAAATAATAAATAATAAAAGAAAACACAAGTAAACTTGCGTTGAACTTCACCACATTGAGCATGCGCAAACATTCTATTTTGAATTGTATTTTAACCTGGTTCCTCCTCCTTGGCTGCGTGAAATCGACTTTAACTTGTGGCTTTCTCCCTTAGATCTGCGCTGAAAATAGATCAAGAAACAAAGTGCATGCGTGGAATCTGACTTCCTTGGTGAATGCGCTAAAAAGAACTTCAGACTGCTTTTTTCGCTTTGATTTCTTTGGAAAACTTTTATTTCCTTCCTAAGCGTGGACTTCCTTCTTTTGACTGGTTTGTCTCTTTGCTGGTGTGGATCTTCTTCCTGAACATGCGTGGAAACTATTTTCAATAAAGATCTCTCCAAAAATAGCACGTGGCCTTTGGTATTAACTTTCTTCAGAGGCATAAAACAATGCGTTGGACATCTTCATTTGTTGTTGTTCCTTTCTGCTCAGCGTTGAAATTGCTGCACCAAAACAAAACAAAACAACAAAAAAAAATTCCTTTCCTCGTTAGGCGTTGAAGATCTCAAGCTGCTCCCGCATGGTGATTTGACTCATCAAAGACAAACAAAATGTCCCTTTTTGGACTATTCTCCTTGGGTTGCGTGGACTTTGGCTCGTGTTTGTCTTTGCTGCTGAATGCATGTGTGTGGACTTGACGAACAACTTCCATTCAATATTAAAATTAATATTTATTAATTAAAAACCCTAAAATTTAATAAATATTAATTTTATTAAATAACAGGGTAAATATTAATTAAATAATTAAAATATAGTTTGTGGTGTAGCGGGAGGAGGGCTTATTCAAAAAGAATGAAACGAAAGCTAGAATGACCATGAGAATAAGACGATTGCAATGGAGAAAAAAACTTGCAAGATAACACTTTAAAAAAAAAAAAATTTAATTTTCACGTTTACTAATTTTGCGAAGTCAAAATTAGCTGATAACTAACTCTTGCTAAATTATACTGGAGACTACTTGCTCACCCTAATGATTTGTGGGCTGCTACTTTTAGAGCTAAGTATGCTGAAAATAATCCTCCCGGAGAACATTATCAGATCTACCCTCCCTTCTAAAGGTTCTCCGTCTTGACGTTTATCAGAATGGGAGAAGATATGATAAAAAAAGAGCTCTTTTGGATTGTTAACAATGGTCAAATGGCTAATTTTTGGACGGATTCTTGGGACGGTCAGCCACCTCTCATTCTCCAATTCCCTCACCTTAGACCCATTATGGAACACATGCAGGGCATTGGTTGGATTAAGGTTGCCCATTACGGCAGGCGAAACTGTTGCACTTCCTTGGAAAAATGGAAAAGATTGGATTCCTAATTTAGAATGCTCTCATCAGCACTATGTCATGAGGATCTCACTCTGCTTCATAAAGTCCTACAGGCTAGACCTTTGTCTTCTTCACCACTACCAGATAAACTGGGATGGGGACAAGATGTTTCTAGTACATACTCTATTCACTGGCTATTCTTCATTGTTGGTTGATAATCCTCATCCTCTTCGGTTTCTTTTCAAACATTTATGGCAGCCAAGTATGTGGCCCAAAGTCAGTTTCTTTGTTTGGCTTGTTATTCATAGAAGAGTTCTCACAGGAGATCGTCTTTTGAAGAGAGGTATGTATGGCCCTTTCAGATGCATTTTGTGTTTACAAGACGAAGAATCTTCATCACATCTTTTCTTCCTTTGTCCTTGGGTTATTCCTATCTGGCATCAATTCTCTTCTTTGCTTCAATTACACTGGAATAACTTTGCATCCATAGAGGAGACTTTCAAAGCATGGCAGAGAAGTCTTCCAAAAGGCCAACATTTCCTTCCGATTTTGTGGATTGGCATTTCCCTCACTCTATGGAATATTTGGAAAGAAAGGAATCGAAGAATTTTTCAGCAAGTTAGTAAAGAGAACTCTTTTATCTGGGAGAAAATTAAAATTAACATAGCAGAAAGTCTGAAACATAAAATATCTTTTCCCTGCAGTCCGCCCATGGAGTGGTTATTGTTGTCACCCAAAAGTGCACCCTGATAGAGAATGGTGTGTGTACTCTCTCTTGTTGACAAAATTGGAACACCTCAAGGTTGTGGGTAACCTATGACTGAGGTGAACCTCCAGAGTGGGTTGGTTCCCCTATGAATCACCTAAAACTAATAAAATTGACAAGGAAAAGGGAGAAAAATGCGGGAAATATAAAATTGAGGTGATACACCAATGATTTGACACACACATGTACTACTGCATACAGAAAATATAGAGATCCACACACATGCACAACTTTAGGCTAATCTACAAAATTAATTCAAAGGTTTAGGTAAGGGAGAGCATTATAGAAAAAAATTCCACAACAAAGTAACACAATACCCGATAAACACGATGAATACTCAGAAAACCAGCAAAATGAGAAGGCAAAAATAGAGCTTTTCTATTTATAGATGTAAGTACAAGCTAGGATTGCAGAGCAAAACAGCTGGAAGAGTGTGTATGTGTTTTCTTTTACAAAAATCAGTCTTATTAGACTGCTGCCATCTATTTCAGACCCCTGTTGTGCATGCAAGAATAAAAATATTATTTTATTCACCCTTTGACTGCCCTGGAAGCATGCATGAGAGTTAAATAATATAATAATCAACCTCCAATACCCTGTTGCGTTGAGAATTGGCATGCAAGTGAGTTGTAAAGCAATTAAATTTGCCCTTTAAGGCTGCTGCGTTGAAATTTAGGTATTCTAGCCCCCAAAACTGCCTCCTTTATTTAATTAAATCTGCTCCCTTGGCGTAGACTGCTTTTTGCTTTTACCTTTTTGGCTTTTGTCTTTTTCTGTTTTTTGTCTTTTCTACTTTTTCCAATTTTGGCTTCTTTTGCTATTTTTGGCAGCTGCTTTAATTCTTATTTTTAGCATACACTCAGCTACAAATTTAGCATGCTCTTTTACTATTTCTATTCCTTATTTTGGCACCACCTTTATGGTATTTTTAGAGCTTGACTGCTGCTAAATTTGGCCTACTTTTCACTCTATTTTTAGCCTTGAAAGCAGCGTGTTTTCTCTCACTGTTTTGGCGCCAATTCTCTGTGCATGCAGCTGCTATCTTGGCCTGCCCATTGCTAATTTTAGCACCTTTATTTTTAGCCACTCGCTATTTTTAGCGAATGCTAAAAATAGCCATTTCACAAAAAGAATAGCTTTGTTCGTTCTTGCATGAAAAATATGGTGAGTTACATCTCCTCAAACAGGTATCTCTAGACCCTAGGGATGCTACACTCCCTTGGAGGCAAATTAAACATCGGGCCATAAGCGTAAGTCAATGGAAAAGACCTCCTTTGGGATATGGAAAGTTGAACACAGATGGTGCTTCTAGAGGGAATCCAGGAAGAGCTGCTATGGGAGGCATTGCTAGAGACAACCAGGGTGAGGTGCAGTTCTTCTTTGCAGAGAATTTGGGTACTACTACTAACAATTTTGCAGAGGTGAAAGCAATCTATAGAGGCATGCAGGAGGCTTTAAAGATTGGATGGAAAAAGCTTCAAATTGAATCAGACTCTCAAATCATTTTAAAGTTGTTATCGATGATCGAAATGATTCTTCCTCTAATTGGCGAATAGCAAAAGAAGTATGGAGGATACAACAATTGAAGCAACAAGTTTCAAGAAGTTCAGATGTACCACATTCCCCGTGCAAGGAATAAAGTTGCCGATGGATTAGCAAATTGGGCCTTAGATAATAGAGATCTCCTTTGGTATGGCATGGTGGTCCAATAAGCTCCAACGGGATATCAGACATATTCTAAGTCTGGACTCCTCACCATGATTATGTTTTTAGTTTTTCTTTTGTATCATGCTCAAGCCTAGGCAAATAGTTTTCAGGCTTGGCATAGTCATATATGTACTTTTGATTTCTATCTAATATAAAATTTTGGTGGTGTTTTAAAAAAAAACTTCAAGTAAAATTAATGATTTAACTAAGTCGACCAAATGTAACTTTATGTTATATTATAAGGCAACTTATGTTTTATTATTAAAAATAAAAGTGACTTTTAAATAAAGTAAGTCGGCCACCAGGATTGAAGGAAAGAAGAAAGAGAAGTTATAAAAGGATGAAGGGGTTCATTTGGGGCATCTATCATCTTGATTTTAGGAAGTCGAGCACTTGTGCTTCTACTTTCAGCCATTGAGGACAGAAACCCTCCTTGGTATCCTATTGGGGACGAAAACCCTCAATAGATTACAGCAATTGAGGACGAAAACCCTCAATTTGTGCATTGGTGGCTTCATCCAAAGGTCACATGTAATGTCCCTTTCTAGGGCTGAACTGAAAAGCAACGAAATAACACAAATCCAAACTGAAATATATTCTGATTTTTATATCAGCCAACTAGAAAATAGAACAACAGTGAATAGCAGTGAACAGCAATCTGATTTTTATAACAAGGAAAAAGCAATAATTCATCAAAATATCACCATTCACAATATCTGAAGTATATAGAGGCACTTTAGGAATATTTTAGAAAATTATCAACCAAGAAATCAGCCTCTAAACACAGTTGAAAATTAAATAAATGACAGCAAAGTATGTCGTTATGAATGGTTGGAAAGGAATGATTCCAAGCCCAAAAAATGAAGTACAAAGCAGATTCTGCCTGCCAAAAATATTGAGAATGCAATGATGGCTTGAAATGTTCCTTTTAGGGACTTAAACAAAATATCAGAATTTCTAAAAAATACTGCAGCAGGCTGTAATTAATTACAGCGAACTTGAAAACCCTCAAAAAATGTGCCAAAGTCTTCCTTATAGACTGCTGGTAATTATAAATATTTCCCAGAAAATTGCAGCAGCGATAACTGATTCAATTTGCCTAAAATATTGCCTTGAAAATATGTTAAGGTGCAGATTGGGACTTATTAATGCAATTTGACTGATAATATCAATTATATTAATGCAAATTTCACCCAACAACTCAAAATAATTAATACGCAAGTCGCACTTTGAGAATGAATGCAATATAAATCAGATTTGATAAAATAACTTGAATGAATATGAATATCAAATGTTTTAAGTCAAGAAGAAGGGGTTTTCGTCCCTTGTAATGCACCTCTAAAGGGGTTTTCGTCCCAGTAGGTAATAAATGAGAGAATCGTCTCAAATTCCGAAGATTACAATGAAAGTCGATGCCCAAATGAGTGCCCCACACCTTTATTTATTCTTCCCAAGGGTGGAGTCTCTTCCCAAACATGACTGCCCCTTTTAGAGCTTGTTTTATTTATGCTAGGCTGACCCATGTGTTATTTATTTACTTTTTACTTTAGTCGCCCCTTTATTATTTAATTAAAATATTACACTAGTTCGCTGCCTTCTTTTATTAATTTCTTCTCCTAGGCCATGAAGAAGGAATGGCCGGAAGTCCTTTTCTGAGCCATCACGTGGGAAAAGGGACATTGGAAAAAGGGACATTACAGTCCTCCCTTCCCAAGATTGCTTGTCCCCAAGCAATAACAATCACCTGGATCCCATATGATCCTTGTAATTTTTGTGTTGAAAACTAATAGCTTCTTCTCCTTCACGTTGCAAAGAGAAAGCATGCCAAGAATGAATTTAGTCTTCACACCATCATTCGGATCTGCTACCATATCACTGATATTGCTACGATGGGAATCCAACCAGCCTGAAGCACTATCTTCTTTCCCAAGACTTATTTTCTGCAATGAAGGATGTATGCAGACTGCAATAGATCGTATGTCTTTATTGATTCTGGTCCTTATATAGTCTTTCATACTCTTCAGTGTTTCTTGCAGTGATGCATTGAGTTTCAAAATCACAGCAAATTTTGTAAGACTGGTTAATTTTTCAAGAATCTCTCCCTTATAATAGTGGACAAAGGGTGGAAGCAACTCTTGGTGGCTAGCTTTCATATCATTCCCAGGCTTCCCAGACACTATACTAGAGAACTGAGCATAACTGATAAGAAGAATGTTTTTCTTTTCTCTCCACTCTTTCAATATTTCCAGCTGGTTACATCTTGACGGTCTTAACCTGTTGTTGATTTCATAGAGGTTATACAGAGGAACTTCCTCTATTTCCCACTCCTTAAATTCCTTCATCCATGTACATAACATACTCTTTGGTGCTACAATCAAGGGCTTCTCTTCTGGGTACTTAAAAGTCTCTGAATAAAACTAACTACAAGAAAAGTCTTACCAGTTTCTGGAGCATGTGCCAAAATACATTCCCCAGGCTCTTCAGTTATTAAGTTTTTCTCAAGAATTCAAAACCAGCAAGTTGGTGGCGTTGCATACGCTCTTTCAATAGTGGATGGAGAACAATGTTCCATACAAGAAATTTTTGTGCTCTTTCCTTCCTGTCATGCATCTCAATTATATTACCTTCTGGAAAAATCGTAGCATCTTCATTAAAGTTGTCCCTGGCCTGATGTGATCTCCTACGTGCCTTTGACCACTCAAAGTCAAACATTTCTTCAGCTCTTTGGCCAATCAGCCCACAAGATCTGCAAATGTGACTAAGATCCTCTTTGTGAAGGAACGAATGATTACAATCTGGTTCATGTTTATTTCCCATCTCGATTTCATTCTCACGGGGGTTCTTTGAACACTCAAAAGATGTAAGCATTTGCCTCCATAGATGTGAAATGTCATCCATATCATCATTTTCTCTTGATTTGTAGTGACATGAGGCTTTCATGGGGCTCATTCTTTGAGACACAAACTCATTTTTTGGCTTCAAATGTACAGCTGTGATGTACAGGTCAGCGAGCTTGCTATTTGCACTTTCATTCCTTGAGAGGTCTCCTAAAGCCAAATTATGTTTGCCCATACTTGTGCTTATCATAAAAAAATTAGTATCCCTTAGGTTGCCCCGATATTCAGAATTTCTGATTTTAAATCTGCTTTCCTTGTTGACATGTTTCCTTTGCCGGATGAGATACTTTTTTCTTACATTCCTTCCCTCCTTCGGACAGCGGATGAGTGGCTCTAACCATAAAGTTTTCTTCATACTTTTGGAGCTCCATCGTTGCTCCTTTCGATTTCTTCACCATTGTTTTCCTTTTACCATTATGTATGCCACCATTAGATATCAACAACTCATTATCAAATATCAGAGAGTTCATACCTTGAATGGAAACCTTCATTGCCCATGGTGGGAGAGGAATTCTTCCTTGACATGGCTCTGGAAGCAACTGTTGTTGCAATCTTTGATGCAAAGAAATGCTCTTACCCCTTATGCCCGGATCAAATGAATAGTATTCATTTTTGTTTTGTTTCCACATGTGCCCTTCCACAGCTAGCTTGCATGATTGGTATGGTTCAGCCCTTTCATATTGTTCTTTATGAGAAGATTTCTCTCTTTCCCATACCCTCATAGGATTATTTTCAACACAACCCCAAGGTAATCTTCTCAACATAAGCATATCAAAAGAATGGCCAACCAAATTAAGAGAGGAGTACACACCATGATTTTTGAAGGGAAGTTTATCTTTCATCTCAACTCCCTGTGACTGTAAATTTAGAAGTAACAAATCTGAGGTGTATTCGATCCTCGGACCTTTAACAAGACTTTCATCTTCTTTTTCATCACCTTCTTTGATCACACCTTGTTCACATGTTTCTGGAATATCTTGTTGGTTCTTTCCCACGTTCAATTCTTCGTCTTCGGGCTCTTTATTGTCTGCTGTTACAAATGGACCAGCAGGCTGCCTTTTATCATATTCATCTGCCTCTTGTTTACCATCCATTCTTTCCTTAAATACATCACATGCAACAATGTCATCATTAATCTGGCAATGATCGACACTTACTTCTGAAGAAATAACGGGGTAGGGGCTGAATCATTCTTCTCGGTTCGTTCTTCTTCTTTTTCTTCCAATGGAACTTGGAAGTTCTTCTCCTCTTGACTTCTTTGTGGCTGAGTGTGTCTAGGCTTAGGCCTAGCTCTTCCACTATTCAATTTTACGAATTCGGTAAATGATATGGCTTCATGAATTTCCTTGGAAAAAACCATGTATTCCTTATAGCTAGCTTCGAGATCTTCTTCCGGAATGGCTTCATCTTTGGATATGGAGGTGAAATTCCATTTCGTTTCTCGAGTTGTTCTAAAGGATTGCTTCAGATTATCTAGATTTCGAATAACTACATCCAAGGCTTCTTTGAAATTTGTTTGTCCTGCCATGATTTCATCTCCCAGTTTCTTCCAGGCATTAGAGGATAAAGCTCTGATACCACTGAAATCTCCCATTTTAGGGACTTAAACAAAATATCAGAATTTCTAAAAATATTGCAGCAAGCTGTAATTAATTACAGCAAACTTGAAAACCCTCAAAAAAATGTGCCAAAGTCTTCCTTATAGACTGCTGGTAATTATAAATATTTCCCAGAAAATTGCAGCAGCGATAACTGATTCAATTTGCCTAAAATATTGCCTTGAAAATATGTGAAGGTGCAGATTGGGACTTATTAATGCAAGTTGACTGATAATATCAATTATATTAATGCAAATTTCACCCAACAACTCAAAATAATTAATAGGCAAGTCGCACTTTTGAGAATTAATGCAATATAAATCAGATTTGATAAAATAACTTGAATGAATATGAATATCAAATGTTTTAAGTCAAGAACAAGGGGTTTTTGTCCCTTGTAATGGACCTCTAAAGGGGTTTTCATCCCAGTAGGTAATAAATGAGAGAATCGTCTCAAATTCCAAAGATTACAATGAAAGTCGATGCCCAAATGAGTGCCCCACACCCTTATTTATTCTTCCCAAGGGTGGCGTCTCTTCCCAAACATGATCGCCCTTTTAGAGCTTGTTTTATTTATGCTTGGCCGACCCATGTGTTATTTATTTATCTTTTACTTTAGTCGCCCCTTTATTATTTAATTAAAATATTACACTAGTTCATTGCCTTCTTTTATTAATTTCTTCTTCTAGGCCATGAAGAAGGACTGGCCGAGAAGTCCTCTTTTGAGTTGTCACGTGGGAAAAAGGGACATCACATGACTGAGTTAAGCGGTGTCATGCCCTAGAAACCACCAATCTCTTCCCCAAGGTGGGTTGCTCCCCTAGGAGAGGGGCTGAATTTCACCTTAGAACCAAACCCTCGTTGAAAATAGGCCTTATCCACCTCTTTGAAGCACTTGGAACAATTAATTGAAGAGTTTTCGTTCTCCAATTATCAAGGAAGGGTTTCGTCTTCCTTGTGAAGCCACACCAAAGGATTTCCGCCCTCTAGTGGAATGGAAATAGAGCAATCAGCCCCAAAACCAAGTAATGTGGTGTCCCTAGATTTCACCCTGAAATTTGAGACTACCCCATGTAAAAAATTTCGTACTTTTAAAATAATAAGTCGTTTTGTGTTTTTATTGCCAGAAAGTTCCTGTAATGTGTCAAGATATTCTCAAAGAACCATATAAGCCATTTTCGACAAATACCCAGATGCCCAAAATTATTTTATTACGTCATTTGGCATTTGCCTGTGAGAAATTTGTATTTAATTATTTTGAGCCCCGTTTGGGGCAATTTGTGCTCCGGTTTAACCCTGTTGTGATTGTACATGTCAATATTCCCATATACCAGTAGGGTTTTAACCAGGAATGGATCCTGGGATTTATTTGTAACTTCTGGCAATGTTTTGTGTTTTTAGTGTTTTCTTGTTTCGTTTTCTGTGAAATCTCTCTAGATCAATTCCTTTGCCGGTTTGGCCTGATTCTTGGCCTGGAGTATCTTGAGATCACATATGCACATTGTGCCAAAAGGAATTCGCCATCGGAGGTCTGGTTCTCTCAGAAAAGCGAAGTCATGAACAAAAAGCTTTTCAAGGGCTGGCCGCATTTTGGAAAAAAGGATTTGAAGTGAATCATGGGATTTTGGAAGCAACAGCAAGTGGGAATTTTTTGTATCTAGCATGCAGGTACTTTTTCACATGGAAGCAATGTCACCTAAGTCACAATGGGAAAATTAGAGGCGGCGGGAGGTGGGAATTTCTTACTTGCCTTGCTTGCAGGATAAAAATTCCCATTGTGAAATAAAAGAAAAATCACTTAAGGCATTGATGGGATTTTATTACGCCTTGCGAGGGTAAATAATCTCATTATGAAAGTCAAACAACTTAAGTGAATCATGGGATTTTCGGAACTGCCTTGCAGGGTAAATAATCCCATTGCCAATTGACTTTTAAAAATAGAAATTCCTTATTCCAAAAAGTGCGACCCACCTTGGGTGAATAATAATGCATTAAATAAATATTTGTTAATATTTATTCACCCAATTTTGGCGCCTAAGCTTGTGGAAAAGTCAACAAAGGGAAGTGGACAAAAGGAAGTTGGAAATAGACAGTTCTAAAATTAAATAAATATTATTTATTTAATGCAAAGCACCTTCATGTCAAAAAGTGTGCCCCTTTTGGGAGAGAAATAATACTTTTTAAAATATTAATTGATTAAATTAATTTCTATTTTCGGTGGCTAAGGTCAAAGCATCTTTGTGAGGCTTGAGTTAACTGAAGCGTAAGTCTAAAATTAAATAATTTAATTTATTTAATGGCAGCCATGAGCATGCACAAAATAAGCGCCCCATTTGAAGAGTAAAGCTTATTAAATAATTAATTTATTGTCAGGAATAGGAAAGACATTAATTAATTATAGAATTATGAGGATTATATAAGCAGGGGCTGCCATAAAGATGAATTAATTAATTCAAAAGCAGAGAAGTGCAGCCTCAGACAAAAGTGCGCCCCATTTGGAGAGGAATTTTGCTTAGAAGAAGGCATAATTAATCTTTGGAAGCTTCCAAATTTGGCGCAAAGTTGAAGAGGTTGATTTGTGTCTAAATAATTGTCTGCATAGTGGTACAGGTGCTCAGGTGAAGTTGGTAAAATTCATGTTTGCTTTGCATGCAAATAAAGCATCAAATTTTGGGGCAGCAGGCTTGATATATGTAGATTTTTATAATTAAAATCCACTGTTCATGTTCCGGTTGCCATCTTTGTATCGAATTAATTGCGAGAATTCATCACAGTGCCTTTATAAAAGAAAAGGAGCTTAAATCAATGTCCAATACATTGAACATATCCTCGAATCTGAAGAATTATCCAGATTTGCACCGGTTGTGAAGAATTCTGGCCGAATAAAGAGGAAAAGAATTGTTCAGACAAAGATTGCTCTACCACCATGGCAAAGCGGGATGAACGAGAAAGCTCAGCGGAATCATGCATTACTTCCAGATTTGTTGACATCGGAGACACAAATCCAAGCCCAGATCTAGATCCAGATTCAGATCCAAATCTCATAATTGCAAAAGCATCCGCAAAAATCATCCTCTTGTTTTTGATGCAGCCTGTGTAGAAGTCAGTGCGTGGAAAATTTCTTCCAGGATCTTGTGCATGTGCTCCCAATCTTCTAGTTGAAGCCTTCATTGAAGTTGCATTCACCCGGAGTGCTTTCCAGAATTTTTAATTGCTCATATGCAATTAAAAATAAAAATGATGAGTTATTTACTGACAGAGACATTATTTCTTCTAAGATCTTGTGCATGTGCTCCCAATCTTCTAGTTGAAGCCTTCATTGAAGTTGCATTCACACGGAGTGCTTTAAGAATTTTTAATTGCTCATACGCAATTAAAAATAAAAATGATGAGTTATTTACAGCAGACATTGCACTGATGCATGTACAGGAGAAGAACTGCAAAAGCTTCAAGGATAAAAGGGAAGACAAGGCGAAAGCAACACCCGTAAGCAAAATTCCAGATCCAACTTGGTGAGAATCAAAAGCAAAAGAATCACCGCATGCAGAATATGAAAAAGACAAGACTGCAACTTTCCTCTTTCTTCTTCTTTCTCTTATTTCCTCTGACAAAATAATTGAGCGATCAATTAAATTATACAACTTAAGTGATTGGTTTAAAAGCCATTACTTGAAGAAGTCAACTATTTGGAGATAGGTGGCAAACGATGTGCAAAATAGAAGGTTCTATTTTGATTCTGAAATCATGCATGTCATGCAAAGAGGAATGTCAGAGGGAGATTGTCCATTGTTTCCTTTCCGACTTCCACATGTGCCGAGTTCAACTAAAAGCTTCCGACTTGTAATTGCCCCAATACATTCTATAAATAGAGGAAGAACCTACGGGTTAAATCATCAAAATTTGTAAGCAACATCCTTGTGTTCCAGGACTTTGTCTTTGAAACCCCGAGAGCCACTTGAAGCAAAGAAATATACAGAGCAGATTTCCAGAGAACTTTGTGTCACTTGTGTATTTTGTTTCTAGTTTTTATATCTTAGATCTTTTAATAAACTTTGTGTTATTTTAGATCTAGATCTAGAGCTGCGTTTGCTTATAATTTTGTGTTTATATCTATTGGTTTCTTCTATGTGCATGTAATCAACTCTGTTATCTATTGATTGGGTTGCACATCTTCCCCATTTCTTCCTTGTGTTTTATTACTTCTTTCTTCTATAAATATTTCCTTTCTTAAACAGTTGTTTATTTCTTTCTTTGAACTATACTGATTATGGTTCATCATTTGAATAGTTAAAGTAAAACCCTCATATAGATACTAGCATATTTTTATTCACAAATTTGACACAGGAGCCTCACCGGTAAATGAGGGAGATTTATCTCATGATCGCCTAGGTTTTCAGCCTACGCAAAAATCTAGCCAACATAATGTAAAATTATAATAAAGATGCATGCCCAAAATGAGCCCAAACGACTCCTTATATATCCTTTTGGTGGCACCAAACCCCATGAGGGAGTTTCCCCCATGACCGACCTCATAATGAAGTTGATTTTTTCTTTTTGTCTTTTCCTTTTACTCCTCCAACCCACCGACCTAGCTAATGAGAGAAACCATGAAAGAAAATGGTAAATGCTCAAAGAAAACTAAAAACATGAACAATTACTTCCCTTGTTCACCTTCTTCCGGCCCATGGGAAGTGGAATGAGCTAGAAGTCTTCTAAATGAATTAATTCAAAAAAGGGGACATTACATCATGATTGAGCTTCACTTCAGTATTTCAAGGCTGCATTCAGAATTTTCAGTGCTAGGGCATCATTTCAGCGAGGGCTTCAAGAAGAGATCCGATTTGAAGAGTTTTGAGTGTGGAACAACCACACATTTCAATATTTGTGTTTTGCAAGGGTTTGTTGATTAGTGTTTGGCCAATTTTAGACCCTCTCCTAGGGTAGCGACTTGCATAGTGGATGAGTTTGATGGTATCTCATGCACGACACTTCATTTCTTGTTGATATTTGGATTGTTCATAATTTTTAAGGATGGTTGCATTTGCTGGATTGAATTTTGGGCCTTGGAATCTCAATTTTTGGCCATTTTTGTAAGTGGATTCACTGTTGTTGCAAATTTAATTAAATATACTCCAACTGAGGGTTTTAAAGCTCATTTCTTAGCTTGTACTTGTTCTAAATTATTTATAAAATTTCTACATGCTTTGGATGTTGTAAAAGTGGTTTTGGTGGTGAAATATTGCAATTTTCCTTTTGTTGTCATAAGATTTCAGACTGCTGTACCTTGTTGTCCAAAAATTCAGTTGACTATTATAAATTTCAGTTTGCTTTGAGTTGGGTTTGTGTCATTTCCCTTCTTTTTCAATCCGAAAGGGACATTTCAGCTTGAAGGCTAAAATCATCACTACTTCCAGCTGCTACATTGCATCGTTTGCAACCATACAAGTGGGTTTACAGGTGCCTTCAGTCAGGGGAAGGAGTTCTTTTCAGTTTGTGACTACTAATATGATATTTTCAGTCCTTACATGGCTGTTCTCAGCCACTACATTGCCCACATTGTTGATTTTTGCAAAAAGGTTTCAATTTGGTACTTGTACCTTTTTCATGTTGTTGGTCATAAAAATAACAGGTATAGGACTGTTGTTATCAGCTAAGGACAGCTGCAAGCTTGCACAAAATAAGGGAAAGTCTTTGATGGAAGAAGTTGGAGAAAGGGTTCAGCTGAAGAAGATCTTCATGGCAGCCACCAAGGTACCTAGTTGGATGAAAATCCAAGTGATTTGTGGCTGTTATAATTCATCTCCAGCCTATCCACCATCTGATTTTTATGAGATATGGGGAGGAACAACTCGCCAAATCATGGGAGGAGCCATTGGGACCCAAGGATTTGGTATCCCAAAACCTTCTTTGCATAGGAGGAGCCAAGTAGGACAGCAGCAACACAATGACATGGGCATATGGCAGCCTTCAGTCTTGCAGGAGTATGCGGATGTTTCCAAATATCTACATTTTTTTAGGATCAACTTGAGGTAGAATGGCATTCATTATCCATTTGGGATATATCATACTATGTTCTTTGGCAGGAGCTATCCCATTTGACAGTACAGGGTCCAAGCTCTATGAGCACTACAACATGACTCATCACTTTGGCATAGTGATACTTGCGCATATGAGTTGGTGTTTGCTTGAGGGCAAGCAAATTTGAGAAGGGCAGACTGTAATGTCCCCTTTTCTATATTAAAATAATTAATAATATTATTTAAGTTGGGCCTCATCATTTCTAATCTTTGGGCAACTTAATAATATTATTATTATAAAAATAAAAAGTATTTTTAAAAACTTAAAGTAAAAATAATCTAAGTCGGCCAAATGTATCTTTATGTTATATTATAAGGCAACTTATATTTTATATTAAAATCAAAAGTGACTTTTAAAGAAAGTAAGTCGGCCACCAAGATTGAAGGAAAGGAGAAGTTATAAAAGGACGATGAAGGGGTTCATTTGGGGCATCTATCATCTTGATTTTTAGAAGTCGAGCACCTGTGCTTCTACTTTCAACCATTAAAGACGAAAACCCTCCTTGGTATCCTATTGGGGACAAAAACACTCAATTTGTGCATTGGTGGTTTCATCCAGATGTCACAATTGGGCTTCATTTCAGTATTTCAGGGTTGCATTCAGAATTTTTCATTGTTAGGGCATCATTTCGGTGAGGGCTTGAAAAGTGATCTGATTTGAAAATTTTTGATTGTGGAACAGCCACACATTTCAATATTTGTGTTTTGCAAGGGTTTGTTGATCAGTGTTTGGTCAATTTCAGACCCTCTCCTAGGGTAGTAACTTGCATAGTGGATGAGTTTGATGGTATCTAGTGCATGGCACTTCATTTCTTGTTGATATTTGTATTGCTTATAATTTTTAAGGCTGGTTGCATTTGTCGGATTGAATTTTGGGCCTTGGAATCTCAACTTTCGGCCATTTTTGTAAGTGGATCCACTACTGTTGCAAATTTAATTAAATATACTTCAGCTGAGGGTTTAAAAGCTCATTTCTTAGCTTATACTTGTTCAAAACTATTTATAAAATTTCTAAATGCTTTGGATGTTGTAAAAGTGGTTTTGGTGCTGAAATGTTGCAATTTTCCTTATGTTGCATACGATTTCAGACTGCTATACCTTGCTGTCCAAAAATTCAGTTGACTATTACAAATTTCAGTTTGCTTTCAGTTGGGTTTTGTAATGTCCCCTTTTCTAAAATAAAGTAATTAATAATATTTTAAGTTGGGCCTAGTCAATTCTCCATTTTAGGGGCAGCTTAACATTATAAAGGTATTTTTAATACTCATTTCTTTTGTTGGCAAAAAGGATTAAGAAATAAAAAGAAGGAATGGGAAAAAGAAAAGAAAAAGCTTATATTTTCATAATGAGGTCGGTCTTGTGGAAAACATATGTTGAAGATAAAGGAGAAATAACTCTCCCAAGGAGGTTGGTCCTCCAACAAAGAGCATGCATTGAAGTTGGTGCCACATAGAGGATATATAAGGAGATCATTTTGGCTTGAGAAGGGTATGCATCATTTTATCATTAATACTTTCTTGAAGTTGGAGCTTGTGAAGCTTCTCTTTCTTGCCTTGAAAGACAAAACCCTTTCTTGGCCTTGTTTGAGGACGAAAACCCTCATTCATCTTGGGGTGATCTCACAAGAAGATCACAAGTGAGCTACTAAGGAGATTTCTTGTGCAATTCCTTCATTTCCAGCCCTAGGCGACTTGCCGGGTATTGTGTTTGGGCACGTTTTGACATTTTGAGTTGATGTAATTGTTCCTCATAATTTATGAGGTTGAATCCACACTTTGGAGTGATTTTTGGGATTCATTAATCATTATTTCCAGCCCCGTGTGTTGGTTGTACTTCTGTTGTCATTTAATTAATTACAGTTGTGATTTATCTCTTCATTTCTTATTTATTTTGGAGTGTATTGGCTGGATAAATATTTCCATGGTTGAATAAAATATTTGGAAGCATTCTATGTCATTTTCAGCTTGTGTTGCATGGGAATTGATGCCATTGAAGTGTCATTACAGTTTGCTGCCCTAGGAGAATAAATACTGGTTCATCAGCTAGGGTTTGTGTGGAATCATTGTTGGTTGTCTTCACAATTCAGTTGCTGTCATAAAAATTCAGTTTCCTTCTTGTTGCTAATTGCATTTTCAGTTTGTTTCCATAAGGGTTTGAAGTAAATTATTGGTGGCTGTCATAAACATCAGAGTTCGTTGGTTGGGGTTTGAGCCCAAACCCTTATCTCAATTTCAGCCCTAGAAAGGGACATTACAGTGGTATCAGAGAATTGATCTACCCAGCTTGGAGGGTTTCCTTCAGAAGGAGTAGATAAATGGCAAACATACATTTTGATGATGTTAGGGTTGAGTGGTTTGCCCTAGGGCAAGAAAGATTGGCAAATAAGATGGCACAATTGATCCATGCCATGCAAAACCTAAATGGTGAAGGAAGCTCTTCAAGGGCAAGCAATAATATTCAGCCACCAAGAATTGTGAGTGATTCTTCATCTAGGTCATTCAGCCTACCTTCCTCCCAAGAAAGGAAGTCATTCCGGTGGTTGAAACACAACATTCAGTGGGTCACAACATTGCAGACAACTATGAGGAGTATAGGGCTCTTCCAAAGAAGATTCGTGATGCCATATCACTCGCTGAGTTCATAGGGTTGAAGAAAGGTAAAGTGGGAATTGGACCAAGGTCTAAACCTCAAGCTATGCCCAAGGAAAATGGGAAAGATGTTCCATCCCTAGAGGGAAAGAATCCCTCCATTATGATCAAGGAAAAAAAAGAACACTCAAAGTTGTTGGGCATTGAGAGGGAGCAGCCCATGGAAGCCCTAGAAGTACCTATCACTCTTCCTAGGGATGAGCCATTGACTGATTTTCAAGACAGCAGTGTGAAGGGGCATGTGTTTGATGAAGAAACCATGGAGCATGAGCCCAAGAAAGAAGGGAAATATGATATACCAAATTGTGGAGGGGAATTGGTGGTTAAAGCCCAATTGTCGGATGATAATGTTGATGTTCAGCTTGCTGGAATTTTCAAAACAACAGTCAATAAGAGGCAAGTTGATGGTGTACATGACTTCGGCAAGAACCATGAAGATGTTCCATGTGGGTGTCAACAAAATATGGTTGAAGCCAAGGCAGAAAGAGCTTCACTTGTTGAATCTAAGGTGAAGGAGAAGGCTGATCCTAACTCAGAAATTCTGAGTCACAAGGTCGGAAGTGTAGAAGATATCTCAATCATTCCTCATCCGGCAAAGGAAGGTGAACATGTTGAGGACAGCCTAAGGTATGATAGTAATGATCATATTTCATTTTTGTTAATTCCTCCTATGTCGCTGCAATATATTTCTTATCTTGATCAGCGTGTTGAAATTGATGGGAAGATGAATGGTAAGCAAACTAGGTGTTATTTTTATAATCAAGATTGTATGAATCAGCTTGCTATGGTTTTATGGGACTCAAGTTACTTTCAAGATTGCCACTTTTGGATGTATGTGAAGGTTATGGATAATTCATCCACTGAAAATACAAATTCAGCTTCATGGAATATAAATTCAGCTTGCTACAAGGTATGCAATAATTCAATTTTCATGAACCAAGGTGAAGTAATGTATCATGCCATTGTTTGGGATTGGTTCTCTAAAACATACCTAGCAAGAATGCCTAACGAGACATGGATTCAATGGGAATTTTGTGGTGTAATTCATCCCTCTAACACGACTGTGATGAGCTGGGAAAATGTGAATCATGAACCCCAATCATTGTGGGAGTTGTCTCAAATCTTGTGGTTGTTATGACCAACATGTTCAGCTGGTTCCACATTCTATTTGCAGCCACCAAGTGGATTTCGATCATAAGGAAGAGGTGCTCTTCTTCTAGTGACATTGACAAGGTAAGGGTAACTATCACAAGGTGTTTGTTGGTCACTACAACTTTGAATTTGAATAATGAAATGCAATGCTACAACCATGATGGGATGTTCTCCCCAATTTCATGTGTTGGGTTGTGCATATCTTCTTTGGACAGCAATAGAGGGGCAGGTTTGAAGACATTCTTTTCATTTAAAATTGTATGTAAGAGGGTTCACTCATTGAGATCAATTAAGGCCAATGTTCCAACATATTTGGTATTGATTGGGAAGAAATTCGGGAAAATTATGACTGTTATACTTACATACCAGCACTCATAAGTTCTGATCCAAACCAAATTTTGAAGAGATTAGTTTGGGACAGCATGGCTGGATTTTTGGGATTCCATCACTTGAAAGGAAATCATGAGGAGCATGCAAGCCATGGATACGAGGCATGAAGTATGATATTGGGATCTCTTGTTTCTTTTAATGTGTTTGTTTGTTGTGTAGGCACAGGAATAAAGAAGAAAGAGCAGCTGAAATTGTTATCCATTCGAGCTTATGATGAAGAATGCGCAAATGCAGTTGAAGATGAAGATGCCATAATGGAGGATGGCAAGTTTGTGATTGCAAAAGGTTTCATTTTGCATAGAAATAGAGTCCCTCCAATACTTGGATTGGGAGTGAAACATAAAGGCTTTGAGGAAGGTACAACCCAACCTAGGACAGCGGGAAGAGGGCAGCCTAGACCACCTTTTGGGTAGCCAAGGAGGCCACTACAAGGTAACTCTAGGTGTTTGACTTTGGATCAGTTTTGCATGATGCTCAAGTTTGCTTTTCCGAGTTTGCCGTTGAGTGAAGAATGCAATCAAGAGTTGGGGAATGAGGTGTTATCTACCCCAAGTGAGAAAGGAAGAGTTTTTATGGCAGCCATAGTCAAATTGTTGCCATCATTGATACTGCTGTCATCATTTCTGCAGCCCCAAACTAATTTCAGTTGCATTTGCATTTGGGAATATGAAGTGTTCTTCCACCTTAGTTGACAAGGATGGAACGAAGAACGAGGATGCCAGATAGGGGCATGGATTAGTTTGTCAAGCTGTTGATTATTCATCAACTTCTTGCTCTATGACTGAGATTACAGTAGTTTGGAAGGTCTTTTATACAGCTGAGTATGCAAAGGAAGAAGTTGTTACTGTTGTTTTTGAACTTGAAGATGAAGAGGACTTCAATGAAGAAAGGGGCAGCGGGTGTCTGAGTTTGTTTGGGCAAAAACTCTTTCATTTGACAGGCATGGGATCCAGATTATGGGAGCACTACAGCCTGTTCCTTCACCTTGGTATGATGGCACTTGGGATGAGCTTGCATTTGCTTGAGGGCAAGCAAATTTGGGAAGGGAGGACTGTAATGTTCCCTTTTCTAAAATAAAGTAATTAATAATATTTTAAGTTGGGCCCAATTAATTCTCCATTTTAGGGAAGTTAAAATTATAGAGGTATTTTTGATACTCATTTCTTTTGTCGGCAAAAAGGATTAAGAAATAAAAAGAAGGAATGGGAAAAAGAAAAGAAGCTTATATTTTCATAATGAGGTTGGTCTTTTGGAAAACATATGTTGAAGATAAAGGAGAAATAACTCTCCCAAGGAGGTCGGTCCTCCAACAAAGAGCATGCATTGAAGTTGGTGCCACATAGAGGATATATAAGGACATCATTTTGGCTTGAGAAGGGTATGCATCATTTTATCATTAATACTTTCTTGAAGTTGGAGCTTGTGAAGCTTCTCTTTCTTGCCTTGAAAGACGAAACCCTTTCTTGGCCTTGTTTGAGGACAAAACCCTCATTCATCTTGGGGTGATCTCACAAGGAGATCACAAGTGAGCTACTAAGGAGATTTCTTGTGCAATTCCTTCATTTCCAGCCCTAGGCGACTTGCTTGGGTATTGTGTTTGGTGCCTTCTAGGGCACATTTTGGCATTTTGAGTTGATGTAATTGTTCCTCATAATTTATGAGGCTGAATCCACACTTTGGAGTGATTTTTGGGATTCATTAATCATTATTTCCAGCCCCGTGTGTTGGCTGCACTTCTTTTGTCATTTAATTAATTACAGCTGTGATTTATCTCTTCATTTCTTATTTATTTTGGAGTGTATTGGCTAGATAAATATTTCCATGGTTGAATAAAATATTTGGAAGCATTCTATGTCATTTTCAGCTTGTGTTGCATGGGAATTGATGTCATTACAGTTCGCTGCACTAGGAGAATAAATACTGGTTTGCTACTAGGATTTGTGTGGGATCATTGTTGGTTGTCTTCACAAATCAGTTGTCATAAAAAAATCAGTTTCTTCTTGTTGCTAATTGCATTTTCAATTTATTTCCATAATTGTTTGAAGTGAACTATTGGTGGCTGTCATAAACATCAGAGTTCATTGGTTGGGGTTTGAGCCCAAACCCTTATCTCTGGTTTCAGCGCTAGAAAGGGACAATACAGGTTTGTGTCATTTCCCTTTTTTTTCAATTTAAGCCCGGAAAGGGACATAATAAACATCATGGCCGTATTTTTGCTGAGGTTGACCACCAACTAACGAAGTTCGTAGAAACGAGCAAGGACATCAAGTTGTCTCGTAAACCATCGACTGAGTAAGAGAGGAGAACATCACAGCAAAAATGAGCATGGCTATCGCCGAATCGTTTAAAAAACAACCATCATCTACAAGAGTACATTGTCAAAGAAAATCCTCTAGCTCATTGATATAAATGATGAAGAGGGTCATAGAGAGAGAGCATCCCTACTTGACCCCAATTGTAATCTTCACGAAGCTAGTACAAAATTGTTTGGCGACAACCTTATAGAGGCTCTAAGTGGCACAATGAAAGAACCTGGGATGCTGACATCACACAACTTTTGAAAGAGTAGAGTTTGCAAAACCAATTTGAAGGCTTTTTGGAAATCTACAAAACAATAAAATACTATGGAAAATCAATGATGAGCCTCCTCAATGATAGCCTGAAGTGTGTAAAGATGTGGTCAATTGTCTTGTATTCCCTCCTGAAGCTAACATGCCCCCTACTCTAAGATTACCCCTCCAAGTGCTCTAAGAGCTACACATCTAACATCGTGGCATAAATTTTGGCAAACATATGCCCAATCATAATGGCTATGTAGTTGCTAGGGTTGGAGCTTTCACCAAACTTATGAATGGGGTGGTTTAAGTGTTGGGACCAAGCACAAGGAGAACCTAAGAAAACAACCTCATTAAAAATGTTTGCCAATGGGAATGCAAGGGAATCAACACCATATTTGAGGAACTCAACTTGACGGCCCTCACAATTTGTTGCTTTTTGCGGTACATAGTTTCGAATAGCCCCGACTATACTTACAAAGAAAATGGTAGAAGATGAAGGTGGAGTGGAGACACAACAACAAGCTACGCTAGGATGTCGTAGGGAGGGTTAGCATAAGAAACCCATACCTAGGGATCGACAGAGGAAGCACGTGTCTTCCTTGAGAGAAGAGTGCACCAAAAGCTCTTAAGGGAATAGTGGAGGGTAGTAAGAAGAAGAAATCATCTAGGCGCCATAAACTCAAGTTTCTTTAGGCGGAGAAAACAGGTGATAATCTCTATGAGTGGAAGGTATGGTGGGATGTTCATAGGGTTGGTCTAAACGGAACCTCCAATGCAAGGATTTACACTCATTATTAAACCAACGGTTTATACGACAAGACCCATGAGGACGAGGTGAGCTAGAGTAGTGCACAGTTTTAGAGCAATAGTTAAGGGTCAGATACCAAAGGGCATGACATAAAAATTCATGCATGGACTTTATGGTGGAGAAAGGAAGGGAATAGTATCTAGCCATAAATGGGAAGAGCTAGGCAACATAGTCAATGGTGTACTCATCATCAAAGTGGATCTTGGTGTGGCAAGTGTTGGGAACACAACTGGGGGATAGCGGTGAAAAGCAACATGTAGGGTGAAAATCAAGGTAACATGGTTTTGTAAGTGGGAGTTGGTGGGACACAAGTAAGTCCCAGATGTGGGGGATGAGGGATGTGCAAGAAAGAACATAATCAATCTACTACAATTAGGGGAACAGGGAAGCCCCTTCGAGAATGTGGAGACTCTATAATAAACCAAACTCCTTGACATCGAACTCTGGAACACATGGCCCGTCCTATGAAAGATCATGAGTAGGTGTTTAGAGGGTTCCTCTATAGGCATTGAAATCCCCCAAAAGAAAAAGATCACCCAACGAGGAATAATGGGAAGCATTAGGATAAAGATCAAGTTATGGGTCCCCATCAACATGTAAGTGGGGGAAGGGCAATCTATAATTAAGACATCACGGATAGGAAGTGAGATCCTACAAACATGCAACAACGTGTATTTGGAATAGACATAAATAGCTATCAACAACATATTGGACTTGAGGATGTCAAAAATGAGGAGCCACTCCACCTCATCCACGGACATCATCGAATCTACAGTCTCACATCAAAAGATAAGACCCGAAGTAACATGTAATGGAGGGAATCCCCTCTCTAGGCTCACATGGGTCTTAATAAGGAAGATGAGATCTCGCAATGCAATCACATCCTAGAAAGTACCCGAAGAAGACCACAAGCACCATTACAGTTCCAGCAAGCAATGGAGATGCTACTATCACCGTTTGAGACCCTAACATGTCATCATTTAGATGGTAAAGGGCGTGACCACCCTAGTGGTGGGGAAGAATGAATCACAGCCTTGCAATTCCGAATGACCACCCATTTGTTGTCTTTCCTAGTAGAGACAACATGCAACCCGAGCTTTTTGGAGCTCCTCCACTTGGAGTTTAGTGAAATTAGCACCTAAGTAAACTTTGTTGGGGAGAGAAACGAGCTTCCTTTTAGGTTTCATAGCTCTTAAAGGATCCTCTTCCGATCAAAACTGATCAAAGGATCAAGAGTCATACATGCCTAGTCAAGGGATATGTTATTCATGCCTGCAGACTCCATATAAAGATTTTCCCAGTAGTTAAGGATCAACATGCTTTAGCAAGCTATAAGCTCGAAGGTTAAGGGCTATTTGTACTCTCTCCTCGTCAAATTTGTCTTGACAACCATTTTGACAATTGAAGGAACCTTCTTAACTTTGAATATTTGTACCGCAATTTTTGTTCATCAAATGTTTCTAGATGGATTGTTGATAAGTTGTGGTTTCTTGCTTTAGGTGCTCCTATTGGATAAGTATACCAAATTGTTTGTTTTTAATCTCATGAACCAAATCTTGTAGTTGTTGAAAGTGCTCCCATAGGTGGGCCTGACCTTTGCTCAAGTATATTAATCCCCACCTTCAAGTTAGCAACGAAAAGGTCTTTCTCTTGGAATTGTTGTCTAACAAGTGACATTGTAATGTCCCCTTTTTCCAAGCTAATTGTTACGGAAGACCTTATCCCATCCTTCTACATGGAACTAAGGATTTGGAGTTGGAGGAAAGTTGTCTGAAGATATCTGGATTAGTTTTAGAAAATATTGCACTATTTTATATTGTATTCCTATTGGATGCCTAGCGCTCCAATAGATGAAATAAATTACTTAATTAATTGTTGGTGAGCATATATGCTCAAATTAGAAATAGACTTCAATATTATTAGGTTCGCCAATAAGTTATGACGTAGCACCCCTTATGTTATATAAAAGGAGGATGTTTGGCCATTATTATGTTAAGTTGAATCTTATTATTTCTTCTTGGTAAAGGTTGTACCTTTCCTTTCTCTCTCATCAAGGACGAAAACCCTTGTTTGGGATCCCTTCCAGGATGAAAAGCCTTGATGGTGGAAATTGCCTTGGGCACGAAAACCCTCAAGAAAGGATATTTGGAATCATTGAATATCTTAAGGTATTTGGAGCTGATATCTTTTTATCTAGCCCTAAGCGACTTGCATCATGAGCATTTTGGTGGTATTTTGATGGATGTATGGTTTGATTCTTGCATGGATGGACTTGTACTAATTTCTAAAGGTGGAAGCAATCATTTCTTTGCATATTGAGCCAATAATTCAGCTTTTCCAAGTGGGGCAAATTGCATAGGAGTGGGGTTTGCATTGATTTGAAGGGTTTCTCCATGTTTGGTTTGCATCATTCAATTCCTCATATTTTATAAGGCTGAAATCTACATTTTTATGATTTTAAGAGTTGTCTAAGAGTTATCTCCAGCCCTTGGTTGTGGCTGCCCCTACTGCTGTCATAAAATTAATTGTAGCTGGTGTAATCACTTGTTTTCTCCATTTCTTTGATGTAAATTGGATTGATAAATGTTGTCATGATTGGATTAATTATTTAGAAGCATTTTCAGCGGTTATTACATGGTTGTATGATGAGTTGAAGTCCCTATACAGTTCGTTGCTAGGGTTTCTGATATTTTTAGGTTTCTGTTATAAAAATCAGATTACTCTCAAGTGGGATTGGTGTTGTTTCTTATTTTTCAGTTTCAGCCCTAGAAAGGGACATTACAGACATGGTCCAACCTTTCCTTTGTTTCTACTATTTGAAAAGTAAAGTGAATTCTTGAAAGTTTAGACCCGTTGTTTTGATGGCAGAGATCCTACTTCTTAAAGCCTTGTCTTGGATCTTGGGGGTCACGACGGCTCGGGTTTTGGATCCTTGAAGCATAGGATGAGATGGGAGAAGGGTTCCTGATTCCTGTATCAAAAGGGCCTCCAAATTCAGTTAGGGGTGGGGGTTGGGTGGGTCTCCAAATTCTAAATTGCAGCTAAAGTATGATTAGTGATTTCACAAACAATTGGCACCCAACCCAAAAATGCCCAAGGCATTGTGTCAAATAGTTGATAGTCGCAAGTGGAATCTTCATGGATGCCACAACTTGCACCTACAAACCTCATGTACAATTTCGTCATGATCCATCTAGTTCCATTCCGTTCTATTCTGTTCCATCCAGTTCCATTTCTGCAGGTTCTTTCCAAAATGCCGATTTTTGAAGACCATGAAATCAAATAAGATCAGTTGGGTTGCATGCTCATTTCCAAAATCCTTTTGCAAAGAGGATGTGATTGGAGGAGTCGTTCCTTCACCTATAAAACCTCATGTAATTTGATCCCTTAAGGAGGAATCATGCCCAACTAATCTTGGCACGTCTGCGAGGAGAGACTAACGCATTAGTACTTGGAAAGTTTAACATGATGAGGTAGTGCCAAAAGGTTCTTAAAGGCAAGGAAGATAATATTAAAATTAAGGAGCGCATACTTAATGGACCACAAGCTAGTAACAAATATTAAGCAGCACAAGTCCATGCATTAATAAAACCATCTGTTATACTATGCCCACATGCACTCAATCATCAAACTGAAATTCCTTCTTTTGACTTCCTAAGCCATGCATTGGTGGATTAAGAACAGATAAAAGAGTAGATACCCATATCATATGCCCATTTCTACTCTAGTTTGAGTACCACACAATAATATGTGAAGTTTAGTCTGGTTTCATGGGTTGATGACACAGCCCTTACATTGAAATGTACGATGTCGTAAACTTTTAATTCTACCCATTTGTCGAACAGTCATTTCCTTTATGAGACCCTGCTGCCGAATATGCATCAGAAGCTGCAACAGATCTTGGATGACAGTGATACCATACACAAAAAAAAATCAGCATAACTTCTATCTTATACCAAACACTGCTAAGAAGTTAGTGGACATTTTTACAAATCTAGGCACTCTTTGTAAGCTGTGGAAGACACCATTTAATGTGTATACATTGGATGCAATTCCCGTCCTAATTGCTTCTGCCACCACCTCTAATAAGATCAAGCCTCATAAAACTGAAGTTCATGGAAAATTTGGCATTAAACAATTGTTTCAAATTTCCAAGTATCTTTTGAACACTGAGATATAGAATTTGTGCATTGCCTTAGCAATCATCTATTGCTAGAAGAAAATGTGTGTCATGTAATCTATGCAGAAGCATTTTGAAAAGTACTTCACTTAGATGTTGCACTTCAAAAAATCGGCATTAACTTCTAACTTATACCAAACACTACTAAGAAGTTAGTGGACATTTATTAAAAATCTAGACACTTCTTTGTAAGCTGCAGAAGACACTATTCAATGTGCATACATTGGATGCAATTCCCGTTCTACATTGCTTCTGCCACCACCTCTAATAAGATCAAGCCTCATAAAACTGAAGTTCATGGAAAATTTAGCATTAAACATTTGTTCCAAATTTCCAAGTATCTTTTGAACACTGAGATATAGAAATTTGTACATTGCCTTAGCAATCCTTTATTGCTAGAAGAAAATGTGTATCATGTAATCTATGCAGAAGAATTTTGAAAAGTAATTCACTTAGATGCTGCAATTCAGAAAATGTGGGCAAAGTTGCAACAAAATATTGTTACAATCGCTTAAAGGTGTTACATGATAGGCCTTTTTGGTGATTTAGCTTCAGACACTAACTCTATCTTGCAAATATACTACAGGCTGTTATTTCATCCAACTGTACCACCTCTTGTTTAATCTACTTTACCATTATCATTCCCTTGACCTCACACACAATACCACAATAGCTATCCTTGGCACTTGTGCATCAACGAGGTTTTGTCTCACTGCCTGTTGTGTATCCAAGACTGTAACTCCAAGTTCAACGCCTCTCATCTCTCCGCATGCAGGTCCCTCCCAGGTTACTCCTCCATACCTCTCTACGGCCACTTTGTCGGAAAATCCTGTAAATGTGCAGGCACGAAGAAATATGTTTGTAGTCACCACATAAAGAATGCCGGTAACCAGCAATCAATTGCATATTACAGGAGTGAATTTAGAAAAAGCTTACAGAGTTTGGACCTTAAACTGGATCGTTTATCTTAGAAGAGCTTATAGAGTTGATTCCCATTCTACTGTACATGATGTAAGACCTCTGGAAGCTCAAATTTTGAGGTGTTCGATATTACAGACAGTGCAGCCTGAAGCACCATTATCGGTATCCAACCTCCAAGACCAGTCTTAATTTCTCACCTGCCAGCCTCAGCCTCAGTTCAAATTGATTGTCCTCCTTATTAAGTCCTCAAGTTTCCTCCAGAAATATATCAGCAGTATATCACCTTCCATATGAGATCCACCAAAAGATAAGTAATCAGGACAACTTAAGCAATAATCATAGAACAGCCACAATTCGAGGCAGTTGCTTATGACTTGGATCTCTAGCTTCCTAAGTAGCTGAAACGGTGGCCGGCGGGAGCGGGGCGGGAGCGGGACCGGCGCGGGAGTGAGGTTGGGGGTGGCGGTAGGCCTGTGGAAACGTCCGGGTACAGCCTGTGCCGTACCTGACCGTTTCCACAGCCCTGCCACCGCTCCCTGTCCGCTCCCACCTCAAAAAAGCGTTTTTTTTAATTTTTTTAATTGTTTTCATGTTTTAAAAGCATTACTACTTTAAAAAATTAAATATTAATCTAATTTACACCCTAAAACACAACTCTAAGCAATAAAACAAAAGAACAACTCAAAAACAAAACATAAAGCAAAGAAACTTACCTTTGGCTCTCCAAAACTGCATTGTGTTTGTCTAGGGTTTGAAGAGCTATTGCTAAGCTTGTAGGAGTGTGAGGAGCTATAAAGGAGGAAGATTTGCAAAAGATTTGTGGTTAACTAAGTTAAGATAAGTTTTTTTAAATTTCTAACCTTGTTTCTCTTTTTTTTTTGTTATTTAATCTTGCACACATTACATTTTGATTTTTTTGCTTATGTTCATCTTTTTTTTGCTCTTTCTATTTAATTTTTTTAATTTTCATTGTTCAATCACAATGCAATTGTGTGCCATTATTTTCTTTGCTTTTTATTTTTAACCTTGTCTCGTATTTCTACAAAGGCAACAACAAGTTTTGCTTTTTCTGGGCAATCTTTGGCCAAGGACTTTGACCCAAATTCATTGTTATGGAGGCATGTAACAATACTTCAACAAATTGCAGGTGGTGGTTGTTTTGAATGGAAATGCAATGATTCGATGGACTATTCAAAGGCTCTTACAAGAAGGTGAAAAGCCACTTGTGTGCCATAACGGGTAATGGTATAAGAGTATGCAGAGGAGGAATAATGTTGGGGTGCAAAAGCAAAAGTTTTGGCATATGTCAAAGAGCAAGAAGATGCGAGAGGCAAATGGGGCTATGAGAGTGGGTCATCCATTGGCAAAAGAGGAGGTTTATCTCGTTCAGTAAGGCCTCCAGTTGCTCCATCACCTAGAGGATCCCCAATTGTGGCCATGTCACATCCATTTTGTGGCTCCTATCTCCACGGATGAGGATGTTTCCCTTGCACGAAAGAAAAGTAAGACAAAAGGGCCATTAGAAAAGGCCTTTCAGAATGAGAGTAGGGAAATTGCAAATGAACACATTACAAGGTGTGTATATGCTAATGGGCTTTCTTTTAATGTTTTAAGATCACCTTATTGGCATGATATGGTGAAAGCCATCAATGAGGCACCAAAAGGGTATAAATCACCAGGATATGAGAAGATCCACACCACCCTTTTGGATAAACAAAAAAATATGTGGAAACCTCCTTGCAACCAATTAGGGACTCATGGACCAAAACAGGTGTGTCCATTGTTTCTAATGGATGGAAAGATGCAAGAAGCCGCCCTTTAATCAATGTGATTGCAGTATGCCCTAAGGGGGCAATGTTTTTGAAAGCGGTTGATTGTGAGGGGCAAGTGAAGAATGCCCAATTCATAGCCAACATTCTCTTTGAGTCCATTGAGGCAGTGGGGCCTGAAAATGTTGTCCAAGTCATAACGGACAACGCCAAAAATTGTAAAGCTGTGGGGATGCTAGTTGAGGCACGGTATGGGCATATTTTTTGGACACCATGTGTCGTGCATTCATTGAATTTAATGCTAAAGAAAATGGCAAACAAAATAGAGTGGATCCAGCAAGTGTATGCAGAAGCTGAAGAGATCCAAATGTTTGTCACCAACCACCACATGTCACAGGGCATTTTTAGATCATTCTCGCAGTTGGAGCTACTAAAGGTAAGGAAAAGCTTTCTTTCTTTCTTTCTTTTTAATTTAAAATTTAAATATAAGTTTTTAGTATTCTTTTAGCTTTCAATTTTATTTTTATTTTTTGTTCCTCTTATTAAGTTCTTTGAAACTCGGTTTGCATCACACACAATCGTCTTGAGACAACTAGTGAAGGTGCGAGAGGCACTCAT
Organism: Taxus wallichiana var. yunnanensis; assembly: GCA_018340775.1. Lineage (NCBI taxonomy): Eukaryota > Viridiplantae > Streptophyta > Pinopsida > Cupressales > Taxaceae > Taxus > Taxus wallichiana. Next base: position 130,453,973 of record CM031238.1, on the reverse strand, counting down.
GAGGATGGTAACATCCAATCTTTGGTCTGTATGGAGGCAATCAAACACTCAACGGGCTCAAAAAGTGAAGAACATGATCTTAGAGGACCCTTGGTGGGATAGAGTGGATTATCTGTTGAGTTTTACGGAGCCCATTATGAGCATGATCCGGATTTTCGACACGGATCAACCATGTCTAGGAGAGATATATGACGGCATCGACTCAATGATTGAGAAGATAAAAGCCGTCATAAATGTAAAAGAACAAGATCCCGAGGAAATATTTTTCAAACAAGTGAAGTCAATCCTTATTAAGCGGTGGAACAAAATGACCACCCGATTCCATTTATTGGCTTTTGCATTGACTCCTAGATTTTATAACACAGAGATCCTTTCCTTGCTGGGAGGGTAGCACCATACAGGGATGTGGAAGTCAGTGAGGGATATATGGCGGCATTGGCTAGGCTCTTCCCTGATCCTAAGGCCCAAGACATTGTTATGGTAGAGTTTGGCAATTTCATAGCAGAAACAGGTCATAGCCTTCTCGCTCTTCGGAGCAAATACAAGATGGATGCTCATATGTGGTGGTACCTCCATGGTACTTCATTGGTTTACTTGCAACCTCTTGCAATCAAGGTCTTGGCACAGGTAAGTTTTAATTTTTTTATTCTCTTTTCTTTTAGTTTTTTAAAATTTAAGTTTGAGTGTTTAAGTTGGAACTTGAACTTTGCATTGACTTTGAAGTTTGGGTTCCCTTAATAGGTTGCAAGTTCATCTTCCTTTAAGCGCAACTGGAGTACATATAGTTTCATCCACTCACAGAAACGCAATAGGTTGGGGGCTAAAAGGGCTGAAGATTTGGTATACATACATTCCAACTTGCGCCTTTTATCCCACAAGTAGCCAGAGTACAAGGAAGAGTCAACAAGACATTAAGACATTGATCCAGAGATACTTGACTTGGATGCTTCCATTTCCCACCGTCGAGCATATGATGATAAGGGAGTTATGGGGCACCACGAGACCTACATGCACAAGGGGGTGCAACTGGTAGTGGCCCTAGTGCGAGTGGTTCAAGCCCATGTGGTTCTAATGAACCACATAATGATGATGATGTAGTTGATCTTGATCCTCTTGATGAAGAGGATTATGATGAATATTGACAATGAAAGATAGTTTGAACTTTGAATATTGATCTATAATTGAATTTAATGTCATGAGATTCATGACATTCACTAATTTAACTTTTAAGCTTTTAAGTTTCTAAGTTTTGTCGGTATCCTCACTCTAATATCCCTTATAGGATCTCGCTGTAAAATATGCAAAAGATAGACAAAACACAGCCGAACAGAAATCTGGTTTTTTGCAGAAAAATTACAGCTAGGCTGAAATTTATGAACAATAAAATATGAATAACTCCCACAATATCCGTTCAAATCACTTGAAATTTTAAATGGAATTAGATAATAATATAAAGAACACAAGGGAAATATTTTTGGAATTTTTTAGTCAATATAACACTGCCAGAAAATTAAGCGTGCCTAAAACAAGCTGGAAAACTTTAAAAATTAATATCTTCACGAATACAAGTGCAAAAATTATGAAACTTGGGAAATAACATATATAAATATAGAAGATGACTTTCAACCTTCAGATCTGAAAACGGCCAACTGGAAACCCTAGAAATTAGGGCTGCAATTTCCCAAACAAGTCGCCCTCCTTGGCGAGATGGCCAAAAACCTTGTGAAACTCTCTGTAGATGATGCCAAACCCTTCCTCTATGGCTGCCGTAGGTCTGATCCGAAAACTAGCTGAAAATCTCCACCAAAACTCACAAACAAACCCTCCAAACCCTAATTTTAAAAACCACTGAAAAATACCTCTCAAAACAGCCCTGAAATCAGCTTCAAATGACAAGGTAGGGTAGATCTCTCACTACCGAAGAATGCCCCTGCTAGCTAGGGATGGATCTCTCACCATGAAGCTAGGGTTCCCGTGGGATCTTACTCCACAAGCTAAATAGTTACTGCGAACAACAATTGCACATGAGAAGAAATATAAGTGTATGCATGATTATCTCCCACTACACCCTCCATCTCCTTATATAGCTTTTTATGAGCCCCAACGAAGAAATATAACATTTAATGCAATACATATCCCCTCAAGTCGCCAAAAAGGGACTTTAAGTGGCCCCAACGAAGAAACATAACATTAAATGCAATACATATCCCCTCAAGTCGCCAAAAAGGTACTTTAAGTGGCCCCAACGAAGAAACATAACATTAAATGCCAAAAGTGTCCACTTAAGTGATCCCAACGACAAAATAGAACACAAAGGGCCCATTAGACCCTCCCAACGCCCAAAATATAACAAAAACATAGTAGGAAATCAGACAACCATCCCCAATAACCTCCAAAGTCGTTAGTCCCTTGGGAATGACCAGGGCTAAGACCAAAATAGGGCCGTTAGGCCAACTGCTCGGAATTGGGGACATTACACTCACTTGTTTGTTGTGGTTATGCACTTATTTAACTTATAACTTGTCTTTTATCTTGTCTTTCATATGCATAATATGTGGTTAATAATTAAATTCCTATTTAGAAGGCTGAAATTTATATATTTTTTAATTTGTATATGGTTTTGTACTTGCCGTATCCTACGTTGTATCCGGGGTCAAAAAACATTTTCCGTTTCCGCATATCGGATACTCTGCTCCCGCTCCCGTATCCAAAACGTTTCGGCAACTTAGCTAGTTTCAATGCTTAGTTAGCATAAAATGGTACTATTATATGTTATTTCATTTTTACATGCACACTCTGTATAAAGCTACTGCAATGAATAGGCTAGATTACAGGAAATTATCAGAACTTTTATTCCTCATGCTGGTAATTTTTTATTTTGGATTATAACTGGACTGTAAATTAAGGTAGCTAAGCTGGCTTTTTCAAATATCCTGTCTTTTGTACTCCATAGTATAAATTACTATCAGCATTTACTTTTTGTCCATTTAAAAGTATGCACTAGCATTGTCATTCCTTAATACTATTGATCATAAATACAGCAAGATTGGAGCACCTATATTATACTAGACTGCAGGGAAACGTCTAGGAACCACCGCCCCTTCACCCCACCCCCACCCCGGTATCAGGTCAGAAAAGTAACCAGTACGGCTACGGGTATGGAAATGCTGCAGGTATGGCTGCCGTACATGGGGCATACCCAGGACCTGCACGTATGTTTCCAAACGTACCTGCCTGTTTTTATTTTTTTTTAATTTGGGTCCAAGATTAGTTTCCAAAACGTTCTTCCAAACGCTCACTGCCCCATAGAAGAGGTGGAACAAAGGCCATGTTATGTGAAAGAAATGGTGCTGATATGCAGGTTTCTGGGGTCTTACCTTGGACCCAACATAGTCAAAGAGTGGGTTTACATGAACTGTAAACCCATGGGGCAGTATATATCCTCATGACGCAGAGCGGATAAGGATGTGATATTTAAATGTGGTCCTTGGTTCATGAAAAAATCACGCCTCTTTGTGAAGCATTGGATGGACAGGATCAACCTCATTGATAATCTTCTTAACCCAGTCATAGTTTGGGTGCAGCTACACCTGTAGCAAATTCTGTGGGGAGAGATTGTGATGAGAAGAATTATAAATGTGTCAGATGAATACATTTTCAATTTTACTTTCGCATTTCACTGTATGTATTTTGAAACTGGATAAACTTTTATTTCTGATATTTGAAGTATTTGAATCCTAATGTTATCCTATAAATGAATACTAAGTATTTGAAGTCTGTTTTCCATGAAATTATGAATACATATGATTCTATGAATATTAATAACTATGCATTTTTAGTTTTTATATATATTTGTATTTTTTATTTTTAATAATATATTGTACAAACGTGCCCACAGCGTTTCGTAGCTAAGGGTTTTTAAAAATTGGCATTTCTGCATTTCGTACCCATACCCATACCCTGGCAGTCTTGCCTATATATCGAAAACATCCATTTTAATATAAAAGGATTTGGAAAAGGAAAGGATTAGCTGAAGTGCATACAATGTAAAATTCATAGTGAGTGAAAAAAACAAAAAATGTGCATGAAGCAAAACTCCCAAAAAATTACAAATTAAGAATTAATTCAAGATGCAAAGGATTAAATAAGTTAACTTTCCATTTAATGTAATAGTCATAAGTTGAACCGTATCCTTTATTGTTTTCCAAATAAAATGTCAGTTTCATGATTAAGTATTCCTAACAACTGCCCCTTTCAATAATTCAAATGGATTATGGGAATAGAATAATGCGAAAACAAGCCCATATTACAGAATGGGTTACTCCATACTTTCATCATTTCAGGTAATCGATGGAAACCCAAATGCTATGAACTTTGTCTTAAGGAAAATGATGGCATAGGCATAGGAAATAGCTAAGTTGCAGGAAATGCCCCTTGTATGTCGTGTTTCCTTCTATAAGCATTTCTGAGGTTAAACACTAGGGGAAACACCTGGGAAACAAACCCAAAGCACCATAAACATCCAGACACCTGCGAAAACGTCCCAGAACGACACAACCATTTCCAGCAGTTACCTGGCTATGTTGCCAGGAAACGGAAACGGGTACGGGTACAAAATGCGGAAACGCCAATTTTCAAAAAACCTTGGGTACGAAACGTTACGGGAAACATCTGTACAATATATTATATAAATATATAAATTCATATATGTGTGTGCGTGCGCGCATAGTACTCATTTTAAAATTGTACTCCATAGACCATAAGAGATAAGTATAACTGATAAAACACTCAAAATATTTTGTATTCATTGAAATAATACATTATTATCATGTATACTTATCTCTAGGATGTTTCGGAGGAGTTTCCGTTTAGGAAATGTTTCTGAAACGAAGCGAGAAGGGAGTGGTGTTTCCTGGTAACAGAGTAAATTCCTGGTGTTTTCAATAGGTTTCTGGGCGTTTCTGACACCTTTAGAAATAAAAAATAAAAGCATTTTTTTAAGTGTTTTGTTTTTATACATATTTCTATTTTTGAATAATTTATTATAGGGACATTTCCATGCCATGTTGTTTCCATGGGTTCTTGGAAAACCAACATTTCCAGGTTTCACATCTGTTTCGGTTTCCTGGTAACTTAGGAAAATAGTAGCAATACATCCTCTATTCAATTTGACAGTCCAGTAATTTATTCTTTTATGATTTTATCCCTCTCCATTTATGAGGATCAGTGATATCCTCTTTTCATATTTCAATATCAATTATCATAAATATATAAACAATTGGAAAGCTTCTGAGCAATATTGCTTACTGAAGACAAACCTTTAAAGGCTTCTTATAGTCGTTTGTTTGCAATGAAGAGAGCTGACGCAAAGTGTCTCCAATCAAGTCACTTGTCGCACCTAGAATTTGCAAAATGCTTTATATCAGAACTAAAACATTAATAAACCTGCATACATAAATAAGCAAGTGATATTGTCGACTGTATATACCATCAACACAAGAAAAGGGATTGCATAAGAATGTAAAAACATCTGTTGAATAACTGATCTCTGGATCGACCTTTGCTTATGTATATCAGCTTCTACCTTCACAACAAAAGTAAAATATACAAATTATTAGATAAAAAAATAGGTATACAATACAAAGGAAAGTGTCATGGCCATCTCAAAACACTGGAGTACCTGTAATATTTGACTTTTAGCTTTTGGAGACAGCAAAAACGGAACCTACAACATGGAAGGATAAACACCTGTAAGGCATTTTTTATTGCTCCCTGAAATCAATCACAAGAGAAAATGAAACAATGGCTGATATCTCCTATTTGATGTAGTGGGCTTATCCAGTGTGATTTTGATTTTGAGCTGGTCAGACTCGGGACTCAAACACACCCAACATGCTTCTTCACTTGTCCAGGTTACTACCCTGGCCAGTAGAAATGCTCAGTGAACTGCCACTACAATTCACAGTAACTGGTCAGTCGTTACACAAAGGTTGCACACACAATCCTGCTGACCCAGAGAATACTGCAAATTACAGGAGGAATCACCCCGACCCTGTGAATGGTAAAGGCACAATAGTCTCACTTCTGCTTATTTGAAAAGGGCTTTCCCACAAAAATGGGCATTGGCAGAAAGAAAATGGCTGTTTGGCTTGAAGTGAATGTGATATAAAATTAAAAATCAAACAAGAATCCAATTCCCAGCTGAAAATGAAGCCTCTAAAATGGATGGAAGAGCAACCAAATGCAGATTGTTGGCATTATTTAAACCATTAGATATTCAGGAAATGGGATACTCAATATTTTGTCCATTCAATAAGTTCTTTCATTTAATGAGCTATTAAATAATTTGTTTCAATCCCGTAATCCCTAAAAGTTAAAACTGATCTTTCCTCGAGCATTGCCAGTAGTTTGCATTCAGCAATGTGATTATTTTTTTCTTTCCAAACATTAAATTGAAAAGCTTATTAAGGTCGTCCTTTGTCAGGTAAATCCAAAGCATACCAAACTTTACCAACACGTTACTGAGTTTGTTATGGTCCATAAAATTCTAGTGATAACTAATAAGTAGTTTATATGGACGAAGACAAACAGAATCCCAATATCCTTCCTGAAAATATCTTCATAGATATCAAATGGTTCTGTATTCAACTTGTCCGTAGACCAAACTTTCTTTCAAAATTTGCGAAAATCTTTTGTGTGTGCTCCAAATAGTCTTTGACAACTAAAACCCTTGTATCAGGACACAAAATTCTTAAATTTTTAAGGCCTGTATCCATATAAAATTGACAGGTTGTTCTTTTTATGAAAAGTGATTAAAATATATTTTATAAAATGAAAGAATCCATTAACTGAGATAGTCCCTTAGGGACTCATAAGTTCCAACATAAAGATGATTACAAACAGGTCGAACGCCATCCAAAGAACCCCAGAAAACCTAAGGAGAATGTAGGTGTCATAGATCAAAGGGATCGAAAGAACAAGTAAGATGACTAAACTAAGAGCATAAAAGCTTAAACATGTAATATGAGACTTTACAATCAATATATTCACTGGCCTCTGTCATCTTTGCTATAGAATAGAAACAAGGTCCATAAAAGATTGCAAGCGTTGAAAAGATAGATATGTTGCTCTCTATCTTGCTGATTCCCTTACGTATGGGTTCCTGGAGTTTCTGCAGTCCATTGTCTCTGGACGGTATGTTGGAACTTGCCAGTCCAAGGCTTGGGCCTCTCTGCTGCTACAACTGGCATCCTGAGTAGCTTTATGTTTGAGACACCTCTGAGGATGATCATTTTCTTGAATAGCATCAGCAATCAACTTTTGATCAAATCACAAAGCAAGAATTTTTCAAGGGTGTGAAGTCAATGCTGTTGAAATTTGTTGGTTTTCTGCACTTGTATATTGCAGTCAAGAATCTGATTGGACAGGTTAATGAGATTCATGATGCACTCACCCAACATTGGGATAATTGTGCTAAAATCTCTAAATTTAGTTGCCAATATTTCAACTCTGCTATCTACGCCATTGATTGCTTCTACATGGGCCACACAGATTTGCACTACCGTTGGTATGGAATGGATATGCATCCTAGGATTTGGTTTCATTCTTGCTTCTGGCTGGGGTTGAAAGTGGTCTACGGATTTGGACCTTCTCTTGGAGGATGCTGACAAATGAAACTTGGAGTATTTGCCTGGGAATCCATATCTTGAAGGCCTTGTCCTTTGTTGATAAAAATAGGGTTAGGATCTTCTATGGTTAGCCTGACCATGAGCGTCTACAACAAACTTAGTTAATGATGGACTGTGGGAGAATGAGACATTGAGGACAGCTGCGCGGTAAACTCTAGTTGGATACTAAGGAGGGTGAGTGGCTTTCTTAGGGGAGTAAATGCACTTCTTTCATAGGATAAAGATAACTCAGTAGTGCATACTTGTGTCCCACCTGGAAAACTGGACAATGGATTAAGAGTGTTCCCCTGAGAGATAGCAGACAGTTGTATGGCTCCATGACACTTCTCTTCATCCAGACTGATAGGAATTTTCTGGATTCCCCTTTGTACAGAAAGATTTGCGGCATTCATCTGGCTATTGAAATGCATGATGCTGAGATGCTGTTTTCTCCTTTCATAAACATTGAGCTGCTTAACTTCTCCAAACCAACATTTACATTTGCTGAAAGGGCTGGTTCTATTATAATTTTTGATGGAGTATATGGCTAGCCTACGTCTCATATTTGAATTTCCCTGCAAGGAGATGTACGTTTGATGTTGAATAGATTTGAAAGACTTGCAAAGATCACATATCTTTTAATGTGGGATGGGCTTGATGGCTGATTGCAACTAAGGCACCATTCCCTTTGATTCTTTTATTATCTGTTTACATAGTGGCTATTTCATGCCCTTTTGGTTATCTATTTCGCTAGATCAACTGTATTGGGAGACTTTAGAGTAGATGAAACTCACCGCGAAAGCATACAAACGGTTTTATACCCATGTATTGAAATCCATTCCACCCTTACATGGCTGTGGGAGTCGGCATTTGAATCCATTGTATGTGAATAGATTGTCACCTTTGCCATAATCAAAAGTATTTTCAACCTGATCTAAAAGGAGGGGTGAAGGGATGTCTTCCTTTGTTGAGGATGCATACCTTTTTTCCTAAATTACAGTTTGTGCTGTGTGGTGTTGAGTCTGATCAAAGGATGTTCAGCATATAGCGAGGGTGATGTGTAAAGGGAAGGTGCTAAGGATTTCATAAATGGCTCGACGGATGAGTGGAAATGGAGAGGATGGGCTGACTTAGGTTATGGACTCGGTGATGGTTGATTTTTTTATGTTTTATCGTTCAAAATTAACCCTGGGTGTGGCATAATAGTGACAACAAAAAATTCAATGAGTTAAATTACAGTTATGAGGATTGGCGATTGCAAGCAAGGACCTCTAGATTTGGATCAGAGGCAAACCCCGATGAGGTTATAGTTGTGTTAAAGTGGCTCTAAATTTTAGTTTCGAATGATTTTTTTGAGTTTATGGTGTGCGTTTTTTGTTGTTTAAAAAACAAAATATTGGAAGGCTCCCAGAGTTGAGATACAGAACTTTGAAGTATGGTCAGATGTGCAAGACCCTATCTTTACTTTACTAGTCCAACAATTTTTTTGTTATCAATAAAAAGAAACACACAGAACTATACCTAAAGGCTAAAACCCACTCTAACACATCTAAACCTTATCTTATTCTATAAAATCCTATGATAAATTGATTAATGGAAACCACAAAATCACAACATGTCGTTCTACTATAATTTTACTTCAAAACAACAGTTTGGAAAGCTTTAAGAACTTAGAACAAGCATATTGTGTTGTTAGAAACATAAACAAAATTCAACAAACCAAAACATGAATGTAATCAACCATGAATAGTGAAGCATGAATCATGAACAACAAAGGACATAGATTTTGGTCTAGAAAACCCCGAGGTGGGGAAAACCAATTGGAAATGGAAATTGCACAAAGTCCTAATCTTCTTACGGCCAAAGACGGATTACATAGAGATCAATAGAACGCGCACAACAAACACCGTGTTGTTTTGCTCACTCAACTCATCTCTACTCCTTTCCACCTCCTACAACCAACTGAACACCAATTCTATTAGTCTCACTCATCTCTGCCTTCATTTGGACTCATGCCTCTTACTTATCATGCCTTAGGAATGTCCTTCATATGGACTCTCAGAGTCCCAACCATATGGAAACTGATGATACAATGTTTGCCTGCCATTACTATACCCATATAGACAATTTAACAAAACCACTAGTTAATGCAAATTGGGGGTCACAAAACCCCCTCTTTTGGACTGATCATTATGAAATACCCACTGCAATTGTGAAACCACCACTCTGTAGATACTTGTGATTATGCAATCACCCCACTTAAAGCGATAGTTTAACCACCATACAAGAAATACTTGATTTGGAGCCCCTATTGCTGACTAAAATAGGGTTTACTCTAGTTGGATGATGAAGTGGACTGATTTTCTTGGTCCCTACAGATTATACCTCCTGGAAGGATTTTAGCCCCACAAAATCTTAGTGGGAGAGGAGATGAATGAGCAATTCTCCCACTTTCTCCTTGAGGTACCATCTTGCTTGCCTTGGTGTCTTTCCCTTGATGCCAACTTGCCAAGATTCTTGTGGTCTCTATCTAGTCTCTCTATCTTTCCACTACAACATTAAATCTACATCCAATTCTCCTGTGCATCCAGAAAAATTCTTCTACACAAATTAGCCATTTCCCTTTTCTCCTTCATCCACATAGATGGCTCATATAGGTGCAAATTCTCACAATTTATTTCTGACTACATCGTCATGAATAGGGAAAGATCAAGACAAAAAGCATTCTCTCCAATCTCCTCTAAAATGGTGAATGAAACAAATCTTAGAGGTTTGACATTCCTAGATTGTCCTTAGCTCAAATAAAGCCATACCTTATCTCCTACTTTGAGAGTATGCTCCTTTAAGTGATGATCATTTCTAGCTTTGTACTTAGCTTGAGACATCTCTACTTGTTCTTTTACTTTGAGATGTATTTGTTTAATCCTCTCAAAGATCCTTACCACTCTTGTCACTCCCACGTCTTGTCCTTTTATTTCTTTATGTTGTCTCATTCCAGCATCAAGGGGTTGGTGGGAAAATAACCAAACATACTCTAATGGCGACTTCTTGGTGGTTGTATTACTTCTTATTGCATGAGGGATGGAAATACACCAAAAACTCATCCCAAGTCCTTGGATAGTTATTGTAACCTCTTATTAGTTGTACTAAAGTCCCTTTTACAACTTATGTGTGTCTATCAATGTGAGGATGGGAAGTTGAGCTTCCTTGATGCTTAATATCCATCTTTATCCACAAGGTGCTCCAAAACTTCCCAAAAATCTAAATCTCTATTTGAAACTATGGACTTGGTCAACTCAAAATGCACCCAAACATTAGAAAATAATAACACAATTTCCTTATGCCCTTCTACTATCTTTTGCATGCAACGAGAACTTATATTATGTTAAATCTATCTACAACAACATATAGAAAGTCATGGCCATGCTTAGACATTGGTAAACCTCCCTCAAAATCCATAGAAATATTTTCCCATGGCCTAGAAGGCACACGTAGTGGCATGTGGATTCTTCTTTCCTAACCTTATGCTTGCTTCTACAACATAATTGACATCCATTCACGATTCTAGATACTTCTTCTTGCATATTGGGTAATAGACATACCTTTGCAAATGAGCCATGGTTTTACCAACACCAAAGTGGCCCAAAACTTTGGAAGTATGTGCTTCCCTCTTAAATAGAAATCTTTATCCCTTTGGCACACTTGTAAAGTAGTCCATCTTTAAAGTAGCATCCATCATTGTCTTCATAATCAACTTTCTTGACCCTGCAATTGCTGGAAACATCTCCCAAAACTATGTCTTGTACATATGCTTCCTCATAAACCTCTTTTGTTAAAGACCCAAATTGTGAAGCTGTTGCCATATCGAAACTTGCTTTGTGATTCATGGCACTGTTAGTGCGAAATCACAACACCCCCAAATGAATTATGGATATACTTTTCTAAGGCGGGGTCATTTGGTGTGATTGCATAACATTGAACTTTCCCAAGGTGTGGGATCTCAGATTAAAGGTTGGTTCCTATTCTTAAACTACACCGCCACGAGCTACTCCGGTGCAAGGGGAAACTAAATCTAACCTAATCTAACCATTCCAAGGAACCAAGGAGAGAGAGAAAGAGGAAAAATAAAGCCTACACTAAAGCGGTGATGCACCAAAGAAAGAAGCAAAGATATTCGTTGAGGGACAAAGAAAGAAAAAATGGAGATGAGGAGGTCGACGAAGTAACATAGCCAGATCTTCAAATTCGCCTTTAAACTCCATGAAACATAACATCCTACACTTGCGAATGTGAAATACATGCACAGAAAAACAAATCTGAAAGGGAGAGGCATGAAGAAACAACAAAACGATGCAAAGGGTTGAAGAACACCACAAAAACACGTTTTTATTGCTCTAGAAGGTGCACAGACCATTACATTTTTGGAATAGAGGCACAAATACATTTGCCAGGCGTGGGAGAAGGTTCGCTGCTCAAAAATGGCGTCGAGAAACAAATTTGACAGAGTTTCTCTATGCCTAGAATGTCTCTGCTCAAAAATGAGAAGTGTTACAATATATAGAAAGAATGAGAGAGAGAGAAGAGGGAAAAAAATCGAATCCTGCTCCAACCACCATGAGATACGCATCGAATCCCGCTTTGAAAGCTCAACCTTTGAATATCAATGCCTTTTGAGATCCGCCCACCATATGTCGCTTCTAGTTCCCCAGCAGATCGAATCGAATCGAATCGGATCGGTAGATGAGAAAAATTGGATTTTGTATTAAAGGCATGAAGACATTTCTCTATGGTTCACCTATCAAGGCCTGATAAAAATAATTTTTTATCTTTCCATGGTGTAGAAGACGTCGAGACGCTTCCAACGGTGTCAGATTTGCAATATTTCGAGCCCTGAGTCGAAAGATATGCCCCTCCGAAGTTTGTATCGAGTCCGTACAAATGGACGGGAAAACAGTTTGAAAAACTGGGTCCCCTTTAATATGGGACACGTGATAGCCAGATTAGGGCAAAATCGGGTTTGCGGGTCCGTAATTTATCTTTTCCCCTTTTTCCACAAGAATCACGAAATCCAAAAAACTCTTGCGGCCCCGCGCTCCACTTGGACACGTGGCACCCTTTGGTTGGCTGGGGGATGCGCTTCACCTTTTGTCTCTGGGCCTTTTTGTCAAAAGGAAAATTTTCACCTTTTGCTCGACGGCCCACTTTCCTTGACTCGGGCCTGAATGCTGACTTTTTCCTTTGCCTCGTTCTGGAATGCGAGCTCGTAGGTCTGAAACGTTTTCCCTTCATATTTTCTCTATGTGCGGGGTTTGTTCTGACCAAATTTGCGGGGGCGAATTTGGGATAACATGGCTTAGTTAGCATATCTTCCACAACATTTGTGTCTCTTCTTGTACTTGATCGCAAAAGGAAATCATTGAAAAAGACCCATCCATTCATAGCGTCTTGCTTGCTGCAATTTACTTTGTGTTTGCAAATATTGAAAAGGCTTGTAATTAGTATGTGCAATAGTTTACTTACCCAAAAAAACATTTCCATTTCTTAATTGCTTGAACTAGTGCGTACATTTCCTTATCATACACAAGATACCCTCATAAAGCTGAAGTTTATACCTCGAATAATAACAAACAGGTTTACATCCTTGCAACAAAATTGCCCTGATGACATACATGCATCCATCCATTTCAACTTCGAATGGCTGCTTCAATATAGGTAAAGCAAGCATTGGTGCATGGCTGTTTTTATATTTCAAAGAATCAAAAGCACTATCATGTTTCTTACCCCAATGAAAACTCTTCCCACTATGTAGAGGTGCTGCAATGCTAGAGAAAGTTGGAATAAATTTCCTCGTGTACAAACTGCTTCCACAAAACATTTGGTCTCCAAGGCACTCCTAGATGTGGGCCAATTATTGAGAGCCTCAACCTTTGTGGGATCCACTCTTAGTTCTCCAACCACATGCCCCAAATAGACAAGTGATTTTTATTTTTATTTTCCTAACTCAAATTTCTTCATATTGCATAAGAGTTGTTTTTCTTTCAATGTTTACAAAACATGTTTGAAATGAGTTGAATGTTCTTCCCATGTAGCACCAAAAACCATTATATCATCTAGATACACTCGACACATGTATCTATAGAATGCCTCAATACATCATGCATCAATCTCATTAATGTAGCAAGTGCATTGCTTAGACCAAATGGAAGTACCAAGCATTCATACAAACTCCGAATTGGATGCAGCCAAAGCAAAAACTTTTGTTGTGTTAGAACCCCAAATCTATAAAGATTATACTCACTACCCACAATAGCAGCGACTTTACCACTACTTTTCTTTCTTAACTAAACATTTATCATCAAAAAGTACGGGCTTCAAGTGCCCATAACTAGTAATTTGACTAATCGACAACAAATTCTTGGTCAAACCAAGAACATAAAGGACATTTTATAAGGCGAATTTTGTTACACTCATTTAAATCGATCTTGACATCTCCACGGCCTTGGACAATTACGTTACTACTGCAATCACCAAGTTTCACTAAATTTTCCTACTTGATTCTTAAACAAAATTTACAAACCAATCACACAGGTTAGTCATATGACTACTAGCACCTGAATCAAAGAACCAAAAAATCCCCCACTGAATGATTACATTGAGGCACCATAAAGGAACACTCCTCTTTATTAACCAAATTGGCATGTCTGCTTTCCTCTTTTTCTCTTAATATGCTTACCTCTTTTCTACAATATTTTTACGAATAGCCCTTCTCTTCAAAAAATAACACCCAAAATTAGAATTAGACATGATATTACGTGAAGTGGTTATACATTCTCCAAAAAAAAAATAGATTGTGCGTCTCTCCTTTGGAATGTGCCAACAAAACTCTCTCTAAGGTGGACTCCTCCCTTGAACCTAATTGCATATGCAAACTTTTATCATGAAATGATTTTTCATCTGATTTATCAAAATTCATATCTTCTATAGACGTTTGATTGAAATTTTCAACAAATGTTCTTAATGAAATGCGGAGAGTTCTACAAAGACGATTCATTAGGAATTCTTCGTCATCTACTTTTCAATTGATGGCTGCTTTAGTTAGTTGATCCTTTTTCTTCAAACTTCAACATATGTTATTTCAAGAGACTCTCCTCCTTGCATCTTGAGTGAAAACATCAAATTTCTAAAGTAACATGCTCTTGAAACATCATAAATTGCATACTTACATTCAATTTCTTCCACATCTTTGCAGCATATTCAAAACCTAATACTCAAACCAACATTTCGTCGATAATTGATAAGTAAATAGTATCAAAATCTCCCTATCATCTCGGACAAAGTCCTTATCTAGGTCTGATATAATCTCTTATGCTTGATTCTTAGGCAATTTCTTATTGATAACGCAATCCCACCGTGCACTGAGACAATTGGACGCCTTAGCCTCTATAGCGACCATGTATGGTGACGGTTAACCTTGGTAAAACCAAGGTCATGATCTTCAATGGGTTGAAGACTCCGGACTTCCATTTCTTCTACAGAGGAAAGGAGATTGAGATCACCAGCTCCTATACTTATTTGGGAGTTTTATTTACTAGGCCGCGCTTCAGTCTTCGGCCTTCCCTTCACCTCACGTCAACAAGGGTTACGGCTCTTTGGCAATCTTGGAGAGACAGTGCTTCCACCACCATTTCTAGGACATCTTGTCGAAGATGTCTCTCTCGGGTTCTCTTGCGCGACCCACGGTTCCTTATGGTTCTGAGCTTTGGGGACCATCCTTGCTTGACTCTGATTGGGCTATAGTTGAGCAAGTCCACATCCTCATGCTTAGACGCATCATCAGTGCAGAGAGATAGTTCCACATAATATCATCTTGGTCGAGTTCAAAGCCCATCCCTTTAGATTGGAGACTATATTTGGCTGGTTTCGCTTTTGCATCGCATTTGGGGCTTTCAAACTCTTTTGCAGGAAGGGATAGGTATCTCTACCTCACCTATTGTTCCTCTGAGGCTATTGCTCTTTCTGACCATAGCGGTTGCTCCGCTTGCAAGCATGTCGGAGTCTCACTTTTTTTGGCTCTCTCGGGATTCAGATGGACCGTCTCCCACCTTACAGATACTCCCTAGATGCACCTACCCACCTCCTTCCGAATAAACAAGATCTGCACAAAATTCTCAAGA
Organism: Taxus wallichiana var. yunnanensis; assembly: GCA_018340775.1. NCBI lineage: Eukaryota > Viridiplantae > Streptophyta > Pinopsida > Cupressales > Taxaceae > Taxus > Taxus wallichiana. The sequence goes on along the minus strand of CM031238.1, from coordinate 130,438,132 downwards.
GAAGACATTTACATGCAATTCATCTAGCATACTTGGATCAGACCTTCGGATGGTCTTTGTCCTAAGATGGCTTTTTATCTTGGACATTTTCTTGAGATCACTGACAAGCTTATCGGTCGGCTGCGTATATCTCCCGACATCTTGTTACGAGCACTCTGCATTTCCCTAGGCCGGTTCGAGTGAGCTCTCAAGGCTTAGCATAGAGGATCACCGGGTGGACCGTTACGAGAGGATCTGCGGCTATGTTCTCTCAAGAGATCAAAACGGAAGATCACTTTATTTTCGGGTGTCCTTTCTACTACGAGATCAGAGGGAGATTCCATTCTTTATTCTAGGAGCATCATCATCTTTGCAGCATTCTTCAAGTACCGTGATCAGCGGTGTCTTGCTCTCTACCTACATGAGACTCTTACGCCGGAATGAGACCCTTGATCTCCTCCCGGACAAATTGTTACTCTACAGATTACCTCCTTTACGGTGCTCCCCTCGATGAGGGGCACCAAGCGGCACCTTGATACTAGCCTAGATTCCCGGACTAGATATGTCAAGACGCGTGGGGCTACCTCCAGGCCGAGGTACTCGTGATCACACTCGGTTGGGGGTCCTCTCTCGGAGGTCGCTGCATCTGTCCGGAGAAGCGCAGAGAGCTCGCTCTGTTCGCCCTTCTTCCGGACACCGGCATTCAAGTCTTCCCATGGCCTCAACTACTAGACACAAGCATATTGTCAGCTACTTTCAGTCGGTCTCGAATGTTAGGTGACACCGGCATTCCGGTCTTCCGCGGCTTCAGATTCATCGGACACGGGCATATTGCGACTACTTTGATCGGCCTCGGATGTTAGAGTGTCATCAGTCGTGGCGGGATTCTCCGCCCTCCTCTTCAGCCACATCCATTTGCACTCTTCTGGCCACGGCGGCATTTACTTCGCCTTCTTCTTTCTTCTCTTTCTTATTCTCTCTTCTTTTGTTGTTCGGATGACCCCTTCGGGTCTCACGCTGCTGGCACCTCTTGCATTGTACTGTACAGTCCCATTGACCTACTTTTGTGGTCACTTGTCGGACATTAATATAATTATCTTATCTACATCTTATGTAACGACTCAACCATTGTTCGAACCTTGCCATGTTGGACTACCCAATCCATGGTGATGGGGGTTCGTATCTAATGCCTCAAGAGGTTAGTCTCTGATGGTCGTGTGTTATATACTATTATACCAATACTCTAGAAAATATAACCACTCAACCTTCTTGCTTCACTTGTTCCCTGTGCACATCCACAAACCCTTCCATACATTTGTTCACCTGTCATGTCTTCCCATTAGTTTGAGAATGGTATGTGGTACTTACACAATAACTCGCCTTCTTGGAATCTTCTCTATTCTACATAAAATTCTTTAAAATATATCTTCATTCTTTGAATGTAGTAGTCTTCGATGGGAACCATGCTCTTTTAATCGATGCGAGATCACAAATATTTGATCCTACTTGTAGAAGCCTTATAATGAAATCCATGGACATCACCTCCCACTACTAATTCGGGATATAACATTTGGTCGAATTCTAGATATGGGACATTAATATAATTATCTTATCTACATCTTATGTACTTGAGGTCTTCTAAAATCCCATCCTATGAAATTCGAACCTGAATGCCATGTTGGAACACCAAAGAAGCTAACTCCATTTCACTCTCCAAGTCCTTCCCTTCTTTCCATTAGCGATGGTTTGATGGGGGTTCGTATCTAAGCCGGGATGTTCAACTACTTGGCTAATGGAGATTGGAGAGTCTTGATGACAACATAAAGTACATGTAATATCCCTTTGGGGGACAAAACTGTTATTAGCTCAAACCTCCAAAATAAGCAAGTCTAGTTTTTATGACGGGGAATTAATAAAGGACAGAAAATATAACCTAAGACTAGGAGATAGAGAGAGAAACTAGAAACACTCAAAAAAATTATGGGAAGTGATTTCTTGCTTCCCTTGATTTTAGAAGCCTGTGATCAAATCATCACATCTAGAATTTTTATGGCACAAAAAAACTGAAACCGTAAATTTAACTCTTAGAATACATTTGAATACTCAAAATGATCATAAAAATACCAAAATCAAATGAGTCTTCATAATTTTCCAACCATGGAAACCCTCTCAAAATTGAGAATGGAATATGTGGTAGCTTAAAACTATTGAAAATAACGGAGATTTTGGCTTTATAAATTATGCCAAATCAAAATATAAAATCAGATTTGTAATGTAAGGCACTTAAACACCATAACCTTAGTCGATCCAACTAGGAATGGCTCTAAAATAAATATTTGTAGATGATGCCTTTGATCCTCCAACACTCAAATATAAATCTTCAATAAGTCTTCATTCCAACCAAGGAAAGAGTCTTCTAACCAACCACTAGAAGGGTTTCGTAGGAAGCCACACACTTGGGTTTTCGTCAAGAGTGGAAGAACAAGGAGCAACAAGCCCAAATGCAAATAGAAAATTGTGCCAATAGATGCAAATGAGCTCTAATCTTCTCTTATAACCTCCTTTCAGCGCCAAAGCTTGGAATAGCAAGGCCGACCCCTTAAAGTATTCTTTTAATCTTTAATTGGCTTTTAAAGTGCATAAAACCCAGCCGACCTGCTAAAGGCAAACACATACTAAAAAGAAACATTAAAAATTAGAAAAACAAATACAAATAAAAGCTCAATGTCCTTTTCCAACTCCTCTACTTCTTTGCCATGGAAAAGGAATGGCAAGAAGTCCAAATTTGATCCTAAAGAGGAAAAGGGGGCATTACATTACATTTGCATTTCCCCTTTTATAAACAATCTCAAAAGTAAATGTGTGCAATCAATCAATCTATTTTTGTTGTTCATCTATAAGTGTCACTTGAGTCGACAAACATTTAAGGCTGAGGTGTTCAATCTTGGATGAGTAAGTCACTTGAGTCTAGCTTTTAGTTTCTTTAGAACTTTGCATGTAGTTACTTTTGTGTCATCTAGAGTCCTTTTACCATAGTACCTTTCTAGTAACTGTAAAACTGAATATATTTTTGAGTCTCACAGCAGTGTTCCAAACTTAAGAAACAATAGAAAAGATGTAACAAACAATGGGGGCACCTACATATCCAAGAATACATTCACAACTGTGAATTCCCTGATAAGAAGCACATAGGAAGTCAAGTGATGGCTCTCGGCATTAATAATTGTAATGTCCCTTTCGGGCTCAAATTTGAGGAATTTGGATTTTCCCCAAAACCCTAATGGAACATTGCTGGAATTTATGACAGCCACCTATAAATAACCCGATTTTTATGACAGTAATCTGATTTTATACAAAAATTAGGGCAGCAACTTGTTTTAGGTCCACAAAACCCTAAGTGACCTAGGTTAAATTCAGATTTTAGTATCTCCCACACACAAATCTTCAGAAATACATCAACAACATGAAACCCTTGATGAAATCATGCAAATAAATGCTTCAACAATAAAATACAGACTGCTGGAATTAATTAATTTCTCAAAAAAACAGCTGAAACTTCAAAAATTCATATCTTCATAAATACTTGGAGATAAAATGCAAATGATAGCTCAAAATGACCACAAAAATGGCAGCTATCAAACAAAATTAGAATCAAATTTTTCCAACCACCAAAACCCACTGAAAAGTGATTCGAAATCTCCAAATGGGTCGCCCAAGCTGAAAATGAGTGTGGCAGCCCCCAAAAAGTGTGCCCTAGCACTGATGGAAACCCTTGTTCTGAAATTTTGAATTTGAAGCTCACTTGTGACTCCCGGATGAAGCCACCAATGCAACAAATGAGGGTTTTCGTCCCCAAGTGTTGTGACTATTGAGGGTTTTCGTCCCCAATAGGATCCAATGAGGGTTTTCATCCTCAAAGGCTGAAAATGAGAGCTCAATGCTCCAATTTCCAAGAGAGAAGTATTAAAATTCACTAGATGATCCTTACAACGAGCCCCAACATTTGCTTTTATAGCCTTTCCTTGTAGGCGCTCCATATGGGACTCTTATTTCCTTTTTGACATTTACTTTTCCCACTTAAAGAGGAACAACCTCCCCTTGTTAACATTCTTCTTTTGGGTCGTTCCACTTGGGCGTTTAAAAATAATTAATTAAATGCACTTTTCCCTCTTTTAATAATTCTATTAAAATGCCAAGAATTAAAATTACTTTAGCGCTTAAAATTAAATTTTTAATTTACTTCCTTCCCTACCCTTTTAGCCAACTAAAATAATGAAAATAATCTAGGGGTCTTCTTGTTGCTTTAGTATTTAAAAATACATTTTATTTTAATAATATTATTATTAAGTTGCCCATAAATAGAGAGTTATATGGGCTCAACTTTAAAATATTATTGAGTATTTCTAATTTAGAAAAGGAGACATTACATTTATACTCAATGGGAAGGAAAAGCTAATTACATAATGACATGACATGATTAATCCAAACATAAAATGACCACTAATAGACTATGATATACTATAGGCTTATGTATGTTGTGTCTAGGTACCAAACACCCATTGGCCTAATTTTGGACATTTGTGGACATTAATATTTTCTTTCTTTCTTTCTTCACGTAGTTTTTCTGCAAGTACTGTCCTTATATTTTGCAAAAATGGTTTGCAAATGTCAAACTCTTCTTCGTAAGTTTCATCAATATCAACAATGATAAATGAATATGTAATGCAACAAATTAAGGAGTCTCACAGATCTTGTTCTGGTATTAGTTCATTTAAATGGCATAACCCACCATTAATTTGTCCTTGTTTAACTTTCTAATTTATTTTCTATATATTTTCTTCATGCCTCCAATTCATAACAAACTACCTTTAGAATCTAGATCAAACTTACTAAAGTGCATAGCTACCTTAAATTCATCCTATTGTTCATTATAACAAGGTGAAGAATGAAACATTTTCAGATTTTTTTCCAAAATACAAAACCAAGTTGACAATCTCAACACACTACATATATTCATATTCCATACATCTTCCTATATCCAAATATATTGGGAATTGTTTACGCTTACCTACTACATCCTTTTGGATGATGAAAAAAATCATCAAAGAATATAGTTGCCACCCTTGCCAACATGAACATCCTCCAAATTTACATGAATTCCTAGTGGGCTACTACAAATATGTAATGTCTGAAGATAACCCTAGTTCAAACTAATCATTTTCTTTTGTGTAAAATAATCATGCATAAACGTTTGAAACATTGGGCTGTCATTTCCACTATACACTTATTTTTCATTATTCAAAAAACCATGCCTCTTTTAAATCCAGAAAATATTTAGCAACAAATGCTCTAAAGTTTACGACTGACACAATGAAACAAGTTGCTTTGTTTCTTTTTCATTACTAACATTAGCCCACTTCATAAATTCCTCTTGCCATAGCTATCATTAAGCACAAAAAAATTGTATTAATATATTTCATAAACATTCCAAAGTATTCAAATATCATTGGTCCTTCCACAATAATACCCAATAATTCCTTAGGAATTAATCATAAACAGTATTTTTTTCTTTTCATCTATGAAAGCAACATATGCATTCATGCAAATTTTGTTGAACAAATATTATTCATCATACAAAGTTCAAAATCAATAGAACTAATTTCTTAACCCTTTTTAGTATCATAACTGAATAGTTACATGCATATGGAAAGTATATTGAGAAAATTGAATAAGGCAAGTACATCTTTAAGGAAGAATCCAAAAAATGTACAAGGACGCAATCTATATAGGTATTTGGGATTGAGCAATGCAATGCAATTTACTTGTACAACTTTATGGATCTGGTAGCATCTATAAAATGATGAGAAATTACTCCTAACTTCTAAGCCAGTCAGTAACAACTAAAACCTGCAAGAATAAACACAAATATCAAAGCTTATATATCTGACAAGTCATCATTCAAATTTATTCACAACAAGAAAAGGAAAAAAAAGCTGGATTATGTCTGAGAACCATCCATTTTCACTTACTCCATTCAAAAAAGTATAAATGTAAATTTTACTCAATTGATATCCTTGAATACATAAATTTGAAAATCTCAAACACTACATTTATACATATTTTTTGGGGGATATAATCAGCTCATTGGACAAAAACTAAATATATTGTTAGATTTGGTAGGTTAGGGACAAGTGCAAAGGGATATATGACATGCAACAAGGCTGTCCATTATGGATTTCCTTTGGAGAACAAGATGCAAGGTAGCTTTTCATGATGACTGTCAACAAATTTGTATCATCAGTGTTTTCGCATCTTACCTGCACAGAAAGAGAGCAAGTAAAAAGACATAGGGGACAAGTTCATAGCCCTCAAGACAGGTTCGGAAACAGTATTGTCCAGCTTCCTATGAACCCGTCCAAAGCAAACTGCCAGGTCTTGATATTTTCTTAGCAGCTTATCGACACTTTGTCCCACCCCTGCACACAATCTGAGAGCACTTTGTCAACCCTTTTGTCTGCATACTTTACTTCCTCTATCTAGCCCTAATTACACTTTGTCACATTCTAGTTAGGGTAAAGGTCAATATTCAAGATTTACAATAATCTCGGATTATGCAGACATGCCCTTTATTAGTTCTGAATTATTCTTATTCTTATAGGTAGACTAAGGAAAACACTTAGTTTTCATATTAAAACCACATCTTCAACATCTTGGAGTCTCTTCCAATGGCCAAAGTCACTATGGCATCTGTGAAACAATGCCACAAGCTCATTCTCATGCACAGATGTTCATGTTGTTTGTGGTTCATCGGGGGACACAAGAGCACCATAGAAAACGTATACTGGTAGTGTGCCGCATTTCACACTTCTCATAGCAATTTGACAATCTATTGCAGCAATACAAAGATATCTTTGAAGAACCCAAGCGAGTCCCCACACATTGCATGATAAAGCATCAACTAAATTTGGTTCTAAGTTTTCGCTTCCAAACAACTCATTGTACCACATGCATTTACAAGAATTACAAGATTTGATAACAAATTCAAGACCTTATCGATCAAGGCAAGATAAAGCCAAGCTATTCTACTTGTGGCAGCCCCATATTCCTCGCACCAAAGAAAAATAGCTCATAGTGATTATGCATCGCCTATCGCACATCCAACAAGATAAAGGTGAAGAATCAATATCCACTATTGTAGAATCTAGATTGATGACCTACTAAACCAGCTTCTAGATGCACAATACCTCATCAAGATTGACCAATGTTGCTAGAAAGCACCTAAGGACCCTTGTACCTACCTACCGAAAATGGTACGGAAACGCTCTAGAAATGCCACCCAATCTTAGGCCCATATGGGAAATGGTATGGAAATGGCTCTTTCGTTTCTATACCATTTTCAGCACATACCCAAGCATTTCCAGTCGTTTTCCGCAGCACAAATACTTCAAAAAACCACCTAAAATCAGGTTATTGTCACGGTCAATTCCATCCTAAATATGTTTTGAAGATAGCATCCAAGACTGGGGGTAGGAATTGTTGATTATGCCTTTCAGTCTACTCAATGCATGAGCAACATTCATGTGCACTGTTGAATGATATACTAGAGCCCTTACCAGCCCTATCATCATAAACTTGGATGATATTCTAACTTTTGCAATACTTACGAGGAGCATGTGATGCACATCCTAGGCTCATTGCACCAACACATGCTTAAACACAACTTAAGCATGTGTACATTAAAGGTCACGCAAATCCAATACCTAGGCTGAACATTATTGAATGTGCAAGCATACATGTCAATCCATGAACAATTAAGGTAAATCCCAAATTGACCAACTAAAGAAAATCTCGAGAACTCTAGAGTTTTCTTAGACTTGCTAATTTGTATCACAACTTTGTCCTTGGATTCTCAGAAATATCCTACATACTCAATCAGCTCATGCATGTCAAAGTTGCATTCTAGTGGACACCCACACACAACATGCATTTGAGAAGCTCGAGCAATGCCTTTGTGCCATGCTAGTCTTGACAATGAACAAGATTGTCCAACACTTCGAGATCACTCAAGAAAATTCGGTCACATATCACCAAGAACATACATTGACATAGTTCAAACGCCAACTTAAGCAAGTGAACATTTGACTTCATTTAAATCCAATACCTAGGCACATTTTTTACCACATAGGCATACATGTAGGTCCAAAAAGATCAAGGTGATAACAAATTTTCCAATTCGGCTCAATCTCACAAAACCGAAGCTTTCTTGGGCTTTCAAATTTCTACAAAAGGTCATCCTTCGATTCTCACACATATCATGGTTATTGATCATATATTGCGCACCAAAGTTGCATTCTAGTGGACACGTGTGCAACAACACCCATTAAGGATCTCAAGCAACGCCTTTTCGCTATACTAGCCTTGGCCATACCAAACATTTTCTAACCTTTGAAATTGAAATTCATCCATCTTATTATGCACTCAATGCACTACTCACCAACATGGATATCAAACTCATATCACTCGAAACATTCAACGACATGGTTCAGCACTTCTCCACCTATGAGAAATATTTACACGGCATTGTATTACTAGTCAAAATGGCGAGACTTCATTGTGGGTAACGAGACTACGATTCACTCAAATCATAAGCCGCTTTGGTTCAAGCATACAAAGTAAGCCGGAGAGTGCATGCCACATGAAGTGGATGACATACTTGCAATAAGTCCATCTAGTAACCAAGCATGAGAAAGGCAAGGATAATGATGAATAGATTTCCTTAGCTACACTCCTATCTGAGGCACTCATCGCAGTTATTGACGCTTGCGGATACTGACTTCTTTGACTAGTTATCTCTCTATTAAACAAATTCAGATTTTGCGCAAGCCTATACCACTCTCAAGCCGGCGAACAAATTTCCAATTTCTAGTTTCTCAACCAACTTCTACAAGCTCAAGCATCTTGATGTTCTTGTCGGGGCACCGCTAAAGATTCGTCTAGGGGCTCCTTGCTCTAAAAATATGGGACACTTCAAGATTACCAAAACATTGGCAACACTCAATAACATGTATTATGATCTCACATGCACAAAGCCAAAGCACCAAATCAAATCTTACCTTCCTTCTTCTATCACCAAACCAATGAATGAGAATTTTGGGCTCTACACACATTTACCAATTCCATCAAAGCCATAGATTTCTATCACTTGTGGATTTTTGTATGGACTACCTACGACAAAGCACTAGAATAATTGTGCATTTATTGTAGTGGATAAAATTTCAAAGATGGATGTCATGGTTTTGTGCTTCACTCATTTTGGGTTCACTTTGTATTACCTTCATTGATCCTATCTAATTGCAATGCAAGGTTCATATGCTCTTTTGGCATGCCTTGTGGGAGATGTTGGATACACAATTGGACAGATTTACAAAATTACATCCTCAAATAGATGGGCCAACAAGAGTTATAAATCACACTCATGTCCATTTTTTGTGCATGTGCAACAATGCACATGCACGCACCCTATATTCAACATGTCTAAGCATATTTCTTCATACATCTACAGTGAATTAGTTTATTTGTGAGATGTTTGGGTTCCAATCAAATACACCCTTGACATATCCTACCATGTGCCATTAGGGACAAAGTCGCACTCACATGACAAGTGGACAAAGCACAAACTTTTCTGCAGGGCCTCCAATAAATTCACCAATAGGTCCAGCAAATATTCTCATGCCAATAACAGAAGTACAGCAAGCATCGTGATGCCCAATAAACCTCATGATGTCAAGGTGGGTGATAAGGTATTGAATTTCAAAAAAGAATGCTTTGAATGTATGCATAGAAAGATCAAGCATTTGCCCCATGGTACGTAAACTATAGTATGTGCAGTTGAAAAGAACATTTTTGTCCTTGATTTTCCACAATAGTTGGGTCTTTCATCCAATATTGTTTTTAACAAAACCAGCAGAAGATTATATTAGATGGGAATCAAAATTACATATTTGACTATGCCAAGCCTAAAAGCTATTTGCCCAAGCTTGAGCATTATACAAAAGAAGAGCTGAAGAAATAATCATGATTGGGAATCAAGATTTAGAATACATCGATGTCCTCTTGGAGCTTGTTGGACCACCATGTAGGAGGCATGCCATAACAAAGAAGATCCTTGTTATCTAAGGCCCAGTTCACCAACCCATCAACAACTTTATTTCTTGCACGGGGAATGTGGTGTACTTGAACCTCTTGAAATTTCTGCTTCGATTCTTTTATCTTCCATACCTCTTTAGCAATTCGCCAATTGGGAGAAGAGTCAATTCTATAATTGGATAACAAATTCATAATGATTTGGGAGTCGATTCAATTTGAATTTTTTGCCATCCAATTTTTAGAGCCTCTTGCATGCCTTTATGGACTGCTTTCACCTCCGCAAAATTATTGGTAGTAGTACCCAAATTCTCTGCAAAAAAGAACTGCACATCACCTTCATTGTCTCTACCAATGCCCCCTATAGCAGCTCTTCCTGGATTCCCTCTAGAAGCTCCATCTGTATTCAATTTTCCATAACCCAAAGGAGGTCTTTTCCATTGACTTTCTCTTATGGCCCTATTTTTAATTTTGCAACCGGGAAGAGTAACATCCCTAGGATCCAGAGATAACTGATTGCAAATATACTCCCACTCTGGGGACAGAGTATGGGGCAAAGATATTTTGTGTTTTAAACTTTCAGCTATGTTAATTTTAGTTTTCTCCTAGATAAAAGAACTCTCTCTACTAATTTGCTAGAAAATTCTTCTATTTCTTTCTTTCCAAATATTCCATAGAGTAAGAGAGATGCCATTCCAAAGCACGGAAGAAGATTTTGGCCTTTAGGAAGATTCCTCTACCAGGCTTTGAAAGTCTCCTCTAGGGACCCAAAGTTATTCCAATGCAAATTAAACAAAGAAGAGAGATGTTGCCATATAGGAATAACCCAAGGACAAAGGAAAAAAAGATGTGAAGAAGATTCTTCATCCTGTAAACACAAAGTGCATCTGAAAGGGCCATACATACCTCTCTTCAAAAGACGGTCCCCTATTAGAACTCTTCTATGAATAAGGAGCCAAACAAAAAAACTAACTTTAGGCCACATACTTGGCTGCCATAAGTGTTTAAAGAGAAACCGAAGTGGATGAGGATTATCTACCATCAAGGAGGCATAACCAGTAGATACTGAATAATTACCAGAAGCATCCTGTCCCCATCCCACTTATTTGGTAATGGTGAAGAAGAAAGAGGGCGAGCCTGCAAGACATTGTGTGAAGCAAAGTCTGATCATCATGACCATTGCAATGGGCCATTCAGAAACGGGAATCCAATCTTTTCCACTCTCCCAAGGATGACAAACAATTTTACCATAGTGGGCTACCTTAACCCAACCTATGTCCTGCATTTGCTCCATAATAGGCTTGAGCTGAGGAAATTGGAGAATGAGAGGGGGCTGACCATCCCCCTTAAGCCATATTCTCTGCCTTTTCTTAAACTAGTGGCGACTCGACATTCTTTAGGTTTAAATACGAGACATTTGCAAACAACAACAAAGGCACACATTAGTTGATCAAGGTGATCAAGGAAAGACAATACATTGATTACGCTAAGTGGTGCAAACTATGACCTTCAGCAACTCTAGGTTTAGTTTCCTGACTAACTAAAGATGAGATGGATACCATTGCTTCAAAAGAAAGGGTGAATAATCCGAGCATAGCCACATCAATCCCAACTCACTTTGGTAGCCTTGGACACTCTTTACAACTCCACACAACTTCACACTATGCCACATGGAAATCAACATGGCTCCAAGCCACATAGACATTAGGGCCAACTTTCATGATGTTAGACTTTTGCACCATCACCTAACACTTCAAAGCGCCTCTTCATGACACCCAATATGAATGGAGCACCACGAGTTTCTGCATAGCCACGAATCATGCTGCAAAAGCATGACACAATCCCAAATCCTCAAACCATGTGAACCCTAAATGCCATGTCGCATCATGTAACATCACACTTTTGGGTCTCATGCCACATCAATAGACTCGCCATGACACCACGCACACATGGAAGCCGATCCAACACATCTACAAGGTGAACCTTCATTTGTTATGAAAGTTAAACCATTTTGTAATTGTCTTCTTTTGTAACTATTTGCTTGTAATTCTATAAATGTAACCTTTCGACCCCAAGGTCGATCACAACGAAGTCATATTCATTCATGCACTCTGCATTCCAATCTAGACAAATCAATTTGCAAGTGTTTCACTCTTTTTTGATCACAGGAATCTTCATTCCCGTCCTTTTCAATGTTCATCCACATGTGCACTATACTTGTTCATTTCATTTGAATAAAAGACCACTAATTTTCTATTTGTCTTGAAGTTTGGAAGTCTGCTCCCTTTTGTTTTCTACTGCTTGTTCATATCGTAACTCGATAGCTTACCAGCTACTTTGTGTGTATCCTTTTCTTAATTCTTTGCTAGTTCAAAGAGAGCGTATCAGCTCTCTTTAAATAAAAAGAACACTGTGATTGACTGTTGTATTAATCTCTCCATGTTTTGGACTTTGACTTCATTTAACCTCTCTTCCAAGTGAATAAAAGAGCATTATTTTGCTATTTATTTGTCTTCTGAAGTTTGAAAGTTTACTTCCTTTTGTTTTCTATTGCATGTTCATATTGTAACTCAATAGCTTACCAGCTACTTTGTGTGCATCCTTTTCTTAATTCTTGCTAGTTCAAAGAGACATTCGACTCTCTTTAAATAAAAGCGAACACTGTGATTGACTGTCTTTCTATTAATCTCTCCATGTTTTGGACTTTGGCTTCATTTAACCTCTCTTCCAAGTGAATGTTAATTGCCCATCCATGATGATATTGGGTACAATGGGTATAGCAGATATGATTTGTGCCATGAAATGGTGAGCCTAATCATCAAGGAAATGGCAGCAATGAATGTCAAATAGCCCATTGAGAACTGCCACAACAGGTTTCTGATGGCCCTATTTCAGTCCCCACCATGATAGTTCAATCAAAATACTTATTCATCATTTCTCCTGTAGTGCATGTATGGTGGGGTTACAGTAAATCCCTAACCATATATCGAAAAGATTTGTGCTTTGATATAAATTAATTTGGAGGTGTGGAGAAGGAAAACCCAGCATGAATGAATACACATAAAGTAGGAGCATCCTTCAATATCCCCTAATAGAGAATCCAGTTGAACCATTTACACGTGAGGGAAAAATCAAGTCAAATAATGCCAGCGGATCATATTTTTTAATCAATTACCATCATAAATAGAGAGAGTGAATTATATGATTTATGAGGAATGTAAACAGAAACAAAATGCTTGCTTGCATATACATATATAAAACAATCAAGTGTAGCTTACTATCCAAAAAAGACATTATCTTAGATTTCTCTATATGAGATAAAAAATGATTGACAAAAACTTTTGATAAACTAGAACAGTGATCAGCTTTTTGAGAACAGATTAAACTGTTAGACAAATTTATACCTTCAAACTTGTATTATCACTGACTGCATGATTGTAGAACTCCGTAAAAGGTATCAAATTTTCCAACGTGTTGGCTTCATTCAAAATTGACAACACCTAGAAAATATAGGTTAGAAAGAGCAACAGACAAATAATGTGCATTAAATGCAAAAAGACTTGAGTGTATAAATTTGTGGGTTTTCAAAGGGATCCAACCTTTACTGCTGAAGCAATATCACGAGGCAACTCTCCCCTTGCACCCAACACATCCTTTCTAAAAATGAAGCAAAGCATTTACCCAACAGAATAAACCATCATACTCGTGTAAATTGATTTGGTTTACAAATATAGAAGTCAGAGAAGAAAACAATTGTCGAATAGGGAACTAAAAACCTGTTAGAGATGTATTTCTGAACACTTCTCACAAACCGCCCACCAAAGATATCTTTTGGGTAAGTCCTTAACCATTGCACCATGTTCTGCAATGATTCAGGAACCATTCTTAATAAACAAATTATCTCAAGTCTTTCATGTAAAGTATCCCTTCAGAATATTGCAAAGAGGATGACAAGAAGCTGCAATACTAACTCAGTAATAAAGTGGAGAACCTGTGAAGCAATTTTATTAAAAATGCAACAAATTTTAACAAGTAAGATTCTTCAAGAAAGAAGATTATTGGTATTAAAAGTGAATAGTGTAAGGCAAGTACAAAACAGTAGAAGAAACATGCTAGCTAAGAACGGAGGAGACACAGTGAGAAAGAACTCCTTCCATGACAAATCACCCAAATTTCAAAGACCTGACACATAGAAAGTCTATACTGTTAAGGACTACCAAAAGATATTTCAATCAACAGGGTTGTGATGCCAAATCCCAAGGATGTTTTTATCCCAGCTGCAAACTGGCAGATTCTAAAAAAGAATATAAAAATTGCAACTTTTATCCAAGAACTGCTTTCATGACAAAGCAGACATATTTCAAGCTATGACACATAAAAATTCTACACTGTCAAGGACTACACAAATATTTTCAACCAATACTGGGGTTGCAATGCCAATAGAATGTTCCTAAGCATTATGTTCTCAACCTCACTCAGCTGTAGTCGCTACTTTCTGGCAGATCTCTCCCTATAACCCTTGCAGAATTTGAATTTCCACATGGTAACGAACAGCCAGTTGAACAAGTCTTAATCTTCTAATACCCATCATATGCCTAGCATAATTCTCCATTATAGAAAGAAACATAGCACGGCACTTCTCATAATAGAATTTTTAAGCCCCACAATTTGTTTGATGGAATAATCAACTTGGGAATCAAGCAGAATTTTGATAATGTGTCATCAATTTCGATCTTGAAGGGTAAAAAAGTGAGGGAGAGGCCAGAGATAGATAGATACAGGAACCATCTTCAGCACAGTTGATTCTTCTATGTCAAGGTTGAGATTCTTTGTTACCAAGACAACCATGTTGGGACACACCTTAGTTGCTTCTTATCTTCTCTAAGATTGCTTGACAAGATTTATAGCTTAGATGAATATAAATATTGTGGGATGCAGGGACACTCCTCCTAAACATGAATATAATTTCTTTCTTCTGTTCTTTTCGTTAATAGAAGCTTGATCTCCATCAGCCCCCTTCTATTTCCTTGATTGGAACTTCCTTTTAATGAGTGGGACTCCAATTTCACAGTTTTGGGTATTAAATGACTTTCTCTATACCATAGCCACGAGGCTCAGAATCTGTGAATACTCCGTAATTTTTTTATTTGAACTGAAGCCCGGCAATGTTTTATAAAATATAATATATAAAGGCTTGTATTTAAGAGTTTTTAAAACTATTAATTGCTTTTCTGTTTTCTTGGGCAGACTCAGCAAGTACTCGCTGAGACTTATTTGGCTCATAGCTCTGCAAGTATTTGCTGAGTCTCATCAATATGGTCTATACTAACTTATCTAGGGTTTATCCATTTTGGTTTTAACCCCTTTTATCAGGATCTTTTTCTGTTTTAGCCTGTGCTACCGGGTTCTGCAGGTACCCATCCAACCCAGGTCCTGGTTGGGATTCGGTTCAATCCGGATACACCCCAGCCGGCCCAGGGTCTGTGCGGGGGGGAACCCACCAGCTTTTGCACTTTTTTACTGCAAAAGCAATCAAAATACTGATTTAAAACACTTAAAACAAAACAAAAAACAAAACAAAGTTTAAAGAGTCTGCAAAAACCTATAACTAGAAACCCTACAAAATAATGGAACCTACATAGCATAGTTAGTGGGAGAAGCAGTGGTACTATTTGTGATTCTAATGAAGCGCATGATCATGTCGATGTCCTTGATGAAGAGCAATATGACAATTTACGTTGAGTTACATGTTCAATATATAGTTTGATCACTGTCTATTTTCATTTATCAACCTATAACTAGAAACCCTACAAAATAATGGAACCTAATTAGCATAGTTAGTGGGAGTAATGTTTTGTGGTAATTTTTGTGATTCTATGCATATCATGTCGATGTTTGATGAAGGCAATATGACAATTTTATTGAGTTACATGTTCATATATATAGTTTGATCACTTTCTATTTTCATTTATCATGGCATTTGGCATTGAATTATCAATTAGCAGTAAATTGTAATGTTTTAAGTTAATTTTATTGATTCTATGCATATTGTGGTTAATTTTTGCCTCTTTGGCTATATGAATTTTTATATTTCTACCATTACATATATTTTTTTTGACTGTACCCAGCCTTATCGAACCCACACAAAAAGCAATCGGAGTGCATCACCCTTTTCACTCACACAACCATTTGAGCTTGCATTGCTTGTGTTGAGTGGATTTTGGAGCGAATTCGAAGAGAGAATTTGGAGAATTGCATTTGGAGGTAGGTTTTTTTTTTTAATTCTTTCAAGTTTTTTCAAATTTTGTGTATATTATTTATGTTTTATAGATTCATATTGTAATTCTAAATACATGTAATGTAAAATCGAATGCTTGTAATTTTTTTATACTCATTTGCAGCCAGAGGTATGTATTTTTTTTTACGCAAATTCATTCTAAACTAGTTAAATTTTATGTATGTGTATTGTAATCGATTCGTTTTGTAATTCTAAATACATGTAATGTAAAATCGAATGCTTGTAATTTTTTTATAGTCATTTGCAGCTAGAGGTATGTATTTTTTTTTTACGCAAATTTGTTATTCAAGCATTTTTTTTAAAATTTAATTAAGCTTACGTTTTCTAATTTTTTAAATGTGCATTGTGTTGCAGATTAGAGCTTAACAATGGCATCAAGCTCGGCATCAAGTTCGGCATCTAGGGCATCGAAGTCAACATCACTAGTAGGACCGTTCCTGCGAATGCCCGTACCAAAGCATGGAAGTATGGTGTACGTGGAGGTGGTGAAAATGAAGTTATTTGCAATTTTTATGTAGAAAAAATGTTTGGAGGCATCAATCATTTGAAATATCACCTTTCATCTATTGTTTGCCGAGATGTTGCGGTTTGCCCCAACGTGACGGAAGAGGCAAAGCGAGAGATGAGAGCGAGAGTGAGAGAGCTAGAGGAGAAGAAACTAGAGAGGGAAAGGGTGCAGGCAGCCATAGCACAAGCTATTAGACCTGGGGCTGCAATGACAGAGGATTTAGAGGATGATGCGGCAACAATTGTGGGCTCTACTCGTGGTCCACGCATACGAAGCGGAAGAGCCGGAAGAGGTGCATCTTCATCGAGTTCGAGCAAAGGCATACAAAGCTTTTTTTGTGCAAGGAACACACATGGAGCACAACCTTCATTGGAAGGTACAACTTGGAACAAAGATATGCATGAGGAAGCGGATAAAGCTTGTGCAAATTTTGGTACTACAACAACTTGCCATTCAATGTGGCAAAGAGCCCATACTGGGAGTACTTGGTGACAACGTTGACAGTTGCAGGGAAAGGGTACAAGGCACCCTCTCCAAAAGATTTGAGTGGGAAATTGCTTGAGGGTGCAGTTGCAGATGCCACTACCATTCTAGAAGAGCAAAAGAAACAATGGCAAAAATTTGGATGCACCATTCTTTCAGATGGGTGGACGGATGGAAGGAACCGCACCCTCGTTAATTTTTTAGCGGCTTCAAACGGTGAGATGGTGTTTTTGAAGTCTATTGATGCCTCTAACATAGTAAAAAATGCAGAGAATTTGAGTGTTATGTTAGAGATGGTTGTATTAGAGGTTGGTGTACAGAATGTTGTGCAAGTTGTCACAGACAATGCAGCAACATATGTGGCGGTTGGGAGACTACTGCAGGAGAGACATCCATCACTCTTTTGGACTCCTTGTGCAACTCATTGCCTTGACCTTCTTTTGGAGGACATAGGCAAAATTGATTGGGTGAGGCCGGTTGTAGAAGATGCAAAAAACATAACAAAGTACATATACAATCACCCTTGGGTTCTGAGCTTGATGAGAGAACACACAAAGGGGAAAGAACTTGTTCGAGCCGGTGTCACAAGGTTTGCAACTAACTTCTTGACGTTGCAAAGTATTTCTAGTTTGTTGACACCTTTGAAACAAATGTTTGTGAGTCAAGCATGGCTAGACTCACAATATTCAAAGAAAGCTGACGGAGAGAGGGTTGCAAAGATAGTTTTTGATGATATCTTTGCAAAGAGAGCTATAGAGATCATCAAGGTAATTTCAAACTTCGATTTATATTTCATTCCTTTATTTTAATTTGTTAAATTATAAATATATTGTTTTCACTTTTTTACTTTATTTGTATTGTAAGTTTGTAACCTTACATTTTAATTTGTGTGTAGGTGTCAGAGCCGTTGGTGAGGGTTTTGCGTTTGGTTGATGGGGAGCAAAACCCCATGGGGTTTATTTATGAGGCCATGGATAGGGCCAAAGAGTCTATCCAAAACTATTATAGGGGGGATATCGTCAGATATGGTCCCTTTTGGGAGATTATTGATCGGAGGTGGAACAATCAACTCCACCAACCTATTCATGCAGCGGGGTACTACCTCAACCCCAAGTATTTCTTCTCAACTGACTTCACAGATGTGAACGGAGAGGTTATGGAGGGCCTTTCAACATGTATTGAGAGGATGATACCAGATGTTGAGACGAGGGACCTCGTCATTTTAGAGCTGCAGAGTTACAAACATGCTAGGGGGAGGCTCTTTTCTTCGGTGCTAGCTATTCGAGGGAGAGCCACACAGATCACCAAGTAATAAAAATTAGAATGTTTACCAAGTTACTTATTAGTTACAGATTTGATTTTATTAATTACTTATAAATTTTTGATTATCTTGTTTGTAGGTTCTTGGTGGGAGGATTGGGGAGGGAATACCCCGCATCTTCAAAAGCTAGCCCTCAGAATTCTATCTCAACCTTGTAGCGCTTTTAGATGTGAACGCAACTAGAGTTTGTTTGAGGCCATTCACACGAAGAAGCGCAACAAGTTGAGTCAAAAACGGCTCAACGACTTGGTTTTTGTGCAATACAATCTCGGCTTCGCACAAGAAAAGTGGAGGCCACATCAGAGGAGCTATTGATTTGGATGAGATAGATCCATACAGCGAGTGGACTGGGCGAGAAGAGAAAACCCTGCGTTCACGAGAGGACGAGAGAGCTTTGCTTCTGAGAGAGGAAGCTATGGAGGAGAAGCACTAGCAGTAGGACTCGAGGAGATATTGGATTGGATGACATCTTTGGAGGTGATCTCTCGACACATGCGGACTAGAGAGGAGCCACCCCACCACCATCTACTTCCGGGATCGAGGAAAAGTCGCTGACCTTTAGGAGGAGGAGAGGAGACATGAAATTTATGAGTGTGGGGACTAGTAGAGGCACTAGACCCTCTCCCAATATTTCTCTAGATTGGGGAAGAGGAAAATGTAACTTATTGTATATTGTAACTTGCATAGATATGAAATTTATGATGATATTTTTCAATGTCAATCATCATAAATTCATATTACTTAAAGAAATCGAGCATTTTTGTTGTATTCGCATGATGATGCGATTTTGTATTGTATTTGTATTCAAATCTAATAGAAAACACTTCTCCAACATTTTATGGGCTCATTTGATACATTTTGTAGCTATGTGTTGCTTAAAATTTATGTTTTTAAAGAAAATTTCTCTATTAACACTTAGATCTATAAGCCATTCTTGTTAGATCAGTTGTATTTTCTATGTATCATTCTAGTAACTAGTTTGATGCAAGAAAGCTGATTTTATGCCTAGAGAAAGAAATCTTGAATGCAAGTAAGGTGATATGTAAACTAAAAATGCTTGGAGTCTCAGTTTGCAAGAATTACACTCTTCACAGATGATGGTATACAGACAAACAATGAAAATAGTTTTTGAAACCTTATCTCCCATGTTTTGTGACAAAATGAAGAAATTTTATTAAAGAGTAAACAATATAATTTCACACTGTACTAACTGGAAAAAAAGCAATGGTAAATTAAACCTCACTTGAATGGGTACATTGTTTCAAGGCTCACTCCATAGCTTTCATCCGTTAAGTGAAACAATATTTTAAAAAGTAAAATACAGATAATTGAACGGTTACTTGATTATAGTAATTGAAATTTACTACTGTCAAGGAAACCAAAAATACTGGTTTCCTTATAAGGTTTTGAATTAATCTCCTCAAATTTAATAAATAGGAAATAGCTCCAGAAGTACTCATTTTTTGCCTCTAAAATTTCTAAATAATGCATAAACAGAAAGTTTAAATGCAGTGACTATTACTTCCTGTCATGGCATTCAAAGAAAAGTACTAAAACTGTTTTTACTTGCATATGCATTATTGTCGGATAAAAACTATAATACTAATGACTTTCATCAAACCATTCATGACATTACTACACTTCCTTATTTTGCATTGAAACCAAACCATGTTGAGCATAACAAGTAAAAATCAAACAGAACATGGACATCAAATAATTGTTACCCTTTTTCACCTATGAGTGGACTCTGAAGAATGATCAGCAATACCTGTTTCAAGTGACAAACACATCATCACATACTAATTTTGAGAACAATCAGACGCGACAATGTCAAGATGAACTTTGAGCAGGCTTACAAAATAATGAGGAGAAACAATCTCAATCTACAAAAATAATACAAGAATTCTTGAAAGAAATCAACTGAAAATAGCCAAAAATGGAAGCCATAAGGGTATCTCTGAAAATAATGAATCTAATAAATTCATACTGAAGAATCAGTGGGTCAACCCATGACAATAAAGAATGTGCAACTAATCAAATTATTCTGAGTATCTACGGACTTTATTACCTGAAGACTCTTTGAGCAGAAGATCTCTATATTTTGTTTGATTGCAAAGCATAGGACAGCAACAAAAAATCACAACCAAAAACATCACACATAGAAATTACCTAACACAAATCAACAAAACAAAACTTGCCTCTTACCACTAACCAGGAATAACAAGAAGGAACTCTCTCTTTGGAAAGGGTAGAATCACACCTCTTTATTGGTCTTCACATTAACTTACATTGATTTGGTGAAACATTGTAAAATCTTCTGGATATCTTATGTCTCTGAAGTTTCACATAAATTTAGAATAAAATAAATGCCAAATGTTGGCCAATAAAAATTTATCCTATCGCAAATGAAATTCGACTACCCTATCTTTTCGTAAAATAATGGGTCGTTTTGTGTTTTTATTGCCAGAAAGTTCTTGTATTGCGTCAAGATATTCCCAAAGAGCCATATTAGCCATTTTTCGCCAAATACCCAGATGCCCAAAATTGTTATATTATGTCGTCGGGATTTGTCTGCGGGAAATTTGTATTTAATTATTTTGAGCCCGTTTGAGGCAATTTGCGCTCCGATTTAACTCTGTTGTGATCGTACATATCATTATTCCTATATACCAGTAGGGTTTTAACTAGGAATGAGTTTTGCACTTTATTTGTGACTTTTGGCAACTTTTTGTGTTTTTGTGTTTTCCGTTTCGTTTTCTGTGAAATTTCTCTAGATCAATTCCTTTGCCGGTTTGGCCTGATTCTTGGCTGGAGTAATTGGAGATCATACGCACGTTGTGCGGAAGGAAGTCGCCATCGGAGTGCAGTTCTTTAGGAAAAGGAAAGTCGTGCACCAAAAAAAGCCTCTTTAGGCTGGCCGCATTTTTGGAAAAAGAAGAATTGAAGTGGATCATGGGAAAATTAGAAAGCGGAGCGGTGGGAATTTTGTACTACCCTAGCAGGTACTTTTTCCCATGAAAGCAACGCCACTTAAGTGATAATGGGAAAATTAGAGGCAGCAGGCAGGCGGGAATTTCTTACCTGCCTTGCAGAGTAAAAATTCCCATTGTGGAATAAAAGAAATATCACTTAAGTGAATCATGGGATTTTATTGCCTGCCTTGCAGGGTAAATAATCCCATTATGAAAGTCAAGTGACTTAAGTGAATCATGGGATTTTCAGGGCTGCCTTGCAGGGTAAAAATCCCATTGTCATGTGTTTCTTAAAAATAGAATTCTTTATGTCAAAAAGTGCGCCCCCTTTGGAGAAGTAAAGGCAGCCTTTAAATTGATTAATTTAATTAATTATTCACCCAAAATAGGCGCCCAGGCTTGTGGAAAAGTCAACAAAGGCAAAGGACAAAAGGTGGTTGAAAATAGATTGTTCTAAAATTAAATAAATTAATTTATTTAATGGCAGCCCCTTTATGTCAAAAAGTGCGCCCCTTTTGGGAGAGAAATAATACTTTTTAAAGTATTAAATGATTAAATTAATTCCTATTTTCAGTGGCTAAGGTCAAAGCATACTGTGAGGCTTGAGTTAAGTGGAAGCAGAAGTCTAAAATTAAATAAATTTAATTTATTTAATGGCAGCCATAAACATGCACAAAATAGGCGCCCCATTTGAAGAGTGAAGCTCATTAATTAATTAATTAATTGTCAGTAATAGCAAAGGCATTAATTAATTATAGAATCACAAGGGTTATATAAGCAGGGGCTGCCATAAGGATGAATTAATTAATTCACAGGTAAAGAAGTGCAGCCCAGAGGAAAAGTGCGCCCCATTTGAAGAGGATTTTTGCTCAAAAGAAGGTGAAATCAAGGCTAAAAGCTTCCAATTTTGGCGCACAGGTTGAAGGAAGTTGATTTGTGTCTGGATAATTGTTTGCATAAGTGATACAGGTGCTCAGGTGAAGTTGGAAAAATTCATGCTCACTTTGCATGCAAATAAAACATCAATTTTTGGGGCAGCAGGCTTGAATTATGCAGATTTTTATGATTAAAATCCACTGTTCATGTTCGGTTGCCATCTTTATGAATTAATTGCAGGAATTCATTACGGGTGCTTTCTGAAAAGAAAAGGAGCTTTAATCAATGTCGATACATTGAATATATCCTCGAATCGAAGAATTATCGAGATCTGCACGGTTTTGAAGAATTCGGACAAATAAGAAGAAAAAGAATTATTGAGACAAAGATAGACAAAGCCATGGCAAAGAGGGATGAAAAAGAAAGCTGTGAGTCATGCATCACTTCCAATTTGCGAGACATAGGAGACACGAGATCTAGGTCGGAACCTCTTCCGAATTGATTGATAGATCCAGAGCGGGAAAGACTTCACTCATGCGTGCGTTAAAAGCAGTGGAATTATTTGCGAGCCTTTGCCTTTCCATACGGCCCGATTGCGAGTTCGTTATGGAGTGTGCTAGTCTTACCATCCTTCATCGAGATCGGTGCGAGATCTTTACGGGGAAAACAATAATTCGGTTGGACGAGTTCATCAATTATTGTTTGAAGATTCGGCTCGAAAGGTGGTGACTTCCATTAGCATTCAGGATGCGGCGAGGTGGGAGAAGCATAGAGTTGATTGCGTGAACATAATGAACAACAGATACATGAAGAAGCCCAGATCTCCTTCTAAGTTCCCAAGAACTCTTCCAGCGGTCCAATCTGGTGCAGGAGGTAGATGATATTGCCAAATTGTTATGCAGGATAAATGGCGAGGCGAATGCTCACACTTTCCGTACATGGATGTATGCTTTCATCAGGACCATTGAAGTCAACAAGGTTGATTCCATAATCAATTGGTCGGAAATCATTAGCGACAACATTGGTGAGCAACTCGGAACGTGAAGCGTACTTTCAACTTCAAAATGACTTCTACTTGGTGTATCGTTGCTGGCTTCACAAGGCATCTTCTCAATTTGGATAGATGTGGCGTTCTTTCTAAGGACCCCATTTTGAGTGCTACCACGACTGACTACTTTGTACTGCGTGCGAGAAAGATTTCAAAGTGGTCGATGATGGATTCTTCTACGAATTCATTTGCAGAGGCTAGACGAGGGACCTAAAGGCCAACGCGGGTGAGCGAGGAAGCGTGGGAAGTTTGTATCAAAATTGGCGATCTATTCATTCGGTTTTGCAGATTTCACATACCTCGGGGTTTGGCTTTTACGGAGAACCGGTTAAGTTTGCCCGGATATCGAATGATAGATTGATCACCATGGGGTGAGCGAGACAACTTGTGGAGATACACGACCTTGATCGAAAGCGGCACAAGTCTACGGGCTTCTTCTCGATCACTGTGGGACATTATAGCTGCCAGAGCATTCATAGAGCTCGAGGATGGAGACGGAGATGTTATCAGAGTATGAGCAAGAGTTCTTTCGGACGGTTGAACTTGATCCATTTGGAGTAGCGGGAAGGCGATCTCGGGAGTACGCACATGTGCCTTCATTAGAGGATTTGGATGAAGTGCAAAAGTGAGTACGAGGTTAGAAAGAAGGATTTCAGCGGAGGCTATCAACACGGCAAGTGTTCGACTTTGGACTAGCACGGATACCTGCGGATCTTAAAGATGATGGGAATGTGTTACTTGACGCTTACCATCAAATGGGAGGAGATAGAGCCGTACTTCAGGATAACGTAGGGGGCTGCCATACGATTGAAGAAAGGTCTGGCGCTGTTTTGGTGAATACTTCAAACTGGTTGCTGATGAAGGGATACTGCCTTGATGAAGCACTGATGAATCAAATCACGGGCAACTTCGGCACAGGAGATTCCCTCAAGAGGAAGCACGGAGGAGAAAGCGCGAGAAGGTCGAGAAGATGAAAGTACACAGAAGATCTCAATCAAAAGAGAAGATCACTTCCCACGGCCATGACTTTAGTTTCGGCTTCTCCGGCATCCGAGTACTTCACCATTGTTGCACCTCGGCGAGGACACTTCCATGCCTCCACTGAATCCGGTGACATTCATCTTCTCTCCTCAGCCACTCCGTTAGCACCTTTGTTCGAGGAAGAGGCGTTGAAGGCTGAGATGGCGAGTTGAAAGAGCTTTGTCCTTGGATGATTCAGAAGATGGCAGCCATAACACTGTAGCACTTTCTGATGGAGAGGAAACAGAGCGGGAGATAGTAGTGCACTCAGCGACTTCTCATTCTCAGAAGTAACTTCTCGAGAATGGTTGGCTCCATGATTGGTTCGAGAAGCTAGAGTGGAATGAACTTGGAGAACACGACTTGCAGCTACTCGGAGTCTAGGCGGAAAAGACGAGAAGACCTAAAGTTGCTAAGGTAACTTGAGGTTGATCATCGAGAGTCGGGGGAGAAGTTTCTTTGAGATGTCGGTTCGGCGGAAGGAAAAGAAGGAAGATGAGCTCACGGCGAGAAGATGCTAATGATGGCAGAGTACCCATCGGTCGAAGCCACCACGAAGGATTGAAGCGAGGATACACTGAGACATTGATAGATGCTCTATTCCTTAGGAAGCAGCGAGAGAAAAGGCGGAGAAAGCGAGCTTGAAGCAAGTATCTCGGTTGTGCGAGATCATAGCCAAGGTTGCTAAACCTTCCACTCGGCCCATTTAGAGAGCGGGTGAGTGATCATCTTATGCGGGAGATGGAGGATCTAAGCAATCAGGTGAAAGCTATTGTGAATGGAAGAATCGATTATTCGTCAACTTTGTCTGACTTGGAGAGGTGTCATGACCCGCGCTGAAGGTTATGAATGATGCGTGACAAATCATTTGAAAATTGGTGTGAGCGAGCATAGTAGATATGAACACGATTCTTTGAGAGTAACTGAGTACTTTGGCCGAAATCAACAAGCTGCGAGAGAAGTATTGGTTGCGGAGCAGATTGTACCGGACGGATCAGTTGAGAAGGGGAAGCAGCTGGAGTTTGCAGTATCTTTCCGTTTGGAGATCTGAGTTTTGCTGAAGAGGATGCAGGCACTTGAGAGTAGGACATCGTCCTTACCAGACAGTATCATTTCTTTCACTGAGGAGGAAGTGGTCGGAAATGTTACTTCATACGTGCGGATCATTCCTAGTAGAGTGCCTAATTCCCTGGAAGGGTCTCTTCTGATGGTACAAAAGAGAATTGATGGAGCTACTAAACCTTTCACGATGAATTCCATTAGCAGACTGGTGGCACTGCAGGCGGATATTGCGAGGTTCGGGCCAAGCTTGGAGGATGTGGAAGAGTGTATCAAGGTGTTGAACGAAGGATTGCTGCAGTTCAGGACAGAAAAGGAAGCAGTGGCTAAAACAGATGGGAAGATGTTGAATTACATGTTCAACAAGTATATCAATATCAGAACAAAAAGAAGACATAAATGTTACAGCTGGCTTGACTTCTTCTATTCTTTCTTCTTTTATTTTCACGTTCCGGATGAAATTGTAAAACTTTAAAGTTATTGGTTTTGAAACCATTACTTAAAGTTATGTGGAACAATTCTATTAGTTAAGTGATACATGTGTCACTTAAGGAGAAGTTAGTGGAGGATGATTGCCAAATGTCATCTTTACTTGTTTATGTTTCAGTTCAGTTGAGTTTCCCATTTGTACTTTCCCTTCTACATTCTATAAGTAGGAGAAGAACCTCCGGGTTAATGATGAGAATTTGTAAGCAGCATCCTTGTGTTCCAGACTTTGTGCTGAAACCCTTGAGAGCCACTTGAAGCAAAGGAATATACAGGAGCAGATTTCGGAGAACTTTGTGTCACGGTGTATTGTGTTTCTAGCTTTTATATCTTAGATCTTTTAATAAACTTTGTGTTATTTTAGATCTAGATCTAGAGCTACCTTTGCTTATAATTTTGTGTTTATATCTATTGGTTTCTTCTATGTGCATGCAATCAACTCTGTTATCTATTGATTGGGATGCACATCTTCCCCATTTCTTCTCTGTGTTTATATAATTCCCTTCTTATAAATATTTCCTTTCTTAAACAACTGCTTACTTACTTGCGAAGCTATCTGACTATGGTTCATGACAAAGTTGAGCAGTTAAAGTAAAACCCCATATAGATACTAGCATACTTTAATTGACAAATCGACACGGGAGCCTCACCAAGTAGTGGTAAATGAGGAGATATTAATATAAGTAAATGATAGACTAGAGGCAGAAATAAATTCTTTTTGTGAATTTAGTATTCAACACTGTATGAGGAATAATTAGTTGAATACCTGTCAAAATGCAAATGTATAAGCTTTAGTAATCAAAGCCATATAAAAACAATTTGAAAGAAATTGCAGGAGAAGAAACGGAAAAGAAAAGAAAAATATTATGTTTGTTCTAATTAAAGGATTAGAAGAGCACTAAAGCATATAAGTATAATTTTTGTTGGGAAAGAAGAAAGGCCGGAAGATATAACATTG
Source organism: Taxus wallichiana var. yunnanensis (assembly GCA_018340775.1). Lineage (NCBI taxonomy): Eukaryota > Viridiplantae > Streptophyta > Pinopsida > Cupressales > Taxaceae > Taxus > Taxus wallichiana. The sequence goes on along the minus strand of CM031238.1, from coordinate 130,410,981 downwards.
CAGGACACCACCTATTATGGGGTTAGTGAAATGTTAATGTTGATTCTAGTGCTTTTAAGTATTATTGATAATTTGATCACCCCGTGTGAAAGAAGCAACTGGCATCCATGTTGCACAGAAAAAGTTGAATGAATTGGATGATGCATCAAATCAAACAAGAATATTGCCCTTGAGAACAAGTTATAGAGCTCGAATGTAAATGTATATACCAAATTAATCAGATGATATTAATCCTGATTAATTATAATTAATCAGTTGATTACTAAGAGATAAAACCTATCATTTTTGATTTTTGACAGGACATGTCCTCTTGTACATGCTCTGTGTTCCATATATAAATAACCTATCATCTTGTTCATTCATACTCACCTATCAGATTCTATATATCTGTAAATAAATATTCTGCAATTAACTGTGTACCTTGTAGATATGTAACAAGTGGTATAGGAGCTAACAATCCTATGACCTGTGGTCTACAAGATTGCTACTCACTTGACTTTTAGATGTGGCCCTTGAGGTGGAAATTGAGTTTAACCCTTCCATTCAAAATTTAACTATCAATGCTGACATATGCTAAAGCACAAAACATTCCATGGCAATTTATTTGGTATGATCATTTATAAATCACACTGCCTCTATACTAAATTCAATTGATTTTCCTATCAACTAGATAGATCAATTTTAGTCGAACCAGGATGTGCATTCTTTTTGTACTATAATGTGCTTCGATTTGATATAGTTACAGTCCACATACCCTGCTCCAACGGGACTCTGGAACACTGCTACTATGCTTCTCAATACCGCTTAATAAATGCATAATAGATTCGCAAAGCTTTTTCAATATCTGAAGAAATAGAAAAATCATTCATTAGAAGATATAACACAAATAAATGAAATACTTTTATTCTGTGAACTCAACAATGAAAAGTTTTCAAGATTGGATTATATCACTTCATCTACCTCTGGATTATATAGTTGTAGGATCCGATGATACACATCCCTAATTAAAAGAACATCCAGACCAGGTCCATCCAGCTCTGCATTCATACGGTTACAGAAGTAAGATCCTCGGGCAAGCCCAGTGCATAAATATCCTCAAACATTAGTTTATTCAAATGGAATAAAGACAGCACTCATTAGTCCTGTGGTTCTGGGCAGCCGATCCTGTTACTTATTTATATCTTCTTGTGTTCATCTTATTTTACAGCAGGTAAAAGGGCTTTATTATTTTTTAACTGATCATTTAAAATAGTCACACAAATGTGAAGAATGAGCATTTCTATTTCATTTGATTGAGTATTTACACAACTCACTTTACAAAGGCGTTAGCTACAAATAAGCATTGTAGGCTACTAAGCCGTGAAAGTGCAACATATACAGCTCTTTATCGAATACCTATTGCTTCAAGTAAATTCTTTGAATTATTATGGACCAGGCCCTTGACATTAAATTAAAAATAATTTTCTCGAAATTCGCCAAACTCATCGACTAGGTGATTATTGGACAGGCCCTCAACATAACATCAAAAACATTTTCTCCAATGTTGTGACAAGCAAATACTCAGAAAGGGTTTAATAGATTCGATTGAAGAATAACAAAAAAAAGAAACAAAATGTCAGGAAAAAATCATATTTTTTTCAAAAACAGTGCCATTAATATTTCAATCTAAATCAAGAAAATCCAAGTTGCAATTAATTGGAAAGTCGTGATTATTTTTGTAACAATGTTTTTAGCAATGAAGTAATCCAAAATTACAACAGGTATAACTGCCATTTCATAACTATCAAAATACCTAAGCTTTTACTCCCAATATGTGAAACGATAGAAGACAATGTAATGACCCTTTCAAGGGTTTCAACCAAACACACCAAATGCAGATCTGAAAATTAAATTGCAGCAGACTGAAAGTATAAAATCAGCGACTTGAACTATCACCAAATATGCCAAAAATCACCACAAATCAACTCGCCACAATTATGCATATATTTTATGGAATATTAAGAGCCAAAAACACAAAGAAATGTTGAAGATCTCACTGCTGGAAATTAATTATAAACTGGAAATTGCAGCCACAAGAAAAATATGAAATATGGGTCTAGAAACCCTCTAAATTCACCAAACTTCAAATTCCAGCCTTTAAAAATATTACAAATCAGATTATGAAACCAAATTTCTCAAATACTTCACCAAAAGTTCTAATAGGTCGCTCCACCCTAAATAAATCAAATACCAGCTAGAAATTACAAATATCTCTTCAAATCAACTCTTTACTTCAAAACCAAACAATGATGAAGGGTTTTGTCCTTCACCCAAGCCACTAGAAGGGTTTTCGTCCTTTTAAGAAGCCTCACAAGAGGGTTTTCATCCTCAAGTGGATGAACAAGGAGCAACAAGCTCACAATGCCCAAGTAGAATAAAATGCGCCAAGTCTAGATAGCAATTGGTGTCTCTAATCCTCTTTTATATCCTTCCTTTGGCGCCAATGTACAAATAGAAAAGGCCGACTTGTATAATGCAAGGAAACACTAAAGAAAATATAAAAATATTAGATAAAATATATTATAAAGATGCTCAAGGTTTTCTCCTTCATTTTTGCTTCTTTGCCATGGAGAAGGAATGGCAAGAAGACCAATTTTCAGCTCTTAGGTGGGAAAAAGGGACATTACAGTCCTCCCTCCCCAAAATTGCTTGTCCCCAAGCAATTGCAATTGTGGATGCTCTAAAATTGTTGCACTCTCCCATGTAGCATCTTCAAGGGGAAGATCCTTCCAACGAACCAAATATTCCTTGATACTTCTATTCCTCAACTTCCTTTCACGAACTTCAAGGATTTCTTCCAGAATTAGGATCAATTTACCTTCTTCATCCAATGGGGGCAGCTCATGTGAAGGGGTAAGATGTTGCCCAAGTGCCTTCTTAAGGCATGAGACATGAAAAACATTATGTATTTTGCTATTTTCCGGAAGCTCTAACTCATATGCAACCTTACCCACCTTGTTTATTACCTTGTATGGGCCATAAAATCGTGGCTTCAATTTTTCCACGCCTTTTTGCTTGATGGAAGATTGCCTATAGGGCTGCAATCTCAAGAACACCATGTCTCCCACTTCGAATGTCCTTTCCTTTCTATGTTGATCCACATATAATTTCTGTTGATTTTGTGCACAAAGAAGGTTCTCCTTAAGCTCCTTAAGAATATCTTGGCTACGTTGAATTAAATCTTGAGCTTTAGGCACTCTACTATCAGTCATAACCAAATCAACAAAGGAAGAAGCATCATACCCATACAAAGCCTTGAATGGAGACATACCAATGGACATTTGGAAGGTAGTATTGTAACAAAACTCAGCCATGTACAACCACTTTATCCACGCTGATTGTTGCCCATCAATGTAGTTTCTTAGATACCCTTCCACCCATTTATTCACTATTTCGGTTTGCCCATCCATTTGGGGATGGTAACTAGTGCTATGAGCAAGTTGTGTACCCACCAAATGAAACAACTCCTTCCAAAACATGCTCAAGAACCGGCTGTCCCTATCACTTATTATTTCCTTGGGCAGCCCATGAAGTCTAAATACTTCTTTGAAAAACACATCAGCCACTATAGGAGCATTGTACTTAGCCGGAAGAGGACAAAAATGAGCATATTTAGTGAGTCTATCAACTACAACATACAAGCAATTCTTACCTTGGACCATGGGCAGCCCCGTAATGAAATCCATAGAGACACTTTCCCATTTTTGAGTGGGAATGGGAAGTGGTTGAAGAAGACCAGCTGGAAATGAGTGCTCCGCCTTGTTTTGTTGACATGTAAGGCACTCCCGGATGTATTGGAGCACTTCCCCTTTAAGACCCTTCCAATAGAACCTTTCTCTTATGTATTTGTAGGTCTTAAAATAACCCGGATGACCAGCTGAAGGGTCATCATGAGCAGCCCTCAAAATCTTGCTTTTAACCTTAGATTCGGCACCAAATAGACCCGGTTTTTGTAGAGAATCAGCCCATCTACCACCTTATACCTCCCATCACTTATTACTCCTTCAAAGACATCACTAGCAAACTTATTCTTTGCATACTCAGCTGAAATCAATGCTTTCCAATCCGCTGTAATTTTTGATAAGGAACAGAAATATGATTCACATGAAATGCCCTCTTCTACTAAATAATTAATTTGGGAAGTGCTAGGAAGTATACCTTGTAAGGAGACTCTTTTCCCTTGGTCCATGAAACTCATCTCCATGTTTTGATAGTTGAGAGTTAGCTCTCCCAACAAGCACAACCATTGGACTCCAAGTATGATGTCAAACTCAGCCATGTTAATCACAAAAAAATCAGCACATACCTCATATAACCCCATGGTGATGTGGAGTTGAGAACACCTTTTTGTACATTGCATAGAGTAACCATCCGCTATCCTAACAATGAAGCCTTTGAAGTCCTCAACCTTCAATTTCAGATTTGAAACCAAACATGCATTTATGAAATTATGAGTAGCTCCTCCATCAATCAAAATTGTGACCTTGTGCCCTTGTAGATCACCCTCAATAAGAAAAGAGTTGTAACTAGGTGCTCCCACTAAGGTAGCAAGAGTGCTAGTTACCTCTTCCGGATCTTTTTCCAATATACATCATGCCTAGTCTCATCCTCATTGCTATCATCATCATCACAATCTGAAATTACTTCAATATAATGAACCTTACCTTTTCCCAAGCAACGGTGTCCCGGAGTCCATGGATCCTTGCATGAAAAACACAAATTCTTCCTTCTTAATTCATTCTTTGCTTCCTTCTCATGGCTGGTTTTCTGCAGATCCGTGTGAGCATGAGGCACTTTTTGAAGAGGTCTCTTTGGCTGGTCCAAAGGATGCTTTTTGGCTGCTTGGGGGCTTGTTCCCCTCTCCAATTGGCCTTAGGAACACTGCTGATTGCTGCTGATTTTGGGGCAGCACCTTCAAGATCAAGAGCCTTCTTTATTGCCTCTTGTAGAGACAAAGGATCAAATGCACGAACTAACCCCCTTAGGGGCTCAATCAAACCCTCTACAAAAAGCACAATAAGTCTTCTTTCGGACACATCCGTAATCATTATGGAAAGCCTCTGAAAATCAGCCACATATTCCTCTACGGTACCTTGTTTCAATTGAGCAAGCTCACGGAAATGTACCTCCGGATCCACTCTATCAAATCTATCAATGAGCCTTTGACAAAACTCATCATAGGCATGAATTTCACTATGCCCTTGGGTCACAAGTCCATGAAACCACCACTCATGGGCAATGCCCTCAAGATGTAAAGTGGCAAATTTAATTGCATCTTCTTCTACCATGGGCTTCAAAGACAAATAAGTATTCAACTTTTGAATCCATGCCCTAGCGGTACCTTTTGTAGATCCATCAAATGTAGAAAAAGATAACTTACCCAAAGCACTTTGTACCTCTCTTTGTGGCATGGCATGCCTAGGCTCGGGCCTAGATCTTCCTCTATCCAACCCCATGAACTCGGCAAGAGAAATGGCATCACGGATCTCTCTAGACAAGGCCATATACTCCTCATAGCTCGCTGCAATATTTCTTCTTCCCATCGGTCTTGGCTCTTCTTCGAAATGGCCCCTCTCTAGGGATGAAAGTGGGCTTCCAACTCGATCCTCGGCTGATCCATTGGGTCGCTTGGCATTATTTGCTCCACTCGAACTCCCTTCACCATTTTGAACCCTTGGTTCAATGATTTTTTGGAGAGAAAGTGCTAGGAAGTCCATAGTGTCTGCAAGCCTCTCTTGGCCGGCAATTAGCTTGTCCACCTTAGTTTCTGAGAATCAAAATCAGCCATATGTCCCTCTTCTCTTGGCTGGTCCTCTTTGTCTGCCTTCTTCCTCCTTTGGTAGTAGATGTAACCCTTGTTACCTTCTTCCATAAACCCTAGGCCTTTTGAAGATCCGGGCTCTGATACCACTGTAATGACCCTTTCAAGGGTTTTCAACCAAACACACCAAATGCAGATCTGAAAATTAAATTGCAGCAGACTGAAAGTATAAAATCAGCGACTTGAACTATCACCAATTATGCCAAAAATCACCACAAAACACCACAAATCAACTCGCCACAATTATGCATATATTTTATGGAATATTAAGAGCCAAAAACACAAAGAAATGCTGAAGATCTCACTGCTGGAAATTAATTATAAACTGGAAATTGCAGCCACAAGAAAAATATGAAATATGGGTCTAGAAACCCTCTAAATTCACCAAACTTCAAATTCCAGCCTTTAAAAATATTACAAATCAGATTATGAAACCAGATTTCTCAAATACTTCACCAAAAGTTCCAAACCCTACCCAAGGTAGGTCGCTCCACCCTAAATAAATCAAATACCAGCTGGAAATTACAAATATCTCTTCAAATCAGCTTTACTTCAAAACCAAACAATGATGAAGGGTTTTCGTCCTTCACCCAAGCCACTAGAAGGGTTTTCGTCCTTCTAAGAAGCCTCACAAGAGGGTTTTCATCCTCAAGTGGATGAACAAGGAGCAACAAGCTCACAATGCCCAAGTAGAATAAAATGCGCCAAGTCTAGATAGCAATTGGTGTCTCTAATCCTCTTTTATATTCTTCCTTTGGCGCCAATGTACAAATAGAAAAGGCCGACCTGTATAATGCAAGGAAACACTAAAGAAAATATAAAAATATTAGATAAAATATATTATAAAGATGCTCAAGGTTTTCTCCTTCATTTTGCTTCTTTGTCATGAGAAGGAATGGCAAGAAGACCAATTTTCAGCTCTTAGATGGGAAAAAGGGACATTCTGAACAATAACTGGTGGATTTAGAATTTTCCCAGGACCAAAACACCAAATGTAAGAAAAGAAAAAAGAAATTATACATCGCTGACAATTTGAATTAATTCCTCGTGTTTGTAAGAGTGGATAAATGGAAATTGGCAGATTTCAGCCTACAAAAAAAGACAAAAAGGTAAAGGTTGTTTTAGGTCACAGACAAGGCAAACACCAATTTGGCATGCAAGAACCACTTTTTGTAAACCCCCACAAGGGGATTTCTTTCCCCGTGCCTCATATGTAGTTAGAATTTTTGTACCCCTAGGTTTTGACTTTGTGACAAAGCTAGGGAGTAAAATGAACCTTGCCAATTCACCTACGCACAAAGTACAATTATCTCTGGTTGCCAGGCAATCCAAATTTAGGCGAGTACCTTACCTCGAATCAGGAAACACTCTTTTAACTTTGATAACATTTGGCTGCAGCATCTAGATATCCATCATAAAATCCAAAAATGGTCAAATGAATTTGGTAGCATTTCAACTTATTAGATGCATAAAGCTGGCAGGAAAGATCAAAAATATTATAAACAAATAATGGAACAAAACAGTTTTCCATAACTTGTTTGGGTTCAATTATATGATGATAAATTCAACCAAAGCCTATAATCACGTGAATGATGACTTTTGGAGCAGCACTGAGAAATGCAAAAATAAATGAAGAATCCATAATCTAGACTAAGAAGGTTCATACCAATATAATCTTTGCTCAAGTTGTTATTCCAATCTTCATACCCATGCCAATGTGAAGGTTGAAACTTAAATGATAAAGTTAGGAATCTAACAGAAGAAAAGATGTCCTCCATAGCATGCCCGAAAATTGCCATGTTCCTTGGTGAATTCACCACTCCCTATAAACAAGTAACAAAACAGCATCATAAGTCCCACTGCAAAACTACATATCCATTCTGCAGCATAAATCAATATGCAAATCTAAACCAACCCAACCATGCAATGAAGCTAACAAAAGTTTAATTCTATCTATAAAGCATCAAAAGAATTTCAAAATAGTTATTTTATCATAAGAGAATGATGTTGATGATAGAGTTTGACTAGATATGTTTACAGTGTGTCAGTCAGTTGTAACTGCACCATCAGGGAATAGATGAAACTAGAAGTTCATTACCTTATAAGTTTTGTCAAATAGATCAAGACTATGAACAAGTGGAAGTATAAACTACAATAAGGCTTCATATTTGCATGACCCTACAGCTTAGTTATATTGCAATGAAGATGGAAACAATCAAATCTTGCTATCATTAAATATGAATGAATAGATAGGAAATAAAAAAGCATATTATTTCATTTCTATTTAAATTCACTTTCATGTTTAATCATTCAATTATTTGTTGAACTCCTACAAAAAGACACATATTGCAAAAAGAGAAGATTGTGAAATTGCATCAGGAGCTTTGTTATGGAAATTATCCCTTGAACCAAAACCACATGAAAGACCAGAGATATTATTACTGAACCAAAACCACATCAAAACGAGTTAATATTATCCCTTGAACCAAATCCACATGAAAGGAAGCTTTGTATTGTGACCACTCGGACTAACACTATTACTGAAGGAGTTGTGATCAACAAATCTTCAAAAGCCTCCTATCAACGTTACCACTTACCAACCACCAAGAACCACATTATATTGTAAATGGCTCCAAGCACTATGTATAACTCCATAGGTACGTGACAGTGGGTGCATGATGACTTACCCATGGCATTTGAGCCCAGCACCTTACTATGAAGGTAAGAAGGAAAAGAGTCTGGGGTTTGTCTCTCTCCCCTAAGAACTAAGATACCAGTGACAAGTCCCAAGCTATAATGGTTGTACAGGGAACTTTGAAAGGAAATGCAAGTGGTGAAGATACATTTTGATGCCGTGGGAAGAAAAACTGATTGAATGGGAGAACCCCTACAAACTAAATAACCAATTAAAATTGTCGATCTTTAATGTGATTTATTGTTGTTAAGATTTTGGATGGCCAAGCACCATGGACTCTTTTGTTTATTTGTAACTAGCATTTATTGAATTTGATGGTTGCTTACATTTTGTCTCAAGTACACCTGTTATCTTCCTGAATGATAGAGAATAAATGGGAAACAACACATAAAAACACAATAAACAATCACACAAATGCCAGAAGATGCAGCTCGCTATTTTCCACTTAGAAGATGAGGCATGCTTCTGTGATACTGATATAATTATGAGGATGGTAAAGATACGACAGTCTGGATAATCTTTCACAAACAAATGGGACAAATACCGGAATAAATGTATAAATATGCATATAAATTTGATGAACACGTCAGGACATTGCAGATGGTCTGAAAGCAATAGCGTTTACCCATTCACTTTATATTTGCTATCTACCCCCTAGAATAATTGCTAAAGCCACAATATATAGAAAAGATCCCTGCAGCATACAGCTGCCTCAGAAAAAAAGGCAATCCAAGGGGCAAAAGCCTCTCTGTCCCTCCCTCTCCCTCTTTGGATTGCAGAAAACAGGTTCTAATCCAAGGGAATATTCCTCGAGATCACTCGAAGTAAAAGAAAAACACTGGAAGAAACTCAAAAATCTGACCTACCATTCCCGAACATCTGATTTTGTTATTGATGCAACGGAGCAGACAAGAAAAGGTGGCTGGAACAAATTTTCCAAGCAATCTTGAGTGCCGATAAAATACTTACTGGGCCAGACTCATAGCACCATGAGATTATATCATCTTGTTTTGATAATTTCTGTCTATGACCAATGGTAACTCTTCCTATTTTCAAAAACGTGCTGATTAGAAAGCCAAATTTCTAATATAGGATCTGCACTTTTCACTCACATAAAAAAAAAGTTTGTTTACACCAATTATGCATGCTAAACATTTGAACTACATTCTTGCATATTTCCCAACTTTATCACCAAGCTAATCACAAATAACAATTCCGAGAGCATCACAAACAACTGCCGAGAGCAACGACAAGAGATTAAAAAAAAATTGGTTACAATAACTGCATATATTCAGGAAGCATTTAGATAATGGAGAACACATAACTAAAGGGCACCATAATAATGCTATCTCAAGATTAGGTGTGGTTAGGCAAACCATTTATCGAGGCCCATTGATGCATTCCCTCCCGAGTCTTAACACTGATATGACAAGTATCAACACTATGCAATAACCCACACCAAACTGTTGGGAAATAAATAACATTAGCAAGGTACATTAAGATAAACACTGAATAAATATGTAAGAAGAAGGAAAAGGAAATGTTAGAAAATAATTGATAGAAATTCACAAAGTGTTTGGCAAGCGTAGGGACAACCCCATATATTTGGCCTCCTTTTAGATTAATTTGAAAACGATTTTATACAATATAGTATATACCAAGTCATTAATTTCCAAAGTGGTTAACTACTAACTAGAACCACCAAACTACTCGACGTGGCCCTAACTAGCACATGTGGCCCTAACTAGCACATGAAAACTCTTGATTACAACCCAAACTTGAATCATCCAAAGATTACAAGCTTTACTCATCAAGATAGGACTTAAAACCAAAACGGTTTATGCTTAACCAACACTTTGCCATTTAGAACATGAGTGGGACTTAATCTAAGTGTGGCATGACTCTTCCACTAAAAGGTTATGGCATTTGTCAACTTTGACATTTTTGCTTGTTTCGGGTGAATGCAAGCAATCAGATCCTTGTCTAGCTATCCCAACAATACCCAAACACATATAAATTACTTTAGCTCTGTAACACATTTATCCACTCTTTTCAATGACTCTAACCACTCATTTTGACATTACTGGAGTTTTGGAACAAAATGCCAAATCAGAAATGGGGATGTTGCCAGTTAAAAATAAGGGACTTGGAGCAAGTCCCCAGTTCAAACCTGATGTCTTTCCAGAACTTCAAGAATGCAGTTGAAAACCGCTCATGTGGTTCATGGGATTAGTTGCACCCATTCACAACGGTTTCCAGGTTAGTTGCCACCGGATAGATGGAATATTTATAATCCTTAAGTTGTCCAGCTTCATCCTCTTTTCCCATCTAGAGAATCCTTCATTTGGTTCTGAGCATTCCTCTGCTTTTGCTTGCTTATTTGAGCACTTCTATATACATAGGTTGTTATAGGATTGGTTTTCACATACCCGGAGTCTAGATGTTCATCTCTCATTGCTTGTTTTTCGCTCTTCATTTCTTCCCATCAACTCTCCTTCCCCATACACCATTAGACTGATTATGATCTGTAAACTTCTAGTCTTTGCAGATAATTTACAAGACCACAAAATGAAACTATTGTTCTACTTCCGAATTCGAAAATGACAGATTTGTTTGAAGTTAGTGACTGTTCTTTGGTGCTTAGAATTATTTGCAGAGAAAGATAAAGAATTCAAAACCAAGACAACACACAAAATTTTATCCTGGAAACCCCCAATTTGAGGGAAAACCAGTCGGGAAGGGCAATTGCTCTTTCTTTCCTTTTATGTATTGGCCAATTTAATTAACAAGATACAGATTACAATAAGCTGAAGAGAAATCAACAATGTCAACACTTCCCTTTTGTACTGTTCTCAAACACTCCTTGCTTCTACAATCCAATTCCAGCACTGAAGATCTCTTGCTCACTTCTCCCATGTATTCGATGATGAACTCCCACTTGCTCTTCTCCTTAAATACTGCTTCTCATGTCCTCCCGTGCCATTGGAGAATGGGAAGAGGTGTCCAAAGAAGAGACACGGTCGAGTTGTTTGAATTCCGTGACCATTCGTGGAGTTATTTTATTTTTCTGTGTTAAGTGACAGGACGCTGATGTCTGCAGACAAGTGGTTACACAACCGCCGCTCTATGTAGGTGGCGGTTACGCAACCACCACTCTGTATATGGGGCGGTTACGCAACCGCTGCTTTGCATAGAGGGGCAGTTTTATAACTTTACAGTCTGCTCTGCATTTTTCCATATTTTTCCTTCAAAAGTCTTGGTTGATTTGATGAAGTGGAGTTTATTTAGATCCCTATGGATCAGATTAGGACTACAAAGACCACAACATGGGTTCCAAGTCCGAGGACGCCAACTTACAAGCAACAAAACCATTCATGAGGTGAAATCTTATCTATTTTCAATGATATGGTTTTATTCTATCTTCTATCTATCGAGAATCCGATTGGGATCAAGAATGAATTCATTAACTTACAATACTATCTCATTTGCGGTATTTACAACATTGATAGAAGTTGGGTTTGTTGATTATTAGCCATTCAATCATTTGATTTGTGAAAATAGACATTTAATTGTTAAGGAGAGGCTCCAATTCAACTCTTGCGCATAATCACAAAGTGAATTGCCCTCCTTCATTGTAATGTCCCCTTTTCCACACTAGCCACTATGAAGGCCTTGGGCCCATTCCACCTTCTCGTGGGCTTCAAGGAAGGAAAGCAAGGGAGGTGAACATTGCCATAATTGTAAGTAATTTCCTTATTTATTTAATTACTAATTATGGCTTGGAGTGATTCGATTAGGTGAATGACAAAGCGAAAAAGGAACTTCTATCTTCACCTTCATTAAGGTCGGTCTTCTTGAGAGCTACAAGGGAGATAAAGAAATATTCTTTTATGAGGTCAGTCTTCTTAAGTGAAAATTAAAAGTGCATTTCCCCCTTCATTAAGAGGTCGGCCATGAAGATTGGGCTTCTAATTCATCCTTGGCACCAAGAAGGGGTACTTAAGGAGGTTCGAATGGAGGAGGACATTATCATCATTCATCTATTTTGACATTTACTTGGATTTGGAGCTAGTGTAGCTTCTCTTCTTGCCATTGAAGGACGAAAACCCTTCCTTGGACACCTATTGAGGACGAAACCCTTCAATAGGATCACACTTGGGGCAGAAACCCTCTTGTGTGCTTTGGTGGCTTCACCCGGAAGTCACAAGTGAGCTTTAAGGAGGATTTTATATTTATTTCTTCCCTTCTAACCCTAGGCGACTTGTTTGGGTGAAGGGTTTGATATCATCTAGGGCACTTTTGGACAATTTGAGTTGAGATTATTGTTCTTCATATTTTATAAGGTTGGAATCTACATTTTGGTGATTTTTGGAGAAGTTTATCTATCATTTCCAGCCCTTGGTTTTGGTTGTACTGCTGCTGTCATTAAATTAATTGCAGCTGGGTGTAATCACTTATTTTCTCCATTCTTTTGATGTAATTTGGATTGATAAATATTTGTCGTGGTTGAATTAATTATTTAGAAGCATTTTCAGTTGTTATTGCATGGTTAAATGTCGATGTGAAGTCCCTAGAGAGTTCGCTGCCCTAGAGGACTGATTATTGATTATTTTAATAAAGTTGAAGTGTATTTTCAGTCATTTTCAGATTGATGCTTGTTGGCTGATGGTGTATTTTCAGATCTGGTTCATTAGGGTTTAGGCTAAACCCTTACTCTTGGTTTCAGCCCTAGAAAGGGACATTACATTCATCCATTGGAAAAATCTCATCCCTGCCCCTTGTCTATGTGGTAGCAGATTATCAGCTTCCAAACACATTTATCTTGCTGATCTTCCTTATCTTGCATTTAGAATAGGCATACACATTTTTTTGCAGGAATCTTAAAGGTTTTGGGCAATTATTTCAACCTGAGGTTGATATATGTGAAGGTCCATAGTTGAAAATCTTTTGTTGCAGTAAAGGAGTGCCTCTATCTTTGTTATTTCTTGCTTTGATTGGGATTTTTGCATATTGTCATAATTTGCAACTAGCATGTGCATGTATGGCCATTAGACATTTCACACTTTATGTTTTTAATATTCATTCATGTGCAATGATTCATAAATATTATGCATTTGTTTAGGGAGATGACCCCATAGCCGTGCACCCTAACTTTAGGGGCACGTAGATATATGTAGGGGTCTCATCAGCATACAAAAATTATATCATCGTGCCACCTCAGCATTTCCGTTTCGCGTGTTTATTTGGAGGGAAAAGTAGTTTTTGAATTGATTTAAAATGAAAACAAAATATATAAAGCATTTGAAAGAGGTACCAATGACCGAGCGCCCTATGTGTCACATTGTCATTGGCTCTTAAAAAGTGTCATTAATCAAAAAGTGAACAACTATTAGTCCTTTTTCAACAACCTATGGTGAAAACCAATGTACATGTTTTGGTACATGCACAACTATGGGGTCATCTCCCTATTAAGTTCATCAAATGCACTTGATTTTACATGTGTGAGGTTAATTATTTAAGAAGTTGATTTGCATTCAGTTTAATATTTAGGCTTAATTCATTTACTTGATTAAAATTTAAACATCATAAAGCTTTAGGAGTAGCTGTTAATTTTAGATTCAAAGTCCCCACTTTTCAAAGTGAGCAAATTCCTGAACTGTGGATACTTTAGGAGGGTACAATCCATCTCACACAACAAAATAGCTTAACACTCTCCTCAATGTGCATGTCAAAGTTTTCAAGTCATCCATTTTGAGTTCCTCTCCACTTTAGTTAAAACACTCCATCGACCTCATTCTATCAACACCACTTTGAAATGTTCTATTGCATTGTCAGTAAGTATTTGAGAATGAAAAAATATGGTGCTAGATACAAGAGTTGATCGAGGAAAGCCATATCCAACCCAATACTTTGTGGCAGTCCCATGGTTACAGTACCAAAGAAGGATGAAACTTGGAAATTGTGCATTGATTACGGCATGAAGAACAGAATCATGTTCAAGAATTAGTATCTATTCCCACACATACATGATCTCTTGGTTCCCCTTTCATTGAAATTTATGTTTAGTTTCTTTTCCTTTCATGGGATCTTTCTACCCTACTACTTCTCTGTTCTAGGCTTCTAGCAGATTGTACTTTCTTAGTCCCATTGACCTATTTTGGTTAATCATTACATTTATATAAGCAGTATTGATATCAGCAAATTAATGGGCATAATCCAAGATGCACTAAACAAATGTAGAACGTTTAAACCTAGGAAGGCATGAAATCAATGTTCAGTTCGATGAAGAATGTAAGGCAGCAAGAAAGAATAGAATGAAGCTATGGTAGAAGGAAAACAAAAAGTGTACATGCAACTGGTGAGAACAAAAAAGGAAGAATACATGAAAACAAGGCCGGCAGAGTTGATACAGCTCGGGAAACATGATCCTAAGAACTTTTGAAAGAGCCGCAAACAAGTAAAATGTAAACAAATAATAATGTCACAACGATGCAATGGCTAGAATATGCTAAGTAGTTATATGAGCGAAGATAAAGAAACCACACAAAAATCATCACAAAACCAAAGTTATTACCACAAGAGACATTAGAAAGGTATTAGTGTATTAGCAATCGGTAAGGTATGAGATCTCGATGGACTGCAGGCTGAATCTTCAAAATGAGGGATCAACATCTTAACACCTATAGATCAGAGACATATTTAATGGCATCGCCAAGAAGGTTTCCTATAAAGTGGATCCCTAGCCTAGTCATACTCCTTTTCAATAGTGGAGAGGTCGACAATCAATCAAACTACATAAGCATTATGATCAATCCTCTCATGTTAAAATTATGTGGAAGTCTAGTGAAATGTAAAATTAGTTAATGGGCTGAAAAACAGGGAATGAAGGAAACGGAACAAGCAGCTTTCAAACCAAAGCATTCAACAATAGATCATTCAATCATTGCGTCACTCTCAAACATTTAATTGAGAAAGTGTGGGAAATTGGGGAAGAAGTCTTTTGTTGCTTCGTTGACTTCAAGAAAGCATTTGACACAGTTCTTAGAAACAAATTGTGAGATAGGATGGGAAAGCTTGGCATTCTGAAAGAATGCAAGACAGTAGTCTATAGGCTCTATGAGCAGATCATGGCTAAAATCTTAACCCATACAAGTCTATTAGAATGCTTTAATAATGACAGGGTTAAACAGGTATGCGCACCATCCCCAATCTAGTTGCCCTTTACTTCGACAAACTGGAAGAATGGGTAGACAAACTAAGGGGTGGCAGGGTTCACATGGCCAGCTATGTGATAGAACTCCTGTATGCAGATGATCTTATTTTGGCCGCACCAATAGCCCGAAGCTTAAGAGATCATTTGAAAGAATTAGATCCTTCTGCAAAGAGGTCAGGACTCGAGATGCAAGTCAAGACTGGAAAATCTAAGATTTTGATCTTCTCATGTCGAAAAGACAGAAGGCATATAAGCTTCATATTTGAGAACCCACTTCAGATAGTGTCAGAATACAAATACTTGGGACTTGATTTCTCTAACAAAATTAGTTGGGATCCATGAATAAGAAGATAATTCAACTTAGTTGGAGAGCTCTCTTAAAGAGAAGTGCAATGATGCTGATTTATGGGATCAGAAGACCTCCAAGGTCTTGTTTTTGCTACTTGTAGTGCCAGTGGTGCTCTATGGATGTGAAGATAAGGCTAGTGGAATGTCAAGGGAATTCACAAACAAGTAATCATGAGCAGTTTCAAGATTAAAGCAGCTATCCCATATGAGATCCTCCTAGCAAAAGCAGTACTTACCCCATAGAAGTGGCAGCTATGATATGTCTCGTGGGATATGTAAGGAAAATAGAGACCACAGAGGAGGATAAGTGACCAAAGACAATAACAAAAGAAGAGTTGAACAAAAGAAAGAGGACATGGATGAAACAAAGAAAGCAATGGATGAATAGGTGGGGCATTAACCTGCAAAAACACCCAAACACTAACCAAGAAATTATAAACAATGTGAAGAAAAAGTTCGAACTAAACATGTGGACAAAGTGAAATAGGAGGAAAAGGAATTGCCGCTTGACCAAGTTTAACCTATCGCTCATGAGCACGATCAAAAAAACAAATGGAAAACAAAGATGCTCATACCCCAATTGAGAACTAGATCACACCAACTTAGATGCAAGACATATAGGTTGAAGATCCCAAAAGAATGGTGGAAAGAGAGAAAATCTCTTCTATGCCTTGAGTATAGTAGACACACAATGACATTATATCATAGAATGTTCTGCATATGACAACATTTGATCCAGTTTCCTGCGCAACCTAAGGGTACTTATGTCTACCAAAATTGAATAAGATGTTGAAAAGCGGGAGATTATGATTAAAATTAGTAATAAGAGAATTGATCTTCAGGAGTTGAGTAGTGGAGACTAAAACTACAGTGTGGTTGCCCAAAATATTCTCCTTTTTCTCAATGGTTTCTCACTCCTTTGACAAGTCTTTCTAACCTTGGGGTAACATAGATTGTTTTGGTATTCTATCTATCAAACCTCAAAATATTTGGAACACAACTTTCAAGTCCAAAGTAGACATCTTTGAGTGGTTGACCATGTTCTTCACCCTCACTAAGGCTTCAACGACATTCACATGTTAGTGAATTGCATGCACATGCTCCTCAGTATTCGACATTCACATGTTAATAAATTGCATGGACAGGCTCCTTAGTATTTGTTTGTAGTCTATCGTGATAGCACTCTCATCTAGAACAAGACATAGAAAAAGAGCATCTTGCACACATCCAGCAAGTGCTCCAAACCTTAAACTAATGATGCAAGCACGTCAGGGCACATCAGGTATCCTGTACAATTTCTGGAATTTTGGTTAAATTTTGGTGCACACAAGGTCAAGAAGAAGGAAGAAGGCGAGGCAAAGGATGTGTGGCACAACGAATTGGCGATTGCGCAGAATGTACAATAGTTAGTTGGTGAGCAATTCACAAAGGATTGTGCAACAAGGTGCGTGCAAGGTTTTGGCGAGAGGTTTAGGCGCATAAGAATTTTGGATAGAGCATGAGAATGAGAAGTGCGGTGGATGCACGTAGGAGCAAAGAAAGTGTGTGGATCTTTAAGGATTGGTGTGCAAAACTAAGAGCAAGAGGATTGCGCTATAGATAAAATAAGATAAGATAATTATATTAATGTCCAATGAATGACGAGGATGAGCTGTGGTGAAGCGGTGGGGCACTTACTGTAGAGCCAACAACCCAAGTTCAAACCTAGCCCCCAAGATTTCATATCCCGATTTACCCGCGGCATGTGGAGTGGGGCATTTGCATGTTGCCTTGGGGGTGGGGATGACCCTGTGGTGAACTGGTGGGCCGCTTAGCCTATAGAGCCCATAACCCAAGTTCAAACCCAACCTCTTCGATTAAATTTTGTTAGCCGTCGGTTTACCTAGTGGTGGGGAATGTGGGCTATATGTGGGAGGTCTCGGGGTCCATTCCCGCTGGCCACCTCTATAGCTCGTCGTTACTCGGCTAGGTAGTTCCAGGCGGGTCAGCTACTTCGGTGGTGGA
The DNA here is from genome assembly GCA_018340775.1 of Taxus wallichiana var. yunnanensis. NCBI lineage: Eukaryota > Viridiplantae > Streptophyta > Pinopsida > Cupressales > Taxaceae > Taxus > Taxus wallichiana. The sequence goes on along the minus strand of CM031238.1, from coordinate 130,392,861 downwards.
GGTGGTCTCTCGACGTGGTGCCAAGTCGGCTCGGTGTTCAATGCGACGGGGTCGGGGTCAAGTATGAATCATGTGTTCAATGTGATGAGGCATGTCTGGCATTGCGGCATGAGAGTTATCCCAAACCACTTTAGGGATGACCATGTGGTGAACTAGTGGGGCACTTAGCCTGTAGAGCCAACAACCCAGGTTCAAACCCAACCCCCAGGATTTCATATCCTGATTTACCCACGGCATGTGGAGTGGGGCATTTGCATGTCACCTTGGGGGTTGGGGATGACCCTGTGGTGAACTGGTGGGGCGCTTAGCCTATAGAGCCAACAACCTAGGTTCAGACCCGGCCTCTTCGATTAAATTTTTTGAACTCAAGGTCTTGGTCTATTGGTGAGTTACAAGTAGTCTGTAATCATCAACCCAAGTTCCATTCCCATTGAGTTCATTGGATGCTTTCAATAAGTGGCCATGGTGACACCTTGAGGTAGGGGTCAACCTTCTCCATATGGACCAAGCGGAACATTGCAGGACACTCTGAATGCAGATCGCTCGGCGGACATTAAGGACCTAGGCCCACCCCCATGTCCCACTTAGAGAAAGTGTTCCTCCACCACTCCATTCGGAGCTTTGGTATAATAAAAAAGCGTTTACCATCCAAAGATTAAATCAGTAAAAGGGTGAATAACAATTTAAGAATCTTGGGGCGAGCGATGGCGGTGAATGCAAAGCATGCAGAAAACTAAAAGGTGTGTCGATGCGGCGAGGGGAGAAGAAATAGTGAGGGGTCTACGCGTTGAATGGAGGTGGAGCTTCAGGAGGGATTCGGGCCCACGGGAAGGCATTTGAAGTCCAAGGAAGGACGAAGATCGTGCCTAACCCATGACCTTGCGAAAGGAAAGATAAGACAACGGTGGGCATCTTTGGGGATTTAGTGGTGCGGCAAAGGATCTACGGGGAGGCTGACTTGGGATGTGGGAGTTTTAAACCTAGGGTCTCATTCAAAGCAGCCCTGGGTAAAACCGAAGGTAATATGCCAAGTAATCAGCCATATTTGGTGGATCTCGCTGATGAAATTCCTTCGCTGGTCGTTGAAGTTCGGAGGTGGAGTATTACCAGAATCTATCCCGGGATGCCATAATAGGCCGCTTCAACTGTCTTTGGCCTTCCTCTACAGAGTTAAACCAAGTGGATTTTTCAAAATTGAACAAATAAATGTGATATTTTCCTTCATTCCAGAGGTTTTTTTGTTGTTCCTTTTAAAGAGGCAGAGGATTACCAGCGGTGTTTGGCTGACAGCCGTGGTTTTGGGGTAATGCGGGTCTATTTTTGACTCCTTGGTTCCCAGAATTTGATCCCAATTCTCTTTCGATTTCCAAAACACCGGTTTGGGTGCGACTTCCCAATCTTCCTTTGCATCTGTGGTATGCACTAGAAGACATTGGTAATGTCTTGGGCAGGTTTTTAAAAGAAGACTGGACAAAACTCATGCGGGTATATGCTCTTTCGCTCGCATTTGTGTAGAAGTTGATCTGAGTAAAGGGTTGTCGGATCGAATAAATCTAAAATTTGGAAATTTTCAGCATTCGCAACCCTTGGATTACGAAAACACGGCATTTTGGTGTAGAAATTGCAGAAATCCCGGCCATCTGCAAGCATCTTGTCCAGTGAATAAGAAATCATTAAAGAAGCATATGCACCTCACCTCGTGGTTGGGGTGCTTTGGATCCGGAATTGGTGGATGTTGTGACATTTAAGGAGGAGACCTACAATTCCAGTACCGAGGAGAAGGCTATGGAAAGCGTGAGGATGGATACAACTCAGGATTCTCAAGGGATTAATGTGGTTAGCAGAATGAAAAGGGGTCATTCTCCTACGAAATCGGATTCGGACAAGGAATCCCTATCGGAAAATCGGTTGGCTCAAAGCGAATCCTAGTGATTTTTGTTAGTAATTACAGCAGAGGAATGGTAAGTGGCAGGAAGTAAAGAACAGGAAATAGCGGGCATTTGGTTTTTAGTTAAGTTAATATCGTAGCCCCTATAATCGGGTTATAGGCCCAATGAGATTAGATAATTATCTCGGGTATTTAGGCCCAATATTTTTAAAAGGAAGGGGTCCCTTCAACCCGCCTTATAAATCAAAAAAATGTCCAACGAATGACCATAAAAGTAGGTCGAAGGACTGCAGAGTACAAATGTGTCCATACAAAGTGAGAAACCAAAAGAAGTACAAAGCAAGAGAAAAGGTCAAAGACCAGAAGCGAAGTGAAGCAAGAAACCAAAAGGTTTCCAAAGAAGTACAAAGCATGAGAAGGGAAGAAGAAGAGAAGGAAGAAGACCCAAATGAAGCAATGGGGAATGTTTATCCAGGAATGGTAAACCCATCTCTCCTAACATCGAGGCCCAAAAGAAACTCATAATAGTGTGATGATCCGAAGAAGAGGAAGAGGAGGTGAGATGACGAGACCTCCCCCTGTGTTGTTGTCTTTTGAAAGTAGTATGTCTCAAGGGCCTAGTGGATCTAGTCCACCCTCTAGTATTGGGGCTATTATAATAGTGTCTAGGAGATATCGAGGATTAAATATAGACCCCCTAAACCGTACTAATCTGGAGTGTGACGTTATGCTGGTATCGATTTGACGTTTAGTGCCTCTCTCGAGGGTAGAGCCGAAAGAAGGAAGTGATCCTCTAGGGAGAGTCTACTCTGTTAAGTGTCTGAATAGTGTGATCCCGAAGCCTAAGAGCCTCCTACATGTATAAAGTTAGGCACTTCTGATCGACATATTTGAAAAAGTCAATAAGTACACGAGTCCCTACGAAATGTGCTTCCGTCTCGACCTCCACAAAAATTGCATGTCTTGTGCAAGTCCTATATCGGTGATCAATCTAATGTTCGTATCACTCCAAAGCCTATGAGAACCCACTTTGGCGGCACTAGGGGATGTGAAGAGCATGCATCCAATGGCGAAGGGTATACTGAGGACGGATAATAAGTTTGTCCCTCAACTCCAAGAAGTGCTCTACATAAAAAGCCATCTTGGGCGTAACCCACCATGAGGATTCACCCAAGTGGTGTGGATGAATTGTCTGTAAATATCCTCTCTAATGATCATGTTCAGCTCTATCTGGAAGGTAGAAGATGAGTCAATGCGCCCAAAGAGTATCGAAAAGGAGGAAGACGATCCATCCTAATACTCACTGACTCTAAGAGAGCAGAAACCCCAACATACCAACAATGAGCGCAACCTAGAGAAGCGAAAGGGCAATGCTCTCGAGGAACAATATGCCAAATACGGGTACCTGTCTCTCCCCTCCATCGAGTCGAGCAAAGCTCTGGATATGATACAAAAAATAAACCAGATCAAAAATGGTCTCCAGCCTGAAAGGACAAACCCCAAACTCGAAAAAATGATGTGATGCGGAACAGACTACTCGCACCTAATGAAGCGATAAAGGAGAAGTGTCCGGACTCTCTCCACTGAAGCCCAATCCGACTAGAGCAAAGAGGGCCCCACACCACAAAGCCATAAAGAACAGTGGGGGTATGATAAGGGAATCCATGAGGAACATCTTGGAGATGTCCTAAAAAAGGCTGTCGGAAGTACTATCGCTCGAAGAGAATTAAGAACCGTAACCCTTATTGACACATGGCTAGAGGGCTTGTCTCAAACTAAACGCTGACCAAAAGAAGTCCACACCAAAGTGTAGGTACCGGTAATTTCAATCTCCTACCCCGAAGAAGAAATGTGGGTATGAGGTCTTGACCCGTTGAAGACCATAACCTTGGTTTTACCTAGGTAGTATCAACTACCGGAGATCACAAAACAACCCTAAGGCATCTAGTTGTCTCTGTAGTCCCTCAGGAGATGAGGCTAAGAGGACCACATCATCAACAAAAAAAGGGACAGAGATATCAAAACCTAGTGGAGGAAGCACCCATCACCGTCCTAGATATACTCACGAATAGAGGTCTCGAGCTCATCAATGTGGATCCCAAACAAAATGAGGGGAGGGGCAAGCTGACCTGTTTAACCCCAGCAGTACTCGATGAAATCGATATCCCATGAACATGTAATGTCCCTTTTTGGGACTGAAACTGAAAAGGTAGGAAACCACACAAACCCCAATAGATTAAATTCAGATTTTTAGATCAACAAACTAATTTTTCTAACAGCTGGAAATCAGCAGTCTGATTTTATAACAGCAGTCCGGAGAGGAAAATCACTCAAATATCATAAAATAACTCAACCAAAATATAGATAGATATTTTAAGAAGAATTTAAGACACTTTTTATCATCAAATCAGATCACACACTCAGCTAGAAATTTAATTCTAAACAGCAAAAGTACAGCCCATGAAAATAATGAAAAGGAGGTTTCCAAACCCTAATAACCACAAAGAAAGATAGATTCCGGGCTTAGAAATTATGCCGAATCAAAATATCAAATAAAATCTGAAGTATGTGTCCTAGAAGGAACCCAACTAACACCAAACCCTAGTCTCTCCCTTTAGGGAGAGCTCCAAAATGCATGCAAAGCCTTTGTAGATATTTTCCTTGATGCCCTAGATCCAAATCTGTAAGAAGTCTTGAATAGATGTCTTCAAATCACCCATAATGGAGGGTTTTCGTCCTCCACCAAGCCACAAGGAAGGTTTTTCGTCTTCCTTGGAATGCCACACAAAGAGGGTTTCATCCTCAAGTGGATAGTTAATGAGCACTTTGCCCAACAAACCAAGTATAGATAAAATGCATCAAATATAGGATGCAAATGAAATCACAAATCTCCTTTTATAGCTGCGGCTTGGCGCCAAAGGCCATATAGAAGTGGACCGACCTCTTTTGGCTTCTTTTAGTCTTTTAATTTTTCGTTATGACTCTCCAATCACAACTGACCTGCCTTATAAAGGGAAATACTAAAAGAAACATTAAATCTAATACAGAAAACTAAAATAAAAATGCAATTCCTTTCCTTGCTCAATCAAGCTTCATTGCTACACGAAAAGGGGATGGCAAGAAGGCCACTTATGGGCTCTTAATTCAGAAAAGGGGACATTGAGAGCGATCGGAGCGACCGATAACAATCTCATATAAACACATGATGATCAAAAGGATCTTAACAATGCCAATGTCTCTGAGCCTCTGGAAAAGAGCCTCGCAAGGAACATAATCAAAAGCTTTCCGAAAGTCTACAAAGCAGTAATAGACTTTTGATGAGCAATGGCGTGCCTCCTCAATGATGGCCCGAGAGTGAAGATATGGTCAATGGTCTAGTAAGCGGGTTGGAACCCCGCTAGTCCCCTAGCTCTAAGGTGTCTATGCTCCAACTCCTGGAAAGCAGCATGTGGAGAATAGTAGCATAAAACTTCAAGAATGTATGGCCAACCATGATAGTCCAAAGTAATTATTGGGATCAGAAAGGGGGCCCGATTTGTGTATCGAGTGAATGGAGTGATGTGACCAAGCCGGCAGAAAACCAAATCGTACCTCGCAGTTAAAAAGATCAACCAAGAAACCATCTAGCCCTCTAAAGCCAAACTTGAAGAATTTAGCCTGGAAGCCCTCCTCATCAACAATCTTGCTATTGTTCATCACTCTCGACCGCCTCTCTAATATTCCAATAAGTGAACAAGTAACTTGAGGAGGGAGAAGGATCAACCTAGATATGAGGCTACAAACGGATATCATATAGAGTGGATGTGTGAGTGAACATGGAATCGAAGTTAAGATCAAGAGGAAGGGGAGAGTGGCAAGGGAGGATGGAGCGCCACAAATGTCTAGGAGAGTGTCGAAGAGAAGAACATAGGATCTATCTCCTTAAGGAAATAAGGAGATGTTTCTTAAGTCGACGAAGACAGTCCGGTAAAAGGCTTTGAGTGAGGGATAGGAGGGAGGAAGAGCGTGGATTAAGGGGTGTGAAGGTGGCGGTGGAGGAATTTGCACTAATCATCACGCCACTTGTTTATAGGGCAAGATCTTGAGTTATTGGGTTGATGGGAAGCGGGGAAAGAAGCTGGTGGAATTGGGGAAAGATTTGAGGTCCGCCTCTCAAATGATAGAAGAGAGGCGAGTGTTTGGCAACAACGCAATCAATGAGAAGAAATGGGTCTCAGAAGGGAGTAACTAAAAGATGTGGGAAGAGAAGGTATCGAGGCCTCCTTCATCAAATCAGAATGAAGTAAAAGGGGCATGTGTAATTAACCAAGAGGACTTGTCGGAAACAAAAAGGGGAGTAAATGTGGATCAGCTACTAGGGACATGTGTCATCGAGGAAGTAAGCAAACCCACTAATCAGGTGACAAGGATGATCTCTAGGATGAATCTCCCTCGGCTATCGGGTTTGTGAGCATTTGTGCAAGTATCATAAGGCGGGGTAGTTCAAAACATTTAACGATATAAATTCAAATTTCAATCGAGTGGGATGCGAGGAAGCCTAGAAGAAAGAAAGCAAGAAAGAAATGATATTAAAGTCCACAAATGACCAAAAGTAGGTTAATGGGACTGAAAAAACACACTCGTAATGTCCCCTTTTCTAAATTAGAAATACTTAATAATATTTTTAAGTTGAGCCGGATAACTCCCTATTTATGGGCAACTTAATAAAATTATTATTAAAAATAAAATGTAATTTTAAATACTAAAGCGAGTAAAGGAAACCCTTAACCTATTTTCAATTGGCTAAAATAGGGAAAGAAAGGAAGTAAATTAATTATTCAATTTTAATGCTAAAGTAATCTTTATTATTGGCACTCTTAAATAAATTATTAAAAAGAGGGAAAAGTGCATTTAATTAATTATTTTTAAATGCCCAAGTGGAGAGACGCAAAAGGAGAACTAAAAAGGGGAAACGTCGTGGTAAAAAAGAAATAAAGGGTCCCATATGGTGTGATCCACGAGGAAAAAGAAAGAAAAGGCTATAAAGGCAAATGTTGGGGCTCATTGTAAGGATCATCTGGTGAATCTTAATACTTCTCTCTTGGAAATTGGAGCATTGAACTCTCATTTTTAGCCTTCGAGGACAAAAACCCTCATTGGATCCTATTGGGGACAAAAACCTTCAATAGTCACAACACTTGGGGATGAAAACCCTCATTTGTTGCATTGGTGGCTTCATCCAAGAGTCACAAGTGAGCTTCAAATTCAGAATTTCAAACAGCAAGGGTTTCCATTAGTGTTAGGGCACAAATTCTAGCTAGGGCACGCCTTTTGGGGGCTGCGACACTCATTTTCACCTTGGGCAACCCATTTGGAGATTTCAGGATCACTTTTCAATGAGTTTTGGTGGTTGGGAAAAATTAATTCTAATTTTGATTGATTGTTGTCATTTTTGTGGTCATTTTGAGCTATCATTTTATTTTGTCTCCAAGTATTTTTTAAGTTTCAGCTATTTTTGAGCAATTAATTAATTTCAATGATCATATTTTATTGTTGAAGCATTTATTTGCAAGATTTCATCATTGGTTTCATGTTGTTGATGTATTTATGAGGATTTGTGTGCGGGAGATAATAAAATCTGAATTTCAACGAGGTCACTTAAGGTTTTGTGGACCTAAAAAGGTCGTTGCCTAATTTTTGCATAAAATCAGATTGTTGTCATAAAAATCAGATTTTCTACATGTGGCTGTCATCATTTCCAGCAATGTTCCATTAGGGTTTTAGGGAAAATCCAAATTCCTTAAATTTGAGCCCAAAAGGGACATTACATAACCATTAGCAACAAAAAGTTCTAGGAAGAGACTCGTAGAAGCAAAGCGACGATGCAAAGTACAAAGATAAAAGAAGCGGTGTGCGGTAGCACAAGTGGCAAAGAAACCAATAAAAATAGTTATGAGAGGCGAACAAAAGAGGAGAGACAAAAGTTGGAGAAAGTTTCGATAAAGACTAGAGGAAATTCTCATCAAATGTCATTGTCTTTGTCGAAAGTGGAGGAAGCATCTCGAGCCATTATCGATCGCTATGAGAGATTTGAAAATGTTGTCGATGAGTGTATAGGGTCTGGAGGAGCCGAGTTGGGGGATCCTAGGAGGAAGCAAGACACTTCCTCTAGAATCTCTCCTAACATCCAAGGCTAGTGTAACTCTTGTAGCAAAAAAAAAGCTTGTAATATCAGTTTGCCCCTGTGGTCTAGGGGACAACTGGTAATTAGTAGATCCATGTCACCGAGGAGAGGATGGAGCCACACCAACGGGCGAGAGCGAGCCACGATGGTGAGAGATAATAGGCTTGGAGATCTTGTTTATCGAGTGGTAGTGATGTCTCGGTGTCCAAAGGACGTTTAGTGTTGCCAATCACCTGAATGGGTTGAAAGAAAGAGGTGATCAATATGGGAGCTCTAGAGCCTCTAGGCTCCTATAGAGATCTATGTTAGAGGGTGATGACCTCTTCAGCAAAGATAAAGAGCCAAGCATTGTTAGTTTGATATTTGAAGAAAGTAGCTAGAGTGTTGTCGAGTCTCTATAGAGGTAGTGATATCTTCCCCAAATCTCATAATAAATGGGGCATTTGAAAATGAAGTGGTCCTCGGTCTCCACCTCCTGGAGGGGGCAAAGGCGATAAATTTAGTTCTGATGAAGAATGTGATGGTCTATCTCAACCCGTAATTGGTGGGAACAAACTCTCACTTGCCAAGGGGAAACCTCAAGCCATGAGACCAATGGTGTTGGAGATAGTGAGGGCACCATCCACCACCTATAAGAAATGAGCGGCATAGAAAGCAAGTTTGGGACAAGCGAGATCACAAGGCGATCCAAGTGGTCTGGATATACTATTTGTAGATGTCCTCTTCGATAGCCCTAGTGATGACGTCCATAATGGGAAGGAGCCGAAAAAGGGCGTCTAGGGAATACATAAAGGATGTGCCCTATGAATAGAGATGGAAACAGAAATAAGGTGTTGTTTAGTCTCAACAACAACTGTGTCGAAGTCTAGTGAGGACTAGTGAAGCAATCCTCTCTAAAGAGCAAAGTGCTAAGTAGGGATACCTTTCGCATGACCAAAAGTTGAGTCCCCAGGGATCTAAGTCTGTGGATGTAGAAAGTAATCTTGAAGATAGTCTCAAGGCGTAGTGGGTGGGTAGCAAATTCAGCTTGGGTGATGCATTAAGGAATTGTCCACTTGCAACGCATCATGCACAATAACATGAGAGTCTGGACCCTCTCAATACGGGCCTAGTCAACGGCTCCCAGGCTAGGTCCCCAAACCTTTGAACCATACAAAATTGTAGGTTTGATGATAGTATCAATAAGTGTAACTTAGAAGGGATGTCCTGGAAGTGGATCTGGAAACACTAACGTTCAAAGCAGAAAGAGAGGCATACCCCTTGCAAAGGCGTGGTTGAGCGAAAAACTTCATGTTAAAGCATGGACCAAAAAATTGGACCCCAAATAAGTGTAGGCTAATGTGATCTCAAGAAGTTCCCTCTATAGAAAAATTGGAATCTAGACAAAGAACACTTGAAGATATTGAAGATCATGACCTTAGTTTTACTAAGGTTGACCACAGACATTGTTGGAATTTGCAAAAGCAAGCAAGGGCATCAAGTTGTTGTTGCAAGCCCTCTACAAAGTGTGAGAGTAGAACGACATTGTCGGCAAAAAGGAGGATGGCTATAATTACCTCATGCAAAAGACAACCATCATCCATATGGGTATGTTGTCGAAGGAACTCCTCTAATTCATCAATGTAAACATTGAAAAGAGTCGATGAAAGAGGACACCCTTGTTTGATCCCAATGGTACTCTGCACAAAGTTAGACCAACCGTGGGAGTACAAGCAAAGCTGCCCAATAAGCTGTCTCATAAAGCCTCCACGTTGCAGTTATTAGGGAATTGGGGATGTCAAAATCTTTCGACTTTTGAAATTCAAAACCAAGAAAGCGCAAGAACAAGCAAGTATAAAAGCAAAACTAACATCTCATTTAGGGGACTTTTTAAAGCAACTTTGGGGAAAACGCCAAGAAGAAGACTAAGGAGAACCGAGCCAAAGCCAAAGGGATAAAATAAACATGCGAGACATTCCTAAGATCCCACACCACAATTATAATAGCTAAGAGATTTCTTATAATCTCTATAACAAATCCATTAGAGTGTGTAATGTTATAGATGCCATCAAGGCCTTGAGATTAATAAAGAAATCGCGTTTGAGAAAAATCCGTTGTGTATTCGACACGTCGTCAAAGTTGTCTCAACCAAGTTAGCCATCAAACAACATAAGCCCAACCCACATGTTTTCTTTCAAAAGATCAAATTTTATTCATAGTAGTCAAATATAGAGAGAATACAAAGACATACGCCTCAAAAAACCACAAATAACATGAGGTTTCAAATAATATCCTAGTGTGAAGCTTTCACAAGATACCAAAAAAGAGACAACCCTACAAACAAAGCCATATCCTCTACATCTGATCAGCATTCTTTCCAAATGCTGCAAGTGGTCAATTCTTTTGCTAGAAAAAATAGTAATATCATCTTGATAAACAGCAATAAAATCATTGATATAGCCAGTGAAAGCAATGTCCATGGCCCTTTGAAAAGTAGCTCCAACATTCATTAAACCAAAGGGCATCCTGACAAAAACATATGTTCCCCACGGAGTAGTAAAGGCAGTTTTAATCCTCTCTGATTCTTTGACAACAACTTGGTTATAACCGGAGAAACCATCCAAAGTAGAAAGCATTTCAGAACCAGTCACTAATTGCAACATGTTTTCCATGTTTGGTAGAGGATAGTTGTCTTTCATTGATGCTCTATTTAGATTTCTGAAATCCACACAAAGTCTGATATCTCCATTTTTCTTTCTGACCGGCACCAAGTTTGCAACCCAAGAAGAATACCTTGTGGGTTGAATGATTCCTCCATCTCTCAACTTTTTCAATTCCTCTTGCATTTTGAGAGAAAGGAGTGGGTTAATTGGCCTTTGCTTCTATCTGAATGGTTTGGCATCTTTCTCAAGAGGGATTTCATGTTGGAACAAGTCTTCTCTATATGCTTTCAGCTCGGAATAAGACCAAGCCAAACAGTCCTGATATTGTTTCAATAATTGGATATAGGATTGTTTTTCTTCCTTGTTTAAACCACTCCCTAACCAAATCTTCCTTGGTTTCTCCTTTGTTCCCAAGTCATGCTCTTCAACATCTCTAGATGCAAACATGTTTCTATTGATTATACAATCAGCATTGTTAAAATTTGACTCAAGAGCAACCAGCCCTCTAGGGATGGTGTTAGTCTTCAATTGAATGATATCCCTGCCAAACAAGGTTTCTTTTCCATCAACATTACAGACCAATGGTTCCAAATCAATATGTTGATCCACAAACTCACCTTGGTTCTGCAAAAACCTCTGAACCTAAGCATCATCATCAAATACTTGCCAATGTTTGATGTTATCAGGGACTGCAGGCCTAGTGAGTATTTCTACATCATATTCACAATATGGAGAAACGATACAATTGTCAAATCTTGACCCCAACACTGCTAGCCTATCTGCAATCATATTTAAACTTCGTCATGATGAACAATGTTGAAGGAATCAAACATCTCAATCAGATCCCAAACTGCGTGTTTGTATTGTTTCATTCGCTGATTTTTTGTTGCATATAGTTTTCTAACTTGTTTGACAACCAACTCAGAATCTCCCTTTACAATGACATCCTTTACGCCATACTTCCAAGCAATCCTCAGCCCTAACAATAATGCCTCATACTCAGCTATGTTATTGGTGCATTCAAAGTTAAGTTTGAAAGAAAAAACAAATTCCTCTTTGCTTGGAGAGATCAAAACAACACCAAGCACCATTACCAAATTTGGAGCAAGCTCCATCAAATAACAAAGTCCATGGAGAGCCTACTTCTTCAAGACACTTAGACTGATCCATCTTGTGCTCCTTACCATCAAGCAAACCCAACAAAATTATCAACATCAACATCAGCAAATAATACTTCATAAGAAGCATTGTTTGGATCCTCAATTAGATGCAACATCTTCTTCTCTCCATATAATTTTACAAGGCTACCCTCAATGGGAATGGTGGCAAAAGACATATCCATTTGGACACTCCCTCCAACACTTACAGCCCACTTTCTTGACAATAACATACCCCATTTGGCAGGGCAATCAACAATTACAATATCAAGTTTCAAATTCTTACCGGATAGGCTGCAAGTTGCACCACCAAACCTTTGACACACCCACCAACCTGGCACTTCCCGGAATCCATGGCAATACACTTGTCATACGTTGTTACTTTGATATCTAACTCATTCATAACTTCCAAAGGCATGACATTGCATGATGCCCCAGAGTCAAACATACAATTATGTAGCAACTTGTCCTTGATGATCAAAGTTGTGAAGAAAGGGTCAACACTCAGCTGAGATTCAACCAAGGATGTTCCCAAATATACCTCCGATGGTTCACCAAATTCTTCCAATGCTGATGTCTTTCCTACCTCTGCAATAGCAAGTGGAGCCTCTACAACATTCACATTCCTTTTCACGGCAACCTTCTCCTCCTTCAATCCCAAATACTCAAGTGCTCTCTTCTTGTGCTCAGGGATTCTAAGCAGCTCAACAATTGGAACACTGACCTTGATTTGGCTCAAAACTTGAGTGATGTCATAGAGAATGTATTTAGGCAAACCAGCAGTGGAAGGAGAGCTGGAAATTTCATCAGATGGCACAAGGTTTTTAACATTTTGAGCATGGGGTGAAGCATAACTTTTGCTTGGGACAGCAGGGCTCTTAGCAGATGTTTCTTTCTTAGGAACCTCTTTTCGGATATTAGAAAGCAATGGGGTTTTATTTTTGGCCTAAGGCCCAGCTCCTTGATAGCCTTACTTCTTGTATTATACTCCTCTTGAGCCACCACAGCATTCATAAGCAGCTGCCTATCCTCTTCCGAGGGTATACCTCCATCATACTTCTTGATCATCAACGCCCTCAAGTATTCAAAATCATTATTAGGTAGCTCAAAGGCTTGTACATTATCAATTTCTAAAACATGAGGAGGAAAAAGATGTACCCGTTGGATGCAATCCCAAAAGCTAGCAGCAGTCCTTGCACTTATCACTTCAGTGGATGTTACTCCTTAACATGAGTTTGTAGGGCAGTCCATCATGTAAGCATCATCATCCGTATTATAATCATCATCTTCCTCTTCAATTTGCTAATTTGTTCCACATGGAGGATGGCGCAATAAACATCTGTCACACCAGTCAATCTGATTTGCATCATCAACAGCAGCCACTCTAGCATTTAACGGATCAGGCACTACCTTACTTTCCTTGGCCTGAGATTGTCTATTTCCAAATCCAATAGGCCCTTTACCTTTGTCATCAAATCTTTGCTCATTCCTATGGTGATTGCCGAATCTATCATGTGCTTGTTGCCTAGGCTGACCTTGTGAAGTTTGTCCAATTCCCTTCTCAGCTCTTGCCAATTTGTAGGAAATCTCTTTGACAGCCCCTGCCAAAGTTTTCACCACTTCCTCCAAGTCTACACTCTTGCTTGCTTGAGGCTTCTCAGGGTTTACCAATTTAACTCCATCTCTCTTAGGAGGTTTCCCAATAGCCTTGATATTGTTCTCAATTTGAAGTGCCATGGTGAAGGCCTGCCTTAAATTGCCAGGGTTCTTGTCCCTCAAGTAATATGCAGCCTTTTTATCAAATGCATCAGAATATTTTATCAAACAAGATTCATCACATGGTCTTAAATTCACCGGCAATCTCCTCAAATTTTTATTGAACCTTGTGTTGAAGTCATGGACCGATTCATTTGGGTTCTTCTTGATATTCTCAAACTCTGATAAAAGGAACTGGGATCAGTCTTGTCACCATATTGCAGCCTGAATGCATTTTGCATTTCAGCCCATGAATCAATAGAATTATTTGGCAAGGCCTTGTACCAATCCCTAACATCCTCCTCTAAAGTGTGGACAAACAATTTAATGTACACATCCTCAAATCCAATTTCAAAATCCTCCATCATATTAATAAAGAGTTTCAAATGTTGATCACCTGTTATGGCATTGTTCCCTTGGAACTTTGGCAATCTACTTCTAACATCCTGAGGCATAGCATTAGGATAACCAGCCATTCCCCTAAAATTTATTGGGCCAAAGGTATTGACCACAAATGGAGGCCTAGGTGGAGGCTGAGCCATGTTGTCTGGTGGAGGTGATCTTGGGGGTGACACAAGCTGATGAGGAGTGCGAGGTCTTTGGGGCTTAAGAATGTGGTTCACAAGATTGGTATTCTCTAGGTGCTGATTTTCTTGGAAAGTTTTACTAGAATTGAAACACACAGGTGCAGATTGAAAAAGGAACTCACCAGGTACAGCGAAGGACCTTCACTAGTTAAAGTAAACAAGTTTATGAGAAGATTGCTTGAATTAGAATCACTGGAAGAAGAGTGATAATCCTCTATTAAAGGTTGATCTCTCTCACCAATGGATATTCCTTTGCTTGATGTCTAACCTTCAACAACCTTCCAAACTTTTCTTTCCTCTAAAACTGTCTTTCCCAATTCTTGAAATAATTTTCTACTTGGGTCTCTCCTGAAGAAAGATCTTCTTCCTTCCAGGTTTGCAGATTTTATGTGACAAACTTCACTTAATGTATGATAAGGTACTGGTATTTATCAAAAATATAATAGCAAGGAGTCGCCACTAAGGACTTTCACCCTAGTTTGTGCAAATGCACTATGAAGATCTATCAAATGACTGCAAATATCAGCACTATGCAAAGCTTTAATAGATATGATCTTCTTTCATTCAATTTTTAACTATGGTGCAAAGTTTGAAACAACAAATTGGAGACACTTGAAAATATTAAACTCAAAACTATACTCTTCATCCCAGTCCTATAAATCCGATTAGAAAATGATGCTCAATGAATGTAGTTGCACATAAATCACATAAAATGTATTACCAGGGCTACCAGGGCTTTGAAATACTGAAATACTCCCCGGCAACAGCGTTAGAAGTGTGTTGGTACCCAGATTTAATCTCCTTCACAACTTGAGCAACATCATGGACTTTTCAAGACACTCAGAGGAAGATAAATGATTTATATGTCATTTTGTAGCTGAGGAAGCAATTTATCTGACTTTTTAGCACTCAGGCTTTGAAGAAGTGGGTAGCACCTTAAAAGGATTTGATCTCATCCTAACTATTTTAGGTTGTGCCTTTCAACCAAGGTAAGAGAACCTATTTTGTAACCTCTATTATTGAAGGAGACGCTAGATACCTTTCTTTTGCACAAATTTTATAGAGAAAACCTTGGGAAAATATGATCAACACACCAAATCTGACTCTCACGAGTTGTCACTTCCAGATTATGGAAATATTTTCAAACACAAGGCTAAGGTTACTGAAGACATTTGGAATCCTGATCTGTTTTGCATACTTTAGCAAATGGATTTTGTTCTTCTGTGGATATACTAGAGCAAAAACAGGGGTAGTTTAGGGTAGGATTGGTTATTTGAATAATTTTTTGGTGGGAGATCAAGAAGATAGATTGGACTTTGCCAGATCCTTGAGAAACTTCACAAAAATGGAGAACTCAATAACAGAAAGCTTCAAAATAGTTAAAACATTCCTTCAACCAGAAGGTGTGCATCAATGGAGGCCCAAACATGCACTTTTTCACACAATCTTTGAGATTCTAGCATGAAGGCTCGAGTTAGAAGACCCAATAAAACATCAAAATCTAAGATCAGTCACGCTTGAGGTACACCCAGAGGCTTACAAACAATCTTTGTCAACAGATGAAAGAAAAGTGATTTTAAATCGTTTATTTCATTCCCAGATGAAAGCTCTTCTGAAAAATGAAATTGCAGATGCCACTAAACTATCACAAGGATTGAGATCTGTGTGATTCAAAGAGATTTTGATACAAGATTGCAATAGGAACAAGAAAAACTACTTGCAGACATTCTGAAAGTGAAATAAACACAAAATTTGCCAGAGATTTGACACAAATTAACTCAAAATTCATCAGATTCATCAACAGGGGAGAGTTATTTAAACAATCTCAGAGCTTGTTAATGGCTATACACGTTTAACCAACTCAACATGAATGAAAATCTAACACAGAGGAAGTTAACCTGGCTTCTCAGAAAGTTTTCTCAGAGGATGAGCTTTTCTCAAAATTTTCTCGTGAAAATGAACCCGACCATTTGCATGACAAATTCATGCAATATATACCTTTACTCACTCACTCACTTTGCCCCTCAAATCTTCCCTCCAAAAGTGGAATATTCGAAGCACCTTTGCTTTGTAATATTTTTGGAAAATGACATTTAACAAACTCACAAAAAGTTGTCAGTTGTTCTTTCAAAAGGTGAATCATTACAAAACTTTCATCATTCTTCAAAGTGGAAGCACATTTTTCATTTCCCACGCATGTAGATCCCTTTCATTTCATCATTTCAACTTTTCCCTTCCCATTTTTTACTTTACAACTTTAGATATGGTAATTCACGTTTTTACGAACCAGAGTAAAAATTCATTTGAAAAATGCCTTGGACTCACAAATTGAACCCACAAATTGATTAATTCGGATCCTCCAGGCCAAGACGACACGAATTGGTAAAAATTTGATCAAGATTGATGCAAAAAAATGCATCTCCAAACTTCCTGGAGCTCAAATGGCGGCCAAATTGGTGAAATGCATAGCTACCATCGATCTGTTCCTCAACTTCAAATTTGAGCCCTTCACGTGGCAAATCCGGGTAAAAACGGGCCTCGGGACGTCTTTTTACCTTTTTACTACTTTTGGAAAATTTGCACAATTTCTTGATTTCCTCCGCCGCTCCGCCGATGAGATTTGAGCCTGACACGTGGCGCAATATATATGATCTCGCATACGGAGTCGTGGCTCAATTTCACACATTTTGCATCTTTCTGGAAAAAGGAAAAAATTCATTTTTCCTCCGTGGCTCCACCCTCCCGCAGACACGTGTCCTCATATGATTGGCTGAGGGGCAGCGCTCTCATTTCATATTTTAATCATATTTCGCAAAAGAAAATTTTTAACATTTCCTCCACGCCAGCCCGCACCTCCGCTATTGACTTCTCTAGATGAATTTTGACTTTTTACCCTCGGGCTCGCGGGTTAGTTTGATACTTTGAGTCATTTGAATACAAGAGGCAAAATTTCCAAGTTGCCCGATGGTCCACCTCCCCACCTCTTTGACTTTTCAAATTGCCACGTGTCACCACAGCGCACCTTGAGGCGGTCCCAAAAATTTGATACCTTGAACGAGCGCGGGCTCGCCATGTGTCTGTTCGGCGAGATTTGTCTGAATGCTTGAAGCTTAGCGGAAGGCACCACGTGTCATACTCCGAGGCAGTCTCCTTTTGGCTGTTGAAAAGTCTAAGTAAAATGCAAAGCAAGCGGAGGCCTCCACGTGTCATCTGGCACTTCTTTAAGATGGTGCCCAAAGCGGAGACCCTGAATGAGCGTGAGCTCGCCACATGTCCTGTTCCACCAAATTGCTCCAACTACATAAAAAAATTGTCCAAGTCTAGGCCAAGTAGTGGAAGCCTCCACGTGTCCTCCCGGCGCTACTTCAAAGTCAGACCAAAAAGTTGATTCTCAAACGAGCGCCATTCACCCACGTGGACATATTTTATGAGTTGAGGCCTTTTATAGAATTTTTGAAGTATTTAGCTGAGCCGCATCCAACCAAAAGGTGCCACATCCCCTGTAGATGCAAGGATGCAAGTTTGACCAAGAGAAAATGCCCGTCAAACCGTAAAATACAGAAACACAAGCATTTGAGCCTGAAAATGAATTTTTCTTCAATGACAGAGAGTTTAGATTGTTGTAAGGCTCAAACACGATCCTTAGGGACACATCAACTCATCCTTCTTCAAGTATTTCAAGGCGAAACGTCAAGAACACAAATTTTGACTGTGGCAATAGAGGGAATGGGAAAACGCGAATTTTTGAAAGGACAGAGCCCGGGGAACCCAAAATACAAACCTTTTCCAAAGGAACAAAGAAACTAGGAGACAAATATGGACCCATACACGATCTTTGACCCAAGGGAGACTAAAAACGGCAACAAAGACCAGCCAAGCACAATCATGGGGAAGGATAAAATGACAGAGGCCGTAAATCAATAAATTTCAAGGGCACAAATGGGGCGAGACAATTTTGAGCACCAACACCGATCATGTTGGAAGAGATATGACAAACACAAAAGGCTAATATAGTCTTTTCAAATGGACATTGAAATAAGAGATGGGTAATATGTTTTACATCTTGGTAACAATTGACGCATATACTAGGGTCCATCCATCCCTTGAGTTATTTCTTGCTATGAGTTGAGAGTTTACCTCTCATAATGAACCAAATGAATGCCTTGATTCTCATCCATAAAGGGAGAAACAACAAATGTCCCCATGCTTGAATCTCTATTTTGTAATATTGAGACCCATCATGTTATTGAATTCACCTAGTACGTTAAAACAACTATACATTTGCCATTATGAGGACTAGGCTATAACAACCTATCGGGTATGGAGGAAAATAAAATAAGTCTATGCCGAAAAATATCCAAGAGATGACCAAGATGAGAGCCTTGTATGACCGAACACTCTCAAATTCGACAATCTCCCATTCACTTCACTAGTTAGACTACTAGTGCATATGATCTGCAATATGCAGAAGGCCCCCTTGTTCATATTCAAGGTTCATAAGCAATCGCCAAACAATAGAAGGAAACTTGTTCCAACTATGCTCCCGAAAGAAGATTTTCTCTCCATTTACCACTTCCCATGCTTCGCGTTCTTGTTTTAGGTGTTTGGTCAAGTTGGAAAGAGGGATATGCCAATTTGAAGACAAGATTCCAATCTCTTATCCAAATTTTATTTTGACACATTATAGTGTACTATCGGAGTTCTTTATCCTGCATTAACCACCACCCCACTTTCATAAATAAAGATAAAGATAAAGATAAATATATTAATGTCCAACGAATGACCACAAAAGTAGGTCAATAGGACTGCAGCCCAAACAATATACAAAGTGCGAGCGGGAAAACTCATAACGAGTTCCTAGAAGCGAGAAGAAGGAAAGAACCAAAAGATTTCAATTGAGAGAACTTTATTGAAATCCTTTATTAGCTGGATATTTAAACCTTCAAATTTCTTGACTTTGCAGATTCGGAACCTATAATGTCCCTTTTAGAGCTGAAACTGAAAAAACAATAAAATAGCACAAATCCCAATTGAGTGTAATCTGATTTTTACAACAGCCGACCAAAGAATACTATAAACCCTAGCAGCGAACTGTATTTGCACTTTTAGGGCGTCAAACACCCTCCAAATAAGCTGAAAATGGATGTATAAATTCTCCAAAATATTATACTCAACCAATGGCATAAACACCAAGCAAAAATACTTCAAAACATAACAAACTTGGCGAGTACTCACCAAAACCCTACCAAAACGAATACTCACCATGAAAACTGGCAGGGTAATATTCGCTAAATATTAGCGAATATTTGCCGAGAATATTCGGCAAATATTCCCTACAAGTTTTCATGGATTTTGCTTTGCCTATAATGAGAATAGTTTAGAAGTAATTGGGTACTAGTGTACTCTTCCACAAACTATCCAATTGCACCAAAAAGAGGATTGCTAAACTAGCAAGGGCAGGAGATGGCTTATCATAACCTCATTTGCAAATAAAATATTTTTTAGCAGAAACCTTGTGAAATCTTGTTTGAAATCTCAATTGTATGAATCAAAAACGCTAGAAGAATATGTGTTGTATCAACTCCCTAGTACGTACACAGAATATATGCCCTGCATCTATTTGTTACTCACACTGTTGTAGGAGCTTAGGGTAGATTATCTTTTTCCACTAGTAACTACCTCAAAATCTCATAATTTTCTCTCAAAAATATACCCAATAAAATGGCAATTAATTTTTAAGTTGTTTTTCTATGAAATTCCCTATATATCAATATCATCTTCTCGTTGGTGACAAAAAAGGTAAACATAAGCCACCCTGTCATCAGTATAACCCCATTCTTACACCAACTTGTCAACAATAGCTTATGATAAACCATATTTTCATAGCTATCTTTGAACATGATGCACCCACTACATCAAAGCAATGCTATTATCTAAAGGGTTGTATTTTAATTGGTGTGGATGATGACGAAATGTTTTGTCATGTTATTCATCAAGATACAAATTTAGGATATATAGAAAAGGATGAAACTATATGCGAGTCCCAAATGAATTTGGTAGAATGGATACTTCATGATGGTCTGTGGAGGAGCGAGGAGACGCAGCCGAGTGTGGGGAATAGTAGAGGCAATAGACCCTCTCCCCAATATTTCCCTAGAACAGGGAAGAGGAAAATGTAAATTATTGTAAATTGTAACTTGCATAGATACGAAATTTATGATGATAATTTTTAATGACAATCGTCATAAATTCATAACACTTATCATCCGACTATTGTATTTGCATGGTGATGCGATTTTGTATTGTATTTGTATTCAAATCTAATAGAAAACACTTCTCCAACATTTTATAGACTCATTTGATACATTTTGTAGCTATATTTTGCATAAAATTTATGTTTTTAAATAAATTTGCGTATTTTTTAAGTTGCCAAATATTCTCGAATATTCATCGAGTCTTGCCAAACCAATTTTTTTTGGGTTTGCCGAATATTTGTCAAATAAGAGTATATGAACTATGCTTCAAAATATATGCAAATTATGAAGTTCTATTCAGCTGTAATTAAATTAATGACACCGAATAAAAGCTCACAATATGAAGGTTACGAGACCCAAAAATCTCATGAAAGTGTGAAATCAGCCTCTAAAATTATGAGGAATATGGATATCAACTCCAAATGAAGAAATGTGCCCTAGATGGCACCCAACTCCTCCAAGCAAGTCGCTACCCTAGGAGAGGGCCTAAAAATGGTGTTCAAACCCTAGCTGGAAATCTGCAACATCAACCTTCTTTAAGCCCTTGGAAACAACAAATTGAAGAGTTTTTGTTCTTCAATCAAGCAAGGAAGGGTTTTGTCCTCCTTGTTAGCCACACAAAAGGATTTTCACCCTTAAGTGGAAGTGATTGAGCAATCAGCCCAAAACCATGCAAGTTTTAATTTTTTATAAGAGATGATCCCCAAATGAGCCAAGCAAACCCTCTTTTATACCCCTTTGTGGCGCCAAAACCAATTAGGAAGCCTCCAACTAAGACCGACCTCATAAGGATGATTTTCTTTTATTTTCACTTTGGCCTTTCGACTTCTTAACCCAAAACCCGACTCATGTAGAAAAATATGAAAGAAAAATGCAAATGCTCATGAAAATAACTAAAAAATGTGACAATCACTTCCCTTGTTCATTTCTTGTCCACGGAAAGTGGAAGGGGCTTAAAGTCTCCAAAACGAACAAGCTTGGAAAATGGGACATTACAAGACCATTATACCAATGGATACTTGAAAATATATTTCGCATACTCGTATTCGGCAAATTTTCAGCAAACCCAAAAAAATTGACTTGGCAAAAACTCGGCAAGACTCGGTGAATATTCGGGAATATTCGGCAACTTAAAAATACGCAAATTTCTTTTTAAAACATAAATTTTATGCAAAATATAGATACAAAATGCATCAAATGAGTCTGTAAAATGTTAAAGAAGTGTTTTCTATTAGATTTGAATACAAATACAATACAAAATCGCATCACCATGCAAATACAACAGTCGGATGATAAGTGTTATGAATTTATGACGTTGTCGTTGAAAATTATCATCATAAATTCCGTATCTATGCAAGTTACAATTTACAATAGTTTCAATTTTCCTCTTCCTCGTTCTAGAAAATATTGGGGAGAGAGTCTATTGCCTCTACTAGTCCCCACACTCAACGGCGTCTCCTCACTCCTAGAAGGTTGTAGTTGCGGCTCCAACCTGGTAATAGATGGCGATGGCTCCTCATTGCATGATCAACATCACCTCCAAAGATGTCATCCAATCCAATATCTCTTATTAGTGCTTCTCCTTCATAGCTTCCCTCTCAAAAGAAGCAATCGCATCATCTATGAATGTGGGGATTTCATCATCTATGAACGCGGGGATTTCATCATCTGTCAACGCAAGGATTTTATCATCTCATGTCAACGCAAGGATTTCCTCTTCATGCTCGATCTATTCAATGTATGCATCTATCTCATCCAAATCAATAAACTCCTACGATGTGGCCTCCACCTTTCTTGTGTGAAGCCAAAGATTGTATTGCACAAAACCAAGTCATTGAGGCGTTTTTGAGTCAACTTGTTGCACTTCTTCATGTGAATGGCCTCAAACAAACTCCAGTTGCACTCACATTCAGAAGCGCTACAAGGTTGAGATAAAATTCTGAGGGCTAGCTTTTAAAGATACAGGTATTTCCTCCCAACCTCCCACCAAGAACCTACAAACAAGATAATCAAAAGTTTATAAATAATTAATAAAATTAAATTTGTAATTTGTAACATATAAGTAACTTAAAAACATTTTAATTTTTATTACCCGTGATTATGCATGGTTCTCCTCGATAGTTAACATCAAAGAAAAGAGCCTCCCCCTAACATGTTTGTAATTTTGTAGCTCTAAGAAAATGAGGTCCCTCATCAAGCTTTGGTATCATCCTTTCAATGCATGTTGAAAGGCCCTCTATAACCTCCTCGTTCACATCAGTGAAGCCATCGAAGAAGAAAAACTTGGGTTTGAGGTAACACCCCACGCATGAATAGGAATAGGTGGGGTTGATTATTCCACCTCCGATCAATTATCTCCCAAAAGGGACCAAATCTAGCGATATCCCCCTATAATAGTTTTGGATGGCCTCTTTCGCCTTATCCATGGCCTCATAAATGTACCCTATAAAGTTTTGTTCCCCATCAACTAAGTGCAAAAGCCTCACCAATGGCTCTGACACCTACACACAACTTAAAATTTAAAGTTACAAACTTACAAATAAAGTATAAAGTAAATACGTAAATAACAAATTAAAATAAAGGAATCGACTTGAAATTTAAATTGAAGTTTGAAGTTACTTTGATGATCTCTATAGCTCTCTTTGCAAAGACATCATCAAAAACTATCTTTGCAGTCCTCTCTCTATCAACTTTCTTTGAATATTGTGAGTCTAGCCATGTTTGACTCACAAACATTTGTTTCAATGATGACAACAAACTAAAAATACTTTGCAACGTCAAGAACTTAGTTGCAAACCTTGTGACACCAACTCGCACAAGCTTTTTCCCCTTGGTGTGTTCTCTCATCAAGTT
The DNA here is from genome assembly GCA_018340775.1 of Taxus wallichiana var. yunnanensis. NCBI lineage: Eukaryota > Viridiplantae > Streptophyta > Pinopsida > Cupressales > Taxaceae > Taxus > Taxus wallichiana. The sequence continues at coordinate 130,369,562 of CM031238.1, read as the reverse complement.
GAGAACCCAAGGGTGATTATATATGTACTTGGTTATATTTCTTACATCTTCTATAACCAACTTCACCCAATCAATTTTGCCTATGTCCTCCAAAATAAGGTCAAGGCAATGAGCCGCACAAAGAGTCCAAAAGAGTGATGGATGCCTCTCCTGTAGTAGTCTCTCAGCCACCACATATGTTGTTGCATTGTCTGTGACAACTTGCACAACATTTTAGATACCCACCTCTAATACGACCTCCTCCAACATAAAACTCAAATTTTCTATATTTTTACTATGTTAGAGGCATCAATTGACTTCAAAAATACCATCTCACCATTTGAAGCCGCTAAAAAATTGATGAGGGTGTGGTTCCTTCCATCGTCCACCCATCTAAAAGAATGGTGCATCCGTATTTTTGTCATTGCTTCTTTTGATCTTTTAGGATTGTCGTTGCATTTACAACTGCACCTTCGTGCTTTTCCACTCAAGTCTTTTAGAGAGGGTGCTTGCCCTTTCCCCTCGCAACTATCAATGTTGTCACCAAGTACTCTCAATACAGGCTCTTCGCCACATTAAAGGGAAGGTTGTTTGTAATACCAGAAGATTAGTACATGTTTTATTTGCTTCCTCGTGTGCATCCTTGTTCCAGCTTGTACCTTGCAACAAAGGTTATGCCAGGTATGTTTCTTGGTACAAAAAAGCTATGTATCCTTTTTCGAACTCAATCAAGAAGCAGATGTGCTTCTTCGGTTCATATACGTGGACCCAAGTAGAGCCCACAATCGTTGTTGCATCGTCCTTTGAATCCTCTGCCATTCTAGGTCTAATGGCTTCTGTTATGGTTGCATGCATCTTTCCCTCTCTAGTTTCTTCTCCTCTAGCTTTGCTAGCTTTGTCTTTTCTCTCGTTTTGCCTCTTCTGTAACATTGGGACATACCACAGCGTCCCGACAAACAATACATGCAAGATGATACTTCAGGCGATTGATGCCTCCAAAAATGTTTTTTGCCAGAAATTGCAAACCATGGTTCCCTGAACTGCTCCACGTACACCATACTTCCAAGCAATGGTACGGGCGTTAGCGGGAACGGTTCCTGCTAGTGATGTTGACCCAGATGTCGAACTTGATGCCGAGCCTGATGTCATTGGTAAGCTCTAATCTGCAACACAATGTACATTTAAAAATTAAAAAAATGTAAACTTAATTAATTAAAAATTAAAAAGTGGCTTTATAACCCTATTTAACCGTAATTTCAAATTTTAAATCCTACGAACATGAATACATTCTAAAAAAGAAATTAAAAAAACATTTACAAAATCACAATACATTCCGGCAATTTCATTCATTAATGACGATGTCCATGATAAAAAACATGAATAAATTAATAACTATTGAAAAAATTAAAAAAAATCATTCAAATGACTATTAAAAATTTAAAATCAAATTGAATGCATTTAAAGTAACAAATCATATTCGGATGCAATATGATTATATAAAATTTAAACAATATAGAACGAATTTGCAAAAAGAATATAAAAACTTTCCTATGGCTCCAAATAACTATTAAAAATTTAAAATCATTCACAATTAAATTAAATGCATTTAAAATTACAAAACATATTCGGATACAATATGAATATATAAAATTTAAATAATATAGAACAAATTTGCGAAAAGAATTTTAAAAAAAAAACTTACCTCCAAATGCAATTCTTCAAATTTGCTCTTCGAATTCGCTATAAAATCCCTTCAACTCATGCAATGCATGCTCAATGGTTGTGTGATCAAAAATGAAGGGGTGTGTTGCCTTAAAAAGAGAAATTGCAGTGTATTTTCAGCATTTTTTCCGTGTTTTCCCGTATTTCACATTTGTTTCGCGTATGGCGAGTTTTATGCACGGCCTCGCCGAATATTGGCAAATATTCGCCAAGTCATGTTCTAGTGAGTTATAATGGCGAATATTCGTTTTTATATGGTTTTGGCGAGTACTCGCCGAGTTTGCTAACTATGCTTGAAACTATAATCTAGTTATTACAAGCTAGTCTGAACTGAGAAGTGCTCACTCCTACGGTCTTCCAGTTATGTTACGATACTTCAAAATTTTATCTTCGGGCTATTCAAAATAATGCACTTAAGAGAAATTCACTACTGAGTTGTAAATTAGCCAACTTGGCTAACCCAAAATGTTTGGTGAAAGCTCTTCTCTTGAGCTACTCTTTCTCCTCTCGAGAATTAACCTTTGAACTAAGCTACCGCCATAAGCTCCTCTCCATGCCTCTATCGGGACAAATAGTTGTCTGAAATCCACACACCTACTCTAGGAGAGTGAAGCACAAAATGCTTCACGGGTGTCAAGAAACACGGTATCTTTTGGCTACAAGCACAATGTCAATTCTCATAAAGTTGTTAAGGGCATTAGATATGGCCTCCAAAGGACAAATGGCTTTCTTGGGCACTTAATGCCCATCCAATAGGGACGAGACACTTTAAAAGAATGACAATTGTTTTTCCTGCACCATCCTCCACATGTTGAGGTAAACTTTCATGGTTATGCAAGAAAACCTGCTTGTGATGATCCATAAATCTCTGGATGTAGAGATTAATGCAGCTATTATGCAAGCATGTTGTTTTAAAGATAGAACATTCTAGAAATCATAGAATCTTCAATCTCTAGGCATTTCACAACATATCACTAACACTTGGGGTGTTGATCGACCTTATGGAAATCAGGAGGAAGAACTCAAGACTTTGATTCTATGTGTAAATTGTAGAAATTTTCTTAACATCATCAAATGTTTGGCTGTGCAGACTTGGATCTAAACAAGTAGAAAGGGCTAACACTTATTTTCCTAAATCTGGCTAATTTTTGGGTGATGCATGATTGCTTGTGAACCCGGATGCTCTTTAAATCAAATGTTAAGTGACTATTCCATATTTATTCATAAACCAAAATCCCCATTAAAACAATTGGTCCTTTTCTTCCTTGGTGGAGAAGGCCGCCATGAAGTACCCCTGGGCATTGCATACTTATTAAAATTTAATACTCATGAGTCATAAATAAATTCATATGGATTCATAATTTCATCATTCATGGAAAACAAATTTCAAATACATTGTATTAATTCATGAATGTTCAAAACATATTACATTCAACTTGCTTCAAGGCTAGAACATATCATCTAGATGATCCTCAAAATCATCTCCATGAATGGCACTTGCAGCTCCACTCCCACTTGCACTAGCTCCACTATCCAACCCTTGTGAAGGGCTCCTGGATGTTCATCATCGATGCCAAGTAGTGAAACATTGGACAAACAACCAAAAGCTTCAAAGTCAATGGATTCAAGTTGAATATCCCAAAGCTTGTTAGGACCTCTAGTATACTCTTTCATTTGTGTGTTAGGAGGCGCAAGTTGGAATGTACATGTATACCAAATCCTTAGCCTTCTTAGATGCCAACATGGTCCATTTGGCTGAGTGAATGAAGCCATAAGTACTCAAGTTCGCTCTGTTGAAGAATTACTAGCCACTGTCACAAAAAAAGAAGTTAAAAGTATTATTAATATACAAAAATGAGTGTTATCATCTTAAATTTAAATTTTCAATTGGTAATCAGAATATCAAATAACAAACTTCATACCTGTGAGAGCAGTTTAATGGCAAAAACAAGTCGTAGGTACTTGGCATCATGGCCATGTACATACCACCACTTGATTGAAGTCATGGTGGACTTGTCATAAAGAGCCTCTACCTCTCTCATGCTACTTTTTGAAGATACAAACATCCCCATCTCATTGTGGACTGCACTAGATATAGATGGATCAGGAAACAACCTCCTAAATGTTGTCCTAGTCCCATTTCTAACCTCTTGGTCATCATATGGTGGCTGCCTACTAGGTAACCCAACTATTTCATTGCTATAATATTTGAGATTTAAGCATAGGCAAGGAGATGCAATGGGGTGGTCATTTTGTTCCACCTCTTCATGACCACACTCTTAACTTCATTATAGAAGTTTTCTTCAAGGTCTTTCTCTTTGGCTTGTATTATTTCTTTCATTTTCTCAAGCATGGAGTCAATTCCATCATAAATTTCTCTTATGCAAGCACTATCTTTGTCTACAAACCTAATCATAGAAAGAACAAGCTCTGTGAAACTCGATAAATACTCAACTTGTGCCCACCAATCATCATCAAGGATCAATGTCTTTATCTTATGGGTCTTTTTCGTATTTGATTGCCTCCAGATCGGTCCTTTATGATTTTCCATATTTGATTCCATCGCTCAAAGCATGTTTTACCTTCACAAGTCGTCTCAAGACGAGTGTGTGAGAGGCAAATCTAGTCTCAACAACCTATAAAATATTAAAAAGGAATGAAAAGAATTCAATAATAGTACAAATTGATTTAAAACTAAAATTTAAAATAAAAACCTTAAAACTTAAAACTAATGAATTGTTCTCTTACCTTCAACAACTCCAACCTCGAGAATCTTCTAAAAATGGCCTGAGACATGTGATGGTTGGTGACAAACATTTGAATTTCGCTTGCCTCTATGTATATTTTCTCAATCCATGGGATTTTCCCAATCTTTGCAACATCAAATTGAGGGAGTGTATTGCACATGGTGTCCAAAATATGTGCTCATATCTACCCTCTACTATCAACCCTGTTGCCTTGCAATTTTTTGTGTTGTCTGTGATGACTTGGACAACGTTTTGAGGGCCCACCGACTCAATAGCCTCAATTAGAATGTTTGTAATAAATTATTGCATCTTTTATTTCCCCCTCACAATCAATAGCCTTTAAAAAACATTGCCCCTTTAGGGCTTATTACAATAATGTTGATAAGAGGTCTGTTTCGGGAGTCTTTCCATCCATCCGATATAATAGACACTCTGAATCCTTCCAAGAATCTCTAATCGGTTGCAAAGAAGTTTGTATGTGCTCCACTTCTTTCGCCAAGAGATGTGTGAACCTTCTCATAGTTAGGGCTTTTATACCCCTGTGGCGCTTCATTAATGTCTCTCACCATTTGTTGCCAATATGGTGACCTCAACACATTAAAGGGCAGCCCACATGCATAAATACACCGAGCTACCAATTCATCTGCAATGTCTCTCTTCTCCAAGTTGAATGTTTTTTCTAGAGGTCCTTTTGTTCTCTTTCGTGATGTGGCCTCTTCATCCAAAGGAGTTTCACCTAGCAGAGTTTCAGTGTGACTGTCAATGAAAGGATGGTATGATGGTGTTGTTGGTGGTTTTCCTATACCCCTATGTTGCAAAGGAACAATTCTAGAGCGAGCTCTTATAGCTTGCAAGGTAGCCTCCTCTTGCTCTTTTAAGTACATAGCTATTTTATTCTTGTCCACCTTCTTACATGGTCTAATGCCCGTTCCGTTACCCCAATTATATGAGCCTTTAGTCGGGTATACGAGGACTTGAATGTTGTTACAATGGGGGCACACCCAAACACGAAACACCACCACCAGCAATGAGTTCCAACACTTCTACATGCCTCCATAAAGGAAAAGAAGGATCCAGTCTCACATTCGTGGGACCTGGAACACTTCCTTGTGTGCCTCCCTCATGACTTGCTTCCCCATGCCCCCTTGAAGTTGAACTTGATGCCATGGCTACAATTTTTGATTTGCTTTAACCTACAATGAGAGATATTTTTAAAAATTGCAAAATAATTTAATAAACTATTAAAAAAGAAAATACAAATTATATAATTAATTTATTAACCCCTACATGTCATTCTCTGATTCTAATCACCAAGTTCGCCATAAATGGTGCGAGGTGAGAGCATACACAGAGGGTAGACGTTTAACAAATTAAAACTTTAAAAAAAAAAATACAACTAAATAAAAATTAATTAATTTATTAACCCCTACACGTCATTCTCTGATTTTGATCACCAAGTTTGCCATAAATGGTGCGAGGTGAGAGCATACACAAAGGGTAGGCGTTTAACAAATTAAAACTTTAAAAAAACAAAACTAATTAAAAAATTAATTAATTTATTAACCCCATACATGTCATTTCTCGATTCTAATCACCAAGTTCACCATAAATGGTACGAGGTGAGAACATACTATGAGGGTAGACGTTTAACAAATTAAAATGTAAAAAACAAAAACCCTAAGTTTTAAACTTCAAATACAAAACTAAATTTAAAATTTTAATTAATATTAAAAAACATAAAATAAATAATAAATATAAATAGATCATGATCAATGATCATGAATGATGTGTGCAAACACATCATTCATGGTCATTGATCATTGATCACATGCCAATTAATAATAATACATAAAAAACTTTGATTTAGAAAAAAACAATGGATGCATGGAAAATACTTGAAATCACTCCTCTTTGTTGTTTGAAGTTGATCCTCCTTCCTTCTATGACTCTATCTCTCTCCTTCAAGCTCTTATTGTCCTCCAAGCGTCTATGACTCTATCTCTCCTTCAAGCTCCCAATTTGCAGCAAAAGATGAAAATGTGTGTGTGAGTAGAATGGAGGGAGGCAAACGTCTTTAGGAGGGGTGGGTAGGTGAATTAGGTTTAGGGTTTTTCCAGGTATGTTTCCACCATGGTATGGGCCCCTGCCTAGCGTATCCCTATTGTCAGAAGAAACCCCTTAAGCTCTTTGTGATAGATCTGTAGAACTTCCTTAAACACGGCAGATCTTAAATTCTGGTTTGGATAGGAGGGAATAGTTCCATGAGAGGAGACCATGGCCTCCTTGCAAGCAAAGGCTCAAAGACCAATAAGCCTAGGACTGGCTTGGTGTTGAACAAGCAAAACGGAGAGGAGTGCTGGTTTGGAGTTTGGAGGGAGAGAGAGAGAATAGATCTGGGTATTTGAGTCCTAGGAGTTAAACACACTAGTTATCTTACAAACAAAAGAGAAGATGCAAATGGGAAGATATATTGCAAACAGATATAGGAAGCAAGAATGCTTCCATATTATAATATGCAATGTACATTTCTCCACTTAACATTGGCCTTCTTGATCAATGGAAAGAGCTTTATCAATAGTAAGAAAAGAAATACTTATACAATTAGTGATCACAGAGTGACACAAACACCTTTTACATAGCTATCGTGACTAGGTTTATCAAAATATCATATGTGCCTTTTAACTTTTATACATCACATATGGATAAGCACTTGAATCATAATATCACAGTTGCTGCCTATAATGGTAGCCTGTTATGGTTTTGGATCAATGACTTAAATTGGTTTATTCAAATCCACCAATAGGATGCTTTGTTGATGCCCTTAAATAACTTAAGAGAGATGCAATTTCAGCCTTCCTTTGAGATTAGCTATTAAGCACACTGCTTATGTGAAGTGTAAAGAGGGCCCTAGATGTGTCATAAGTGTTTTATATTGCCTTTACAAGGGTTTGCAGACAATTTTCAATGTTGATCCCAAATTTTGATGATTGTGTATTTCATTTTGATAGAATTGGAAATGATCACCATGTGCTCCTGTCATTTGCTTCACACTTGTTTATGCATGAATCAGTAACTCTAAAATTGATAATCAGGAAAACTAAGGGTAGCAGTTCCTGCTCACATACATAACCTGGCTCATTAGTTTAAGTAGTTTGATGCATGTTTATCAGCTATTTGAATCATGCTTGGTTTTTTTGTGTTGATGAAAATAATTAGCATGCATCATGCTATGTTATCCATCCTTCTTGCTCTAAGTTTATATTCTCAGTATTTCCAGAATCTTTAACAGATTTTACCCTGCTCATAAAATGTAAGCATTAGCAGGCCTGAAAAATAGATTGAAATTTAAGAGCTGTATCTTTGGCTTTAACGATGATTCCCTTTCTTCTGTCCTTTGAGAAGTCTAATACTAATACTGCTCGTTTTGATTATATTACAGAGGGCTTTATTTCTACTAACTCACCTTCATTCGAAGAGGGTTATTTTCTTTTTAATTGATAAATAAACTCATTCTCAGGAATAAAGACATGCACATCATGTTCCTATGTGCTGAGATGTCCACCCTGGTACATCTTTGGTTTCCCTTCATCTATTTCCAACTCCTGTCCTGTATATCTTTTCTTTTTTGTGTACTTATATGTGGAGTCAGAATTCCCTTCTATTTCTCACAGGGAATCGGGTAATCAGTCCTATCTTTTGCAAAACTAATAGCTGACTCGCTGTTATTGACAGCTGCTTATTGTTTACCAAAAGGTATTTCAACTTTCAAGACCAACAGTTCCCCTCATGTAATATTGCCTTAGGACTTTAAGCCTCTATGCTCTTAACTGTATATGATTGTGCTTAGAATCTTGGTACGTATTTAAAATAAAATGCTTGTAGAAAGTTTCTGTCTATCATGAATTGTCTATAACTGCATGTTAAGATTTAAGCTTTACTGATCAAAGCGTGATTTACATGTGCCATGTTGTGGTCCTGTTATATGGATGTCTGATGTTGGACTGCCTGTACCTGAGAGTCCTGCATAAGATCTCAGAAAAGTTTCTCTAGTTTAAGATCAATTTGCATGTCCTCACCTACATCTATAAAATATGTATGCATTTTATGTTTTTTCAATTTAGAAATAACAAGACAATTTCTTCCATGCTGAATTAGTGAGTTCCATGCATACATTTATGTATCTTAACAGAAAGTAGCTCACCTCAAGCAATTTCAGTAAAACTGGCAGTTTTATGGGCTTGAGACCATTGCCATGCATGTCTATAATACATGAGCCCTCAGGAAGCTTCATAGGTTCTGAAATTTCAATATGTTCTTCGCTGTTCACATTTAAAGGTTCTGTAATAGAAGTAACTTGAAAGTCTACAACATTACTTGAGACGGTCCCATCATCGGAATTTCTATTTGGGGCATGTTTCTGGTCATCCTCTTGTGTATACTTCGTGCTTATTACTTCTGAGCATCTGAATACAACACAAACTGAACTACAATGAGTATCCCCATTATCTCTTCAGCTAACGTGCACCTATTATTGCTCAATCAAAAGAGAATTAAATTACATTTCACATGGATATTGAATTTTCCAAACCTCTGCTTCATAGGTGTCGCACAGCCCATTTCAGATAGCTGATATACTGCCATTGTGTGCTCCCCAGCTGCCACGGCATACAGAAGCTGCCAGCCTTCTCTTTGCACAGAAGGCATAAGAACTGGCTGAACATGCACTTTTCTGTCACAAGACATCACGGCAACAAATAAAAATCATCTTTTTTCCATAAACAATCCAAGTAAAACAAATTCAAAATGCATATCAATCCATTATATGACAGAATTGAATAAAGGAGCAACAAATGGGAATCCTAATCAGGATGCAGCACGAGATATTTACCCAGCAATTTTACCAAGCTGGTTCTGTTCTCCATCTCCCCAACCATATACATTTCCTTCCTCTGTTATGGCAATTGAATGTCGAGCGCCTGCAGAAGCTTGAATAACCCGCACATGCTCAAGGTCCCAGACTTGCATTGGAACAAGTACATCTTCCATAGTTCTCAGTCCAGTTTGACCCCATTGACCACGTCCCCACTGTTAAGGTTAGTCAAGAAGGGTGATTTTGGATGACAATTTGGAAAACCTATTAGCATGGCTGTTGTTAAAATATGCTTAGGACAGCCTAGTTTAAAGACTAAGGTTTTCTATTAAATTCATAAAAGCAAACTGGGAATCATAAATACTAGCCAAATAAAACCGTCACAAGGGACATTCAATCCAAAACATGAAAATGAACTTCATTTTTTCAATTTTGTTATAGCTTAATCTGCTAGCTAACTGAATTTCCACACCTATTCCTCATTTACGCATAAAAGTTGAAAGCAATGCTTGTTATCAAGGGCAATATGTGCATCCTGAACATAACTCTTAGCACTTGCCCCTCAATCAGAGGCATATACTTCAGCTCGGTTCATAATGATTCATAAGAATGGACAATCCGCACATAAGAAAACAGATACGATCAGTCTAAATGTAATACTTACAGAAAAGAGTGTGCCTTCATTATTGATAGCCATGGTATGGTCACCTCCACATATAATTTGCATAATCATCTGATCTGCAAGGCCTTTTACTTGAACAGGTCTGGACTCATTTTGGACAGAGCCATGTCCCAGTTGCCCATATTTACCTCTTCCCCAAGTGAAGACCTTTGGGACAAAGCACCATTCAAGTTAAAGGGTCATTAAAATTTAGATGCTTCTATTGATATCAGACTTCACTAAGAACACACTTTATTTAAGTCAGATTTCATTAAGAACAAGTCTAGGAGGCATTCCAGATATTTGACTGTTCATTAGACATCAACATGACGGAATCTCATCTCACAGCTTTGAATATATCAGATTTCCATCAAGATCGTACTGCAAAAATAATCACTTCTAGCCCAGGAGGTATTCTTAATGAAATGAAAAACATCATGGACTACAATTGTCCAGGAAAGCCTTTTTGCACATAGATGAAAGTGTCAAGCAACTTATGTGCATAGATATGTCTTAAGATATGTGAATTAAAGATATATGGTTGATATGAACCAAACATAGGAGACTGCAAATTGGTTATGGATCCAACTAACCACTAAACCAATCTCTCTTCATTGTCATAGACTGAAAAGTATGGTAGTTACAAACCTGGCCATCAACCGACAATGCAGCACTGTGGTTCTCCCGCATGCTATCTGACAAAAGCATAATTTAATGCATGAAACATGGGCAGAAACGATAGAAATTTATCAAATATGATAGATGTACAGAGATTTAACTCAAATCATGATGAGCATTCTTGTACCAAAAAATGTTGTCCACCTGGGAACTGAATGAAAAACTGCAGTCTCAAACTTTACATAAGCATGGAACACCAAAAACAATTTTACTAGGAAGCAAGGAAGAGCTAATGAGATAAAATCGGAAAATCATATACAAACATAGATGTAAACGTGTAGGGTAATTAACATCCACATTGCATGTGTTTATTACATAAGTTGTAAGTTCTTTTCAATAAGAATACGAGGACAAGTCATCTGGTAAATATACATGAAAACAACCATGCCATGCTTTGAAGATAGCTAATGTTTGACTAATTTCTTTCTAAACATGATCTCTTACTTTATTCTTTCAGTTTTCTCAAGCGCTGATAGGTTGATAACAATGTATCGTGCTGATGAACATATGCTTCATCAACTAGGAGACATCATTGTGATGCAGAATGTTATTCTAGAAACCATAATCCAAGCCGAGTCATAATAAAATGAAAAATATAGATCATCACTAAGAAATAAGTTGAATTCTAGTCTTATTCTAGACTGTTCAAAAAACCACAGAGCACAGTGTCGTCAATGCAGATTTCTATTATTTTCCGCCATATGATCAATTTAATAAAAATTAAGGAAATTATACAGAATCAGAGGTCAGAATGAGAATGCAACATAGATTCAACGATTAGACAAGTATTCCAAGACGGTACTCAAAACAATTACAGCCTTCTATATGTTGAGCAATACTTATTGGTGCCACTACAGAGCTACAGATGCGGTGTCTGCTACACACTATAATGCATGAAAATGCAGGAGACGTTGAAACTCCTTGGGCATCCACATTCAGAGAAACCATATGCTCAAATGCAACTTTATTACAAAACAAACCCCAACATTCAGGAAAGTCGTACAAAATTGTCCCATTGAAGAGTTCAAATAAAAATTCCATCAGAAGTCAAAATTCATATAACATTTGAAATTGCATAAACTGGTCAATGCAAGACACAATATCATACTTAGGCAGCATGATAAGTCTATTCAAATGTTATGAGCAGGATGAAACTCAAAACACAAATGCAGATGTCCTTTCAAATAGGACACCTTGCTTGATCCCATCCTAAGAACAGTTCCCAAGGAACTAAACCTTTAAATTCCAAGTCCAATCAATCTGAAGAAAATTTCAGCTCTTCCAACAAAGAGAAAATTAACTGTTCTTCAGAAGTAAATACTTTCCACTATCTTAAAGTTTTAGGCAATGAGAGAGAGGAGAAACAACCTAGAACTGCCTAAATTCATGAGAAGAAAGCCCACAATGAAGGATGACAAAGCTAAGTAAAAGATGCCTGGTCCCCTCCATCTTATAAGTGGACGAGCAAGAAGAGTTACTAGAGCAAGCCCCATACGGAGCAGGAGGAAGAGTTAACAAAGTAACTCCATGTGGAAGAGGAAGAAGAGCTATCAAAGCAAGCTAAAGAGATCAACTTTCATGAAGCTTCTACGAACATCACAAAGAATTGACCAAAAACTAAAATGATCCCATCTTCAACTAGTACAATAGATAATAAAGAGCCTAAGAAGAGGTGAAGAAGAAAAAAATGCCCAAAAGCTGGTGGAAGAGGCCAAATGGCCCCTAATTTTACAAAAGCTGAAGAAATGATCATTTTGAGGCCTTCCCTAGACTCTGTTCATCCTGTGTTTTATAGTGTCTGCGTTGAGATTTTCTACTTATCTTGTGCCCTAAGGGTATGCAGAGGTTTTCTGCTTCTGATTTTAGATTCAATATGTTGAAATGCCACTGAATCATTGTGTAACTATATTTTTATTTCTTGCCAGAATACAACATAAATTTTTCTATACCTATCAGACAATGATCAAAAAGTGCCAAGTGGATGTGCTACATTACAAAGGCATTGAATCAAATCATATTATCATAACAATCAGAGCCTTCCGAGACTCCTCCTGGTGTATTCATTCACATATAGAGTGTTGCATATAGAACTTGAGGCACTAGATAGGTGACTTCAACAATATCAATGTCATTGTCTATCAGTTTCTCAATAACAATATATCTTAATGAAAAACAGCATATTTGAGACAGCCAAGATAATAGCAGAATCTAAAAAATAAACATTAACAAAATTAAGGAAGAAATACTATTAAAGAGTATGTGTCACCTGGATTATGCCCAAACCCCATAGCTCATCAATTTGAACAGGAGTGCTATAGCTTTCCATGTTGCCAGACCCAAGTGCACCAAATGTGCCTTGTCCAAATGAGTATACCTCACCGCTACCTGTTAATTGAAAAACATTATAGTTATAGAACAATGTGAATTATGTTATCGATATGCTGAATTTTTTATTCTAATTCAATTAAATCGGGATAAGGAAAACATTAAATGCCAAACAAACTTTGCAAGGATGGGTGCGGCCTTCAATTTCTGGACTAAGCCATCACTAGAACAATATGAAAAGATTTTAAATCAAAGAAAGAATAATATGAAAAGTCTTAGTTTCGGAGTGAGACATTTGTCTCTAAATAGTCTGATGATACGATTCTTTAAAAGAGTATATATCTTGCATGATAGTCACATCACATGTATTACCTTTACTAGAAATGAAAATCATGTATACCTTTATCTATCATGTATGTTGCATGGTTTTCAAGAAGGATTTACTAATTCATGAGTACTAAGAAACCTAATGATCAGGACTCATTAATAGAAGATAAATCTTATAGTTTGTATCATAGTTTACCTACTTCGTGAGTATTCTGCGAGTCTGCGAGTAATCGCTAAAATTTCAACCGGGTGAGTTTTTTTGACTTGTACTCGTGAATCTGCCAGTCCAAGTTTTCGCAAGTTTTGCGAGAGTATTCGAGGAGAGTACTGGCGATACTCATGGTGAATACTCACCAACACTCATTTGATACATTCTGTAACTGTATTTTGCCTAAAATTATGGTTTTTTTTTTTAAATTCAAGTATTTTTGAAGTTGCGAGTCGAATTTTTTTGGTCTGCCGAGTATTTACCACGTACAAGTATGCAAACTTTGTTTTGTATCAACAGTCAACGTGTAGTAAATAAGGAAGCATACTGAATTTGAAAGGTAGAACATGTATCTTGTTTCAGAAAGATTATTCTCTGCGACCCACAATGAGAATTTTAGGAAGTTCTATCCCTTTCACAATCACATGCAATTAAAGAAACCAATAGAGCAGGATTCATGCACGTTTGATGTGATTGATAAGCATGCTATGCCTTGTTCATACTCCTATATTGTTTGTTTCTAATGATAAGACGTGAAACATTAGAGTCGGTAGAAAAATATTTGACCTTTTTATAGTCTTATCACTTCGACAATTGCAGGCATTGAAACATAGTAGACAAGTAGGATTTGGGCAAGGAGCTTAATATATGGTATGTGTTTAACAGCCATACTACATCTTTCTCATATAACTTTGTTGTTGCGTGTTGTTACACAGACATAGACGATTAAATAGAAGGCAGTTGGGAAGCACCACTTATAAACATGTCTTAACCACTTCCTTATATTATGCCACTAGAATAGCTCAATTCAACAGTATAGATCATAGTACAAAAAAACTAGGAGTCAGCAAAAAATCACCAACCAAAAATTTGACTCAGGCTCATGCTCAGCAAAAACTCAACAAAATTTCAGCAAGTAAAATAAATATATAAATTCAAAAATAAACTTAAATACCATGTAAGATACTCGTAAAAAGCATAAGAATGAATTTAGAGAACAGATGAATCTATTTCCTATTGGATTTACAGAGAAGGAAAAAAAGTACAATGCACATTATAATATCACATAATGATCCATCATCATCCTCGTCACCCTCAGACTAGAAGGTAAACAATCCTCAGAAATAAATGCATCATCAAGTATGTGATCTCCCACCGCTTCCACTCCTGCTGCTTCAAATCCAATGATGATCACTTCGTGGGAGCTGAAATTTGTTGAGAATGTATCAGCAAGTTTCAACAATGTTGCAAATGTCAACAAACTTCGTCTTTGAATGTTGTTGTTTGTTGGTTATCTAGTTTGCTGTTTGGACTTGCCAAGTAATCGCTAGAGGCTCGGCTCAGTGAGCCATGGGCAAGTTACTCCCCTTATTTAAAAACTCACGACACTTCCAAGTGCTCTCCAAGTTTTGGAACAATGGTGTGGATGACTCAAAAGAAGATGTACAGACAATGACCATCACCATAATCTATTATAAAGACGTCCATCCCTTGATGTTCATCACCGTCCTGTTAGGACTTGGGCACAATAATTTGAACTCCAACAAAATCCATCATATTTTGTTGCCCTCATTGATCTCAATGATTTGGAGATCTTCTAACCACAGAGAACTGAACATTAGCAAAGGTCAGATGGCAGGGTAAACTCAATTAACAGCTCAAATATATAATTATTAATATCTTCTATAAAGAAACTAAATGATATTTCTGACCATGGCGAAACTCAATATCAGCTAATCATCTACAGGAGAAAATCCAAGAGTAGCTCAGTCATAGATACATGATTAACACCTTCCACAAAGAAACTTGATGATGTAATATCTTTTGACCATGGAATAGTACAATGACAGCTAGATCAGCTAGTATTAATATAAAAATGCCAACTACCAGGTAAAGAAAAACAATGAAAATATTGGGTTTATAGCTCCTCCATGCAATGCATCTTTTCAATAGTATTTCTTTAAGGATACTGTCAAGAATAACGTGAAATCTCAATGAAAGGACTTGTAGTAGTGTGGCTTTCTTGACTCAAATTTTCAGATCTGTAGTTGCTGCAGAATATCAAATATCAAGAGTTTCAAATATCAAATATTTTACATCAGAGGTTTTCCCGATGTAAAATAGTGACCAGCATGTGGAAATATGAAATCTTGGACCTTTGATGCTATTACAGCCCTTAAGTCTTCTTAGATGCCGTATAATATTTTACGGGTCTTGTCCTCTAAAACCTCTTTTTGCTGAAATATGTTTCCTCCATATTGGCAAAGTTCACAAGGGTGTTTAATTTCACACAAAATGATGATAACAACATAAATGGATTAGACCCTATTTATTGCAGATCAGGCCTCCTTATAATGAGTCTGTTCTAGCTCCCTTATAGAAGGTTTTTCTTCTTATAGATTATTCTTAAGTAAATCGTCGATCTTGGGAAGGAAAGTTGAGTTTTTGTATGCAAATATTCATCCTAGAGGATCAAGCAAGGCTTTGTCGATGAATTTGAAGATGAAATTGACAACTCTCAATTCAACTTTGGTTCTCTCGGGGACCATAACATCCCTCCCCATTGGAGAAACTTACCGCCTTGAATGAGTATTTATTCTCTACCAAAAGTTGTTAAGTCCAAAGCGGTTTCATTTATGGGCTTGTCATAACTTATGATTAAATATTCTTTTTGTCTAAGCTTCTAATTTTTCTTTTTCATTCTTACAATATCTTTTGAGGATTTCTATTTTTCAACCTTCAAATTCTGATAGTCCTTTCTTTAGGAAGTCGAGATTGAATACAAGGTGCATTTCAACATGAAATATCCCTTGTGGGATACCACTTAAAAATGCACAAAATATTGAAAATTTGCAGCCAAATAAAATACTGATTTTTGCAGATTTTTAACAGTTAGGGCAGCGAACTAAAGAAAATTAATATCTCCCAAAATATCCACCCAAATCACTTGAAAATTTAAAGAGAGCTTGCTAATATTATAAAGAACATAAGAAAACTGTTTTTGGAATTTTTCAGATAATAAAATGCTGCCAGAAAATTACAGCGTGCCCTAGACAGCTGGAAAACTTCTAAAATTCAGTAACTCTCCGAATACAAGTGCAAAAATTATGAAACTTTGGAAATAACATTTATAAATATAGGAGATGATATTCCAACCTTCAGATCTGAATTTGTACCACTGGAAACCCCTCAAATAAAGGCTACAATATTCCAAACAAGTCGCCTAGCTTGGAAAAGGGTTGGAAATTGATGAAAATGCCTTCAAAGTGATGCTAAACCCTACTCAAATGGCTGCCGTAAATCTGATCTGAAAACCTCTGATTATCTTCACCAAATGTCTCCAAAACCCTCAAAACCCTTCCTCTGAAACCTCTATAAATCAGCCCTGAAAACAGCTCCAAAATGACAAGCTAGGGTAGATCTCTCACTACTGAAGAATGCCCTGCTAGCTAGGGATGGATCTCTCACCACCGAAGCTAGGGTTCCTGTGGGATTTCACTCCACAAGCTGTAGATTTGCAAACAGCAAGTTGCACATGAAAAAGATAATTAGGTATGCAAGAATGATCTTTCCTTTTTCCCCCAACTCCTTATATAACTTCTTCCAAGGCAAAAGAGCCCCAATAAACCCTAGTCGCATTTTTCCCTTGGAAGGGCCAATAAAATAAAAGTAACTTAAGTTATTTTTCCCCTTTTAAGTCACCATGGTCCAAAAGTGACCCCCAACGCAAAATTAGAACATTAGTACCATGTGGCCCCTTCCCAACGACAAAACATAACATCTAGTCCCTCCAAAACACCTTTTGCTTATGTCAATGAAGAATTATAACAAAATGGACTAGATATTCATACCCAATAGCTCTCAGCGTCCAAAGCCCCTTGGGTATGACCAAGGCTTGGACTCGAATTGGCCCTTAGGCCTTTGGCGTAGGAAAGGGGACATTACACAACATGAGATGGTAACTATAATGTCTTTTCACAAAGGTCAATTGATTGTATTTTGTTTATTTTTTTAATAAAAGTACATAAAAAATCCTACACGTAAAGAATAATGGCAAACAAGAAATAGTTTAAACTTTAAAGATCTTACATGAAACTCTACTTACTAAAACAATGAAGTACTATCCTTTCCCAAAGACTAGATTCAACCCTATGAAATTTAACATCTACTGAGATCAAATAAGAAGTTATTAAATAAATTTTTTTGAGATGCACATAACCATCTTGAATCAAAAAACAGTTGTCCATGATTCAAACTACATATTAAAATTTCAAACATCTTGTTTGCGTTGATCATTAAAATCTCAAAGCAACATCTCAACTACTAGCATGTCTTGAAAGCACTTATAGTACACTTATGAGGATTTCTTCACCTCGTCATTGGCCCCATCTTGAGTATCCCAAGCCGCATTTTCAGGACAAGTGAACTGTAACCTCCTAGCCCAATGACTCGATAGAATTCACTGTCACAATATGCTGTTGTACTTTTATTTACTTCAAAATGACAGTTCTTAATACTTAGTGAAACTTAAAAAATAGTGTAATTTGCTGTCAGAAACATGGAAACATAATAGCACCGAACTATGGATGTAAACAATATGAATAGGAAAGATAAAGCATGAAATCATAAGATGGGGAAAAACCAGTTGGAAGTGGCATTGCCCAATTTCCTATCTTCTTATAGCTAAAGATGGAGTACAAAGAGCATTAGAACAAGTACAACATTCCTGCTATCTTGCTCACTCAGCTTCTCTCTATTCCTTCTCACCATCCTTTTCCTACAACCAACTGAACATCAACTAAGATCACTGATGCCTTCTATGAACTTGTGCCTCCAATAAATCATGCATGCAGATGTCCTTATGTGAACTAAAAGATCCCAAAAGCCTTGGAAACTGAAGAGACAATGTCCTTCTGCCGTTACTAGAACTGTATGGTCACAGCGAGCGAGCAGATGCATAATCGCCTGTGATGTGCTTATTTTCCAGATCTTAAATTAACATTTATATAGAAAATAACAGATTGAAAAAGAATTTAAATTGAACACATTAAATAAAACACATCAATAAATAGGGAAGCTGATAACACCTTATAAATCAAATAACACAGATCAATATTGTAAACTTATTATTAATATTTCCAGGTTTATAATACATAAACTTCTTTAATAGCCAATTGGTCTACGTAAGCCAGCAATGAGGCCACACTCAACAACAAGGGAACAGACGCAATCACACATCACAATGCAAAAACAGCATTCACTTAGCCCTGGCAAGGACACTACGATGTTCACACCCCTTGCCTCATTGCTATTCAGAGTGTCCAAGTCTCCAGTGCATCTCCAGCCCTTTACCTAACAGCCATAATACAATTCTGTCTTTCCATTTAAATTAAATTACCTTCATGTGATTTTTACACACCTCCCATTTGAATGACTTTACTCCCCTTTTATAGGGTTGAGAAGGTGGCTTTTCACAATGGACATGACTTTTCATTTACACACCTTTTAACTTAAGTAATATTATAACACGTAATAATGTTCTAATACCTTTTATCTTCTTGGGAATATCTTTCGTATGTCACTTTAATTATCTTTATTCTTCACTTACCCACACTTGGGTAACTTTTAAATGCTTTGATTCTTTTTATTCAACACAATATTTTATGGAGGTTTAGTCACATAATATTCTCCCCCTGTTAATTTAGTTGTTGTCCTCAGTAGCACAAGTTTTATATTTCTAACACGCATAACAAGCTTGATCAGTTAAGCAGATATTGATCTCAGTTATTTCATTTTTACTCCAAGTTACGCTATCAATATCACAAAAGTCTATTTCAATATTACTCTTAATTGTCTTAGTTCATTTATTCAATTTTCCTCTATTACATTTAAACACATTTAAAGAATCAAGAAATCATTACACGGTAAGACATAAACTTACTAGCATTTTAACACAAAAGGTACTATTATCAACTTCTAGATAGTATTATATATATATATATATATATATATATATATATATATATATATATATCGCAGTATTCAACACCTTAGTAAGGATACCATGAATAAGATTCCATTTCACATTGGATTTATCAAATCCAGATAAGGTATTACGATTAGGAACTGATTTAAGTAATGTGTCTTAACGTCGATTGAGTTTGATTAATAAAATTAATTACAAGATCAAAGGGTCATCTCTCCCCATGTAGGACTTAATTATCCTCTATTGGACAATATTTTGTATAGAAAAGATTATACGCAATTCAATATTGGATGTCTCCAATATGGACATGATGGGCATCCCCAAATGTTCTGTAATGTGCATACAATACTTTTTTATTACAAAGTCAATTGGTCACTTACAAGAATACTTGGTCAAAAATACACCTAACTACAGAGTCCTATTAGAACTTGATGCACGATTGCTGCTATAATAACATCAAAAATAATTATTGTATAAACCATAGTCCACTCCAAATCATCTTATGATTTATTACTATTTAGAACATTTCATAGTATGCAGCAAGATCTTAGAGTTCATAATTTCAATTTTACTTTTCATGCCTTAACCATGACCACTCGACCATCAATGTTTCAAACAAGGTAGAACAATCAACTTTCCTAAAAACAACTTGAAATGCTACTCATCGAAGACCTAAAACAAAGAACTCTAGAACAACAGGATAATCCTCATAACTTATTAGAAATAAGATTCCTCAAAACAAAATTTCCTCTCTCTCGACCCTTTAAGGTTTTCCTTAAGAGAGCTCAAATGATTCATATTGCCATAATAATCACATTGTACCTTATGCGTGACAATCAATCTACACATATAGGAATATAACATAAAAGCACATATATCTTCCAATTAGAGTATCAACAAGAAACTCATTTATCAACAATTGGACAGAAATCAACAGAAACAAGGTTAACAATCACTTTCATTTTGCAAGAATTCAATAACCCACAATGCTGAATTTGCGGATGTAAATCGTTCTCATTATCTCATTACACAGTTCACAATTCTATGTATGCCCACGAATAGAGACAATTGTGCCACGATCACATGATTGAGGACACTAGGCAAGATCATATTGACCCACACGCAGTCTAACATTGTAATGTCCCCTTTTCCAAGCTAGTCACTATGGAAGACCTTATGCCCATTCCTCTTCCTGTGGGCATCAAGGAAGGAGCAAAGGAGGGGAACTTGCCATGGTTGTAAGTGATGTACCTTCATAATTAATTATTTTATTTACTAATCATGGCATTGGAATGGTTCGACTAGGGGGAAGAAGACTTGTCAAACAAAGCAAGGAGAATTTCTATTTCTTCATTATGAGGTTGGTCTTCTTAAGTGAAGATTAAAAAGTGCATTAGGAGGCCAGCCATGAGGATTGGGCCTCTAATTCATCCTTGGCGCCAAAGAAGGGATACTTAAGGAGGATCGAATGGAGGAGGAGGATCATGATCTATCATCTATTTGGACATTTATTTGGAGTGGAGCTAGCGTATCTTTCTTCTTGCCATCGAAAGACAAAAACCCTTCCTTCGTTGCCTATTGAGGACGAAACCCTTCAATAGGATCACGGTTGGGGATGGAAACCCTCATTTGTGCATTGGCAACTTCATACGAGAGGTCATAAGTGAGCTTTAAGGAGGACTTCATATTTATTTCTTCCCTTTTAACCCTAGGCGACTTGCTTGGGTGAAGGGTTTAATATCATCTAGGGCACTATTGGACTATTTGAGTTAATATTATTGTTCTTCATATTTTATAAGGCTGGAATCTACAATTTGGTGATTTTTGGAGAGGTTTATGAGCTATTTTCAGCCCTTGTTTGTGGCTGCCCTGCTGTTGTCATAAAATTAATTGCAGCTGGGTGTAATCTCTTATTTCCTCTATTCTTTTGATGTAATTTGGATGGAAAAATGTTGTCGTGCTTCAAATAATTATTTAGAAGCATTTTCGGCTGTTATTGCATGATTGTATGATGATTTGAAGTTCCTATACAATTTGTTGCCCTAAAGGACTGATTATTGATTGCTCGAATAGGGTTAAAGTGTGTTTCCAGTCATTTTCAGATTGATGCTTGTTGGTTGATGGTGTATTTTCATATTTGATTCATTTGGGGATGTGGTCAAACCCTTATTTTCAAATTTTTGCCTTAGAAAGGGACATTACAAACATCATATCCATACCTATGATAGCATCATTTTCACCTACATTTACAACATGAAAATGATCACTGGTTTTAATTTTATCTAAGTGAAAAGGTAAACCTACAATAGGTACACCAATTTGTCTGATAATTCTTCTATCTACCAGCTCTACTTGGATGGGTTTGATTAATCTGTATCAACTATTGCATAAATTTTTGTACCAGATTGTGTATTCTGTTTATCCTCGTGGTTATGAGTTTGAAATTTTCCTTTTTTTCTTTTAGGACAGTCCCACTTAATGATTATCACCACAACTCCAACACCGAATTGTGGAAGAGAGTTTTCCTTGATGATTGTGAAAATGATTATCTTTATGAGAAGTGAACAGATTGTTTGTCCTACATTGTATAGTGTTATGATTAGATTGATCTGTGTGTTCTCTTTGATTAAAAGGATGGTGTGATTTATTCTGGTCTTCTTCCCTCTTGTTATGGAATTTCTTAATTGTTTCAAATTGTTCAACCATATTTGCAGCTTCATCCACCAAATTTGGTTTTCTACACCACACATTGGCTTGGTACTTCGTTCTTAAGTCATTTAAAAATCTCACTACTCTATCTCTTCCATTTATGAATGGTACAAAACAATTTAAACATTCAACATCTCGTTTATACTCACTAACAGTAAGTGCTCTTTGTTTTATTTCAAAACATTTATTTCTTCTCTCTTGCACAAAGTACTTAGAGAGATATTTCTATTCAAACAATTCTTTGAATTTATCCCATTTAAGTTTTGGGGATTTATTTTGTGTGTACTGATAGTGTCTTGCCACCAATTCAATGTCATGGCTTTTAATTGAAAACTAGCTATGTGGGATCTTCCATAACTATTGGTTCCCTATAACTCAAAATATCGTTCTAAACTTGATAACCATTGTTCTTGCTTCCTCTCCAAGTACCTATTTCTCTGAAATATTCCGACAATTCAGTCTTCCTTACAAAATTGTCAATTTCTTTTTTATTTATCTCCTCGTCTAAATCAGAGGATTTAGACTCACTATCAGGGTCACTAGAAGAATCTTTTAAAGTTGTGTTATCATCCATTTTATGTCTTTGTTTCCTATATTTTCTCCTTTGTTTCTACATTGAGTTACTCCTATCTCGTTTTTCCTTTTTAGCTTTATCCTTTTTACCCATTTTATTTGTGAATTTCCTTTTAAGTTTTCCTAATTCTAAAGTCAAATTTTGCACTTCCCCTTGCAGTTGTTGGTTTCATTGTTCACGCTCCTCATAATCGATCGAATCACCATTCCCTTTTGACTCCATGCTCATAGCTGGTCCACCTGAGGACACGAGAACAATTCAATATTCACTCTTGGAAACACAATATTGCGACCGATAATCTACACAAAACTTTGATCTCCTTCACAAGACAACAGATAGAAACGAAAATGTTCGATTTATTAACAATAAAGTATTTGAATAATCAATCAAAGCAATCTTTATCCTTATGTGACCAATTGCTTTATAGATCTCTGCAAAATCTACAAGTACGAACAAGAAGGTTTCGTGGAGAAAAATACTAATTGCTTGCTTGTGTTTTTAATCCCACATGGTTAATATCATGAAACATTTACATCTTATAAAGCAAAATACATCTATGTGAATGTGAAGCTTGAAGACAAGATCACAGAGACAACATCTATATTTTAATGAAGTTTAAATGATCTTAAAACATAGAGTGGACACATGGCCCAATAACGGGGTCACAATCATTAAACAATCATGTACTTGGGTTCACTAAATAATCATGGCTTGAGCTTTCTAGCCAATTATGGGGATTTAGAATTCTCGGGATCTCGGACGACAGGAAGAGACACTTTGATGCTTAGTGAGGGCAAAAAAATCACGAGATCACGAGCACACATATGGCGAATAAAGTATTCACAAAATTCATCCGATGATAGGCCTCGAATGATCAACCATTCACATGGTTACTAGAGCTAGGCTATCGAGGATCAAGCAAATACAAACTACGACATGTATCCTCGCCAGAGGGGGCGGATGGCGGGATTGCTATAATGTCCCCTTTTTCGAATTGAGGCCTAAATGTGGACTTCTTGCCATTCCCTTTCCGTGGCAAAGAAGAATAATTGAACAAGGGAAGGAATTGCATTTCATTTTAGTTTTCTTTTATTAGATTTAATGTTTTCTTTCAGTGTTTTCCTTTATGAGGCAGGTCGGTTGTGTTGGGAGAGTCATAAAGGCAAATTAAAAGACAAAAAGAAGCTTAAAGAGGTCGGTCCACTTCTAATTGGCCTTTGGCACCAAGCAAGAGGTATAAAGGGAGATGTGTGGTCTCATTTTGAGATCATCTTTGGTGCATTTACACTTACAATTGATTTTTGGGCTGATTGCTCAATATCATTCCACTTGAGGACGAAAACCCTCTTGTGTGGCATCCAAGGAGGACAAAAACTTCCTTGTGGCTTGGTGGAGGACGAAAACCCTCCCTTTTGGTGACTTGAAGATCTCCATTGAAGACTCTTTGCAGATTTGGATCAAGAAGAAGACCTACAAAGGCTTTGCATGATTTTTGGAGCTCTTCCCTAGGGGAGCGACTTGGGTTAGAGTGTGATTTGGTGCCTTCTAGGGCACATAACTCATTTATTCTTTCATATTCAGATTTGCCATAATTTCTAAGGCTGGAATCTATCATATTTTGTGGTCATCGGGGTTTGGAAACCTCCCATTTCATTATTTCTATGGGCTGTACTTCTGCTGCTTATAATTAATTTTCCAGTTGAGTGTTTGATCAAGTTTCATGGTGAAAAGTGGCTTAAATTCTTCCTAAAACGTTTGCCTATATTTTTGATGAATTATTTGATGATATTTGAGTGATTTTCCTCCCATACTGCTGATTTCCAGCTGTCATAAAAACCAGTTCGCTGATTTAGAAATCTAAATTTAATCATTTGGGATTTGTGTGGTTTCCTTCTTTTTCAGTTTTAGCCCTTCAAAGGGATATTACAATTGCAGGTTCTCGGGAATCCGGAACTTGAAAACTTTTGGTTTTGATGACTCTAAGCAATGAATGCCCGAGATTTCTACAGATGGTTGAATCCCGTATACTCTGGGGTTTCACTAGAGCACAAAATTCACGGGGTTTTTTTCACTGTTTTACCAAGTTTCACGACTTCACAAGTTATTCACCATTCACAGGTTCGGTGTGTACGACAGCACGAGTCACAAGATTTTTTTTTTCAAGTGTTTGGGGGTTTCACGATTTCACAGAGTTGGGGATTATACCAAATTCTCGGGATAATGTTGAATCTTTTTTTATCATACGACGGAGTGGGGATTACAGCATAGTTAGTTCCATAGTACTATAAAATACATATTCAATCACATGTTGGAACTATATCCAATGACATGTGAGTATTAACCCCAATCATGTGCTCCCGAACTCACGGAAGTGAAATATCTAAGGTTTCGTATGACTTCCGAGAATACGATACCACGAGAGCATTAACACTTGTTCATAGTGGGGTTACATGGCAGAATTTCACTGGTTATCGGGGATTTATAGCTTGAGAATTACCCAGGAAAAACACAGAGATTTAACCATTTTTAGAGATCATTTAGAGTTGAGAATTGGATCACTTAGTGTTGACAAAAGTGATGAATATAGGGAGACACTACCCGATGAGAGGATACATGGACTAATGTGACCAGGCATGCGTGTTCCAATGACAGGGCATTTGTAGGTTGCACATCATAAACACGAGCACAATATGTTTATATCAGAAATAGAAGACGTTTTTAGGTGGTTACAATCAATATCAGAAGACGTATTTCACAGAGAAAATACAATGACTCAACCATATAAATTCAGAAGAAGGCGCAGACCCATCTATTGCTTCAGACAAATCCCTTAAGATCAAAGCTCTGATACCAAATGTGATGTGCTTATTTTCCAGATCTTAAATAAAACACATTAATAAATTCGGAGGCTGACAACACTTTAAAAATCACATAACACAGATCATACTGTAAACTTATCATTAATATTTCCAAGTTTAAAATACATAAAATTATTCAATAACCAATTGGTCTAGGTAATCCAACAATGCGACCACACTCAAGAACGAGGAATCAAACGCGATCGCACATCACAATGCAAAAACAACATTCAATTGTGGTCCGAACACATCATTCACCCTATTCATAAGTCTGGGGATCTCTTTATTCTTGTGAACCATGACCTTTATGATTGGGCATACATTCAGCAAACGCTTCCGCCATGGTGTTGGACATGCGGTTGTCAAAGTACTTGAAAACAAATAATGTCAAACTTAAGGGACACAATGGCTTTAGGAGAAACTACCAAACTATTGACCACATCTTTACACTCCAGTGCTATTATTCGGGAGACTCGTCGGAAGTCTTCGAAGTCTTCAAGAAGGCCTTTGCTCCGTTGCAAGACACCTATTTTTCTAGAAGTTGTGAGATATCAGCATCTAGACTCTCTTATTACCAACGCTTGGACACTTTATGAGACACTTATTAGGAAGTATAAACGAATTAATACAACCCGAATTTCAAGAAAAACTTAGAGATCTTGTGTACCTTTCCACCGAACTCAAAAATATGAAGACTGCAAAACAATTTGCATGCCTTAAAGCGACTAAAAGACAAACTTCAAATACAATTGTGCGCTCACATTTTGTTTTCTCTTACAAAACTCGACTATGAAAAACACATTTGTTCTTGTGCCCTAAGCATTTGCTGAAACCTAAGTTGTCACATTCGAATTCGTGTTCAAATTCACCGAGGATAAAATTCATGAAAATTTCGTTGCTCTAAAAAAATCAACAATAAAATTCGTGATTAAATTCGACCATAAGAAATACACATTTAGATTAAATATTTAAAAAGGAAAGATAATTTCACATTTTAAAATAGAAAAATAATATCACATTTCATTAATAATTATCATCATGCATTCATTCATTCATTAATAACTATCATAATAATTATTATCACAATTGAATTATATGTATGAATTTTTAAATAATAACATTTGTAAATAGAATTTAAAAATTAACAATATAGAAATAAAAATAATAAAATTATACTCTTGCCTAAAAAAAGAAACGAAATTATAAAAACATTAATATGATCAAAACCTTGCCTAGGTGATTATTGCGTTGGTGAATATTGTTTAGACTTTGACTTCACAGTTTGGCAGTGAATCATGCATAGGCTTCAAGCCTTCAACCGTCAAGTTCGAATGGCACAAGATAAGGATGGAACGTCAGCGTCACGGGCGACAAAGATTGAGGCTGAACAAGCATTAACAAGGAACATTGACCTTCACGAGAGGTCAAAATTCGAGCATCACGGTCAAGCTTCAAGACAGGACTCGCATTACCATTACAGTCGAGCTTCAAGCAACCTAAGAGAATTGAACCCTAAAATGAAAACACGAATGAGAAAACCTCTAAAAACAAATTTCAACACTTTTTGCTTGAATTTCAATAAATTTGAAAATGAATCTCAATAAAACTCACCACCTACAAGTAGTAGGAATTAATTAATGAATTCTAGTGAATTTTTTCCTGTTGCTTAACATACATTGAATTTTGAATTTCAGGGATGAAATTCGGCAAATGCGGTGACATAGCTTGAAACTCGAAATTGTGAAATCGTGATTTTGTTTTGCAACTTTGAAAATAACAGGTCGACAAGAAAAATCCCTATTTTCTTCTGTGACTATAACACTCGAAAACCCCATTTGTTTTGTGCCCTAACCTTTGATTCTCAAATTGTATAAATGTTATTCTTAGTGACGCTTTTTCCTTTTGAAAATGCTCTCAAAAATCTTCAAAACACGTTTGTTTTGTAATTGCGTAAACTCACACATGAAAATGACTATATTAATGATTGATTTTCTTCTACTCACGTTTCATCGATGGCGCTGGTTATTTCACCTCCCGACTGAATTTTCTATCTTGCTTTTTATTTTTTCCCTAGACTTTTTGCAAATTTTCTCCCACAATTCATACCCTCTTCAAGACTTCCTTGAAATTTGAACATCGTTGTTCGTACCCTCTAAGGCTTCCTTGAACAATGGCTCTAACATCAATCTTAGAAGATGTGAGCACAAAAAGAATGAAGACAATTGAGAAAGGCACGTGACACACTTAGCGATTCATGTGTCGGTCATATTTACAATGTTGGAAGCGGTTACATAAGACGGAGGTGGTTTATAACCAACCCTTAATTAGCACTTAACTAATAATTAATTACTTTAACAACTTTGTGAAGACTACAATTGGGGTCAAGCAAGGGTGTCCTCTCTCACCGACCTATACAGCATTTATATTGATGAGTTAGAGGAGTTTCTTAGGCAACATATCCATTTGGATGACGATCGTATTTTACATGAGGTTGTTAAAGCTATCCTCCTTTTTACCGATGATGTTATCCTCCCACACTTTGCCAAGGGCTTATAACGACAACTTGATGCCCTAGCTCGCTTTTGTGAACTTCGCCAACTGTGGTTACCTTAGTAAAACTAAGCTCATGATTTTCAACATCTCCAAATGTTTTCTTTCCAGATTGCAGTTCTTCTACAAGGTGGCAACTTCGGAGATCACATCAACTTACACATCCTTGGGGATCCAATTTTATAATCTCGCCTTTAACATAAAGCCTACCTCTTATTTGCGTCTTTGTAAGGGTTATGCCTCTCTTCGTCACAAAGTGTCAGTGTTTCCAAATCCACTTCCAAGGTATCCCTTCAAAGATACATATTTTTTATACCATCATCACCCACTAATCTTATATTGGTCTAAGGTTTGGGGGCCAAGCTTGCGACTTATCGTTTAGGGCTGTATTGAGAGGGTTCAAACTCTCATGCAACAACACCTACGCAATTGCAAGTGAACTATTCCTCACAACATTGTCCAAGTTGATTTTCTTTCCCAACCATTACATCTCAAGACTATCTTTTGGTTTACTTTATAAATCCACAAACACAAATCCATTGGGGATTCAATTTCTAGATCTAGTTTCTGGTCATGACAAGTATTTGTACTTAGTTCTTCGTTCCTCCAAGAGGATTTGCTTCATCCATTAGGCATCATCATTGTTGGTACTCTAAGACTAGCTTGTTTCTTTCTATCGACGTCTCTATTGATAGACTACCGCCTTTCATGTATTATTTGGATGCTCCTACTTGGCTCTTTCCTTCCAAGAAGACCATCACTACGATTCTTTGGAAGGGACATTTACAAATAGTACATCCAAGCCACTTGGATGTCCCCTCATGTACCATTTAGCCCAAAGTTTGCTTTTTACGAAGAGCACTACTTACAAGTGGAAGATGGTATCTTATGCCATCCTCACTATCTCCAACATCATTGATCACGCGGATTGTGGTTTCCCCTTGACCAACTAAGGGTGTGTTCCCACCAAGTACGCATAAAAATAGATCATCAATTATTTTCCAAGACCGGATTTGTCGTCTTTGTTCCCTCTAAGAGGTGGAGCCCACTATTATGAGATCCAAAGGCAACATTACTACCTCTATTGGGACTCGGGCAATAATCTCTACTTTCTTAAGATTTTCAAACTAATGGTGCTTGGCCCTTTATCTACATGAGGTTATCACCCTTGGGCGCAGATCCTTGCATGGGGTCTTTAGGGATCCTACTGCCCCCAAGGTTGATCAACTCCTTCTAGCACATCTAGGAGACCAACAACTATTGGATATTGTTACTTCACACATTTATGCAAATAGATCTCGTGAGATGGCGTTCCTCAACAACTTTTACCCCGACATGTTCCCACTTGGCAATGTATTACTCGCTTCTTCCGTGTAGCGCAATTCAGCTCCTTCTCAACAGCATAGATATACTCCTCTCCAACCACCCCCAAGCCAAAAGGGCATACATATATTACAAGCTTCTTCACTACTACGGGAATCACTTCAATCTTGGATGTTAGGTTTGATTCTCGAGGCAGTACCTTACTCAACCCTCCCGACCCAAGGCACTCCCCAATGAGAACTATCAAATCTTGTATTGGTCCTTTGAAGTGATTGACGATGAAATCATTTTTGACCCAAACAATGACACTTGATTAGACTTTCCTATCTCTCAAAGACCTCAACTACTACCCTTTGGGATTCTTGTTCCCCCTACTTGGCTGTTTGTATTGGTTTATTAAACACATGTGTTGGTGGTCCCCAATTGTTTTGTATTTTTGTTTTCGTTCTTCCCCTTCATGGGGCCTCTCTAGGATTCTCTTCCAAGAACTTTCTATTGTAAACCAAAGCATACTCTTGAGTCTCATAGACCTACTTTTGATCATCTGTGGACATTAATATTATCATTTGAGAACTTTGACAACTTGTGGTCAACCTTAGTAAAACTAAGGTCATGATTTTCAATATCTCCAAGCATTCTCTCTCCAGATTCTAGTTTTTCTACAAAGGAGAACTACAAATCACATCAGCCTACACCCTCTTGGGGTCCAATTTTCTAGCTCATCCTTTAACATGAAGCTTTTCTCTAACTGAATTATTTTCAAGGTGTAAGCCTCTCTTTTCTTCTCGGAAGGTCAATGTTTTCATATCCACTTTTAGGACATTTCTTCCAAGTTAACCCTTCTTGAAACAATCATCAAGCCTACAATTTTATACGGTTCATAGGTTTGGGACCTAACTTGAGGGTCGTTGATTGGGCCTGTATTGATAGGGTCCAAACTCTCATGCTACATTGCAGGATCCATTACAAGCAAACAATTCTACAATGCATCATCTAAGCTCAATTTTCCATCCAGTCGCTACACCTTGGACTATCTTTGGGTTTACTTTTTACATTCATAGACTTAGATCCATGGGGATTCAAATTTTCTATCCGTGGGAGATATTCCATACTTAGCACTTTTCTCGTCAAAGAGGATTGCTTCACTTGTCCCCACTACTCCACTAGACAACAACATTGTTGGTACTTTGAGACTAGGTTGTTTCTTTTTCTATTGTTAGTACTTTCGTACTCTTCGGATGCCCCATGGGCTCCTTCCCACAAATAACGTCGTAACTAGAGATGCCAAAAGAGGACACCTACATACAGTATATCCAAGCCGCTCAACCCCAAGATTGATTTTTACGTCAAGCATTTTTACAAATAATGGATGGTCTCCTCGTTATCTCTAATATCATTGGTCCCACGACTTGAGATTTTCCCTAGGCAAAAGGGGAGTGTGCTCTCACCACTTATGGCTTGAAACTAATAATCGCATTCTTCATTAGGACTAGATCTATCATCTTTGCTCCCTCTAGGAGGTGGAGACCAAGGAACACTTCATTTGCATATGTCCGATTTACTATGAAATCCAAGGAAGATATCACTGCATCTACAGGGACTCAAGCAACACTCTATCTACTTTCTTCAAATATCTAGACCAGCGGTGACTTGCTCTTACCTTTGTGAGGCCATCTCGCTCTATTGTAGATCCCTCTAGGAACAGTCTAGAGGCTTTAGATCCCCCATGTTGATCACCTCCTTTTTCTAGCCCACCCAGTGACAAACAACACGAAGCACCCTTTGGACACTAGTACTTCACATATCGAGCTAATAGTTCGGTCAAGTGGCACTTCTCTCAACACACCATCACTACTCAAATTACTAAGATCCCCAAACCTACTCTCCCTTGGCTCCGTGGCTTTGTTCCTTCCTAACGACATGACTCTACCCCTTTACGCGACATGACCACATGGGGAAACTCATATTATGAGTTTCTTTTCTACTCTGAGGATCTATAAAGACCTTAGATGTTAGTGCAGATTCTAGAGGTAGTGTTTTGCTTCCTCCTAGGGGTCTCCCACCCTGGCATCTCGACCTTGGATAGTCCCTGGCAAACATATCAGTTCTTTCACGGTGATTGTTGATGGCTCAGGCAATTCTTGACTTGAGCCTGCATAAAGATATTGATAAAATTTCCTTCCAGTCTTCATGCTTTTAGGGCTCTTGTTCACCCTTCATTGCTATTTGTATTGGTTTCATTGCCACCTATGTTAGTGGCCCACTGCTTTATTTTGTCTTATGTACTTTTATTCCTTTATTTTGCTTCTAGGATTCTCTCTTCCTAGAACTTTCTATTGTTAATTGTTGTATCCTCGAGTCTCATTGACCTACTTTTGGTCATTTTTGGACATTAATATGATTTATTTCTATTCATTCTTTGAGTAACGATGTTAAAGGCAAACCAACGAGATACATCGAGCTCTCAAAACATTGTATAGAACTTAGCATAATACAATCTTGCATTTCCACTTTTAGGATGGTATCTTATTGTTGTGTTTCTTTGTCTATAAGCACTCTCATATAATCCACCTTCTATCAATCTCTTACATTTTTCCATCTCTATAACATATTGAATGTGCTGTCCAAAGGCCTTCTCCTGGGCCCCGAATCATGTAGCTTAAAAGGTGTCAAATACCTTAAGTGTTTGTTTATTGAATTTGTAGGAGTCTGGACATGACTCGTTGAAAAACTCTAGGAGAAATTGAACCATCATCTAGTTCCCTTGGTCCTTGAGAGCTCCATCGAGCATCAATTAAAGATATCCTATTTCTAGGTCGTCTACAATTTCAGATCATTTGAACCGACAAAGGAAATCTCAAGTGCAGCATGTCTCTAGATCATTCGTTTGATTGGGACACAAACACATAATAAATCACTCGATAACAATGATCGAGATTTTATGAAAAATATGGGAGAACAAATTAAATTGTGAAATTTTATGTGCTAAAACATAAATGAATCCATGAAAATTAAGGTGAGCAAAAAAATGGAAATCATTTAACACGAGAAAAACAATATTTATAACAAAGAGAAATCTAGAAATTTTCTTCATGCAATGCTTATGTCCAAGACTAGAAATTTATTAGAATTGAAATAAAACCATGACCTTTGTTACTCGCAATCAGGTATACATTTGTGTATAATAGGAAATGAAGAGACGTCATTGGAATATGGAATCGTTCATCTTCCAATGGTTAGTAAAAGGTTGGTGCTGCACTGAAAATTGTTGTCATGTTGGTGCTAAGTTGGATATATCGTCAAAAGATATTCAAACCTTCAATTTGTTGAGGCCATATCTCCATCATTATTGTTCCAATTTTCTATTACGGCCCCATTTCACAAATGAGAACTATGAGGTGGACCTAGCCATAGCAAATTTGCAAATACGCAGCTCACCGTTCTCCTAGAATTTGAACATTCTTTGTCTTGTCAATCACAACTCCGTTTTTCAAAAAAAAATTCTTTAATCGCATAGAATGGTCATCTAAACACAAACCCGATCATTTACATCCATCGACATCCCTTCCTCAATGTTTAAATTTCCTTCTTTTTTTTAAGTGTAACAAGTAACTTAACCAAGCACTGGAGCAATTCTAAGAAGAACAAGCCCCGAGTCCTAGATATGTTAATCTATGTGCATGTGTTCTCCAAGTTATGGTTCGCCTTATTGTCGTGCGGTGATTGAACTTGGGGCACACTTATTACGACTCCACCTTTATTACCATTACATCACAGCCCTTTGGACATGTTTGAAATCCTTACTGTTTGCCTACAAATTGCAAAATAAGATAAAAACCCTCCAAGAATTTTGTCCTAAGATGTCACCTGGCTCACCATTACAACACAACCCTTTCCACATGGTTGAATTCCTCATTGTTTGCCCAAAAATGCAAAATAAGAATCAACACTTTTGTCCTACGTTGTCACCCGGATCACCAATATGGGGGCCTCACCCCAACTATATACAAAAAATTATAGAAATTTCACAAAGTTTAATGTCCCTTTTAGGGGGACTCAAGAAATGGCCAAAAGCTCACAAATCAGATTATAGAGCTGTTGTTATAACCCTGCAAAATTGTAATTCAAACCCTTCCTAGGGCAGCGACTTCCCTAGAGTTAAACCCTTCAAAGATGGGTCAAACCTTGCTAAAGTTCTTCAAATCTTATGCCAAAATTAGTAGTAAACCCTTAGCAAACACATTCAGCTGTTAAAAGTCAAAATTGAGTGTGAAAATAATTAATTGCGAAACCCTAACCAGCGAACATCATCAAGCTTGGAAAAAATAGTAGAACACCTCCAAAATTCACCAAATTCGAGATCTTGGCCTTAGAAAATATAGAGAACAAGAGAGTAATTTCAGATTTGCCAAATTAACATCACACATACCAAATTATCACTCCAAAGTGGGTCGCTCCACTCCAAACAATTATATTATTGCACCAAAGAGACCAATCATGCAAGAAAATGATACTTTATTGCTTTTCAAATCAGCTTGCACACACAAAACCTCATGAAGGGTTTTTGTCCTTCACAAGTTCTCAACCAAGGTTTTCGTCCTTGGATGAGGTCCTCAACTCAAGGGGTTTCATCCTTGAGAGAGAGAGAGTAAAAGGGCTACACTAGCCAACTTTCACCAAAATATGAATAATCACCAAAAACATAATTCAATAATGCCCAAGCGACCTCCTTAAATAGCCACAAGGAGTGTTTTACAACATAAAAATGATGGTTGACCCCTTAAGGTAAGTGCTTTTAAATATTCAAATGGTATTTGGAGCCTACATGCTCATAATACCTTTATTTCCTAACTACTTAAGTTCCTCTATTGGAGCGCTAGGCTTCCCAATAGGATACATGATAATAAATGAAATAACTACCTAAACAACAATAAAAATATAATCCAGATCTTCCCCTTGCTTTCTTCCTTAGACCACATGGGGAGAAGAATGGGTTAAGGTCTTCATAAATCAGCCTTCAAAAAGGGACATGACAGTCCTCCCCTCTCGAAATTGTTTGTCCCCAAGCAATTGCAAGTACCCGGATCCCAAATAAATCTCAGTTGCTCCTTCTTTGTACCTGCACAAGAAACAAACTTATTCAAGAAAAAATGATCTTTTGTCCATCCTCCTTCATGCCATATTAGCATGTTGGCTAGTTCCTTCTCACTCCCATTTTCTCTTTTCTGCCCCTTGTTTGGCTGATTTGTGTCCATGCTATCAAGATGACAGCTGCAACTAGACCTTTTCCTCTTCAAGAAAGGATGAATGATGACTGAAATCCTCCCTATAGGAGCTGAGGGCAAGTCACTATCCAAAGTGGACTGAATATCCCTCCACCACACTGCTGGAATGTCACTCTGAGTTAAGTAATCAAGCAGCTAAACCATCCCAAAAAGTCCCAACAGCTGCCTCCGTAGCTTGAGCTTCATTGGTATCAATCATGGTGGTGAGTTGCCTTCTTCCGGAAAGTGTGAGGACTGAAAAAATGCCATGACTATTGGAATTAGAAACAACCTTTTGCTGAGATCTTTTATCTTCTTCCTCTA
This sequence comes from Taxus wallichiana var. yunnanensis, assembly GCA_018340775.1. Classification (NCBI taxonomy): domain Eukaryota; kingdom Viridiplantae; phylum Streptophyta; class Pinopsida; order Cupressales; family Taxaceae; genus Taxus; species Taxus wallichiana. The sequence goes on along the minus strand of CM031238.1, from coordinate 130,334,457 downwards.
TCCCAAACATCTCCCAGCATTTAATTCTCTTGCAGCTGCGTATAAGTGCTAGTAAGTGGACCAGCACTTTGAGAAGAACTTGACAAGGACAATTCTGATTTCTTATCATTGTTTGCAATGGTGTAGGCCATGTGGGGGATGAAGAGAGGCTCAACAATGGGTGCCAAGTGGAACCGGCTGCCACATAATGTCTGGATATGTCCATGACAGTCTTATGGAAGATGGGGACTTTGTGCCAAATCAAGCAAGTGAATTTTCTCTTAATACAAGATGGACCCCAAATGGCCCCAAGGAAAGAGTAGTCTCCTTGTTCAAGAGAGTCAAGCACCACAAATCTTCCCATCCTCATAATTACATCTTCATACCTCCCACTTTGGTGGAGGATTCCAATAATAACCCAAACACAATTGTAGCTATGTATTTCCCCCTCATAATTGAACCAATGATGACTGAAATAAATTTTAAGAGAGCTGGGCATACCTCTTTAGGAAAGTGGGGCTGAGTGTCTACCATCCTAACCATTGGAATCTCACTTTCAGCTGTTGCAAAAATGAGTGGAAGGCTGAAAGAGTAGTATGCAATAGACACATAAATGTTGTAGTTGCTTCCTTTTGGGAGTTCTTCTTGAGGGACAGCCTTCTATTGCTTGTGAGTAAACATATATTAATTGAGAAAACTCCCATAACAGCCCTGCATATTTTAATCTCCATTTTATACCTCCTCATGATGTTGTTTGCCAAATTCTTCCTTGCATTCTTAGCTATGATCAGTCCTTTCCCAACTGCTGGTAAGGAAATAAAATCAGTCTTTCCTTGCTCAACATGCCTACCTTTTCCATTCCTGATTCATGAATTCTGACCTCTTCATTTTGTAAGTGGAACTTCAACCCCCTCTTGTGAATTTTGAGGGTAAATTCCCTAAAGTTTGGAGCCCTTGACCCCAAGAACAATATGTGCCTCAGCTGAACTTAAAACAAAGAAGTCGATACAAAATTCATACCTTTCCATGGGAATAGTGAGCTGGGGTATCTTTCTTGTGCAAAGGGGAGATGTTCCATAGGTTATGGTGACCGTGTAGCCTTTGAAACCAGCCTTGTTTGGCCCCATCCTTCTTGCCAATTCTTCTTCAATAAATTGATGCATATCGCCACTCTCTACAAGCATGGTGACCCTTTGGTCATGAAGAAGACCCTTCACCCGGGATGGGTGATAAGTATGTGTGCCACATATTATAGTAAGAACGCTGCCCTTCCACCCCATTCTTTCTAGCTCTTCCATTTTCATGGAACCATGGGTTAACCACATATGAAACGGAAAATTAGAACCACCATCATGTCCCAAACACATCATGATAGAATTTCCCTCCATAATGATTTTGAAATCAGATATTCCTCTTTTGTAAATCTCAACATAGCACCTATATTCCACATGTGGAAACAACCTTGAAATTGAACCCAATCATCCAAGTGACATTTTTTTACCACAAGAGGTACTTTTATCTCCTTATTTCTTGAAATATGTTGATCATGAGGACATAAACATGGCAGTGACATGGGAAAGAGCAATGAAACTGAAACATGGTTATCATTCCCAACCGGTTGTGCATGATGACAACATACCTGAATTGACATACTGGTAGGCAATGAATCTGAGATACCTTTGTACCATGAGCTGCCCATGACCTTCTTAGGACTCAGAATTTCTGAGTTAGAATCAGCACTCAGAAAGTATTCCAAAGGTACCTTACTTCCATGGATTTGCTTCTTCATAATGTCATCCTCATAGGCCCTTTGCAATTCTTGCTGGACTGTCTTCTTTGTGGGTCCCCAATCAGTGGTTTTGGACTGAATTATTGGTGCCTTGTGTGGCTCATTGATGGTTGGTGTGTTCGATTCCTTTCTCAAGGCATCCTTTGCTTGTAGGCCTGTCCTAGGGACTGTAACTTTGATATCAACAGGCTGCTTGTTGGTTTCTTGCAATTTCGGAGGATCAATTGCCCTCACTACCCCTTTCAAGGGTTCTACCATGTTGCTGATCTGAAAATCAGTCTTGGCCTCAATTAATGAAGCTTCTTCTATGGCTTTACTTCTCTCTATGACTGCTGTTAGGAACATTCCAGCAGAGGTTTGGTTACATCCACCAATTTCCTTTCACAAGGCTGAAGTTTGGCTTTTTCTTCTCCTTCTAAGTGCAGTCCTGATTTTCCTTTTTTTATTTTCCAGCTCTATGCAACCCTTAGATACCAACATGTTCTTTACCTCGAGTTGTATGCTCATTGATCTCCTTCTCATTTCTTGGCTCGTGCTCCACGATTTCACCAAACCCTTCTTCATGTGTAGTGTCAAAACCCTTGCATGTGGTGTCCTTATGGAGCTGACCTCTTCCTTGTTGCTTGGGTTTTTGACCTTGTGCCAATTCCAACTCTCTTTGTTTCCAACTCCACGAACACTGCAAAAGGGAGGGCATCCCGGACCTTCTCCGGAAGAGCTCTATAGTGAAACATCAAATCTGGAGCCTTGGAAGACTTTGGAGTGGCTTCTTCTTTGATTGTTCTAACTTCAACGAGTTTCTCCACAGTTAGGGCGAGGGTTTCTAATGACCTTGCTAACTTCCCTTGCATCTTCTCGAACTTTCTAATTTTTCCATGCTTCACAGGCTGGGAGGATGATGCTTTGATACCACTGTAATGTCCCTTTTTAGGGGGACTCGGGAAATGGCCAAAAGCTCACAAATCAGATTATAGAGTTGTTATAACCCTCTGCAAATCTAATAATCAAACCCTTCCTAGGGCAGCGACTTCCTAGAGGAGTTAAACCCCTCAAAGGTGGGTCAAACCTTGCTAAAGTTCTTCAAATCTTATGCCAAAATTAGTAGAAAACCCTTAGCAAACACAATCAATTGTTAAAATCAGAATTGAGTGTGAAAATAATTAATTACGGAAACCAACCTAACAACGAACATCATCAAGCTTGAAAAAAATAGTAGAACACCTCCAAAATTCATCAAACTCGGGATCTTGGCCTTAGAAAAATATGGAGAACAAGAGAGTAATTTCAGATTTGCCAAATTAACATCACACATACCAAATTATCACTCCCAAAGTGGGTCGTTCCACTCCAAACAAATATAATATTGCACCAAAGAGACCAAATCATGCAAGAAAATGATATTTATTGCTTTTCAAATCAGCTTGCACACACAAAACCTCATGAAGGGTTTTTCGTCCTTCACAAGTTCCTCAACCAAGGGTTTTCATCCTTGGATGAGGTCCTCAACTCAAGGGTTTCGTCCTTGAGAGAGAGAGTAAAAGGGCTACACTAGCCAACTTTCACCAAAATATGAATAATCACCAAAGCATGATTCAATAATGCCCAAGCGACCTCCTTAAATAGCCACAAGGAGTGCTTTACAACATAAAAATGATGGCCGACCCCTTAAGGTAAGTGCTTTTAAATATTCAAATGGTATTTGAAGCCTACATGCTCATAATACATTTATTTCCTAACTACTTAAGTTCCTCTATTGGAGCGCTAGGCTTCCCAATAGGATACATGATAATAAATGAAATAACTACCTAAACAACAATAAAAATATAATCTAGATCTTCCCCTTGCTTTCTTCCTTAGACCCCCTTTTTTAGGGAGACGCCCCTTCTCACTCCACACATTCTAGGGAGCACAAGAGATCTATCAAACATCCCAATGTCTCGCGCACACAAGGGATACAAGGGGCATGTCTCACACTCCAAGGACATTGGAGTGGGCACCACTAGGTAATTACTAATGTTGAATAAGATTTCCACTTAGATAGATGTCATTGATGAAATTGAATGTGATGTTGTTCCTCTTGATATATGTGATATTAACTTCAGAAGTTCTGAAAAGTTCAACGAAAATGCCATCTTTCCAAGGGAAGTAAACAAATATAGTTTGAGTAAGTCAACACAAGGAAAAGATATTGCTTATTTCTGCAAATTCAGGCTGATAGATTGATCATTGCTATGAAGAAATTTGTGATGCCCGTGCAAATATCAAAAGATGACAGAACGGACAAAGTAGAATATTCCAATCAAAACGGCATTGTGGAGCAAACAGAACAGCTTTGATAAGATTCTTTTGAAGTACTAGGAAGTCTTCTTGGATTCAAAGAGGTGGCCACCAGAAAGACTGATTGAGCCTGGAATTCAATTGTTGCTGGATTCAGGTCTGCCTAATCTAGGATTCAAACAAAACATTGTTGGAGATTGAAAAGATGATGAAGCAAATTCAAGAACTTCTGGAGCATGAAGTCACTAAGCCTAGTGTGTCTCCTTGTGGATCATCTATTGTACTTGTGCTAAATGATGTTTCGTGGAAGACATATTGAATTCTTGGCTCTTAATAATAAATGTTTGTATAGAAACAGTATACTCTGCAATAATTACTGATCTCTTGGACCACGTTCAAGGAACCAAGTACAAAGTTCGATCTAAAATATGGCTACCATCAGGAGAGATATCGAAAGGGAAACCAAAGACTGCTCTAATAAAATAGGTGTATTTGAAAGGCTAGTAATGCATTTTGGTTTATGCAATGCACCAGGCACATTTATAAGGCTGATAAAAGAAGCTCTTGGGCCATAAATCAACACTTTTGTCATTGTATACTTAGATGACATCCTAGTATTCAGCAAGACATGCAATGAGCATCTATGAATCGGAGCAAGTATTAGAGGATTCAAATACACATCATTTGCAGTCAATTTGAAGTAAGAATGATTGCAGAAAATAGTAAGCATAGGTTTTGTGGTAAGTGGTAATGACTGAGAATTAGCCTAGCAAAATATGAACCATCATGGATTGGCCAAGCTCGCCTAATCTGACTAATATTGTGTTGCTTTGTGGGAGCTGCATGATATTTGCATAAATTCATTGCACACTTCAATGAGGTATTGGCAACTGCTACCCCTGCATACATTAAATAAGCGAGGTGTGGACTTCCAGTGGACATTGCAGAGGAAGTAGCATTCAATACATTGAATCTGTAAGATATAAGAAGCACCTTTGTTAGGGCTACTGGACTTACAAAAACCTTTTGAGATTTATGTGCATGCATCTCGATGTACTCTAGGAGCTGTGCTTATGCACAATATGGGAAGACACTTGCATACCATTTCAAAACATTTTCAGTAGCTTTCTTAAATTATCCTGCACACAATAAAGGCCTCTATGCTTTATACCAGATAGAAAACCACTGAAGACATTATCCATTGGCAAAGAGACCATTGTGCACAACACTCATAAACCTCTTCAGCTCTTGCAAATTCATCGAAATTGCAGCTGACATCTTACTTTAAGTAGATGCCATAAAGCCTTGATATTATGTATGAGAAGGTAGTAATCAATAATAAAGCTGATATGTTATTAAAGGCTTCCAAAGTAACAGAAAAGACATTACACTCTTAAGGATGCAATGCTTTATTGGCATGACAAGCTGTGCATACCCCATAGAGAGGTGAAAATCCATTTAATGCAGGAAGCAAATACCACCAAAATGATTGTTCACTTTGGAGTGGAAAAATTTATGTGCATTGGCCCTATAGTGCGGGATGATGTAGCTAAATTTGTACAGGGATGCACATTTGTTGTACCAGTCAGCCTTCTAATTGGATGTCTTTCCACCCCATTGAGAATGTCAATCTGTCCTTGGAAGAGTACTTTCATGCACTTCTTTGGAGGAATTACAAGGCAAGTACAGGATTATTTTTTTCCATAGTCAACAGACTCAACAAGCTAGCTGATCTGATGACCTGTAAGAAGGCTATATCAGGCAAAGAGTCTGAATGCCTGTATTTTGAAGGTATACGTGCATTAATTCTATAATTAAGAGCGTAAATGAAATTCTCTAAGTGTCAGGACGCTGGAAAACTGTAAATCCTTGTTTGTTTGGAACCTTTTGACTCCGATTGCCAAACGTTTCAGGTGCACTCGTGCATTAATGAAATGACTCTGATCAGTCAGATCTCTGAAATTCTAGATTAAAAAAGTAATTACATGCCTGTTTTTGGTTTCCCTGGTAATTAGGCATTCAACCCAATTATATAGCTGAGGCAATAGTCATACAATTTTGGCCTTCAAGGAAAGCTAATGGACCCATCGTGCTAAGAATGAGATTCCTCCCGAATGCCGTTGCAAAAGAAATTCGTCACTGGGGATATTAACAGTCTTGGTAAAGCTTTTAATAATATAGATCATTTCCATGTGCCAAAGCAAAGGAATTAAGTGGTAGATCATCTTTGCGAAGGTGGCAGCTAAACTGGCACGTGAAATCAAGATTTACAATAGTGATTCAGAAAAAATACTCTTCTTCATTCTCATAATCTTGATTATTGTTCTCAACACAGTTGCACATGTCTCCTATTTCGTTTTTCATCATAAAAAAATTTCTTTGCGACGATCTTTTTAAGGCTGCCATAAATAATGCAATGTATACAGACCTTTTTCTTGTTCTTTAAAGCAGGAATTATCTAGTCTCTGACCCTGATTCACTATGCTTTTTTCCCTTATATTTAGCTATAATTCTTTTCACTAGATTTTGCCATTCTTTTTGCAGCAATAGACCTACCCTTTCTTCAAATTCAACTTATGTTCTCACTAACATACTGACTGGGCCCACACCTTGTATAATTTTGGTAAATTGTTAGATGTAATTGAAACCAACTAATTGTCCTGGTTTTCACCTGTAGCATTTACTAATCTTGAGTTTCCTTCACTTTGGTTAGGAAAGTGACTGAATCGAATTGTTCATCCTTACAAGAAAATTATTTTCCAAATAAAGAACCTTGATTTTCTTTGAAGTTTTATATTGCTTTTGAAGCCTATTGCAGATATCCCATGCATTTTCAAGATCCTCTGCATGTGATATTATTCACTATTCGTTGAGAAGTATAGAAAATTTCGACCAGGGATCATACCATCTATAATGCTCTGTATGGAAAGTAAGGATAATGAAATCCGCTCGTGCAACCCTTCAGTCCCCTACCATGGCTAAAGTAATGCCATGATATTATTTCAAAACATAAAAATTTTAGCAAGTATGCCAATTTTACTGAGGTGGCGAGGCTAAGAACTTAGGAAATAATGATCTAAATTAATAGTGCCCTTAAGAAGGTCCCATCTTCCTCTCACAAAAGCAAGTTCCCAGTGCAATTCACCAAAAATCTTTGCCAAAAATCCAAAAAAGGAAAGAAACGCCAAAAAAGGAAAAAAACGATTCGGGCAGAAAAAAACAGGAGAAAATGCGTTTTTTGCAGGCAGGGAGCGGCCAGAGGCCTGCAGAAATGGCGGTTTCCGCAGGCCTCTGGCTGCTCCTGCCCGCTCCCGCTCCCGCTCCCACTCCCTGCCGCTCCCGTACCCGCTCCCGAGGCCCCTGCCTGCCGTTTCGGCAACTTAGATAAAATGCATATATTTGGGAGCCCCAAAGCCAAGAAATTTGACAGTGGATTTCTTCTTTCTGTGCTGCTAGAAATAAATTTCACTGGACATTAATAAATGGGACTAGGAACAACAGGACTAGAATGATGCCATTAAGTATTAAAGAGGGAGATCTTCCAATAACGTATATGAATGAAAAAGAGTTCTGAAGATATTGAAGCCATGTGCGTTAGGTAGTTACAATTTATCATAAATTAAGATACTCTAGTTTGGATACAAGATTTCTTTTCCTCAATCACTCGTCCAGATTAAGAACTTGGGATTAGTTATTGAAGTACATTCCCAATAAATGCATGTGAAGCTATATACCATACAGTGACCAGCAGACAATCAAAGATGCCATAAAAGGAAGAGCATAAAGACACTACCTGTAAGTGCAAGAGTATGTGCAGCCCCACATGCTACGCGAACAAAATGAAGTTCACGAGTCCCTTTGACTAAGCGAGGCTGAATGACATCCACAAGACCAATAGCATCTTTGTGCCCCAGTTGACCTAGATCTGCTGCACCCCATGACACTAATCCTCCAACATCTGAAATATCAAAATCCAATGAAGCATCTTTTTGATAAAACACAAACCAGAAACTGCAAGTGGGATATTATAATCTTTCTTTACAGACTTTGACATATACTAAAATCATTTATGCAATTAGACCAAAGGTATCCAGAATACAAAGTCGTGTGTCACAACTCGGCCAACGCTCTGAAGACAATTCTCTGTTTGCTGATACAAATAATAGTTTTATTTGAATACACTTGTTCTCATTAAGCTATAAACTGACTGTCAATGATAATCCATTTCCAATACAATCTTTCTATCAAAAATGTATTAAATCAAATCAAATCAAATCATATTTTTATATTGCAGACCACACCCAAGAGATAGATGTTAACAAGTTGCTACCGGTTGCAACAATAGTATGAGCTTGGCCGCAAGCCACATGTGATATGCGATATGTGTCCAGAGCAGATATCTGAACGGGAGACAACTGTGACTCTCTAACTCGAGCTCCTAGCTGACCAGAATCATTATTTCCTGTCATATATAGCTCTCCCTCACCTAGCACAGAGACCACCAAAGTCTTTCAAACTTTCTGGATACAGGTACCATGAAATACAAATCCATCCATTTTGCCAGAAAAGCTTAACTTTTTCACTGGCCTTAGTCTAGAGTCTTAGACTACCAATGAAGACAAGAATTGTCAACTGAAGTATAACCTGTAAGGAATGCTGTATGTAGATCATTGGCCGCAATATGCACAATTTCCTTATCCAATAAGGATCGTATAGGTGTTGGATGATCACGACCTCTATCATCCCCCAAGCCCAGCTGCCCAAGATCTCCACTTCCCAATGCAAGAACTACGAAATACACACAAACATAGATGTTTAATGATGAAACTTTTAGTTCAACAGTGTGCTGCAAAGAACTCTTTCACCATTTGCAGCCAATACATAATAATATGAAATCGTTTAATTCGAGACTAAATTCCACTAAAACACATATCCCACAAATTAACAATGAACTTTATAATGTATCTCAAAAATTATTGCTTACAAAATTCATAGCATACTGTTAAACCTACATGAGAAACAATAACTCAAATAAAGGTGCATGGGTTCTTCAGCCAATGCACACCAGTTCATAATATGTGAAAGGTTCATAAATTTAAGAGTCTGATATCTGATAGACTAAACTTCTTTATTCAATTCATGGCAACTAGTTGTGGTTTGAAATTCCACCGTACAGTTCAATGTTTTGTACAGCCCTTTGTTGTAAATATTGTTTTTTGTTAAATATATGAAGCATCTATTCAAAATAAAAAACTAATTGTGGTTTGAACATTTGAATTGACTCGTGCGTGTGCACATGCTAATATTTTGCCTAGAAAGCGTACTCTGCATATATTGCAGATTCATGAAGTAATTTATATTGACGATTAACAGCTTTTTTTTCTTTTTTTAATCTTCTTCATAGTGATACTTTCTGAAAGCATCAACAGCTGTCCTTGAAACTCAAGATATTTGCTTTTAACAACTTAAAAAGTTTTTGGATTGTTTGTGTGCAATATGTTAGATAAATATCCTCTAACTGAAGAACTTACATAATACTAAAACTACTCTGCATTTTAATCTTGGAAAGAAAACTATTGTAAGAAGCCATAGTTACACCCATAGGGGATAATATGAGCCACCCTTACATTTGAGTTGACCATATAAAATGTCAGTTAGCATGATATGTTGGCCAACAAAGGATATTTATGGGAAGGGAAACCTATAAACACCCCTTGAAAAGTTCATTTAAATCACCATCAGAAATGCTTGTGCAATATTGACCTTTTTGCAATCACAGAATTCAGGCAATTAAAAGATGACCTAATACAGAACAAATGAATGCATTTATAAGGAAGAGGTACTGTAAATGACCCTTGCTGCTGTATGTATTACCCTACCAGCCTTGATCAATGCCTTTGAAAAAAGGTGAATGCCTTTACTGTTGATTGTTCTCAACGTGCAATACAGAAAATGCATGTGCTTGCATTTATATAGGCTGATTTGATAGAGGAAACTACCTGCATGTATAATTTAAAACACTAATTTTATGCCTAGAGCTCATTTGGACAAAAATACAGAGTGGTGCATGCATTTATTAACACTACAGCCTTTTTATGTCGTACAGGGTCAGCAGATATAAAAATTGTACCTATAAATTGACAATGACATAGGAAATCATGGATGGTTAAATCTGTGAAGTTGATAGTAGGGTTTATGATGTACATGTCTGACTTCTTATTTGCATTCATGAGACTACATTTATTATTCAAATTTAATTAGAATAAAGCCATGGCAGAAATTGTTTAGGGTGGTAGAATAGGTAATATGACAAGTGTCAGCCATGCCATTGCATAGATCCTAGCTAATACAGTAGCATGGAATGAGCTTAGTCAAGACCACTATAACCCTATCAATGTCTTGTTAATGAACAGTTCCTCCTTTAAACATGAAGCTCAACCATTAAAAAAATTAAAAGAATAACATGGGTGCATGTCTACTCAGGATTTGCCAATTTGGGGAATATAGGAGTACAAAATATTGTTCCAGCAATGTCATGTGGAAGGTGATACTTCTAAGAGATGCCATATGGCTAGTCCAAATATCCTAGGGTCTCTTCTCCTATAGTTCACTCCCTGCAGTCATAGAATCATTGCCCATGACTAGAAAACTAAATCCCTATAAGAAACCTTTGTTAATAAAATTAATAAGTACTACAGGGTGTGTCTCATTGCATGTGTACCTATTGGCATCTATTTAATAGATGCCTAATAGAAAGAGAGAGAGAGAAAGAAATTATATTAATGTGCACAGATGAATGAAGCGCATCAATGAGAGTCTCAAAATTAGAAGCTATGATTGATAGTCAAGAATGTAAAAAGAATCCCAACAACCAAAACTGGATTATCACTATCAGAAACTATAAATATGACGAGAGGGGGGGCAGGACCTACACATGTGGTTAAATAGAAAATACATATAATGGAAATTAATTCTGTGAGAGGGAGGTCCCCCATGAAAAGAACTGAAAAATGAGGCCACCTTTGAGTCCAAATATCCTAGATTCTCCTCCAATAACATGACCACAGACCTAAATCCCTGTAATAAACCTATGTTAATAACATTAATTAGTATTATGGGGGTGTCTCATGGCATATGTACCTATTGGCATCTACTATGCGTTTCTGTAGCATCATCCTGTATATTTCTGAATATTAAACACAATACAATATATATATATATATATATATATATATATCTCTTTTTCTTTCTCTTTATAAATCCCTCACTACTTGGTAGACCAACACTTTAGTCCTATATATATATATATATATATATATATATATATATCTTTTCTTTCTCTTTATAAATCCCTCACTACTTGGTAGACCAACACTTTAGTCCTCGGGGTCTAAATAGAAAGAGAGAAATAAACAATATTAATGTATACAAATGAATGAAGCTGGGAAATGGGACTCAAACTCTCAAAATTAAAAGTTGTGATAGATATTCAAGAATGTAAAAGGAAACCCAACAACCAAAAATGGATTATCAAAAACTATAAATATGAAGAGAGGGGGAAGCCCTAGACATGTTGGTATATAGAAAATCAAAATACATATGATGCAAAATAATTCTGTGAAAGGGAGTTCCCTCGTCAAAATAACCAAAAAAGGGCCACCTATGTATAACAAGCCTCTGGTCTGCATGAGATACAGGACCAAAAGAATGGCCAGCATCTTCATTGAGGAGAACAAAAGGGATAATACAGAGTCTGAGGATATCCTCAGAAGAACGGCTTGGGCTAAGAGGGCCCAGGTGAACAACCATTAAGCAATAAACTGGCTAACGGGAAATGAAATGATCAAACCAATCAACAGGTGTACAATACACAAATAGTTAGGCCTCTTTAAACTTGTGGCCATGTGCTAGGCTTACAACTAGTGGATGCCATATAAATAATGTGGCATGTGCCATTTATTCACAATCCATAGCAGGTGCCACATAAATAACAATAATAATAGGCAGCATAGCAACCCCTTAAGTAGCCTTACTTTTAACACTTCACTGAAGAGAATTCTTGTTATGACTTATTAAACCAAGCAGTATGGCATATTGAAATATTAAATGCAATCCATGCCAAACCATGCTATAACAATCCAATGCTCAGGTGCCATATCTAAGATCCATAGTTACCATGTTCGAAAGGTTCCGATAGTTTGAAAGGGGAAAAAAGTTCAGAAGTTTGGAATTTTTCAAAAGTTCAGTTCGGTTCAGGTTAGAAAATTTACAAATAATAAATACTATACATATATGATGACATTTGAAACGAAAAACCAATTACGCATAATAATAAATAAATATTTTATCTACAGAGTTTTACCTTTACGTGCTAAACCAAAGAGAACAGCCACAAAGGGGTAAAGAGTAACACAAAGAGAAGCCATAAACAACACGGAGTTTTTCCTTTACGTGCTTAGGTATTAGTGTTTCTTGTTTCGTTTTTGTTTTGTGTTGAAGTTCTTTTAATTTAAACGCTTTAATTTTTTTATTTTTAAAAAAAATTAAGACATAAATTTAAAAAAATTGAGTTCGGTCAGACCAAAAAGTACGGATGAACCAAATTTTCACTAAATTTGTACGAACATGATACCTATGCTAAGATCATATGCTTCACCTTGGCATGATAAATAACAGACCTTTTAGAAGGATATATCACATACCTATTACTTTACTCAATCCATGCTTGGAAGCTGAAATGTGCAAGCCTTACACATCAAACTGAAACCAAAAGAATAAGAACATATCCGAATTTGATTGATAAATACATTTTAAAAAGGTTACCAAGAGCTCAAACCATCTTGACTGTTGCATAGGATGTGATTTATTATATCATGTAGTGGAGACGTGTGACAATTTTGTCATAGGCACGTAGACCAGCTCATGGAATACAACATTAGAATGTTGAAACCGAGCCTTCACAAATGCCTCCAAAATCAACTCAGCCTTCTTTGTAATGTCCCCTTCCCCGCATCCAAGGCCTGAGGACCAGTGCGAGTCCTAACCCTAGTCATGCCCAAGGGGTTACGGACACTATGAGCTATTGGGTATGAATATCTAGTCCAGTTGTTATTATTTTCCATTGACAGGGTTATAAAGTGCTTTCGAAGGGACTAGATGTTATGTTTTATCGTTGGGAGGGGCCACTTAACTCCTAATGTTCTAATTTTGCGTTGGGGTCACCTTTTTGGGCCAAGGCGACTTGAAGGGGAAAAAGTAACTTTAAGTTACTTTATTAATTGGGCCCTCTCTAGGAAAGTGCGACTTGGGGGTTTTAGGGTTTCCTTGGCAAGGAAAAGGTTATAAAAGGAGAAGAGGGGTGAAAGGATATTCACTCATGCATACACTTATATTTCTTTCATGTGCAACTGCTGTTTGCAACTATTTAGCTTGTGGAGTAAGATCCCACAGGAACCCTAGCTTCGATGGTGAGAGATCCATCCCTAGCTAGCAGGGCATTCTTCGGTAGTGAGAGATCTACCCTAGCTTGTCATTTGGAGCTAATTTTAGGGCTGTTTTACAAAGATATTTTCAAGGTTTTCAGAGATAGGGTTTTGAGGGTTTTGGTGAGTTTTGGTGGAGATTTTCAGCTGGTTTTCGGATCAGACCTACGGCAGCAATAAAGGAAAGGTTTGGCATCATCTACAGAGATTTTCACAAGGGTTTTGGTCATCTACCAAAGAGGGCGACTTGTTTGGGAGATTGCAGCCCTAATTTCTAGGGTTTCAGGTTGGCGTTTTCAAATCGAAGGTTGGAAAGTCATCTTCTATATTTATATATGTTATTTCCCAAGTTTCATAATTTTGCACTTGTAATCGGGAAATATGAATTTTAGAAGTTTTCCAGCTGTTTTAGGCACGCTGTAATTTTCTGGCAGCGTTATATTGACTGAAAAATTCCAAAAATATTTCCCTTGTGTTCTTTATATTATTATCTAGTTCTCTTTAAATTTTCAAGTGATTTGAGCGGATATTTTGGGAGTTATTCATATTTTACTCTTCACTGCCCTAGCTGTAATTTTCTGCAAAAAAAACCAGATTTCTGTTCGGCTGTGTTTTGTCTATCTTTTGCATATTTTACAGTGATATCCTATAAGGGATATTTCAGTGGTATCAGAGCTTTTGTTCCTCCAGCCTGTTGGGGTTGAAAGATGGGAGACAGAGACAGAGACAGTGAAGAGATGGGAGTAGATCTGATGAAACAACTATTCACCAACATGGTGAAACAACAAGAGACTACCAACCTCTATTTGAGCCAACTTACTGAGAGGTTAGCACAGGGTAGGATTGAGGCTCATGCGGAGAAAGGAGAAGCCAACAATATGGGACAAAGCATGGTAATAGAGGTGAGAGTGGACATTCGGGACAAGGGTCCCCTCATGCATCTACCAGGCCCTTGGGACTCCACGAGCCTTCTTTCTTGAAGGATCCGGAAGTTTCGCAGACACGGATGACCACGAGACGTTGTGGATGAGGAATCTTGCGTTGGGAGAAGTACCGGACATTGAGTGAGGGTTTTCGGGACAACATGCCATTTCAGGAGTATTGCAAAATGAAGATTGGTAGCAGGCCCAGGAGAGATTACCAGACACAGGTACCTGAGTTTCAGAGGAGATTGGGACAAATCTCTATTCCGCACTTCGATGGCTCTAAGAAGTGTACCGCCCAGTCTTGGATTCAGAAGTTGAAGACTTACTTCGACTTGAATCCCATGCGCGAAGAAGATGCAATTAAGTTTGCTATCCTACACCTCGAGGGAGATGCCCATGACTGGTGGCATCATGGTTTGATCACACGGGGCACATGCATATCACTACGTATGCAGATTTTACACGAGATTGATGAGCGGAGTTCGGCAGAGGGACCCGAGATAAGCACTTTGAGAGAATTGACCCACTTGAGGAGGGTGCAATGATTCTCTAGATTAGTACATTGCAGATTTTCGAGGCTATCAGTGATGGTATCTGATGTTTCAGAGATGAGGTTGACTTCACTCTTCATGGCAGGATTGACTGACGCTTTAGCAGGATTTGTGAAGGCATTTGAGCCTTCCTCCTACATGAGGCGATCGGGAGTGCACGTGATTTGGAGTTGTCCACTCCAAAATCGAGGTTTCCCCCTCGAATTCAGCCTAAAGTATTTCCTTCGATAGCTGATGGTTCACAACCGAAGGGGCCCCCACCTAGGCAGGATACCACAAGGAGACCATTTGTATCGAGAGAGGACAGGGAAGAGTTGAGGCGAAAGAAACTATGTTTCGATTGCCGCACACCATGGGTTCCAGGACATGATTGTAGAGGAAAAGGGAAGGCCCAATTCATAGAGGTCTTCGAGGAGAGCGAGAACGAGGAGGAGCGGTACGCTCAGGAGTTAGAGGATGAAGATGAGGAGGCATTGGATAGTGCAGGGGTTGAACAGGAGGAGGAGACTTTTCCCCATGAGACTATTGCTACTTTGTCGAGTACCCCGAGGTACAAGGCATTCAGAGTTAGGGGAATATTACAGGGTCAAAGAGTAGTAGTACTCATTGATAGTGGGGCGACCCACAATTTCATTGATGCATCTTTGGTAGAGAAGCGGGGATTACAGGCAGAAGACTTTGAGGGTTTCAATGTAGTGGTAGCCAATGGTGAGTCCATGAGATGCATGTACGGCGAGTTCCTTGGTTGAGTATCACCATGGGTAACCATACAGTCACCGATGACTTCTATGTGGTTGGTATTGGAGAGACCAACCTTGTGCTCGGTGTATAGTGGCTCCATTCTCTTGGAGAATTTCGGACTAACTTTCAGACGATGGAACTCAAGTTCAAGTCCGAGGGGAAGAATGTAACCTTGAGGGGTTTATCTTCAGATGCACCCAGGGTTGTTTCAGCAAAGAGGATCGAGAGGATTCACAGACACAATGGGGTTGATTGGGCAGTACAGTGCTTGGTTTCTACCAAGAAATCAGAGGATGGACAGCCAAAGTATCATGTGGATATACAGGGGCTATTGGACAAGCACAGTACAGTTTTTAGCGACATACCACCTGGTGTACCTCCAGATAGGGGATTTGAGCATGTGATTGAGCTCGAGGACACTAGACCAGTAGTTACTACTCCTTACCGTCACCCCAAACGGTTTAAGGATGAGATTGAGAGGACCATCCATGAGCTTATTGACATGGGACACATTAGGCCGAGTTCTAGTCCTTTTGCTTCCTCGGTGGTGTTGGTGAAAAAGAAGGATGGGACCATGCGGATGTGCATCGACTATCGGGCATTGAACAAGAGGACAATCAAGAACAAATATCCAGTGCCGCGTATTGATGAGCTACTAGATGAGCTACAAGGGGCAATCTATTTTTCTAAAATAGATTTGCGATCTGGATATCACCAGATCAAGGTTAGGGAGCAGGATGTGCATAAGACCGCTTTCAGATGCCATTATGGACATTTTGAGTTTCTAGTGATGCCATTCGGGTTGTCAATGCACCAGCTACATTCCAGTCTTGCATGAACCATGTGTTCAACTGCCATTTGCGGAAGTTTGTATTGGTTTTCTTTGATGATATATTGGTCTACAGCAAGACTTGGGAGAGCCATATCCGCCACCTTGACAAGATATTGGGAATATTAGAAGCTAATTTGCTATATGCAAAAGCTTCTAAATGTGAGTTTGGCATGACAGAGTTGTTATATTTGGGATATGTGATTGGTGGAGGGGGAGTAAAGGTGGACAGAGAGAAGATACAGGCAATTTTGGATTGGCCTCCACCCAGGACATTGACACATTTGAGGGGATTCTTGGGACTGTGCACCTATTACAGGAGGTTCGTGAAGAATTTCTCACGGTTGACTGCCCCACTGACAGATTTGACCAAGAAGGGAGCTTTCGCTTGGTCAGAAGTGGCACAGCAGATTTTTGATCATCTCAAGGAGGTGATGAGTTCATGCCCCGTCCTTGCATTACCAGATTTTTCTCGGCCATTTGTTCTAGAGTGTGATGCATCAGGTGAGGGGGTTGGAGCGGTGCTTATGCAGGATAGGCATCCCATTGCTTATGAGAGTCGGAAATTGAGCCTCCCCTTTTCCAAATCAAAGACCTTTGGCCCTTTATGTCTACCCGACGGCCAAAGGGGAGTTTTTAAGGGTGACATAACTTTATTATTTTTATTATATGGTGCTATTATTTCTAAAAATAATAATATTATGAAAAGCACATATAATAAATGATAAAGTTAATAATAAATTAAAATGTCAAAATACAATTAAAAGTAATTGTATTAGAAAGGAGAAAATGCGACTTGCCTTGGGAATCATTTTTGGGAGAAGGTGCCAATCAGCCAAAAAGGAAAATGCAACCAGCATAGGGGAATGAAACAATTTGATTGGCGATTTGAAGGTGGTAGTTGGGCTGATCTCCCTTTAAATAAACAAGTCGACTTGTATGGGAGTATCCAAATTTTTATTATCATCTTTTGCATTGCTAAGAGCTCTGAGCTTTTATCAAAAATTCCAAGGACGAAAACCCTTGTGAATTTATCTCTTGCGGACGAAAACCCCAGGGGATTGAGAGGGGATTTCACTTAGAAATTCCCAGCAGTATTCATCAGATTTCCAAGTTCAGTTCAGCCATGTTTATGAGGAGATTTAGGTGTCTTTCGGTGATTTTCAACCAGCAGTTGGGTCGGCCCAGTATAAGTAGTTTAACAGCGAATTCAGAGGTATTTTTATCCAAAAACATTTGTTAAATGTTTGCCATCATATTGTGAACTGATCGCTGTACTTTTTATCATTTTCTGAAGTGTATTTTTGAAGATTTTCAATCTGAATAATAACAGACTTCAGATCTGATTTTCTGGGCATTTTGGATTGTTATAAGTTCAGTTTTCTGTGTATTTCAGCCCCAAATATCTGGGCAGTCATTAGAAATCAGAAGTAATTTTATTGGGTGTGATTTACATTGATATCTCTCCTAGAACCTAGTCGCACTTTCCAGATCTGTACTAGGGATATTGTCATAAATACACATAAAACTGTATTTGCTGTTTTTGTTTGATAAAAAATCATTAGAGTGTAAGAAAGATCCATCTAGGGATCTTTCAGTGGTATCAGAGCATCAATCCTCCCACCTGGAGGGTTTTGTTTGGGTTTGTTTTATGCAGCCTACGAAGTTGGGCCACACCGATATTATACAAGGAGTCAGGCTCGTATTCAAACAGATCTGAATACTGGAAGTGGTTCCAGAATTATGGACAGAAGGGAGGATTCACACACTCCTCCACGACGAGAGCGACCTGATCCAGATGCTCTTTTCAGCGGTATGATCGATTCCCATCAGGAAATGATGCAGACTATGAGACAACTGATGGAGAATTTGATTATGGATAGAACAAGAAATCGACATGATAGAAGGGAAAGATCTGCGTCCATAGCCAGCAGCCACAGAAGGCACAGCAGGGTACCTACTGAAGTGGGTAGCGTGAGAGGTTCCCCTCCACGTGATAGGAGATATACAGAGGAAAGGAGACCCACGAGGACTGCGGATCGACCTATGCAGCCTAGATTCCTGCAGAGGGAGGAGCCACCATTAGTTGAGGAGCCATTTGAAGACATAGCCTTTCAAGATACTGTGATGGCAGCGCATGATGAGTGGAGAGCCCTACCACAGGAGGTTCGGACTGCCTTTCCCCTTCATCAGTATTGTGCTCAAAGGAGGGAAAGCTTGAGAGCTAGACAGGTACAGAGGCCTAGAGAACAAGCAAGAATAGGGAGTTGAAGCAGGCCACCAACAAGGTGACCCTTTCCACATTTGATGGTAGTGGAAAGATTAGTGCCAGAGCATGGATTCACAAGCTCGACACATATCTCACTCTCAAGCCTATGCAGGAGCAGGAGGCTATCCAATTTGCCACGTTGCACCTTGAGGGAGTAGCGTATGATTGGTGGCACCATGGGCTTATCACTCAGAGGCATGATCTTCTGCAATCATACAAGAGTTTAGTGAGAAGCTGATTGCGAGATTTGATCGCAAGGATGTAGAGCTTTACTATAGGGACTTGGCACAACTTCGACAGAGTGGACACGTTGATGCATACATCAACGAATTTCAGCGTATAGCAGTGATGGTGCCAGAGATGCCTGAGAGGCGAGTGGTGATGTTGTTCATTGAAGGACTTCATGACAGGCTGAGAGGATTGGTCAAGGCTCTTAAGCCTACTACTTTGCATGAGGCTATTCGGACAGCCTTGGACTTAGACACTACTCCAGTGCAGCCCCAAAGGAAGAACATCAAGGAGGAACAATCAGAACAACAAGAGCAGCCCACTTCTTCGAAGGTTGAGTTTACACCCAAGAGGGAGACTGTTTCAAAGAGTGAGCTTCGCCGGAAAAATTTATGCTTTCATTGCAATGATCCGTGGGAGCCGGGGCATAGGTGTCTTGGGAAAGGCAAAATCCATCTCATAAAGGTTGAGGATGAAGAGTCCGAGGATGAACAGGAGCAGCCAACACCAGGCATTGCAAATGAGGGTAGACTCACCTATCTTTCGGGAGCACCCAAGTATAATCCATTCATGTTTGAAGGCACAATGTTCGGGTGTAGGATCATGGCACTACTGGATAGTGGATCTACACACAACTTCCTGGATGCAGGTTTGGTAGACCAAAAAGGTTTACAATGTGATAACTTTGAAGGCTTTGATGTGACTATAGCAGGAGGTCTCACTCTTCCATGCAAGAAGAAGGTCAACCAAGTTAGCATTTTCTTTGGTGAGTATACACTTTGTGATGATTTCTATGTCATGGATTTAAAAGATAACAATGTTGTTCTTGGCATGCAATGGCTTCATTCGTTGGGAAGAGTCACTCAAGATGTGGAAACTATGGAGCTGAGTTTCCAACACAACGGGAAACAAGTCACCTTAAGAGCACTCAAGTACACGCTGCCCCATAAAATGGCAGCTAAGTCTATGATAGTTTGGGACCAGGAATCATCTCGTGAGGACATCTATGCAGATTTTTCACTGCATATCAGCACGGACCAGCAAGGAGGTGATGAAGAGTGCGGCAAGTTCGAAGCATACATGAGGACGCTGGTTTCACTAATGACAAGTAAGTTACATAAGTTTTTTTCTGCAGTGTTTGAGCAGCATTGTATAGTGCATATGAAGCTATTAAAAAAGCTTCGGCTGGTCTGGGATCCTGGAACGGGTAGAATGCAGAGTTGCAGTTTATGATTGCTTGGGGGCAAGCAATCTCGGGAAGGGAGGACTGTAATGTCCCCTTTTCCAAATCAAAGACCTTTGGCCCTTTATGTCTACCCGACGGCCAAAGGGGAGTTTTTAAGGGTGACATAACTTTATTATTTTTATTATATGGTGCTATTGTTTCTAAAAAATAATAATATTATGAAAAGCACATATAATAAATGATAAAGTTAATAATAAATTAAAATGTCAAAATACAATTAAAAGTAATTGTATTAGAAAGGAGAAAATGCGACTTGCCTTGGGAATCATTTTTGGGAGAATGTGCCAATCAGCCCAAAAAGGAAAATGCGACCAACATAGGGGAATGAAACAATTTGATTGGCCGATTTGAAGGTGGTAGTTGGGCTGATCTCCCTTTAAATAAACAAGTCGACTTGTATGGGAGTATCCAATTTTTATTATCATCTTTTGCATTGCTAAGAGCTCTGAGCTTTTATCAAAAATTCCAAGGACGAAAACCCTTGTGAATTTATCTCTTGCGGACGAAAACCCCAGGGGATTGAGAGGGGATTTCACTCAGAAATTCCCAGCAGTATTCATCAGATTTCCAAGTTCAGTTCAGCCATGTTTATGAGGAGATTTACAGGTGTCTTTCAGTGATTTTCAACCAGCAGTTGGGTCGTCCCAGTATAAGCAGTTTAACAGCGAATTCGGAGGTATTTTTATCTAAAAACATTTGTTAAATGTTTGCCATCATATTGTGAACTGATCGCTGTACTTTTTATCATTTTCTGAAGTGTATTTTTGAAGATTTTCAATCTGAATAATAACAGACTTCAGATCTGATTTTCTGGGCATTTTGGATTTGTTATAAGTTCAGTTTTCTGTGTATTTCAGCCCCAAATATCTGGGCAGTCATTAGAAATCAGAAGTAATTTTATTGGGTGTGATTTACATTGATATCTCTCCTAGAACCTAGTCGCACTTTCCAGATCTGTACTAGGGATATTGTCATAAATACACGTAAAACTGTATTTGTTGTTTTTGTTTAATAAAAAAATCATTAGAGTGTAAGAAAGATCCATCAAGGGATCTTTCATGGTACGTCTGAGATCACAATAGTTTGAGGTTCTTTTGGGGGGGCGAAGGATCTCAACGACCGCCAACAGAGATGGGTGAACAAGGTACAAACGTATGACTTTGACATAGAATACACTAGAGGTAAGAATAATGTTGTTGCTGATGCTTTATCTAGGAGGCCTTACCTTACTACTATGTTGAGTTCTATGTCCGAAATTTCAGCAGATTGGAAGGCTCACATACTTGTTGAGTACTCCAAGAATCAGTTTGCATGCGAGATCATGGATGGTATTATCAAAGATGACCGATACAGGGTGGTAGATGATCTCATTTTCTACAAGGATCGGATTTTCCTTGTACCGGGGTCTAAGATGAAGGACAAGATCCTTCGTGCAGTACATGACACACCACTAGCTGGACACCCCGGATATTTCAAAACATACAGGTACATCAGGGAGAGATTCACTTGGAAGGGGATGAAGGACGATGTCCTTAATCATGTCAGAGAGTGTATGGTTTGCCAGCAAACCAAATCGGAGCATTCTTTTCCTGCAGGGTTACTTCAGCCTCTTCCCATCCCTGAGCAGAAGTGGGAGAGCATATCGATGGACTTCATCACAGGACTCCCTATGGTGCATGGGCACAATTGCATTTATGTGGTAGTTGATCGATTGACCAAGTATGCACACTTCTTTTCTCTACCTAAGAAGCATGAGGCAGCTGACGTGGCTCAGGTATTTTATACAGGGATTTTTAGGCTACATGGGTTGCCTAAAAATATTATCAGTGACAGGGATAAGATCTTCATGAGCACCTTTTGGCAGGAGATTTTCAGACTTGTCGGTACCGAGTTGACTCCTAGCACGAGCTACCACCCTCAGACTGACGGCAAACGGAGATTGTCAACAAATGGATAGAGGGCTATTTGCGGAGTTATGTGACCGGACATCAGCAGGCATGGATCAGATGGTTGCATATGGGTGAGTATTGCTACAATACCACATATCAGATGAGTATCGGCATGACTCCTTTCAGAGCTTTGTATGGATACGATGCCATGTCATTTGTTGATTTGGTATTATCAGATAGTCGAGCTCCCAAAGCTCGGGATTGGTTACAGGAGAACCAAGATATCCTGCGAGCTCTTAAGGAGAACCTCCAGAAGGCGCAAAATCAGCAGAAGGTTTATGCGGATCGGCACAGATAGAGAGGTCCTTCGAGGCAGGAGACTTGGTGTTCCTACGTCTGCAGCCGTACAGATAGTCGTCACTCAAGCAGAAGGGGGTAGAAAAGCTGAAACCACGGTTTTATGGTCCATACAGGTAGTCCGGTGAGTGGAGTGCGATTGCACATTGCATATGAGTTGGATCTTCCAGAGCACAGTAAGATACATAATGTCTTCCATGTGTCATGCCTTAAGAAGGCCCTAGGACAGCACATTGTACCTTCTACAGAGTTGCCACCATTGGATGAGGAGGGGAAGCTGGTTTTAGAACCAGACTCTATTATTGAGGTCAGACAGAGGAAGCTCAGAGCGAGGAGATATTACAGAATATTTGGTACGATGGAAGGGTTTGCCTCTTGAGGATGCTACTTGGGAAGGAGAACAGATTCTACAGCATCCTAGTTAGCATTTGCTTGGGGACAAGTAAATTTTGGGAAGGGAGGACTATAATGTCCCCTTCCCCGCGTCACCCAAGGCCCGAGGACCGGTGCGAGTCCTAACCTTAGTCATGCCCGAGGGTTACGGACACTATGAGCTATTGGGTATGAATATCTAGTCCAGTTATTATTTTCCATTGCAGGGTTATAAAGTGCTTTCGAAGGGACTAGATGTTATGTTTTATCGTTGGGAGGGGCCACTTAACTCCTAATGTTCTAATTTTGCGTTGGGGTCACCTTTTTGGGCCAAGGCACCTTGAAGGGAAAAAGTAACTTTAAGTTACTTTATTAATTGGGCCCTCTCTAGGAAAGTGCGACTTGGGGGTTTTAGGGTTTCCTTGGCAAGGAAAAGGTTATAAAAGGAGAAGAGGGGTGAAAGGATATTCACTCATGCATACACTTATATTTCTTTCATGTGCAACTGCTGTTTGCAACTATTTAGCTTGTGGAGTAAGATCCCACGGGAACCCTAGCTTCGGTGGTGAGAGATCCATCCCTAGCTAGCAGGGCATTCTTCGGTAGTGAGAGATCTACCCTAGCTTGTCATTTGGAGCTGATTTCAGGGCTGTTTTATAGAGATATTTTCAAGGTTTTCAGAGATAGGGTTTTGAGGGTTTTGGTGAGTTTTGGTGGAGATTTTCAGCTGGTTTTCGGATCAGACCTACGGCAGCAATAAAGGAAGGGTTTGGCATCATCTACAGAGATTTTCACAAGGGTTTTGGTCATCTACCAAAGAGGGCGACTTGTTTGGGAGATTGCAGCCCTAATTTCTAGGGTTTCCAGTTGGCCGTTTTCAGATCTGAAGGTTGGAAAGTCATCTTCTATATTTATATATGTTATTTCCCAAGTTTCATAATTTTTGCACTTGTAATCGGGAAGATATGAATTTTAGAAGTTTTCCAGCTGTTTTAGGCACGCTGTAATTTTCTGGCAGCGTTATATTGACTGAAAAATTCCAAAAATATTTCCCTTGTGTTCTTTATATTATTATCTAGTTCTCTTTAAATTTTCAAGTGATTTGAGCGGATATTTTGGGAGTTATTCATATTTTACTGTTCGCTGCCCTAGCTGTAATTTTCTGCAAAAAAACCAGATTTCTGTTCGGCTGTGTTTTGTCTATCTTTTGCATATTTTACAGTGATATCCTATAAGGGATATTTCATTCTTCTAGATTCTAGCAGCCATGTTTTGGATACAAACAAACTTAGAATGACAAAAAATGAAGTGATTTGAGGGATCACTTATAGCTCCCATGCCTTCTTGGCTATAGTTACTGGAGCTAAGCTGCTTTGGTCAACCCAAAGGCCCTCATTTATGAATACTTAATATGGACTTATTCATTGACTACTTAGGACACTCTATGGTTCAGTGATAGCTCCTTGGCCAGATTTCATGGCTCCTTTAGCCCAATACAGAATTTTTTAATTCTAATAAAGAATTCTCACGTCATTAATCTTCAACAGCCAGTCATATTTATCAACTAATAAACATTCTTATGGTGTTTACTATTAACATTTTGTGAATTTGTTTTTACTTTGGGAAATTACGGGAACTGAAAATGTGTTTCCCATATATATGATTACTACCATTTATCACTAGAAATCGTCAGGGCAAATATTCTAGTGATGGTATGTGGAACTCAAGTTCCTCCTCTACTATTAGGGAAGAGCTCAATTGATTTGATATTTACAAGTATAAAACAAGCTGTAAGAAAGATATACAATGAATACGCTTCACAATAGTAGTAAATCCAGTGGTTTACATAGTAGGAATTTCCTAGTTACAGCATCAAAATTAAACTAACAAGACGGATTGCATAGATTTATAAATTATATGGCCAAGCCTTATAAACTAAGGCTTGGAAGGAGATGAAGAGCAATGATTGCAATCCAATCATAATATAGAGAACTAAAATAAATGCATTTGACAAGCTGCCAAATATAGCAGAACATAACCACATGTAATCAGGTCAGCTATACTTAGATCAACAATAAGACAGACAGCTTGAACAGAAATATAATTGAATTGGTGGGAAAAAGATCCTCACTCATTCACTGAAAGAAGCTTAAATGGTTACATAGCTACCCTAGCCACCACTACTTTTAACAAATTAAAAAAAAAAAGTATCTTAATAAATTTTACCACCAAGCCTGAGTCGTGATTAAGACTCGGCAAATATGATGCATCGTACATTTTCCCCTTCAAATCCAACAAGGTCCCATTGGAATCTCCTGCTTCAAAAATGATTGGTTATTTTAAGGATCATCCTTCATCTTGTAGTGCGTAAATGTGCCATTGCTAACTGGATTTTCTCGAGGTCTCAGGTCTATGGTATCAACCCCCTTGCTTTGTGTTTCCCATTTTAATGCACTCTTTGGATAATTAAAAAGGTGGCATCATTTCTCTGATTCCTTTCACTGATATCTGCTAGAAACAGAGAATATTCCTTGACTTCAGTCACCAGTGAGGCTTTTCGTCAAAGATGTATGACTCTGTCAGCGCCTTTCAAATACAACATTGTTGTTCAATGCATAGAAGAAGGAGCCCACAAAGATTCACCTAACTCATAATTGATGTTGTTAAGCCGACTCAATTGCATCGAGTTGTGCATGATTTGGGCCTTATCTTGCATAAAGTATTGGGACACATTTAATGCCATATGAGTAGCTTGTAGTTTCTAGCCAATATTACAGTAGGGGGTCTTGCATCTATATAAGCATGCCCCTATGCTGATGCTAGGGATGGGGGTGATTGTTAATTGGTCAAGTAAGACAGAAATTTTCTGAGAGAGAACTATACTTGCAAAGACCTCAAGTTAGGAAACAGAGATTTGAGGGTCTAATGTTGTAACGCATCGCATTTTGAGTTGCTAGTATGTGTGGTTTGCTTTGTATTTCCTGAGATTGAATCAATAAAGATCAGTGTTGTTGCATTTTATCACATATTCTGCTGTGTATTCTGAAGGTTGTGTGGCCTAAGGTATCTCTTAATTGAGACCCATAACAGCAACTGCATCATGTTTCCCATGTAAATGGCAGACCATTTTTAGGGTGACAGGCCAACCCTCTGTTTGAGACAGAGGGTCTGGTACCAGCCAACCATTTTATGTTTAGAAGTGTGAAACTAGACTATGCAACCAAAAAATTCAAAGCTTTCTATTCTACGGCTTTCATCCCAAGAAGGTATCTTCAGGAGTCATATTCTTTGGTATTGTTATAAACCTTTTATTTGTTGTATGGTAATGATACTATATCTATTAGTGAAAAGATTGAATGTTTTTGGGAGCGATGGAGCGCAAGGGTTTTGGCTAGAGCAAACCCTGAAGGCATGCGGCGGCTATGGTGAAGAACAGTGGGAGAAGGTGAAGGCGTTCAGAGAGGTGGATAAGTTGGATCTTATCTGCTCTTGCTTGGCTGAGAAATGCTTGGAGGGGCTGGAGCTTCTTTCCAGCCCGCTGGAGGAGAGCTTGGCCATTAGTCTATCAGAGATTGCCCACCAGAATGCTGAGTTCCTCCTCAGTCAGGTTGTGAAGGATTTTGGTGGATCTCGGGCGTGCGTCGGGTCCTATTACGACTGACCCCTTCCCAGTTGGGGTTTTTGTGACTTCTTTCGTTGGGTCATTTCCATCGTCAGGTGGAAGGGCTGGTTGTTGAGCCTCGACTGGAAGGAGCTCCACAGCTTCACGGGACGGAAGCTCCCAAGATACAGATGGAATCAGAGCAGCCTCCAATCCTGGTTTTTCCTGATCCAGCTCCAAAGGGGGATATTACAGAGCAGTTCAGCTCCACATTGGGTTCTGGGTCATTCCCGGTGGGGGTTTCACTCTTTCGAAGGAACAAATATGGGGGTCTCGTCTTTCCTGTCTTTTTCGGCTGACTGGTTTATTCGGAGGGTAAGGAGGCAGTCGGGTTGAAGAATATAAGGCCAGATTTAGTTTTTCTGCGCAAATGGGGGTTTTTACTGCTTGTTTTCTTCTTCCAGCTTAGGGACAGGCTGTCCTGGTTCCCTAAGCGCCATATTAGGAGGAAACCTTTGTTTTTAGAGACTCTCCTTCTGGTTTGACATGTCCACAGCTAGTGTAAGGGAGATCGTTGTTTCGAAGGGTTTTGGGTTTGTTGGATGATTGTGGGTCAGCGTGGAAGGACGTCCTGGGTGCCTGCCGGCGGCTTCCTCTCAGTAGGGGAATGTTTTCTAATCGGTGGTGAGGCTGCTTGGAGGTGCCGTCGCTATTCTGGGTCTCAAGGAGGCTATTCTACAGGTGGAGTTGGGCCTTCGTGTGATATTGGTGGTTTTGGCGGAGGGGTATGTTTGTCTGGTTTTATCTGGTTGGCATGGACTTGGCGCATTCGGTTGTGTCGGTGTGTTGGGGCTTTTTCCCTCCGAGTTGGTCTTTCGGTTGTTTTTGGCCTCTTTTTCTGCCCCTCTAACTCGATCCCGTTCGGGGTGGTATTGTGTGAGGGCATGTTGGTTTTAATTGTGTGTGCCTTGCTTTGGGCTGTTTGTTAGAGGCGTGTGGCGGTCTTAGCTGTTGGCGTGTTGTGGGAAGTGTTGGGTTTGTTCAGGTGAAAGGTTCTTAAAGAAAATATCTAATGTAATAGGTGGGGTCCCGCCAACCCCTGGGTTCTAAGCTCCAGTCAAAAGCATTTAACCATTCAAAAAAAAAAATGATACTATATCTATTAAGAGGTGGGCACAAGCCATGTTTTCTATGTAAACAGACAGACCAATTCTGGTGTGGTGTGATGTGCCAACCCTCCTTTTCAAGCAGTGTATGTGCCAGCCCACATTCTTATGTAACTAGCCATTTTTAGAGTTGCGACTCCGCCAACCTACCCTTTTGGTCAATGTATCATCTAGGTTCAATATATCTAGGTTGGTAGGATTTGGTAGGTGTATGAAATTGTAACCGTCCCACATGCAGAAAGTGAATACATCAGAACTGAGAAAGGGATAGATTTAAATAGGCCCAGATTTAAATAGACCCAAGCCTCAGAAGTATCATTATGTTTTTATGTTCTTGGATGCAAGTTGTGCACGTCTCCAGCAACTGTGTTTTGGGCCAAGCATTCATACTGCCTTGAATTTTTGGCCCTGAGCTGTCATCCATACCTTCTCAGGGAAGTCCTCTTGTCTCTTATGCAATTTAGTTATATTTTATGATCCATTTTTGAAAAAGGCAAAGATTTCAGTTCAGGGTTTTCATCAGTAATAGTTTTGTGCATAGTCACCAGGAAACTCCAGTACGGGGACAAGGATCATGACCCCATCCACACCCCTGTAACGTTGCCTTGGTGACTATTTTTATATATAAATAGCCATACCTTTAATCATTTAAACCAGCACCCTGATTGCAATGGCATCTCCATCCTGAAAACTATGTTTTACGCTATATTTTGAGTTTAATTTCCAGCGCTTACTGATTTCAGTTTATTAAAAGTTAAGATATATATCATTTTCATATTTTAGTTTGTGTTCTCAGTGTTGTTAAATTTAAGATCTTAGACAGTGGTTTCCAAATAATTTCAGTCTTCGATTGTCTGGCAGATTCAGTTTCAACTTTTTGTTCAGTTTTAGCACTTTTTGGCCTCGTGGAAACATGCCAACTATGCAAAATTTTCTAAAATGTAATTTCCACGATTAGTGAAGTTCTTTTCTTTGGTAGATCTAAAAAAATAGAAATTCAATTTCCAGATTTCAGATGTTCCAGGTTTATATTTATATTTTTGTAGCAACTTTCAGTTTTCAGGCTTCTTTTCAATAATCTTAGAAAAAAATAAGATCAACTTAAGTTTCAAATCTACTTTCCAATTTTATATACATTGTAGAAAGGTCATTAGCAAGGAAATGTCATAAGAATTCTGAAGAATATAATTTAAAAAATCCTTAAATGGAGACAGGAATGAGATTTAATCATTCAAGGGGTTGCCAATCTAGAGGTCAATACCTTGTTATATTTTGATGTCAAATGCTCCAAAAGGTACACAGAGATGCCAAAAAGATCCACATACCAAAAGTAAATGAGTTTGCATGTCTTGTTAAGGTGGGATCTGATGGGGCTGGCAGCAATCAAAGCGAATCAAAACCACTTAGGAGCATGTTGTTGATGAGGAGACCATGAGCAAGGATGGAAATATTTCATTCCAGCAAGTGATTGTTGAAAGTTCAGGCTTCAATGATAGTCTTTCCAAACATGAGGGTGACCATGGATGCAGCTGAAATCTTGCTCAATATTTGTGGTCATCATACTCTTACAGTTATGGTTAGGAAAGAGGCCCCAGAAAACAAACAGGAAAAGGCTGTGGGCTGCCTCCGAGAATATGCAACATAGACTATGATGCTAGTACCATATTTGCAGGAAAAGGGTGAAAAAAACAAAACTATTGTGTTTAGCTTGGGAATCATGGCTCCATGGCTGACTTTTTCAATATTTGCAGGCTTGCAACACTTGCATGGAATGAACCAATGCCTAAGGTTGAATTTGAAGTTGAAAGGCCTAGTCCAGAGCAGCAAATAGAGTTATTGACAGAAGATTCTTTGCTCACGGCAGAGGCATAAGGAGCCACTATCTTGTGTTCTAAAATAGAACAAGTTAGACCTGTACATGTTTCTCCATGGATAACACATGTCAAAGTTCCACACAAATTTCCATTTGACCAGCATCTTCTATAGCCCAGCGCAATAGACCGGCATCTTCTTGCCTTTTCTTGTGAAGAAAGCGAAGCCCAGTTGTTGTGGTTTGTTTTCGAGAATCTTTTTAACAGGATAGGCAATTAAGGGGCACAGCGCATAGTCACACAACTCTGGATCAGGAACAACAGGGCAAGACATGGCAAGAAGAAAAGTAAAGGACACCCATTTGGGTAAGGTAAACCCTTAGTCCAAGTATTCAAAGGTGAGAACCCTTGGTTTTTTCCTGTTTCTAGTGCAACAGAGTAATCTCTAAAACCGGCATCACTTCGCCTCCAACAACTGGTGTGTATCCCTAAATATCTAAACAACTAAGCTTTGTACTAGGCACCCTACCATGCATAGGTTATCATTTGGGACCAGAGCCTCACCAGCTCAGAGCCCAAAAAAATATCAAATAAAGTTGCAATAAATGCCTAAATGTCATCTCTCAAACCAGCGAGCTCGGGCTTAACGTGAAGTTGCATGGCTAGTTTTCATTAGAGCTCTCTTAAAGTCTGAAACCTGGCAAAGAGTTGACAGTCGACTACATTTGATTTCTTGAGAGTTGAATCGAACTCTGGATCGCTAAGCACAGGAGAAAGAATATTGTGTCTATGTTAATGGGCAATTTTCAGCTCTTCATCCGCAAAATCCATCCCTCTATTAACCAAAATGCTACCGTACAGAGCTGAATTGTTGGGTCTATCCTTAGAATGTTCAATGATGAGTAACAGTATAACCCCAACGTAGAAAAGCAGGAACCAGCAGGAATCAAACCTAGAACCATCCGGCGATTCTGTTTGCCCCCGATGATGAATTGGCCTTCCAAC
This sequence comes from Taxus wallichiana var. yunnanensis, assembly GCA_018340775.1. Lineage (NCBI taxonomy): Eukaryota > Viridiplantae > Streptophyta > Pinopsida > Cupressales > Taxaceae > Taxus > Taxus wallichiana. The sequence continues at coordinate 130,303,939 of CM031238.1, read as the reverse complement.
ATCCTAAATTTACTCAACCAGAGTTTTGACATTGCCCACTGCTAATAAGTTAATGGAAAACACTGTGATTTGACCAAATAAAGGGCTGATACAATGATCCCATAAGTTACCGAATCCATTCCACTGCAAGCTTTGAAAACGTTTGAAGAACATGGGAATCTCTGTAAGTAAAATGTATGTAAAAGGCCATTCAAAACGAAATAATTTTGGGCTAAGCTACGAGAGAGAAAAAGAAATGATCGAGTGAATTATGTACCAATGGTGGAGAAAGAGTAAGCAAGACCTCGCCTCGTCCTTAACGCTTCGATGTCCAGCTCCGTCTCCATTATTCTCGATCTATTCCGATTCCGCTTCCGCTGAATCTTTCTTTCATGAAATGCAAATATAAATATAAATATAACTATAATATAAATAAGTATATGTATATACCTCCTTTCCGTTTCTGGATGTTTCGTTTAAGGTTTTAGAGCTTAGGAGACTTCGAAAGGGGAAAATCGAAAAATACACAACGCTATTGAGAAGGTTTTATGTCCATGCGTGGGTATGTGGTAATATCATTGTAAGCATGGTGTCAACCAGATTTCATCTTGAAATCTACGACTACTCTATCGAAAAAATTTTGTACTTTTAAAATAATGGGTCGTTTTGTGTTTTTATTGTCTGAAAGTTCTTGTATTGCGTCAAGATATTCTCAAAGAGTCATATGAGTTTTTTTCGCCAAATATCCAGGATGCTCAAAGTTGTTATATTCATCGTCAGTGGATTTGTTTGTGGTAAACTTGTATTTAATTATTTTGAGCCCCGTATGAGGCTATTTGCGCTCCGTTTAACTCTGTTATGATCGAATATTTCATTACTTTTATGTACCGAGAAGGGTTTTAACTTGGAATAAGTTTTGGGCTTTATTGTAATTTTTGGCAATTGTTCGTGTTTTTGTGTTGTCCCATTTCATTTCATTAAATTTCTTAGAACAATTCATTTGCGGAGTAAGCCCGAGTTTTGGCCTAGAGCAAATTGAAAAACATATACGCATGTTATGCCGGAGGAAGTCGCCATCTAAGTGCGGATCACTCGGAAAAAGCGAAGTCGTACGAAAAAGCCCCTACGGGGTTGAGCGCATTTTGGAAAACAAAGGATTTAAGTTATAATGGGAAAAATACAAGAAACAGACAAAGTGGGAATTTTATACCGCCAAAGAAGGTACTTTTTCTCGTGATATAAAATTCACTTAAGTCGCAAAGTGGGAAAGTTAGAGGCTCTGCGGCGGCGGGAATTTATTATCATGCCTTGCAGGTAAAAATTACCATGATAAAATAAAAGGAAAGTGACTTAAGTGAAATCATGGGATTTTAGTGCCTGCCTTACAAGGTAAATAATCTCATTGTCAAAGTCAAATCACTTAAGTGGATCATAGGATTTTAGTGCCTGTCTTGCAAGGTAAATAATCTCATTGTGAAAAATTCTTAAAAATAGAATTATATTGTGCAAAAAGTGCACCCCCCTTTGGTGAGATGATGGTAGCCTTTAAGTGATTATTTTAATTAATCTTTCTTCTAAAAAGTGCGCCCAAACTTGGAAGAAGTCAAGCTGGTCAAAAGGGGAATAAAAGAAATAGATTAAAAGCATTAAATTTAATTTATTTAATTTGCCCCATTCTTTCAAAAAGTGCGCCTTGTTTGGGACATATTTAATGATTTTTAAGGCATTAAATCATTAAATTAATTCTTATTTTCAATGGCTATAGTCAAGGCACGTTGTGAAGCTTAAGTGAAGCGAAGTGTGAAGGATTAAATTGGATAAATTTAATTTATTGAATGGTTGTCCTTAAACATGTTATTTTAAAAGAGAAGAGCATGATTTTTAATTAATTAATTGTCTTAATTGTTAGGGCAATTATTAATTATAGAATTGTGAAAGTTATATAAGCATGGGTAGCCATATGGGTGAATTATTTAATTCACGGGTAAAGAATTGCGAGCCAAGAGGAAAAGTGCGCCTCCATTTGAAGAAGGATTTTGCTCAGGCAAGGTGGCAACAAGGTTAAAAGCTTCCAAATTTGGCGCATGCTTTGAAGGAGGTGGATCTTTATTTGCATAATTGTTTGCATAGATGTTACATGTGCTCGGGTGTTCTTTGAAAAGATTCATGCTCTCTTTATGTGCAAATTAAACACCAATTTTTGGGGCAAAGAGGCTTGAAAAGTGCAGATTTTACAATTAAAATTCACTATTCGTGCTCAGGTGGCCATTTTTGTCTGAATAAATTGCAGGATTCATTACTGAGTGTTTTGAAAAGAAAAAGAGCTTTTATCAATGTCCAATACATTGCATATATCCTCCGAATCGAAGAATTATCCAGATCTCGCACCAATTTTGAAGAAATCGGCAAGTAAGAAGAAAAAAATTATTGAGACAAATACGAGACAAAGCCATGGCGAAGAGAGATGAAAAAGAAACACGATGGAGTCATGCATCGCTTCCAAACTTCTGAGACATAGGAGACACATATCTAGGCCGGAACCTCTTGCCGATTTGATTGATAGATCCAGAGCGGGAAAGACTTCACTCATGCGTGCGGTTAAAAGCGGTCAATTATCCGAAATTGCAAACTTTCCATGCACTGCTGCATTAAGAATTTCTTATGGAGTGCGCTAGATCTTACCATCCTTCATCCAGATCAGTGCGTGATGCTACGGGAAAGACAATAATTCGTTTGGACGCAGATTTCATCAATTATTGTTTAAAGATTCCAATGCGAAAGGTGGTGACTTCCATTAGTCTTCGAGGATGTCGCGGCAAGGTGGGAAAAGCATAAAGTGATTGTGTGAGCATAATAAATAGTCGATACATGAAAAAACCTAGATCTCCTTCAAAGTTTTCGAGAACTCTTCCGCGGTCAAATTTGGTGTAGAAGGTAGATGATGTTGTCAAATTGCTATGCAGGATGAATGGCGAGGTGAATGCTTACACTTTCCGTACATGGATGTATGCTTTCATTAGGACCATTGAAGTCAACAAGGTTGATTCCATAATCAATTGGTCAAAAATTATTAGCAACAACATTGGTGAGCAACTCCGAAACGTGAAGCATACTTTTAACTTCAAAATGACTTCCTACTTGGTGTACTGCTGCTGACTTCACAAAGCGTCTTTTCCAAAGCTGGATAAATGTGGTGTTCTTTAAGGACCCCATTTTCGAGTGCTACCCCACTCTTTTGTACCTACGTGTGAGAAAGATTTCAAAGTGGTCAACGATGAATTCTTATGATTTCATCTACATGCTGCACAAAGACTTGAAAGCAAATAGGGTAAGTAACGGAAGCGTGGGAAGTTGTGTCCAAGATTGGCGTCTATTCATTCAATTTACAAATTTCACATACCTCGGGGTTACGGGCTTTTTTACGGAGAACCAATAAAGATGCCGGGTATCCTAATGATAGATTGATCGCCATGGAGTGAGCAGCAACATGTAGAGTTACATGACCTTCGGTTCAAAGCGGCACAAATCTACGGGCTTCTTTCCAATCACTGTGGGACATTACGACTATATTAGCATTCATAGAGCTTGGGGATGGAGGCGCAAATGTTATCCGAGTATGAGCAAGAATTCTTCCCTGCACGGCTAAACTTGGATCCATTTGGAGTAGCGAGAAGACGATCTCAGTGGAGTACGCACATGTGCCTTCATTAGAAGATTTTGGATGAAGTGCAAAAGTGAGTACGAGGTTAGAAAGAGAGATTTAAGAAAGGCTATCAAAGGCAAAGCAAGTGTTCGACTTTGGACTAGCGCGAGTACTACTAGATCTTAAAGATGATGGGAATGTGGTACTTGACACTTACCATCAAATGGGAGGAGATAAAGTCATCTTGAGAATAACGTAGGAGATTACTTAACACAATTGAAGAAAGGTCGGGAGTTGTGTTGGTGAATACTTCAAACCGGATTCTTGTGAAGGGATCTTGCCTTGATGAAGCATTGATGAATCAAGTCACGGGTAACCAGCATGCAGAGATTCCCTGGCTGGAAGCACGAAGGAGAAAGCAAAGCAGGAAAGTTGAGAAGTTGAAAGTGCATAGAAGATCTCAATCAAAGGAGAGGATCACTTCTACGACCATGACTTTAGCTCTGGTTTCTCCAGTACCCAGTACTTCACCAACTATCACACCGCAACAAGATGTTTCCATGCCTCTCTACCGAATCCGGCGACATTCATCTTCTCTTCTCATCCACTTCATTGGTGCGCGTGTTCCAAAGGATATGTTGAAGTTGCGGTGATGGAATTCGAAAGGGATTTGTCCTTGGATGATTCAGAAGATGGCAACCATAACACTGTGGCACTTTCTGATGGAGAGGATGCAGTGCGGGAGATGGTAGTTCACTCAGTGACTCCTCATTCTCGAGAAGTAACTTCTCGAGAATGGTTGGCTTCGCAGTTGGTTCCAGAAGCGAGAATGGAGATGAACTTAGAGGAGCACGACTTGCAGCTACTCCAGAATCTGGGCGGAAGAGATAGAAGGCCTAAAGTTGCTAAAGCAACTTCTAGATTGATCATCGAGGATTCAAGAGAGAAGTTTGCAGAGATATCAATTCTGACAGAAGGAAAGATGGAGAAGGAGCTCACGGCGAGAAGATGTGACAAGAACGCAAAGCACCCCTCGGTCAAGCCACCACTAAAGGATTGAAGCGGGACATGCATGACATTGATGGATGTTTTATTCCTTAGGCTTGCGGTGAAAAGGCGGAGAAAGAAGAGCTACAAAAGCAAACATCTCAATTATGTGAGATCATAGCCAAGGTTGTTAAACCTTCCATTCAAACTCATTTCAGAGCAAAGTGAGTGATCATCTTATGTAGAAAATGGAGGATGCAAGGAATCAAGTAAAAGCTATTAACGAATGGAAGGATTTGATTATTCGTCAAGTTGTACAACTTGAGAAGTGTCAGTAGCGCCTAAAGGTTATGGATGATGCTAATCGGTGGAAGCAATGATGGCGAACATAGAAGGCATGAATACGATTCAGAGAGTAAGTTTGAGTATTTTGGCCGAGATCAACAAGTTCACGAGGAGATGTATTGATTACGGAGCATATTATCTGATGGATCGATTGAGAAGGGGAAAGCAACTAGAATTTGCAGTATCTTCCGTTTGGAAATCAGAGTTTTTTGAAGAGGATGCAGCACTTGAGAATAGGACATCGACTTACTGCAGAGGTGCAGTGTCATTTCATTTTTCACTGAGGAGAGAGTGGACGAGAATGTTACTTCATACGTGCGGATCATCTCAACTAAGGTGCCTAATTCCTGGAAGGTTCTCTTCTGATGGTACAAAAGAGAATTGATAAAGCTACCAAGCCTTTCACGATGAATTCTATCAGTAGACTGGTGGCGCTGCAGGAAAACATTGTGAGGTTTGGGCCAAGCTTGGAAGATGTGGAAGCATGCATCAAAGTGTTGAATGAAGGGTTGTTGCAGTTCAGGACAAAGAAAGAAGCAGTGGCTAAAACAGATGGAAGGATGTTGAATTACATGTTCGACAAGTATATTCGATATCAAAACAAGAAAGATAAACATTAAACATTGGTGGTATGACTTCTTCTATTCTTTTTCTTCTTCTACTTTCTATGTTCTCGGATGAAATTGTAAAATTTAAGTTATTGGTTTTACAACCATTACTTAAAGTCATATGGAACCATTCTATTAGTTAAGTGATACATGTGTCACTTAAGGAGAAGTTAGTGGAGGATGATTGTCAAATGTCACTTTACTTGTTTTTATGTTTGATTCAGTTAGACTTCCCATTTGTACTTTCCCTCCTACATTATATAAGTAGGAGAAGAACCTCGGGTGGTAAGAATCAAAATTTATAAGCGTGCAATCTTGTGTTACGGACTTTGTCTTGAACCCCGAGAGCAACTTGGAGCAAAGGAATACAAAGGATCGAGTTTGCGGAGAACTTTGTGTCACGGTGTCTTGTGTTTCTTGCTTTTAATCTTAGATCTCTTAATAAACTTTGTGTTATTTTAGATCTGGATCTAGAGTTGCCTTTGTTTTATAATTCTATGTGTTCATATCTATTAAGTTTCTTCTATGTGCATGCAATTAGCTTTGCTATCTACTAATTGGGATGCACATCTTCCCCATTTCTTCTTTGTATTTCCTTTACTTCCTTCTTCTATAAAATGCTTTCTTTCTTGAAGCATTTGTTGACTTGACTTGCTGAGAACTTCTTAGTTATGGTTCATGAACTAAGTGGTTAAAGTAAAACCCTTGATAGATAATAACACATTTTTATAGACAAATCTGACACGGGAGCCTCACCGGTTAAATGAGGGAGATTTATCTCATGATTGCCTAGGTTTTGTGCTATGCAAAAATCTAGCCAATAAAGAATATTACGGCTCCAAACTTCACATCCGTATACTACTACTAATGTGACAATTAAACCAAATAAAGTTCTTTTAATTTTTTAATTCGTCGGTAGGCGTCCACCTTTGAAGAATTCTTTGTCTCGAAAGTGTTAAATTCACTTATCACTATCTAAGGCAATGCTCAAACGAATTCCCCAAGCCAAGCCTCTGGGGGTTCTTCGGCAGCCATGAAGATGATCCCACAAGTTCCCATTTGAAAGGAACTCGTAAACAAGCAACAACATCGGACTCTGCGGACATGTACAACCGTAAAGACGAACAAGGTTTGGATGAGACAGGGAGGACAAGATTTGTACCTCATTGATAAATTGTTCCACTCTCCTCGAGTTTTCCTAGTAAAGCCTATTTACCGCCACAACTCGTCTGTCTTGAAGTTTCCCCAAATAAACTACGCCAAACCCTCCATCTCCAAGTTCATTATCTTCGTCAAAGAAATTTGTGGCTTGCTTAAGTTCTTGATAAGAAAATATACACAAACTACCCAACATATACATTGGTCGACCTACTTCCATGTCGCTTTTGTGATAGTAGCTGAAATCGCTACAAAGGCCGTGTGGAGGACACGGTTTTCTCTGCCTCATATAAAAAATACAAAACAATATTGTTGTTCTTGCATTAGCATAACACCTTCGATGGAGCATCCCATTGCCGAAACGTAAAAAAACATTCGCATTACTTTGGAAAAAAAAAAATTGAACCGAAATTAAGCGTGGCATGGAGATGAAGGATGCTCACCGATAAAAATGATTTTACTATTGTCTGCACGTCAAGGCCAAAAATCTGTGAGTAATGGTTACTAAGAAAATGTCAAGCTCCTATATCAAATATCAAGGAAGACAAATCTTACCATGGCCCTTTCCAAGTGAACCGTGGCTTCCAATATCACATTCTGCGAAGGATTTACTCCGCCGAATGTAGTGCCATCATATTAATATAGGAAACGTGCTTAAAGTTTGATGCTCTTTTTTTCTTACGTAATTAGTAGAGGGAACACCTCGATTCTACATGGATTACAGCTGTGAGATGATGCGCGTACAAAGGAAATGGTGAGTTTAGCCTCGAGTGGGAAACGTATCGGTTCAAAGTAAAGAGGGGATATGGATATATATTTCTCACGAGTAAATCTCAATGTGCGTGTGTATGTATAAACATTTTTATGATTAGTAAATTGAATTATGTATAAATGGCAATTGTATATGAGTTGCAACTTACGTTGGAGAGGATAACATTATTAAGTTTTTTGGTGGAGTAATTTGCTCCACAAGTGCCATTTGGGGTTTGGAGATTCATTGTTTTGGTGTATGTATTTGTCACATATGGACGTGTTGTTAAGTGTGGAGTTCTCTATTTTGTTTTTAACTTCATTGAAATAGAGATTTGAGAATTGGATTTATTATTCAAATGATGGTGGACGTAAGTACTTCCATTTTTTAATAAATAAAGTATTTTTCCATTGATTGGGAAAGGCTGCCATTTTTAAGTACTTGATGGATGATCTATTCATTTATTGGACAAGGGGAACGTGTGAGCGTCAATAATATATGTCCGACGATAAAACTATTTGTACTTAGGTAATTCAAGATCCCCTATGATAAAGCCCTCAAATCCTGGAGGAGGCTATAAAATTTGCCAAGGATCAACTCAGATTTGGCCATGAAGGGAGCAAGTTAGAGTTAGAGTAGAACCTTACACAAGGCGCGTGAACTATTTAACAAAATGCAACGTATGTTCTTCTCTCAAATATCGATGCAAAAGTGGGCAAGTGAGGTGAGGTTCAATTGATCCGAAGATTGATAAAAGATAGAGTTATAAAACAGATCCCTGGATGTATTTGGATTGAAAGTCATGAGACAGATCATAGAATACATTTTGCAGAAATTACTACTCCAACAAACTTAATAATGTTATCCTCCGACGTAAATTGCACATGAGTTGCGAATTACGTTGGAGAGGATAAAAATGTTAAGTTTGTTAGAGTTGTAATTTACAGCGAAGTGTATGCAAACTTAAAACTAAACAAAAAAATTCTAGAAAGTGAGAATAATCAAGCACATGGCACATTATTATAGTGCAATCTTATTTTTAAGATTGCTTCATTTAACATCACCAATAATCGCCACAAGAACATTCTCCTTTTTAAAATGAAGGAAATGGCTTCCATTTCTCACAATGATTTCTCTTGCAATAATCTTGGAGTTAATTTTCGTTGTAGTGTGGAAATGAGCACATAATCAAAGGTTTTTGACAAGTGTAATAGTGGTTCCAAGGGGGCGTGTTTAACCAATGAATTGCAATTCCCAACTTTTTACTGTGGCGAGAGAAATAATTCTTTTTCCTCTACTTCCACATCAAGTAAATGTGTTTAATATGAAAAATAACTTGTTGTCTTCATCTCTCAAGCCATTTTCTCCAACTTTGCATAGATCTCCTCTATCTGTAAATGCAATCTATGATTTATGATATGTCTTCGGCCTTCAATCCAACTACATCCAAATATATTCTTAATTTCTCTATCTTTCATCAATCTCCATATCATTTGAGCCTCACCTCACCCAAGGGTTAAATTTGACGGCCACCTATGCTTGTTAAACAATTTTTAGATGACGATTATTTTCAAATATTACCTTTCAAAAATATAAAATAGTGTTATTTTTATACTATTAATAAAATATATAAAAAAATCTTGTATATATGTTTAATTATTTTTAATATATATTAGTATATTTTACATATAAATATATCTAAAAAATGACGGTGATACTTAAAATATGCAAGTTATGTGTGATAGTCATGAAAAGCGTCTAATAACCTTTAACTTCACTCGCCCATTTCTAAACAATAAAGGCAAAGATAAATCAAGAAACAAGAATCATAAAGGGAAATATTGCATTACTATTGTCACCAACCACATTAAATGAAACCGCATGTAGCTAATAATGGTGAATAAACCTTTCGATGGTTTTCAGTTGTTTGCGGCAGTGGACACATGTAAATAAGCCAAAAAAAAACTGCATGTCGAAGATAAGTAATTGAAAGTTGGTTCTCAATTAGAAAATGATGGCCGGGAAAAACATAGGTGCCAAAAATATTTTCGTGAAGAGGCATTAAAAAATTAAAAGGACTTTATTCGGTTAAATTGTCACATTAGTAGTAGTATACGACGTGAAGTTTGGGGCCATGATATGTTTACAATGATATTAGGGCCCAATTTGGTAGTATGGTGGTTGTTGCATCCTTAAGGATATTTTCAATGAGAATATGGTTGAAAAAATAGGGCAGTTGATTATCAAACTCACTAAAGGGGGATCTGAATGCTAGAAAGATCTTTAGCAAGATTTGTTGTCCCATAGACTGTTTTTAGTAGCCTCGTGGACGTTAAAAGTAGTTGTTGTTGTTCTTCTTTTTCTTCTTCTATACAAAACATACATAAATAGAGATAATTCAAAAATATCTAGTTACAAGCAATCTTAACATCAAAATTTCAATTCCAAATGAAATTTTGTTAATTAAGATGGGTACTTTCCCTTTTGAGGCAACAATGATGACTTGGGTATTGAATTACTTAAAGAATGCATAAAATATGGACCCTCGTCGGTGGCCCAAAGTGGTGGTTGATGAAGAGCTAAACAAAAGAAAAACACTTAGATGAAACGAGAACATTAAATGGATGAGAAAATGGGGTATTAGCATGCTAAAATGCCCACACACTAATAAGGAAATAAATAAGCATTTGAGAGATAAATTTAGGATGGCAATGTGGCCAAAGAGACTTGGGTAAAAAAAAAAGTATACTATGTGTCAAAGAGTTTAATCCCACATGGGACCATGATGAAAAGGCCTACATAAGTGCAGAAATCAAATGGAAGGAAAAATGTTAATGACTCAATTAAGGACTAGTTCACATCATCTTTGATGTGAGGCCTGACAAGTGGACGGTGGCTTAAAAAGAATGGGAAAAGAGACCATGTATATTTTGTAATCAAGGATGGTGGAGACAACATGGGACTACATCATTAACCAAAATTGCCTATTATCTTAAAAACATTTAATTGAAATAATTGGTTTGTTATAATGGAAATGTATCATTGTATTTGATATAATTCCATGTGTTAGATCTATTGATTAGATGGAATTAATGATTGGATTATAGTATCTCGATGTGATCTTAGCGTAAATGTCATTTAATGAGTTAATGAATGCATTTGTTAGTTCAATTGAATGAATATATATTTTTACGAGGATTTAACCACATGTGTTTTCATGAGTTATGAACACGAAACAAGTTTCCCTCGTTGAAAATGAGACACGCAGAGGGAGGGTATCATCGGGAAGAAGGCAAAGTAGATCGAGAAGGACATTATTGTGTAGAAAATGAAATGAGAACCTACACACATACACATAGAACTAACTTATGGTTTACTATCATATTGGTTTACGAGTAATCAGTTAGTGTCGTGCAATGAATATGTGATTGTAATTTTACAACTTTTTGAGATTGGGTAAATGTTGCCTTAGATTTTGCAAGTCTAGCATTGACTAGTCATTTTTTTTTACTTATGTTTGACTAAGACTTTAATTTCATGTTTGAAATTTAATTTATCTATATAATGAAGCTTGAAAGGTCTAATTGGAACTCAACCTTTCGGGAGAGATTTTGGAGCAATCTAATTGTTTCAACCCCTAGGCACCAAGAAGATTTATATGCAAACATGCAACTTTGTTTGCATGATTGAAAATTCTATTTTTGGAAATTTATTTAATGGTTTTAAAGTAAGAAAATTTGTTGCATGGTTGGAGACAAATTTTAGAACTTGAGTTTTAACTCAAGCGTGATTTTGGGGATTAAAAATTGTTTTGGGTAGTTTTAAATTATTGTTCTTGTTGCTTGGGGAGTTTTGGACAAGCTAGACAAATTGGGAAGGTAGGCTCAAGTAGGGAGAAATGGGAGAAAGATTTTCAGCTTTTGAGTATTGTAAACTTAAAACATTTACTAGGAATGAGTTTTTACTTTTGTTTAGCATCTTACATAATAATTTGTATGATTTCCAAAATAAATATTGCTTGATTCTTGTTGATGAATTCATCTTATAATTTTAAGATATGGGTATGTGAATTTAGATGAAAAATACATTTCTTCCCCTTCTTGAGAAAACCTAAATTTTGAAGTGTTTCCGCACTTATAAAACCCAATCCATACTTTGGTGGTAAATTTATCTTGCTCACATAATCCAAAAACACTGACTAACACTTGGCGGAACTCTCTTGTTCACATAACCTAAAAGTTTGACTAACACTTGGTAAAAATTTCTCTTGCTCACAGAATCCAAAACTATTACTAATCCTTGGTGGGAATTTTCCTTGCATGCATAGTATAAAATCCCAATAGACTTTGGTGGACCTTATATGTGTTCTAGCATAAGAAAAGTTTGGATTATACTTGACGGACTTATTATATGCTCGTGCACATAAAAGTATGATTTAGACTTTGATCAAGATTTTGGGATCCGAAACTTTGCATGCAATTTGTAATTTAATTACAAATGCATTTCGAAATTTCGACACATTGTCATATAAAGGAACATATAAAATGTTGGATTTGGGGTTCCTAAGCTAAATTGCAAATGCGATGCAGAATTTTGAAACTTTAATTTACTCTGAGTAGAGAAATATCTTACTTGTGCACCCAAAAATTCCAACAACAGCTTAGTTGACATTTGACTTGCTTTTGTAGGTATAAATTTTGATATAGTCTTGAGTAGAGTTGTATACTTCTTTTCCACGCCCAAAGTTTGATTAGTGTTGAAGAAGACTCGTACCTTGCATGAACACTTGAACAATCTGATCAAGTCTTGATTGGAATTTTATGATCTAGAAGTTCGGGAGAAAATTACATGCAACATGTGAATGTGCATAAAAAGTTAGAAAGTATACGATACAAATGGGATAGACCCTTTCAGACCTTTGACCTACTTTTGCAGCTAAAAACTTTGATTCGCACTTCAATTTTCTAGTTTTTCTAAAATTAATTTTTGACCCTCTAAACTTGTAGATTTTGTCATTTGGCTTCAACTTTGATCGATTTGTGACAATAATGAATATGCACAGCATATGATTTGCATGTGACTCTTTGGGACTATGAAAATGGGGGTAAATAAATAAAGACTAATTGATAATTGATTATAGTTTTGTAACTTGGTTTCCAAGCATGAATGTCTTTTTTAATTAACACTTGGAAGAATGCAAAATGACTTTTTACTACCAAATTGTCAAGAAATAGACCATAATTGTAAGATTGATTGATTTCAATGTTTTTACCTATACTAAATACTAAAGAAATGTGACAAGAGCTAGTTAACTCAAAAGGAAGAGATTCTAACGAACTCCTAGAAACTAAGATAACTTTATCGATCGTAGTAAATTTTTTTAGACTAAACTCCTAGAAGACAAAGTGGCGTGTTTATATATGTTTATTGTATTCAATAATGAATGTTGAATGGGAATTTAAATGTAATATGATCGTCAATGAAATGTTGTTGTGTTGAGATAGTTTTGTATGAACTTCGAGACCAATTTCTTGTGTGTGTAAAACCTAAGATACTAGACTACCAATGTAGTATAAATTGCTTTGGAAAAGTAGTGTGATTGTTTTTATCACTATCTATTCAATGTTTCCTAGAGTTGCATGTTTGTTGGAATCCGTTTGATAGTGGATTGTCTTATTATTTTGGTTGATTTACATGTAGCATTGGAAACATACTTTTATATACATTTGGTTTTTATTATGATTTGTTCAAAAATGAATAACCTTATCTACTACCTTTGTTGAAGAGTGGGACCACTATCCAGTTAGGGACATGAAGGGGGATCCTTCAAGGATTTTGCTTGGAGGATAAAATCACTAGATGATATTCTCCCTTAGTTACATTGAATCTACATCTGAGACAAACATATAGACTATGGAGTAAACTACTTAATTAGATAGTTACGAAATTATATTATGTTAGGGGACAAGCTTGTACTACCTATTATCATATGACATCTAGAAATGTGTAAACTTGGTTTGAGACATAAAAACATGACCTAATATCATTGTAAACATCTTGTCATAGCAATATATGTAAACAACAATTAGTTGCCTTACTTATTAATAAGAGTAATAAAGATTTTAGATTTGACTAAATGAGTTATAGCAATCCATGATGTCTCATACTTTACTATTCTTAGTTGTTATGCACTTTTAGATTATGTAGAATTAAATTATATACATTTAAAAAATTGTGAGTTTTCGTGCATCTAGTGACAAGGTCATTACATTTTTCGTATTAGAGTCTAAATTCTACACTTGGACCTATTTTATCTCACGATTACTAACAAAGTTTTAAATCTTAACATATATCATAGCTCACAATCGTGCTAACATTCGGATGTTAACCCCCGAAACCTTAATGCCAATTTTGATCAAGTAGTTAAGCTTGATCGATTCTTCTTATTCTAAATGAAACATGTGATCGTATAACCGCTTTTGAGACAGAGGTCAATGGAATTCTATAATCTAATTATGAGGAGGAGAAATACCATAAGCTGTGAATGAGAGAAAGAAGATCGAGAGGGTTATGATCACAAGGAAGATAGGTAAGATGGTTCTAGGACTAATAAAACTTGTTTGGCTAATGATTTGGCTAGGGATCTCAAGAAGATCAACCTACCTAAGTTTGATGGCACCATGTTTGGAGATGGTGTTAAATCATGGCTATATAAAATGGAGAAGTATTTTAAGATCTATGATTTTTTCGAGGAAATAAAGGTAGTATGGGAAGTCTACCAACTTTTGGGAGAAACTTAGGTATGGTGGGATAATAAGAAAATGGAAATGGGTTTAGTAACGGCTAATATCATCTTTTTCTACCAACGTTGGTTGTCACAACTATACTTTTACTAGAAAATGTCAAAGTTTCTTAATCTTCTAGTTAAGTAAGTCTTTCATTGATTGAGTATTGGGAGAAGTTTACCCAACTTCTCAATTATGTTCCATAATACCATAAGGATGAGAGGTTTTGCATCAAGAATTTTATCATGGGTGCGAAACCAACCATTGGTGGTGAGGTAGATGTACATCGACCAAAGATTGTGGATTGGGTGTTTGAAAAAGTGATCAAATAAGAGGAGATTACAAACCATGGTTAACCTCATTGAGGAAAGCAAGCAGATAAGTCAAACTACTTCATTGAACTATTCTAATTTAATGAAAAACTAGTGGAAGAATGAGGGTAGGAAAGGAAATCCTTTCTAAAGGAAAATTAGGTTTGGAGGAGAAAATAACAATTATGGGTACAATAGGCATAATGACACTCCCAAGAAAGACAACAATGGGCATGGAAAAACCGCATGATAAGTTGATAGTGTAGAAAGGACCACTGGAGGATGCTTCAAGTTTGGTGGTGACCACGATGAAAATAATTGCTGTCAAAAAGGGGAAGAACTATCCAAATAAAAATAACTTGATAAACACGAGAATAGAGGATTCACGTGGTAATTGATAACCGTCAAGCTAAGTATCAATTCACAGAGTTAAAACATGTGTATGTTATTTAATTTATCGTTATAGTTTTAATTGATACTAACACTATTGAATGTTTTTCCCCCTTAATTATTGTCTAAAATTCCTAAGAAAGTTAGGCATATGGAAAAGTCTTGGACCATGCAATATGGTATTTGGGTAGAGCATAGGGTGAAGTAGTGTTTGTTTGAAATAAAGCTAATATTTATAGAATTTACCACATGATTCAAGATGTATGTAGCTCATTTAGTTTGATATGACATCATCCTAGGATTGAGTTGGCTATGTCAACATCAAGCCAAGGTTGACTACTTTTAGAAATGAATTGAGTGTCTTGATGACTAAGGACATTCAACTGTAATTTAAGGAATCAAGAGAGAAACAAGTCTTAGATAAATCTATGCAATGGAGTTAAGGAAGGCTCACAAGAAAGGTTGTAATCTTTATATAAAGCACATAGATGGACTTGACCAAACAGAGGATTCAAACCTAGATAAATATCCTTTCTCGCAAGAGTTTCAATGTATTCATTGAGGAACTACCTCGAATCCCACCTAAGTAGGAATTTGATTTCTAATTGACATAGTGCCTAGGTTTGAACCAATTTCCAAGGCACCTCAAAATTACTATAACAGAGTTGGCGAGAATTGAAAGCTCGAGTTCATGAGATTTTATCTTAAGGATTAATCCATCCATGTGTATCATCGTGAGGATCTGTGACTTTTGTTAGAGATAAGGATGAAACACTTCACTTGTGTGTAGATTATAGGATGTTGAATAAAGATACTATTAAAAACATGTTTCAATTTACTCTCATCGGTGATATTTTTAATCCACTACGTGGGAAAAATGTATTTTCTAAGATAGATTCGAGATATAATTATCACCAACTAAGAATTAAAGAGGAATATATTCCTAAGACAATATTCAAAACTAGATATGGTCACTATCAATTTGCGTTTTATCTTTTGGATTGACAAATTCTCTATTGCTTTCACGCGTCAGCTTGGTGCATCTCCAAAATTTAGTCCAAAGGCGAAGAAACCCAAATGAGTGTGAGCTCGCCACGTAGTCCAAGGTCCGAAAAGGTAAGAGGGGCCGTTGAAAATTCTAAGAGCCCGCGGAGGTTTCCACGTGTCGACCCAACGCTCCTCTAGAGGAAAAATCCTAAGCGGGTTTCTAAGTGAGCGCGGAGCCTCCACGTGTCCAATTTCAAAAAGGGACAGAGTCGGGTTGAATAGTCAATGCATTGTGATAGGCCAACGAAGAGTGCAAGTGTCCAAATGGCACTAGTTCAAGAGTATAATCGAAGGAGGTTTCAAGCAAGCACCAAGCCGCCGCGTGTCCCGATCGGATATATAACCCCGCCGAGCAAAGGACTTAGGCAAAAAACATAAAGAAATCAAGCAGGTTGTGGAAGAAGCCACATGTTGCCCCGACGCTCCTTCAAGAACAAAATATAGAGGCTGCCCTCGAGAGATGTGACCACCCTCCATGTGTCTAGTTTCAAAAAGGGGCCCATTTTTTGAACTAGTTTTTCTGCTTTTTTGTATGGACCGATCTAAATTTCAAATGGGCATATATTTCAACTTCGGGGCTTGAAATCTAGAAAATATAACACCATTGGAAATATTTGGCCTCGTCTACGCTATGGAGATCTAAAACATTAAGTTTGGAGATGTTAGGTGGGAGAAAAATGGAGAAAATAGTCTTTGGGCCATTAATGCGGGATCTATTTTTGCGTCAACAACTAGATCGGATTTGATTTGATCCGTTGTTTCCTCCTCCTACAAAGCGCCGAACAAGAAATTGATGTAGTCAAGACAGATTTGGGGTGGATTTTGCAGGAGGAATTGATGATAGTGGTTGAACTTTGAACTATTTTTCCTGTTTCTCTCTCTTTCTCCCTTTCTGTGTTGAATCTATAAAAGCGCGGTCAGGGCTTATTGTAAATGGTTGGAAATTCTTCTATTTTTGTAGGCTCCCCTTTTCTTCTCGGAAAAGTGGAGTTTTCAAACCTTCCATTAGATTGCAACACATTTTTTGCCTTCGGGCCATTTGTAATGCATTGTATCGATTTGCAGAGCAATAAAACACGTTTGTGATTGATTTTAGATCCTTCTTGTCTCCATTGCTCTCATCTAGTCTTCCATTACAAATTTGGTTATCTGTGCTTGATTACTGTGTGCATTTTTGTTGGTTTGTGTCTATCAACAAAACTAATGTTCATCATCCTTGGTGCATCACCTTGTAGCTTAGTTTTGATTTCTTGTATTCCTTTTATCCCTGTCTCCTTGGTAAACTTAGATTAGGTTTAGGAATAGGTCCTTTGCAAGTTTTCACGCATGCACCTAAACAAAGGAATATGAACCAACCTTTAATCTAGAGAGTTTTCCCATTTGCAAAGTCCCACATTTTGAGGAAAACTCAATGTTATGCAAATCACACCAAATGACTCTGCCTTAGAAAAGTAGCTCGACTACTCATTTGGGGGTGCTGTGATTTTGCACTAACATATACAATTGGGCGTGACCTTCAAAAAGCCTACTTGGAAGCTTTACAAACTAACACAATGATCAAGCTTAACAATCAAGGAAATATCAAATTCATTCCTAAGATAGGAGATCAAGAATAGATCAAAATTGGAGACCTATTACCTTGCTTAATGTCTCCTACATGATCATTGCCAAAGGCTTGGATCTTAAATCGAGGGACTTATTTCCTCTCATTGTTAGGAGCAAAAAAACCAGTTTCATACATCAACAATATACCCTTAATAATGTCATTATAGTCCGGGAAGGTATGGAATGTGTTACACTCTCTAATCAAATAACTCTCTTCATTAAAAGTTATTTTGAGAAATTTTATGATAGGATTGAATGGTCTTTCATCATACACATCTTTGTAAAACTTGGGCTTTGGCCCCAAATTTATGCACACTCTCAATATGTTCTTTCATTATGTTGGAGCTTGTATCACCATAATGTAGCTCGATCCCACATATTTGGTCTATTTAGATCAATTAGATTAGGTTTCCCATTATATCCCCTCTCTATGTGCTTGTTCTTTGAAGGTTTTAGCTATCTTCTTGTCATTTACTCATCTAGGGGCTTGGTTAAAGGTATCTCTCTGCTTCACATTGGCCAATAGCTCACTAATGGTCACTTTTCTAACAATTCTTTTCTAACTCTACGTGAAGAAGAGAAAACAATGAACAATGTTATGAAATGTATAGATATTTTTTTCTTGAACTATGGCTCTTCCATCTAGTTGTGAAAAACCCAATGCTATAGACAAGCAATGCCCCTATTCCAACCTTTCTTGAGAAATACTAATGGTAATGAATCGATCCTTGGAGTTTAGTTCAAGTTTCGACACCCCTCTTCCTTTCAAGCTTCTATTGTTGAGCTATGGTCTTATGTGGTTCAAAGAGTGGAGAAGAAGATTTCATTCTAGATCACCAAGCCCCTCTCTATGGCATGAAAATTCCAAATATGTTCAAAAGTCCTCGTACCATTCATGTGTACTATTCTTCTTGTCACGAACCCTCCAAAGCTTCCTGTGGAAAATTTTAGAAACTTTTGAGGGATTTTATATGGGTTAGCTCAAAAGGAAACAAAGGATTTCATAGAGTTGTGTGGGATAATTGTTTCATACCTAAAGAAGTTGGAGGGATTTGGCTTATTGACATCAAAGTCAAGCCCAAACCCTTAGTGCTAAATGGATTATCAGAGGCTTGGAAAGCTCAAAAGCTTGGAAAATGTTTCTAAGAAAATGCATTCTTCAAGGAAACCCCTTTAGGAAGAAGGCTCGAAGAAAATTACACCTTAAAATTTTCTTCTCACTTTAGTAGTTGTCAAAATTAGAGACAATTTTGTTGTCGAAAGCATATGTAAAACCTAAGATATGCTCAAACCCACCTTATCTAGGTCGACATTGAATTCAGAAATGAGCTCTTCATCAACTCCCATTCAATTTGGTCATTGCAAAAAATCCAATTGTAGAATGTTCCCCTTGGCATGATCCCTAGATTCAAAGGTCTCGCCTTTACAAAGGGGATTCACACTCTTAATGAAATTTTTCTTTAAGAAAATAAGAACTTGCCCCCTTAGGACAATGTTAAGAAAAATCTTGCTAAGCAATGAAGACTTAATCCCAATTGTTGAGATTTAAAATGCTATCCCGGATGAACACCATAAAATTAGAGTTTCCTCTTAGGTTCTTGGTGTAGATATTGGAATCAATCGGGTACCACCTTTGTTTTCTATTATAAACCCTGATTGCTTATCACCCGATTGTGGCCTATGAAATCCCTATAAAATCTTTAAAGCACATGTGGAACCTTACCTCCTCTCACTAGGTTTGGGCTAGGCGGTTTCAAAAACTCGGAAAATTCCCACATAACCTAAGAAGGATCACTTTCTTTGGTGTATTATTTTCATGGGATCCTAGTTGGGAAGAACTTAAGCATATGGGAATCACAAACCCCATTTTCCCTACCTATAATGAAACCGAGATTGCCAAACAATTGTTTTGGTTTACCCCTTTTCCTAATCTGCATGAAATTGGATACACCGCTTGTTTCAACCTCTCTTCCAAAATAGTTTACTTAGAAAATGGTTTTGGTCAAGGACTCAACTATGTTACCTACAAGATATAACCATATTCAACAATTATTTAGAGTTGATATTCCTTTTTAAATATGGAAAGATAGAAATTATACTCCTTTTAAACATATGCAAATGGATAAATTTTTTATATTTCTAATATAGTTGTTATTTCAAATGTGTTGCTCCAAATCCATGTTCAGTGGAAAAAGTATGCCAGAGTGGAACATCTATAGACACTCATTGATGATTAGGGAAATGCACATGCACGGCTAGCATGAACCACCATATCACCCGTAACAATACTCTCCCTCTTGGGGTTGTGGTCAAACTCTTCCCCTCACTACTAGCAAAGAAACCGCAAAAGTTTTAGACCCTCCTCTTAACCACAGTCTCCCTTTTTATGGGGGTAGTGGAAGGAGAAGATTCAGTCGCTTTGATGGTGCTGCTACTGGCGATGGTGATGTTGGTGGTGCTCATGACAACGGATGGGATGCTCCCCCTTGGCGGTGATGGTGGTGGTGGCAACGACTCGGCAAAGTGATACTTTGGGTGCTTTCCTTCTAGCGAATTCCCTCACCTAAATCTAGCTATCTCACCCAAGCAAGAGGATAAAGATAATGCTTAAGATGGTTGGGAAGACATCCTAGATCAGAGCCTTCTAGTGTTAGCAAGTGAGGTGGAAAACCAGACAACCCTCCACAATCTCCTCTATCAACCTCCATGTTTCCTGCCACCGCTTGATGTCTTGTCTTTTGTGCTCTCTGTTTATTGCCTCCTTTTCAATTGAACATTCTCTATTAATATGGTGTAAGTGTTAACAACCTAACCCATGTGTCAATCTTCTTTTTCTCAAGCTAATTCTTGATTTGGAATTTTGGGGTGTGCTTGCATACTATCCATTTTTGTATAATTAACATTGTATTATATCTTTACTATTAATAGAGAACTACTTATCAATCAAAAAATAATATGATTTTTTGAATAGTTTAATCATGAAATAAGAAATATAAATATACTAATTATGCACATATTATATACTAACACTTGCACCAAAAAGAGCTTGTGTAATGTTATGCCAATAGTGAAATATGAGGGGTTGAAGATTCTAGATAATTTGGCAATTATAACTAAAATTTAAGATAATATGCTAGTGAGTAGCACACAAAAATGACAAAAATCAAAACAGCTATTGACTACATGTTGATTTCACCCTTTTTGATTTAAGAATGTTTTATTTAACATACATAAAAGGATGAATAATGTTACATGTGATTATTCGATTTAATTAACTTCCAACATTAATTTCACAAATTAGAATAACACTTTTCAAAGTGACGATTGACCTAACAACTATCAAAACATAAGAAAAAGAGTGCACTTAGTTGATTCTGTGTGGATATGGATGAGTCTAAGTGATTTGAGTGCATGAACAAACAAATATAGAACTATAAATACATTGTCTGTGAAACCGTGACTTGAAATTGAGCTTGGTCAAAAGCGCACAACTCGAGTCCATAACGTCTATACGATTCCGACCCTTATGTATGGATTTGGACCTACTTGAAATCTTGGTCTACAACTTCCTGTGTGCTTCCCCTACCTAGAAATACATGTCGTTGTTTGTCGGTCTTCTTCGCTCACCTTTTGGATGACTCTGTAAACTCTGTTTAAACCCTCAAAACCCTTGTCGTGCCAGGAGTTCCCGCAAAACAAAGTTAGTTGGCTTGTAAGCACCCCATGCACCGCCAATGTCACCATTTACTTCGAAGAGGGCTCAAACCACACATCGTTCTCCTAGCATGTGATATCTACTGTAGTGCAATTAAAATTTAACTATGTTTTGACAATGCTTTGCTTGAGTTTCACATTTTCTCAAATGCTTGGGAAGGGTCACTTTGTTTGCGTGTAGGATGATAATGGAGTCTCCTAAACCTAGAAGGAGACTTCAAACTAGTATAGGGTGCTACCCTAATGGGTGCACATGAGTTATTTCGTTGTTTATGGAGCTTTGGGTGCCTTTTGTGCTAGCTTTTGCATGAGAAGTTCATAAAGTGTCGGCCCCTAAATGAGGTATGTTTTACTTGCTTATATATGCTTTTGAAGGTTGTTATGACATGAAAGGTCGACTAAAGGGGTATGTTTGTTCATATGAAGGTGATGGAATTGAAAGAATTAATGCACATGTTGGTCCAAAATCGTATAGTAGGGTTGATATGTAATTTTACAACCTAACCGAAACTGACGTTTTTGGACAAAGGAAGAAAAACACATTTTGACTTTATGGGCCTAAACATGGATGTTTCTAGATGTATTTTGTGCAAATAAATTTTAAACTGATGACAAAGAGATGTGCAAAGATAAGCATGTACATGAAGTGCTATTAGGGTGTGCTAAGCAAGAGTGAGGAGAGTGCATTTTTCCATACAAGTGGGCAATGTTAAGATCAATAATGTCAAATGATAGACTGCCGAATTTGAGTATATACACTTGTAACAAATTTTACGAAGGAGACATCATTCAATTTTACTCGAATCCAACGATTAT
The DNA here is from genome assembly GCA_018340775.1 of Taxus wallichiana var. yunnanensis. Lineage (NCBI taxonomy): Eukaryota > Viridiplantae > Streptophyta > Pinopsida > Cupressales > Taxaceae > Taxus > Taxus wallichiana. The sequence goes on along the minus strand of CM031238.1, from coordinate 130,281,800 downwards.
TAAACCACTGATGCAAACCCTTAAAAACAAGATTTTATATGCTAAATGATTATAACATATAAATCCAAGTCCCACATAATTGTTCAAGGCAAGTTTCATTGTTCACACATTGTGTAGACATACAAAGATATGTCACACAATTATTTCAATGATGTGTGCAAGTTTCCCAACGCCATACAATTTTTTCGGTTCTGTAATATTTTGGGACCGACTTCTTCGACTTGCCTTCCCCACATGAATAGCTTATCGGCTAATTATGTAAAAAATACTAATTCAACACAAAACTATATGTTTTGTTTAAATACGAAACATTTTTTTACAAGCAATCCCTAAACGAAATATAAAGTTAGTACAATTTCTATTTACACGCAATTTTGGAATTTCAAATTATTAGTCCATGTCAAAATAAAATTTGTTGTGGTATAACTCTTTTATGTAGTTGTAAATTAAAAATATATATATACAATTTTTCATATTTATATAAATATACATAAATTTTATATTTTCATGAATTATTACTCGAGAGGTGTTCCTACGGTGGCGGTCAAGAGTGTAGTGGCATGCGTTGATTGAAAAAACTTTATTTGCCAACTCGATGTTTAATAAAGAAAATAAATATATGATTATTACATCGAGAGGTGTCATACGGTGGTAGGCAAGGAGTTTTATGACATGGATTGATTGAAAAAACTATTTATTTACCGACTAATATATAATGGTTAAAATAATTTATTTTTTAATGCCGACTCAATGTTTAGGACATAAAATAAATATATGATTATGTATTTATACATGGAAATGTAAGTTATTTTCAAAGTGTGAAAAGTGTGAATCGGTAAATAAGTGTTCTTGTGGATGTAATTAATAGGTAAGTAACTACACCGTTATTATATTGAATTATGGGGTAAAATATTTAAGTTAGTTTATACTTCTATAAAAAAATGGTAAATATTTTAATGTATGGGGGTGAAATTCTTTTAGATATATAATTAAAATATGTCTTGGGTAAAATATTTAAGTTAGTTTTTACTTATATATAATCTATGCTAAGATATCATCATATTTTATATGTATCCCAAGTGAATAAATGGGGTAAAATATTTAATTAGTTTTTAATTAAACTAGCATAGATATCTTAAATAAATCTATCTAAAAGACACCGATAGATATCATAACTTGTATGAGAATACCAACATAAGCACCTCGAGATTGATATCTCTCTGTCTTTTAGATTTATTTATTTAAGATATCTATCCAACTATAAATATTTATTAAAAAATATATCTTTTAGATTTATTTATTTAAGATATCTATCCAAGTATAAATATTTATTAAAAAATATATGCTTTACTAATTTTTCAGCTTGTAATTGTTTACACTCCGCCCCAACCTAAAATTTTTAGGTGTGATACATGGTTAAAATGGCACCAAAAAAACGGCCTACAGGCCGTCAATTTCCAGGGCGTGAATTTCGAGATGAAATTTAAAGTTGGTGTTGCTGTCATCATCAATCCTAATTAGGTGAAGAAACATTTTGACGTAATGTTTTACACCCTTCGGAGGGAAGTCATACAAATCATGATTGACTTGTTCTAGAACATAGTTGGCACTTAGCGATCCTACCGATTTAGAAGCTTAGATTGAAGTAGATACTCTGTTTCTTAGGACAGGGAAGAAAAAGTTTTTGATCTAGACGGCTTTACGTCCATATACATCCGAGCCCTCTATTATATTATTAGATTTGCACCTCATTTCTGAATCTGGACGATTTTCTGCATAATATTCATTTCTCGGAGTCGGATAAGATCCATATCTTTGAACATTTAAAATTTTATTAGTTTTCTTTCATGGGACATACCCAGTACCCACATATAATATATGGAATACGAGAGTTTGTGAAAGATGGTATGATTGTAGGAATAGAATAGATATGGATGTTTTAGAAGGGTTGATTGAAAGTGCAGGAGGATGTGCAGTGATGGATGGAGGACTGGCTACCCAACTAGAAAATCATGGAGCCAACATTAATCATCCTCTTTGGAGTGCATTATGCTTAATAACACATCCCCACCTCATTAAAAAGGTACCAATAAACATTTTTATATAACAAATTCATCTTTCATAAGATCTAATTAAACAAAATGATTTGCATCATGATGCAGATTTAGAACTCTTCTATCTGTTAGGAACATATATAAAGTTAGCTTTTATATATATATATATATATATATGAACTATGTAGAAGTGTTTGGTAATGTGCTTCTGGATAATCTGTTTAATTATTTGAGTACTAGACTGGACTCATCATCAGGGATAAGCATATTTAAAAGTGTTTTTGAACGCTTCTTTCTTTCCTAGATGTGTGAGAACTGCTCTTTTTTAAGTTCTCCTTGATATGCATAACAACAATGTCATAGTTTACTGTCAAACTTAAAATATGTCCTTTGTTGATAGATTTATTGTAATCTCCTTATGTCTAAAATTTTGCTCTGCAGTTTCAGTTGGATCCTCTCGTACAGAACTTCTTCTTTGGTATCTTGTGTGACACCACTGTTAGCGTGCCTCAAATTTAATCAACTGGAGGGGATCATAAAATAAACTGCTAGTGTTTGTTAGAATATGTGTTGCCACGGCCGTTTAGAAACATTTTTGTGAAAATGTGCAACATTGAAATTCAAGAACTCTGAAATTCAGTGTAGATTGTGGATGTTTAGTAAGGATTTAACTTGCAAACCATGCTGAAAAAAGTCTTTCTAGTGGCTGGCGGCTTACTGGTGAAAAGTAACCTGGCAATTGATGCCATTTTGCACATATTCATTAATAATGCCGCAACAACAACTTGGTCTCTAAGGTCATGGGAATGCATAACTCTGTGCGGGCAGGTGCTGGGACTCTGTGTTTTCCTCGTGGGGAAATGTTTTTGAGTATTGGAATATTTGTCTCAGACAGATGGAAATTTATGACTTAGAAGTGTTTCTGAAGGAAGATTCCTACACATTAAATTGTGTTCTGGTATACTAAAGTTTTGAATGCCAGACTCCTACCCTTTGGCAGTAAGTTCTTGGTTGTTTTCTGTCGGTTAAGGGGGCAGAGGGGTAAGCCTTCGACGGTTAGATTGTGTTTTGTTGTATTGAAGTTTTCAGTGCAACATTCATACCCTTTGGCACTTGAGCTTTTTGTTTTCTTTTCATAAATTTTCGCTGTTTTCTTCTACGCTCTTGGATGTTGTTAGGTGCCGTTTACTAAAAATTTCTTTGTTTCTTGTTGTTGCCTATAGAAGTATAGCCTAAATTTGTGTCTTTCTTCTGATCCTAGCCATCTTCATTTCATATGTTCTCATTTCGGAGTTTCAAGTAACTTGTTTCTGCGTATTGCGATTGAAGTTGTTTTTGAAATCTGTCGATAAAGTGGGACTAGAATGAGTACCTTTCCTCCCACTAATGAGCGAATCTCAAAATTTATTGATCCCACTTTTCCATATCTTGAAAGTAGTTCATGTTCATTGTACTTACTATCTAGGTTTAGTACTCTTGTTTGGTAGTCTCGCTCATTGTATTCTAGGCAATAAAGGATTATAAGATTATAGTGATATGTTTTGCACCAAAAGGAATGTTGGAGATTGATACCATAACACTTGATTGGGTAGGGCAAATAATCTTGTTGGGTATGCAAAGGTGATATTATTGGGCTTCAATTTTTCATTGAGATGTGGTTATGTCTTACTCTTTTATGATCAGGGGTAATTCTTGGGTCACTAGGATTCCCTAGCCTATGACAAATGGTGCATACGCTTTGGAGATTTTCTCTGCATTCAAAGCTTTGGACTAGGGCATCCTAATAAGTGTCGGTTAGCATTTGAGCACTCAGCGTTGTGAGATAAGAATCAAAATCTAAGAAGGCTAAAAACAAGAAAGACAAGGTTATATAATATTGCCAATGAAGGAGCCAAATGCATCATGTACAATATCTCATGGGAGAGCCTTTGACATCTGAATTTAAGAATAGAAACAAACTTGAAAATAGTATTAGAAATATAGTAAAACATTATGTAGTATCAAGTTGGAGGTGCCACCAAGGGAAACATAAATATCATAACCCTTGCCCCCAAAAACTAAAACTAAAAAAGAACTCAATTTTTTTAGATTGTGATTTTAAGAAGAGTTTGTGGTTTTGGGTTATCTCATGTGGTCTTGGTTGGAAGTTGAGTGAGCCCCAATAAAGAAGATAAGTGCCACTTGCCATCCACGATTTTCTGTTTAAATTGTCATCTAGAGAAGAGTTTTTGGTTTTGGGTTGTCTCATGTAGTCTTGATTGGAAGTTTGACAAGCCCCACTAAAGACTAAGTGCTGCTTGCCATCCATGATCAATTTTCTATTTGAAAAGAAATCTGAAAGGAATCCTTGATTCTCTTGCAAAGAACGGAAATATACTAATAGTGATGCGATTAAGGATAGAGGATCCAATGAAGGAAAACCTTGTCCTCGCAGCCCACTACCTCACTCTCTCAACACTTGACAATCATACAATTCAACAATGAGAGTGGACATTTGGTATCTTCGAGTGGTCATTGTTTATAGAGAGTATAAACTACTCTATAGCCCGATAGATTGATATGGTGCATTGTGGCACCTATTAGATATAGAGGGCCTTTGCTTCGAATCAAGGACCTATTCTAGACAGCCCCGACCCCCAGCCTTATATATCTTATCTCGCTCTCGAGGTCAAGGACGACAAGGGGGTATTCATGCTTTATATATATATATATATATATATATATATATATATATATATATATTAGGATGGGGGACGGATGCTTTGATGAGTTGTTATTATAACCCATCACACCGCATACAATAACACACTAACATGCAAACACTAAGAAGATATTTCTAACATTCCCCCTTTAGAGCCAACATAGGAGATATCACTAGACTTTGGAATCGTAGCATGCTACCATAGAGATTTCTCACTATATTGATCCACATGTGCCACATGTGTTGGTGCTTGATTGTTTGAATGGAGATCTATAGTATCAGTAACAAGCAAAAAATCACCAAATCATCAATAGACAGACTTTGAAAACATGAGCAGTTGGAGCAATTTTGAATCATCACTGATTGAGTATTCATCCAGTTCATCGCCCCCTCTCTCTGTGTGTATATGAGAATACGGTTCTATGGAGTTAGAGTAGGCCCCCATAATCTGGGCCTCCATCAAAACACATGCTATTCTTGCATGAGGAAATACAGTGATTACACAGACAACACAATCACTCACTAATCTCTCTCAAATTAAAATTTAAGAGATGAGAGACACACAACAAACTCTTAATGGATTAAGCTCTACTCTCTATTCCTTTGGGATCTCTCAACAAGCACCCACACTCTTCCAACAAGTCCTCTCCAACTCCAGTTTGCCTTCTCTGGCCCTTTGTCTGCCTCTTTCTATCCTCAGAGTGACTCTTAACCTTCCAAATGATATCGAAAACACTCAAAATCAGCTTCTACGAGTTTTTGGGATGAAACCACCTATTTGTGTAGACCAATGGTTACACAACCACCGGTCAACATAGACTCGCATTAATTGACGGTTTTGCCATGAGACAAAAACACTGTCTTAGTGGAAAAAATGTCTTTGTCGACTTCAAGGGCCTTGTTGAAGTGTGATTAGATCCATGTAGGTTGTCTTTGATTGTCAAGAGCACACAAACACAAAAAATATTTTTGGGCGATGCAAGATTGCTTGATTGCTTGAATGTTCTTGCATTCACTTGGGTTAAGATTTTGTGATCACAAAGTGCTTACAAATTTTGGCTAGCTGGTTCTTGAATTCGGAAAGTAAAAGCCATGGTGTGCCTTTTCCACTAGGTGAGGTATCTCCATTTATTCTAGCCAACCCAATGGATCATGACCATCCTATGCCAAACGTCTCTCATTTTTTTCCAATCCTCTTGTCAGGATTCTTCGCACCATTATCCATCCACCTCCACTAGATGTCATCTACACCATCTTCACGTACTCCTTCCTTCCATGAACACAACTCATCCACTACTTTTTCTTTTTCAGCTTGCTTGCGATATAATTTTTCACATCCATGGGTATCAACATGATTACCCATAACCTCCACCGCTACCTCTAGGATAGTCTTCATGTCATCCTCTTCCATTTTTTTCCCTTCAAGACGACTTCATAGAGTTCATCCATCTCCCTTTGGACCATTGACCCTTCTACCTTCTCTTCATCTTCTTCACCACCCGCTGCAACCTCATCTTCTTCTACACTTGCTTGAGATGATAACATCACCAACTGCTCATTCTTTTCTTTCCCAACTCTTATGTGGGCCGCGCCCACACCTAACACAGCTTGTATTCCTTCCCATGCTCCCCATAGAAGTACATCCACCACTCATATCTCACTCCTTGCCTCTATGTCACATGGGTGACACTCTTAATCCTTATCCAAAGGCTTTTAGACCAATCCCCATTGCCACCTCATTACCATTCTTCACCTCTTCATTCCATGCTTCTACCTCTTGCTCTTCACTCTCTTTACCTCTCAAGGCAATCTTTAGTTGCTCACAAGGAAACTCCTCCCAAACAGTACTCTTCCAACACCACCTCTTTGTGATTTGCCTCTAAAGATGCTAGAAAACGTTCCTCAACCTCCTCCTCAACTTTTGTTCTTGATGAAGAATTGCATAGTCTATCCTCTTAGAATGTCAAACTACATAATGAACAAGGGTCTACACAAAACTAATGAGACATACTTCTCCTTCAAAGGTTTACACTAGGATATGCGGCATATTTTCCTATCTCACAAATTATGCACTTGAATGCGGAAGAAGATAAGCAAGGTTCACACTAATTGTATTCACATATGAGATGCCTTTATATAGGCCTTTACAAGTAACCTTCTTACAATCAAGGAAGTCGCACTTATCCCTTTGTTGGACTTGCCAACGTGAGAAAGGAAAGTGGAATATTACAACCCTAAAGAATAAGGAATCTCCTAATAACTCTTCATGAAGCCTATTTACAACTATCCACCAAGAGTAAATGTATTTGTCCTTTTTGCATGTGATAATACTTGTGAGAATGAAATGCAAATTATAGGCTAAAATTCTATTGTAAGCATCCTCATGATCCATATCATTCCTCTCCACAATAATAGTTTTGGCTTCCAAAGCTTTCAATGTATAAAAAGGCCGGGGAGAAATGAATGTAGAGTCAACAAGCAATGACAATGTCGTGGACGAGTCATCTTGTCAAAGCAGAGATCTCGATCAGCAATAGCAGCATTGAAGTGAAGTATGCATCACCAATAGGGTTGCCTAATCAAGAACGCCAAATAGAGGGTCTACACATAGTGTGATAATCAATCCTTTGCAATAGTCGAAGGGTCTACACGCATACAAGGTGCAGCAAATTCTCCTCCACGGAAGGATTTTTTTGAGAAACATAGCACGACAACTGTGAACTATAAAAGTGTTGCCAACAAATTCAAAGAATATGAGGAAATAACTACAATTGGCTCGTGAAGTAACATGCATAATCCAAAGAAAAGATGCCTAAGAGAGTGTCCAATTGATCAGAAATTTGACCCAAATCTAGACCTGAGATAGCTGAGGAGCTTGAAAAGGCCGAGAAGAGAACCAGGTGTGTTGGATTTTGGTACCAGAAAAATTGGAAAAGAGGTCTACGCTACAAGCAGAGTGTGATCATTGCAAGGTTGCTGAAAAGAGCATGTAGGCTGCCCGCAAAATGTCAGATTGGATGTGTGCTGGTGAAGGAAGGAAAGAAAGGCCAATTTGTGCTAAATTCGCTAAAGGGGGTCTATCTCGTACTTTTGGGATGACTTACAATAGAAAATCCCCTTTTCAGCCCTCCTTATTTTTTTTAAATTTGAATATATATTTTGAAAATTTAAAATTTTTGATGATTTTTTTGTTTACTATTTGATTTATTTTTTAAAAAGTCAAATCAATAAAACAAATTTTAATTATATAATAAAATATATTATTAAGTTAAAAACTTCCAAAATCAAATAAACCTGTCAAAATTTGGGGGCATTAACTTGGGGTGTTTGCATCACCTCAGGACAAATTGATAGTTTGTGCCCATTGAGAAAGGTGCTACGAGATGCAACAAAGATGTTAGATTTTGACCAAGAGGCTTAAGTAAATTTTTTGAATGAGCCTCTTGAACTTAATGAGGGAGAAGTTTGAAAAAGGCCTTGACAGTGATCTATAACTCTCAAAAATAAGAATATCTAAAATTTGAGGCTCCTCATAGTAGAACAACACTAATACCAATGATGATAAATCACATAGGGACAAATCTCTCAGATTATCAAGACACATTGTGGACAAGGGTCTACATGGAACATGTGCAATATGTTCACCCTTAAGGGGTCTATACTATGATGTGCCGAATACTCTTCCCATCTCACAAGCTATGTGCTTGCAATGCAAAAGTAGATTTGCAAGTATTAACATTGGGTGCCTTGAAAGAGGTCTTTACAAGTAACGAACCTCCCTACAATTAAGGAAGTTTCACTTATCCCTTTGTTGTGATTTCCAACGCGAGAAAGGGAAATGAAATATTACATCCCTAAATAATAAGGAAGCTCCTAATAACTCTCCATAAGAGCCTACCTACAACTAACCACTAAGTGTAAATGTATTTGTCCTTTTTGCATGTGGTAACGCATATGAGAGTGAAATGCAAACTATAGGCTAAAATCCTATCCTAAACTCCCTCATGATCCATAGCAATACTTTCAACACTACCTTCATGAACCACCATTTTGGCTGCTCTATCCACTCTTGCCATAATCTCCTTATCTTCCCCTAAGGGAAGATCTTCTTCTTCTTCACCCACTGCTCCTTACAAATTTGTATCATGTGCATTCACTTGCACCTCATTCACCTCCACATTCATGACTTCCAAAACACATGCTTCTGCTGCTCCTTCCTCTGCTAAAGCTTCTTCAATCAGCTCCAAGGTTTTCATATTCCAAGAACCCTTCCCCCTCTTCATCTTTGCATAGATGGTGTCAATGACGTCCCTTCTTTCCCCTCCCTTGCAACAACAATGTCCTGTTCCATGTTGTCTAGCATGGCTTGCACAACCTCTAATCCCTTTTTCAACTCCTCAACCTCTGATATGAGTGGGTATAGAACCACCCTTCCTCCTCTTTTCCTTAGCGTGCACGCACTTGGGCATGCATTTTCCCCAACACAATCATCAACTCAACCACTTGGGTTGCACATGTCTCATCCATCTTCCTCAAATCTTTTCTCACACACACCTCTAGCCCACTGCGGCAAATTTTCTATTGCAATCCTATGCAATCCGTACATCTCTCTATTACCTCTCTCAACTCTTTTTTCTCTACCCACTTACAATAGATGGAGAACACTATGCTTCCTCTACCCACTATTCACTCAATGGAGGCTACCCACCTACAAAAGATGATGAACACTCTTTTCATTGTACTCTTGACCTCTACCCATTCTTTCCTAATAGAGACCAAGCTTAAAAACTCCCTCACTCATCCTGGAGTTGTTACCTGTTTTGATACCATTTGATGTAGTCAAGGATAGGGGGTCCAATGAAGGACAACCTTGTCTCTGCCGCCTACCATCTCATTCTATCACCACTTGAAATTCACATAGTTCAACAATGAGACTGGAACAAAAACACACACTTTGTTGATCTTGCTCGAGGAAATATAGAGATTACACAAACTACACATTCACTCACTAATCTCTCAGATTACAATTCAAAAGATGAAACAAACACACAACAGTCCCTTAATGGATTGAGCTCTACTCTCTGTTCCTCTGGGCTCACTCAGCAAACTCCTACACTCTTTCCACAAGTCCTCTCTAACTCCATTCTACCTTTTATGGCCCTTTATTTGCCTCTTCTATTTGTGAAATGACTCTTCCCCTTCCAAATGATCTTGAAAATGCTCAAAATGAGATTCCAAATATCCTGGGGCTGTTACTGCGTGTATATAGCTGCCATGGGTGAAACCGCCAATCTGCTGACGGCTGCGCAACTGCTGGTTAGTGCAGACCTGCATTAACGAGCAGTTTCACCAGTGGCAAAAACCATGTTTGTTAACTCCTAGGGCCCTGATAAAGTGTGATTGCACCCATGTAGGTTTTCTTTGACCGTTAGAAGTCCAAAAACATAGAAGATATCTTTTTGGATGATGCGAGACTGCTTGATTGCCCAAATGCTCCTATATCAAATAGTTTGGAAGGCGTGATGAAGAAAAATATTGATGTGGATATGCTATTTATCAGTCCATGCTAAAGAATCTTTTCCTTGACCGTGCCTTCGTCTTCTAAACTTGGGTATTGCTTACGTTGCAAAAAGATGATCTTTGAGTTGATAACTCTAGGCATATGTGATGCTTAGGGAAAAGAAAGCACATAGCAACCTGTTTGAGTCCTGACTACCTTTCCTGAATCCATCATAGACTAGACATTGAAAGATGAAATGTTCTTCAATCTCAGTCTTAAAGCACTAAAGCTACATACTTGCTAACCTATATGAATGTGATAGTCCATACTTAAGTCAGAGTGATCTCAAATTCTGAGTTGTCTTACAATGTACCACAACCCATATATCATTGAATGAATTTGTGAGAACAATGGTCCAATCTTGGATTTGGTAAGGTGCTTACTAGTTTATTCTAAATTGATAACCTAGGACTGAACATAATGGGGGAGCAATGCAGATGACATATAATCCTTCTGGGAAAAATTATCGTAAATTGATCCATCAGTTTTCTTTTTTAGTGATAAGAGGTCAGGAGGCGAATCTTTATATGTGGATAAACAAAGAAGACGAGTTTCTTGTGTCATATACGATAGTTTAGCTTCACATGCCTTCATATTTTATTGAGCATTACATATTGTCTTTTACCGCATTTACGTTTGCAAAGTTCATGTGAAGTGTTGAAGCTTTTTTATTTTATTTTCTTTGTGATAGGAAAAAGAATATTTTGGATTAATAAAGGTAAATCATATACAGTGCAGTTCAGGCCTGCAAGGACTTTTCAATAGCAACTAGCTCCAATGCCATCCCAATTTCATCTACCAGATATCCATCAACTCCAAATAACCTGAGTAATATTGACAAAGCACCATATAGAGAGCTTCTCCCAATTCGGATTCACACCAGCAGCGAAAAAGGCTTGTGAAAGCATCGAACATAATTTCATAAACATGTTGCTAATAGAGCCTCAACAAGTGCCTTGAAGAACCATTTTCAGGAACCCAAAGTTAACATAAAACAAGGATGCCTTGAGCTCTATATACTAAAGTAATCAATCAACAAGCTAACCAAACTCAAACAGCTATCACAACCAGAAACAAATCCATATTATGCACAAGGCAAGGGAAGGGAAGAGAAATCACATGATACCCTTTGCAGAGCTGCTTTCCTAGTTTGTGGAATTAACAATTTACTATTTAGTAACCTCAATGAAATTAATGCCTCACACTGCTTTGATTTTCTCTTCCATTTCATCAAGTATTGGGAAAGTTGACACTGAAGTTGGTAATTAGTCTGATGGACCCTTACCCTTGGTAATTTATTGAGACTGATGTTGTAGTCTAATTTCTTGCCCATTTTTTCATATGCAGTACCATCACAGATATGGCTTTATAATTGAACTGGTGACAAATATCTGCCTTTGATAACTGACCAGCAACCTAGCCAATATATATCCTCATTGTATGCATGGTGATGGGTGGAGAAAATCTCGGGGTTTGGAGGGATTTCAGCAGTTTCATGCAGGTTAAACTTCACCGCATTGCATTCTGAGATTCTCAAGTTTTTACCTGTCAATTGCCACTGCTGCAGCACTTTACAGTCCCACATTGGGTACTGACATTCTTTCCTTCTCAACTACGTCATCTTCTGCCAGACTGCTAGAGAAACATGGTTTTTCTTTTGGTTTCTTAGCCACTGAATGTTTTCCATACCAAGGGAAAGTATGGATCCAAGACCCTGAGCAGAATACACCCTTACACAGTCACCATGCACTGTAAATCCCCACTCACATTCACTCCAAGGATAACCGGGCTAGACTGAAACTTCAAATCATATATATTGTCTGTAGCAAGAAACATGCGAGTAGAATAGGCATTCATCATGGTTATAGATTGACATGTTGTACACCCAGCACCTCACGCATGGAGTAATATCCTTTCACCATCCCATGGTTTAGATCAAATGATCACATGGATGTAAGGAAAGGTGATTGTCCGTATGCTCTGCCATCAGGGATTTCAGAAATGTAATGTAGGACGGCTTCTATAGATCCCACTGCGCACATTATAAATGCCCCCATCCATTCCATCAGTGTCTAAATACTTAGGCTTAGACTAAGTAACATGTTACCCTCCTCCCCTTGCTTATAAACCCCGAGTACCCTTTTTTGGGGAGGGGAAAATGCAGGGATGAAAAGGGGTTGCCTAGAAGTAACCACAATGCTAGAAATGATGTTTAAATAGGATATAGCACAGGGAAGGGGTGGGGATGTGCCCCTGTGAAACATATTTATAACCTAAGATTTTCTGTTAATGAGACAAAATACTAAAAACATAGTCCAAGGATGGAATCCATCAACATAAATTCTCCAAAGAACGTCTTTTGGGCTACGAAAACTAACTTCTCTCAGTGATTGTGCTAAGCCAGTCAGCTGCTTTTTTGGCGGTTTATGTAACTATTGGAAGTACATTGAGTGAAAGCAGGTCGTGAGCATTGGAATGTGTCCTATCCGGTGCTTTGAATAGTATTATTTTCTCCTCCATGGAGTTTATCTTTATAATGGGGAAGGGAGAGCAAACCACAGTCCTTGTTTAATTGCCAGTGCTTTCACAGCATTGTTGAAGGCTCAGCTGACACTTCACCTTTTTAATTTCTTATAATTTGGCTAAAACATGCTTTGACCTGGATTACTTGACACTGCAGCAATATTCAACTATTCCACACATTTGTAATTTTCTCACTGCTCTTCCTCACGAGGTCTATAATTATGTTTTTCAGTGGTTTCCCACTCCATTGTTGGGGGAATACTGAAGCATTGTTACAGACGGACTTCTTGAAGAACTCTTTTGATTAAACTGTGGCAGTTGTTTAGGTTCAAAATAAAAAAGTACGAAAATTATGTGATTGAGCTATTGCCTGTGATCCTCCTGGATGCAATTTTATGAAGGACATCGGAAAATTTTATTTCCAAGAACTTGTAGAGTCAGGAGCTTTTAGAAGATTGGTTATGATTCAGAAATTTATGGAGCTTGTTTTGTAAGATGTACCATTAAACTATGTTCCTTTCTTATAAGAAAATTGTAATGATTCCACATGATCTTTAATTGCAGTTTGTATTCTGAAATGCACTTGACCTGTTTTGTTGTGTATTTCGATAATGTATCTATGCCAATAAATCTGCAAGTAATTTTGAAACAAAATGTTTTTCCTGGCAAGCTTAAGAGAATGGATTGAATTTTATTTCATTTTGCAGGTTCATTTGGAGTATTTAGAAGCAGGGGCTGAAATTCTGGTTACTTCATCTTATCAGGTTAGTGTGATTTTCATTTCCATACATCTGCAACTCCAGTGATGTTATCTGATTATATTATGAACATCTTTGTGCAATTGCAATAATCCCATTTTGATTGTACAGCGAGTGATCTTGCTCTCCACATTTTTACCTATATTTTTATTTTACCATTTGGCTCTTAACTTGTTTGCGCTCATCATTTTTCCTCTCGTGATTACTCTAATAGTTGAGTGATATCTTTAAGGTTTTACTCATTTTGTTACAAATGAATTTTAAATCATCCATCAATATTTTGTGCCTTCATAGTCAATCTATCAACTTTGAAAATTGTGACACCATTCCTCTTGTTATTCAAAGCATCACTATTTGTTGGCTAGATTTTCTGCATAGCATCAAACCTAGGCAGTCATGAGATAAATCTCCTCATTTAACCGGTGAGGCTCCGTGTCAAATTTGTCAATAAAAATGTGTTATTATCTATCAGGGGTTTTACTTTAACCACTTAGTTCATGAACCATAACTAAGAAGTTCTGCAACAAGTAAGGTTGTTCAAGAAATGAAATATTTTATAGAAGAGGGAAGTAAAGGAATTACTGAGAGAAGAAATGGGGAAGATGTGCATCCCAATTAGTAGATAGCAGAGCTAATTGCATGCACATAGAAGAAACTTAATAGATATGAACACACGTAATTATAAAACAAAGGCAGCCCTAGATCCGGATCTATAATTACACAAAGTTTACTTAAAAGATCTAAGATTTAAAAGCAAGAAAACACAAGACACCATGACACAAAGTTCTCCGGAAACTTGCTCCTTTGTATTCCTTTGCTCCAAGTTGCTCTCGGGGTTCAAAGACAAAGTCTAGAACACAAGATGCTTTGCTTACAATTCGATCGATCCTTTACTCGAAGGTTCTTCCTCTACTTATAAAATGTAGAGGGGCAATTACAAGTTGAAAGCTTTAGTTGAACTGGCACATGTGGAAGTCGGAAAAGAAACAATTGACAATTCTCCTCCTGGAATTTCTCTTTGCGTGACAAGTATGATTTGCAGAATGAAAAATAGAACCTTCTATTTTGCACGCCTCGCCACCTATCTTCAAGTAGTTGACTTCTTCAAGTAATGGCTTTTAAACCAATCACTTAAGTTGTATAATTTAATTGATCGCTCAATTACTTTGTCAAAGGAAAGAAGAAGGAAGAGGAAAGCTAACTTTGTCGAGGAAAAGAAGAAGGAAGAGGGAAGTTGACTTTGTCCTTTTTCATGTCTCAGATGCGAATTGGTGATTCAAACTGGATCTGGAAGCAAATTTGGATCTGAAACAAGCTGAAATTTAAGCGATTGGAATTGTTCGTATTGTCTTCTTCACGGGCTGCATTCGAAACAAGAGGATGAAGCTTTTGTGCCGGAAGCTTTTGCAATTATGAGATCTGGATCTGGATCTACATATGGATTTGCATCTGCATCTGGGTATGGATCTACACTTGCATAACAAACTTTGGCAACTGGGCTATGGATGGAAAAACTGCAACTCGAATAATTCCACTGCTTTTAATCTACACGCATGAGTGAAGTTTCTCCTGCACACATGAGTGAAGTCTTTCCTGCTGCTGGATTTGTCTATCAATTTAGCAAGAGGTTTCGAGCCTAGATCCGTGTCTACTATGTCTGCAAGTTTGGAAGTGATGCATGACTCCGTTGTGCTTTCTTTTTCATCTCTCTTCGCCATGGCTTTGTCTATCTTTGTCTGAATAATTCTTTTTCTTCTTACTTGGCCGGATTTCTTCAAAATTGGTGCAGATCTGGAGCAATTCTTCAAATTCGGAGGATATATGCAATGTATTGGACATTGATAAAAGCTCATTTTCTTTTGTAAAACACCTGTAATGAATTCCTGCAATTTATTCAGACAAAAATGGCCATCGGAGTATGAATAGTAAATTTTAATTGTAAAAATCTGCACTTTTCAAGCCCGCTGCCCCAAAAATTGGTGTTTAATTTGCACATAAGGAGAGCATGAATCCTTTCAACAACGCCTGAGCTCCTGTAACACCTGTGTAAACAATTATGCAGACAAAGATCAACCTCCTTCAAAGCATGCGCCAAATTTGGAAGCTTTTAGCCTTGTTTCCACCTTGCCTGAGAAAAATCCTTCTTCAAATGGGGGTGCACTTTTCCTCTTGGCTGCAATTCTTTACCTGTGAATTAAATAATTCACCCATATGGCTGCCCATGCTTATATAACCCTCACAATTCTATAATTAATAATTGCCCTAACAATTAAAGACAATTAATTAATTAAAAATCATGCTCCTCTTTTAAATATAGCATGTTTAAGGACAGCCATCCAATCAATTAAATTAATTCAATTTAATCATCCACACTTCACTTCACTTAAGCTTCACAAAGGTGTATTTTTGACCATAGCCATTTGAAAATAGGAATTAATATAATCATTTAATACTTTAAAAATATTAATTCCTTCTCAAAAGGGCTGCATTAAATAAATTAAATTTATTTAATTTTAGAATTCTATTTTTAAATTCCTTATGTCCACTTCCCTTTGTTGACTTTTCCACAAGCTTATGTGCCAAAATTGAGTGAATAAATATTAACAAATATTTATTTAATGCATTATTAATCATCCAAGGTGGGTCGCACTTTTGCATAATATAATTCTATTTTTAAGAATTTCGACAATGTGATTCTTTACCCTACAAGGCAGCCCGGAAATCCCATAATTCACTTAAGTGATTTGACTTTGACAATGGGATTATTTACCCTGCAAGGCAGGCAATAAAATCCCGTGATTTCACTTAAGTCACTTTTCTTTTATTTCAGCATGGGAATTTTTACCTGCAAGGCAGGGAATAAATTCCCACCTCTAACTTTCTCATTCTGCACTTAAGTGAATTTTATATCACGGAAAAAGTACTCGCAAGCAGGTACAAAATTCCCCCCCGCATCTTTCTATTTTTCCCACGCAACAGTAAGTGAATTTTCTATCACGGGAAAAAATACCCTACAAGGCGTGCAATAAAATCCCCCTGTCTCGCTGCTTCTATTTTTCCCACTGCAACGTAAGTGAATTTCATAACACGGGAAAAAGTACCTGCCAGCAGGATAAAATTCCCATCATGCCCTGCAGACTTCTATTTTTCCCATTGCAACTTAAATCCTTTGTTTTCCAAAAATGCGCCCATCCCTGCAGGGGCTTTTCCGCACGACTTCACTTTTTCCCAGTGATCCAGACCTTCGATGGTGACTTCCTCCGGGCATAATGTGCGTATATGTTTTCTAGTTGCTTCAGGCAAAAATCGGGCTTACCCTAAGAAAGGAATTATTCTAAAGAAATTTCGTAGAAACGAACGGGACAACACAAAAACACGAAAAATTGTCAAAAGTCACAAATAAAGCCAAAAACTTATTCCTTATTAAAATCCTTCTGGTATAAGGGAATAATGATATGTTCGATCATAACAGAGTTAAAACGGAGCACAAATAGCCTCATACGGGGCTCAAAATAATTAAATACAAATTTATCGCAGACAAATCCCGGCAATGACGAATATAACAATTTTGGGCATCTCGGGTATTTGACGAAGAAAACTAATATGGCTCTTTGGGAATATGTTGATGCAATACAAGAACTTTTAGGCAATAAAAACACAAAACGACCCATTATTTTAAAAGTACGATTTTTTTTTTTTAATAGGGTAGTCACAGATTTGAGGATGAAATCTGGGTGACACCACTATTCTATGTAGTTTTATTGAATTCTCTTAATTTCTATATTTTTAAAACCCTACCGGAGGTCCCTTGTTCAAAATGCATATGCAAACTTGGGTAGGATTTGAAAATTCTGCTTTTGTTCCTCAAATTGACAGGCTACACTTCAAGGATTTACATCAAATGGACTTTCGATAGAAGAAGGAGAATCCTTGTTACAAAAGAGTGTGAAATTGGCATGTGAAGCTCGTGATTCGTTCTGGGAAACTCTGCACGATGTGCCCATGGGGAATGACAAGTACATCAGGGCATTGGTTGCTGCATCTATTGGGAGTTACGGGGCTTACTTGGCAGATGGCTCTGAATATAGGTATCCCATCACATCATTCCTCATTCTTGGGAAAAATAATCAGGGCATGATTGTTCTTTTCCATTATGAATACATTCTTTCTTGACATGAATTGAAGTTTTGAGACACACACTTTGCACTGGCAGATACTTTTTATTTAATTTCTCTCTGATTATACAATTCGTTTGTTCAGTGGGGACTATGGATCAGATATTACCTTGGATAAACTAAAAGATTTCCACAGGCGGCGATTGAAGGTTCTTGCTGAGGCAGGACCAGATTTACTGGCTTTTGAGACTATACCCAATAAACTTGAAGGCCAGGTTTGTGTCCGTTTATCCTTCTTGTGTGATGCTTAAATCCTCCAGTTAATGTGTTACAACTTACAATTATAACCTATGCTTTATGATAATTCAGGCTATGAACCTGAGTATAAAAATCTGGAGGCCATTCCATTATGATTTGAAGGCTGGTTTTGAAGAATGTTTTGATAATTAAATGTTTACAAATTTTTAAGTAGCATCTTCTTTGTTTTTAAGTAGCACGTCCCTTGCTTGTATTGGTCTCCGAGTGTGACAGAGATAAGTAATTCACTCCATTAGGTTGGAACAATGAAATTTCTAGTGCACAACATATTTATTATATATCTTTATTGACCTTGTTTAGATACCATGTTAGTATATGCAGGCCCATAGAGCAATGAACTCTATCCAAAAATATTTCGTTATCTGTTAGTAATTCACATACTCGTACGTAGGCTTAACATTTCTTCTATGCAGGCTTGTATTGAATTGTTGGAGGAAGAGGATGTCCAAGTTCCGTCATGGTTATGTTTTAGCTCCATTGATGGTATACACATATCCTCCAGAGAGACACTTAGCGAATGTATCGATGTAGTCAAAAGAAGTGAAAAGCTTTCTGCAGTTGGTATAAATTGTTCTCCACCAGAATTTATTGAGGATGCTATTCGTATCATCCGAAAGGTATGAACTTTTAAAGTAGATATAAAGTAAATTATTTCTAAATTTGGAACAATAAATTAGTGATGCTTGTGTTGTTATGATTGAATAATGCCGTCAATGTCTCAAGTATCTATGAACATATCAAAGCTTACTCAACATAAGAGTTTGGTGAATGTAGCAAACCAATAAAGCAATAGTGGTCTATCCAAACAGTGGTGAAATTTGGGATGGCAAGGCAAAGCAGTGGTTGGTGAGTTTCAAGTTTATGTTGCAATGGTTAATTTTATTCTAAATGAGTAGATGAAATTAGAGATTTTGTTGGTGGTTTCTCTTTGGAAGCCTTTTTTGAAGTTATTCCTTTGTTTTCCATTTTTGAAGTTTTTACTAGAAAATTGAAGAAGACGCCAAATTTTGCTGGCTATTTTGCATGGTAAAAACCTTATTCTGTGTGTTTAGTTGCTATTAGCTTTCATCATCAGTTTTGTAGGCTTGCAGGCTTGTGCAATATTTAGTATCTTCAAACTAGTTTACCTACCAAAGCTTTATTGTAATCTCACATTTTCTGATCCTTAAACCTTCAGACGTAAATGGTTACAAACCACTTACCAATTTACAAGGCCACACTTATTTTTGGTGTTGTTTTAATCCCTACCATAATGGCTTACAATGAAAATTATCACATAAGCAAATAAGGATGATGTACTAATAATGAGAAATTGTCCGTCGCCTCAAAGAAAAGAATCACCATCATGCTGAATAAAGAAAGAAAGACTGACCGCATGATGCCAACCAACCCTAGCATTGATATTGAAGTGGCTATATCGAAACTCTATATATTGAGTTATAATGAGCTTTGGGCATCATTCATCAATATCTCCTGAAGACAAGTTTAAAGTTGTGGACTCAAAATGATGAGAATTTTTAATCCTAGCATGATGAACCTCAAAACTCCACATAACGAACACCAAGGAAACCTCAAACACTTTAATACCTGTTTCTCCATATAGAGATCAAAGGTAGTATCAGCTGCAAATAAAATATCCCAGTGGGGTTTCCCTTATCAGGAGATACTAAAATTGAATTGCATTCATAGAGATCTCAACGGTGTTCTCTTTTCCATTATGATCATTAATTCTTCTTATTGTATTAATGGTCCTCCTCATGGCTGCTCTATGAAAATACTTTACTTTTTATCTCGTTGGTATAGCAGTAACTTTCTGGATTTCAATCTCCAATCAAATTCTTCAAGGCAAAGAATCCTATCTAGATCCTCCCATACCATCCTTTCTTTCTTTTGTCAAGGTAGGCTTAAGGTAATTTTTCTGGTTTCTCTTCAGGCATTATCTTCTCCTCGTTTTGTTTTCTAAGCTTCACTTTTAAAAAAATTTAAACTTGAATGACAGCTTTTAGATTCTCCATGAACTGATAATATTCAGAGCACCCTGATAAACCTACCCCGATTCAGCACAAACATTGAATTCTTCCAAATAGGAAAGAATTAGAAATATATCTGGTATCTCTTTTATAGGGCACAACCAACCTTGTCTTTCTAGGTTCTAAACCAATCAAAACATGTTTCATAGCTTAAGTAATTTGAGTTATCCGATAAATTGGAAAGAGGCTACACACTTCAAAAGCTTTCCAATGGGGAAAGAGGCTAGAGGGTGAGAAGCCCAAAGTGGTGAATTACATTCACCATTCCTCCCCTACTAACAAATGTTTATAGTGCTTGTGTGCTAAGTGGGTCCCCTTGCCTTGTGATTATTACCATGAATATACAAGGAGAAAAGTCGTCAGGGTAATGACTACTCATGGAGATCATTTGGGTAATGACTAAAACATGCACATGCAAAAATCCTACAAAAACCAATTATCTAATTAAATTGCTAGTGAAAGCCTTCAACTTAATATAAAAATTGGAAGAGGACAAACCTTTCCTCTTCTTGTCCCTCAAACTCACGATAGCATTAGAGTCCCATCCAAGGTAATGAATCCTTTATTCTCAATTTCACTATTGAGAGCATCTCAGAATTCCCGCTACTTTCCACTACCCATAGCAGTCTAAAGAATATAAACACTAATATCAACATTGAACTTTGTAATCTTTACCGACGAAAATTCCCTTCTAAGAAGGGGTCTCACGGATGAAAGAAATTGACGAAGAATCTCATAGAAACAATCTGCTATGTCTGCCCCTCCCGTCCGCACTGCCAAGATCGATACTTTAAACTTCCTTAACACAAAGCCTCATCAAGGGGTGGGCTGCCTTACCACATAGTGGAATTTGAACTCGAGTTATTCTCTTACAAATTCACCTATTTTCCATCACACCACCACCTAATGGATGCCTTTGCCCAAGTATAACTACAAATCTGTGTTATCCAATATATTCACAATTTGGATTGTTCAATGGACACCTTACATGGTTTACATTTCCCACTTGTATGTTCTAGATCTATTTTATCAGAAACTTGGGTATAAAAATGTGCTCATCAGAACTCTTTTAGCTTCTTTGTGCCTAATAATTTCCTCCATGGTCGTTGTCTTGTTCTTGGTCTAGCTTTTCATAGCATAGGAGACTGAATCTTTACTCTTGATAGAAGAATGAATCATATATCTTTTGTTGTTCGGCCTAACCAGGATTTAGTATATAATCTTCTTCATTTTAGTTTTTCTTTTTAGCCCCTTGTCGTAAGGCAACTCTTCCTCTAGGCCATCACCAACATTTGAAGTCTTTAAAATAGTAGTTGATACATTACTCCTACCATTTTTTCACTTATTTTTCTAGATGGCCTTTATACTGAATAAGAAGGATTTTCTTACAAACAAATAAAATCTACAACAGACATTACCGAAATGTTGTATTCAAAAGAAAATTGACCTGTGTATGTTTTTTTGCAGCCCTCGAATTGCTTTTCCAATGGGCAATTTGGTATTTTAGTCCAGAGGTGGCGAGAAGCTGGTGCTAACGTTGTAGGTGGTTGTTGCCGTACCACTCCAGCAACTATAGAAGCAATTTGTAAAGCTCTGAAAGGAACAACAATGAAAAATTAACAGAGAAGAAATTCCCTGCAAATCATAAGAGTTTGGACAAATATTGCAGCAAGTACAGTATTCAAAAGCAGAATGAGTTTTATCTGTTCTTCTTGCAGCCTTCTAAATGCTTTCCTTCATAGAACAATGAGATTTTGGTCCAGAGGTGGTGAGAGCTGGTGAGAGGCGTTGATTGGAGTACAACTCCATCAGTCTCGCAAGAAATTTGTAAAACTCCGAAGGAGACCAAATGATCAATCAAAAGAGAATTGAATGCATCTTGTAACCATTCAATGGAATTTTCTATTTCACAATCCAAAGTCTTAAATGGAAATGCGTGGATTTTTTTTAATTTGGACAATTCGCTCTTGCTATAGTTAGAAATGAGGCTTCTATTCAACATAAATGATTTATGTTTTCATAACACAAACATGTAACAAGGGGTTTGAACGAATGCCGCAAGCTAGAGGAAACCAACTTACCTATATATAATGAGCATTAATATCTAGGGAAGTTGTGTTTTTATGACCAACTTGCTTGCACGAATGAAATATCAAATCATGTTGAGCGAGAGCCAATTGAGCTCACACAGATTGAAAAAATGCATTTTAATTGATTCGGTTATTGTGAATTGTGACAAAATATATTGAGGACTGAAATGGAAAATCGATATGAGCACTGGGTTTTGGCTGGTTCTCATTGTCATCAGTCAAAATACGACGAAACTTCGAGGTATTTGGGCAAATTTTATTACTCTTGAATGGTAAATCACTTTTGAGTCATTTTAAGTGCAAGAAGATTGTGAGATTTTGCTATATTTGATTTTTATTTTTGCAAATTTGAGTAAATTTTATTCCCTTTTAATTGTTTTTGTTAAAAATATGTTTTGGTTTTGTTTGTAGAATAGTAGTAGATAATGTGTAAATTCCATTTTCTTTGGAAAAAAATACGTGTTTTCGTATTTATTTCATGGGTTCTCTCCATCTTATGACTCTGTTGGGTTTTTTGGTTATGACTTTTAGGGTTTGGTCTTTTCGGTTAGGGTTTTTAAGGTAAATGAGACATGTTTGGTGTTTTTGCTTAGTCTTTTTTTTTTTTCAATTGAAGACCCAAAAATGTGAGAGAGCCACAAATATAACTCCAATCACAATTGTCAATATGTGTAAAAATGGGCATAAGGATATCATATGGCCATAAACTATCCACCAACCCAAATGCATGAAGTTGAATCATAAATAACAAACAATGTCGATGATATTGCATGCAGGCCTCAAACCTTTTTACTACAATATAACTTATAGATCTCGACCAATATAAAATACAACATGCCGATATTAATGGAGGAGTGAACAAGGTCCAAGGAGTTCAAAATATTCTTTGCATGGGCATAAAAAACATCACAACATAAATTCTAAATGGAAAAGTAAAATTATCTTGGAAAAGTAAAATTATCTTGAACCTTTCTAGTCTACTTCAACGTAAGGATTATCATTTTGAAATTGTAAGAGAGACAATTCATCCTCCTCCAAACACTATTTTCAATAATAAAAAGCACATTAGGGACATTTCAACGATGTTTCCGCTTAGAGGGACCTACCTCATTGGCCTTTTCATCTGTTGCATGTCCAAAAATGACAATCCTCTAGTTGAACTAGACTATAAAGGTTTCAAAAGATTATTTTCCTTTGCCTCATAATACGTAACTTCTAGCCACTACTTTCCTCGCTCAATTGTATACAACACCTTAAAAATCAAACATAAAAGATTATAGTTCAATGAAGATTTGGTGAAAAGATTTATTGTTTCAAATGCCACCAATACAAGAATCAAATGTAAACAAGCTATCATTATTGCTTTTCTAAGTTCTTTACAAAACCAAGGTCAATATGCATTGTAAAATCAATCTCTACATGAATTATAGGACAAACACAATATTTGATGTCATCATTCTCATGACCATGTGGCGGTGACACAAATAGTATCTATTTCATTCTTTTTTGGATAAATCAAATAATGATTCGATTTTCCTCATAATTCAGAATAACCAAATCAATAAAAATGCATTTTATGTATCATACAATTAGCTCTTTCTTGACATAATTTTATATCTCATTCATACAAACGGGTTGGTCGAGAAAAATACACCACCACTTTGTACACTTATCTACCCTCGCATCCTCTCAAGAAATTAATTTCTGTTAAATATAACAAATACACATATGGCATGATCATGTGGTGAGGGGCATGTATATAAGTTATCACTTTCTATTTTTAATAAACTTAATTTGGTTATTTTCGTCCTATAATGGAGCATGAAAACATGGCTCACCATCGAACGAGATTGACTATGAGGCATTTTAGTTCCCTTATAGCTTCACATGCAACTGCATATAAAAAGTCTTCTTAAAAAATAAATTTCCATTAAGTGTCAAGATGGAGTTCATCATCATGACTCATGATCATGTGGCATTCGACACATATATTTAAACCCTAAACTCTAGTGGTCGTTGTATGTAACAATATAAACTTGGAAGAATTCAACGAAGGAAACACACATGAAGCATCGTGATCGTACATTCAATTAAGAAAAGTGTAGGTCAACGGAATTTACTTTCATCCTCCATATCCATGTCGATGTCAACCCAAAAATCCGAGTTAGATCTCACCAAAACAAGACCTCGGGCACAATGTGGGCACGATCTTAACAAGAAATAATGAAAAATTATTCTATTAATATAAGAAAATACTACGAGGCATGTGCACATTGGCTCCACACTCGATGCATTCTTATGAAAATATTCTACAAGAATTATCTAAGAATTGCAATCATATGATGTATCTTATCCTAAGCTTGCATACTCTGCTAAGCTTATACAAAGCCAAACTCAACTTAATTCAACAACTTCACGATAGATACCTAGATCAATGAATAACATTCCACTAGATATATAAATGCATTATACATTCACAACTCCCTTATATACATGTACTTATATACATGTGTGTGTGTGTGTGTGTGTGTGTGTGTGTGTGTGTGTGTGTGTGTGTGTGTGTATGTGTGTGTGTGTGTGTGTGTGTGTACATGTGTATTTATATATGTATATATCTATATGTACATACACACACACACACACACACATATATATATATATATATATATATATATATATATATATATATATTAGGTAGGTGGAAAATAAAGATACCTCTCTGCAAGTAAAGACACCCTTACATATATTCTCCAAGGTGCTTAGAGTGTGTTGGCTAGATTTTCGCATAGCATCAAACCTAGGCGGTCATGAGATAAATCTCCCTCATTAAACGGTGAGGCTCCCGTGTGATTTGTCAATAAAATGTGTATTATCTATCGGGGTTTTACTTTAACCACTTAGTTCATGAACCATAACTAAGTAGTTAACGCAGCAAGTAAGCATTTGTTTAAGAAAGGAAGTTATAGAAGAAAGAAGTAAAGGAAATACAGAGAAGAAATGGGGAAGATGTGCATCCCAATTAGTAGATAGCAGAGCTAATTACATGCACATAGAAGAAACTTAATAGATATGAACACACAGAATTATAAAACAAAGGCAGCTCTAGATCCAGATCTAAAATAACACAAAGTTTACTTAAGAGATCCAAGATTAAAAGCAAGAAACAAAGTAACCGTGACACAAAGTTCTCCAGGAAACCTGCTCCTTGTATTCCTTTGCTCCAAGTTGCTCTCGGGGTTCGGCACAAAGTCTAGAACACAAGATTTTTCGCTACAAATTTCGATCGATCCTTTAACCAGAGGTTCTTCTCCTACTTATAGAATGTAGGAGGGAAAGTACAAATAGAAGACTCAAACTGAACTAAAGCATGAACAACAAGTAAAGATGACATTTGGCAATCATCCTCAACTAACTTCTTCTTAAGTGACACATGTATCACTTAACTAATAGAATGGTTCCACATGACTTCAAGTAATGGTTGTAAAACCAATAACTTAGAAGTTTTACAATTTCATCGGGAACATAGAAAATAGAAGAAGAAAGAATAGAAGAAGTCATGTCAGCTGTAACATTTATGTCTTCTTCTTGTTTTGATATCGGATATACTTGTCGAACATGTAATTCAGCATCTTTCCATCTGTTTTAGCCACTGCTTCCTTCTCTGTCCTGAATTGCAGCAACCCTTCATTCAACACTTTGCTGCACGCTTCCACCTCTTCCAAGCTCGGCCCAAACCTCATGAATGTCACTGCTGGCGCCACCGTCTCGATAGAATTCATCGTGAAAGGCTTGGTAGCTTTATCAATTCTCTTTTATACCATCAGAAGAGAACCTTCCAGGAATTAGCCACTTCGTTAGAAGCAATCCACATGTATGAAGTAACACCTCCGTCCACTCTTTCCTCAGTGAAAGAAATGATCTTTGTCGGTAAATTTGATGTTCTACTCTCAAGTGCCTGCATCCTTTTCAGCAAAACTCTGTAGATTTCCAAACGGAAAGATACTGCAAACTCTAGCTGCTTCCCCTTCTCGGTGATCCAAATGCAGTACAATATGTTCTCGCAATCAATACATCTCTCGGCTGACTTGTTGATCTCGGCCAAAATACTCGGGTTACTCTCTCTGTTGTATTCATGCCTTCTATGCTTTCCATCGAGTTGCTTTAGTTGATTTCTTTGCATCGTTCATAACCTTTAGGCGGGTGGCACTTCCCAAGTTGTACGAAGCTTGTGAATAATCGAGATCCTTCCATTCGTCAATAGCCTTTACTTGATTGCTTGCGTCCTCCATTT
Organism: Taxus wallichiana var. yunnanensis; assembly: GCA_018340775.1. Classification (NCBI taxonomy): domain Eukaryota; kingdom Viridiplantae; phylum Streptophyta; class Pinopsida; order Cupressales; family Taxaceae; genus Taxus; species Taxus wallichiana. Next base: position 130,255,360 of record CM031238.1, on the reverse strand, counting down.
CTGCATACGATGATCACTTACCTACTCGAAATGGGAAATTTGAATGGAAGGTTTAGTAACCTTGGCTATGATCTCACATAATTGAGATACTTGCTTCGCAACTCTTCTTTCTCCGCCTTTTCTTTATCAAGCCTAAGGAATAAAGCGTCTATCAATGTTTGCGTGTCTGCTTTAATCCTTCGGTGGTGGCTTGGACTGAGTGGTACTTTGGTCTTTGTCACATCTTCCACCGTGAGCTCCTCCTCTATCTTTCTTCTTAGGAATTGATATCTCAAAGCAAACATCTCTCCCGAATTCTCAATGATCAACCTAGAAGTTGCTTTAGCAACTTTAGGCCTCTGTCTCTTTGCTCGGATCACGGAGTAGGCTACAAGCGGTGCTCCTCTAAGTTCATCTCCATTCTTGCCCGGAACCAACTGCAAAGCCAACCATTCCGAGAAATTACTTCTCGGAGAGTGAGAAGTCATTGAGTGCACTACCATCTCCGCTCTGCATCCTCTCCGTTAGAAAGTGCCACAGTGTCATGGTTGCCATCCTCTGAATCATCCAAGGACAAAGCTCTTTCGAACTCTGCCATCTGCAGCTTCAACATCTCCTCTGGAATGGGTGATGAACGAAGTGGCTGAGGAGAGAAGATGAACGTCGCCATATTGATGAAGGCATGGAAACGTCCTGCAGGCTGCGGTGATAGTTGGTGAACTCTTGGAGTCTTTGGAGAAGCCGGAGTCAAAACTATGGTCATAGAAGTGATCTTCTCTTTCTCTTGAGATCTTCTGTGTACTTTCAACTTCTCGGACCTTCTGCTACTTTCTCCTTCATGCTTTCGCTTGAGGGAATCTCCTGTGCCGAAGTTGCCCGTGATTTGATTCATCAATGTTTCATCAAGGCAATATCCCTTCGTCAGCAACCAGTTTGAAGTATTCACCAACACGGCTCTCGATCTTTCTTCAATTGTGTTGCAGCCTCCCATGTTATTCTGCAGTATGGATTTATCTCCTCCCATTTGATGGTAAGTGTCAAGTACCACATTCCCATCATCTTTAAGATCCATGAGTATCCGCGCGCTAGTCCAAAATCGAACACTTGCTTTCTTGATGACTGCTGAAATCTCTCTTTCTAACCTCGTACTCACTTCCATACTTCATCCAGAAATCTTCTAACGAAGGCACATGTGTCTTCTTTGGGAGATTGTCTTCCTGGCTACTCCAAATGGATCGAAGTTCAGTCGTGCAGGGAAGAACTCTTGCTCATACTCGGATAACATTTGCGCTTCCATCCCTCGAGCTCTGTGAATGCTAATGCAGCTGTAATATCCCACAGTGATTGGGAAGAAGCCCGTAGACTTGTGCCGCTTTGACTGAAGGTCGTGTAACTCCACAAGTTACTGCTCAACTCCATGGCGATCAATCTATCATTCGGATACCTGGGCATCTTTATTGGTTCTCCAGAAAAGCCCGTAACCCTGAGGTATGTGAAATCTGCAAATTGAATGAATAGACTGCCAATCTTGGACACGACTTCCCACGCTTCCTTGCTTACCCTGTTGGCCTTCAAATCTTTGTCAGCTGTAGATGAAATCGTAGAAGAAGTCATCATTGATCACTTTGAAGTCCTTTCTCGCTTTGTAGGTGCGAAAAGCTGCGGGTAGCACTCGAAAATGGGGTCCTTGGAAAGAACACCACATCTATCCGACTGGAAAAGACACCTTGTGAAGTTGAAAAGATACACCAAGTATGAAGTCATCTTGAAGTGAAAGTATGCTTCACGCCCGAAGTTGCTCACCGATCTTCTTGCTAATAATTTCGACCAATTGATTATAGAATCAACCTTGTTGATTTCAATGGTCCTGATGAAAGCATACATCCATGCATGGAAAGTGTAGGCATTCGCATCGCCATTCATCCTGCATAGCAATTTGATGACATCATTTGCCTCCTGCACCAAATTGGACCGTGGAAGAGTTCTCGGGAACTTTGAAGGGGATCTAGGCTTCTTCATGAACCGATTATTCATGATGCTCACACAATCAACTCTATGCTTCTCCCACCTACTGTCAGCATCCTGAATGCTAATAGAAGTCACCACCTTTCGCACTGGAATCTTCAAACAATAATTGATGAACTCTGCGTCCAAACGAATTATTGTCTTTCCCGAAGCATCGCGCACTGATCTGGATGAAGGATGATAAGATCTAGCACACTCCATCACAAACTCTGGCAATTGGGCTATACATGGAAAAGCTGCAGCTCGGATAATTCCACTGCTTTTGACCGCATGCATGAGTGAAGTCTTTCCCGCTCTAGATCTATCAATCAAATCAGCAAGAGGTTCTGGGCCTAGATCTGTGTCTCCTATGTCTGCAAGTTTGGAAGCAATGCATGACTCCATCATGCTTTCTTTTTCATCTCCCTTCGCCATGGCTTTGTCTATCTTCGTCTGAATAATTCTTTTTCTTCTAACTTGGCCGGATTTCTTCAATACTGGTGCAGATCTGGACAATTCTTCAGATCCGGAGGATATTTGCAATGTGTTGGACAATAACTCCTTTTCTTTTGTAAAGCACTTGTAATGAATTCCTGCAATTTATTCAGACAAAAATGGCCACCGGAGCATGAATAGTGAATTTAAATTATAAAAATATGCACTTTTCAAGCCTGCTGCCCCAAAAATTGGTGTTTAATTTACACATAAATAGAGCATGAATCCTTTCAATCAACACCTGAGCTCCTGTAACACCTGTGGAAACAATTATGCAGACAAAGATCAACCTCCTCTAATGCATGCGCCAAATCTGGAAGCTTTTAGCCTTGTTAGCACTTTGTCTGAACAAAATCCTTCCTTTAATGGGGGCGCACTTTTCCTCTTGGCTGCAATTCTTTACCTGTGAATTAAATAATTCACCCATATGGCTGCCCATGCTTATATAACCTTCATAATTCTATAATTAATAATTGCCCTAACAATTAAAGGCAATTAATTAATTAAAAATCATGCTTTTCTCTTTTAAAAATAGCATGTTTAAGGACAGCCATCCAATAAATTAAATTAATCAATTTAATCCTTCACACAAACACTTCACTTAAGCTTCACAGTGTGCTTTGACCATAGCCACTGAAAATAGAAATTAATTTAATGTTTTAATGCTTTAAAAAACATTAAATAATACCCAAATGGGGCGCACTTTTTGAGAGGAAGAGGGCAGCCACTAAATAAATTAAATTTAATGCATTTAATTCCTTTCTTTTATTCCATCTTTGACTTGTTGACCTCCTCCAAGCTTGGGCGCACTTTTTGAGAGGAAAGATTAATTAAAATAATCAATTTAATCCTTTTATTCTCTCACCAAAGGGGGCGCACTTTTTTGCACATGTAATTCTATTTTTAAGAATTTTTTCATAATGGGATTCTTTACCCTGCAAGGCAGGCACCAAAATCCCGTGATCCACTTAAGTGATTTGACTTTGACAATGGGATTATTTACCCTGCAAGGCAGGCACTAAAATCCCATGATTTCACTTAAGTCACTTTCCTTTTATTATATCATGGGAATTTTTACCCTGCAAGGCAGCAATAAATTCCCACCTGCCTGCAGCCTCTATTTTTCCCACTGCAGCTTAAGTGACTTTTATAACACGGGAAAAAGTACCCTGCCAGGCAGGTATAAAATTCCCACCCTGCCTGCGGCTTATATTTTTCCCATCGCAACTTAAATCCTTTGTTTTCCAAAAAGCGCCCATCCCGCATGAGGGCTTTTCTACGTGCACGACTTCGCTTTTTCCCGGTGATCCGGACCTCGATGGCGACTTCCTTAGGGCATAATGTGCGTATATGTTTTCCCATTTACTCCGGGCCAAAAATCGGGCTTACCGTGCAAAGGAATTGTTCAGAGAAATTTCACGAGAAAGCGAAGCAGGACACCTCAAAAACACGAAAAATTGCCAAAAGTTACAAATAAAGCCCAAAACTTAAAATAAGTTAAAACCCTTAAGCACATAGGAATACTAACATATTCGCTCATAATAGAGTTAAAACAGAGCGCAAATAGCCTCATACGGGGCTCAAAATAATTAAATACAAATTTCCATGAGACAAATCCGGCGAATGAGAATAAAACAATTTTGGGCATCGGGTATTTGGCGAAAAAGGCTAATATGGCTCGTTGGGATTATCTTGATGCAATACAAGAACTTTCGTGCAATAAAAACACAAAATGACCCATTATTTAAAAAGTACGAATTTTTTTGGATAGGGTAGTCACAGATTTCAAGGTGAAATCTGAGTGACACCAGAGTGCCATTGATCTCCTCAACCACTTTGTAGATGGCTCCTCATGAAATCTCCTTCGTTGATTAGGCCTTACCAGTTTATTCAAATTGTCCCAGGAAACAAAATGGATCAAGGCCCACATTAGCCACCCCCTAAATGTATCGATGTTGACAAGAGATCTTGTTAGATGTATAGATCCAATCATGGGTGCATAAGGTAGTGGTCCCACATGATATGAAAGACCTTGTGGCATGAACAAGTGTATTATGGTACCAACAAGGCTTGGAGGCATTCAAAATGCGTTGTGACATCAACAAGGCTTCGAAACCATTGTGCATGACTTAATAACTTCCACATGCAAGAATGAACAAGCATAAGGTATACACTCTTGCATAAGATCACGACCAAGTATCGACATATTTGTGCAACAATGGGTTACTTTGTGGCATAAATAGAGTTGTGCCATAAAGTAAGTTCTATGCGGCATAGGAAAGCCTTTGTGGCATGCATGAAAAATAGACAAAGCTTCTAGTTAGGTGTGCCATGCTTGAAGAGTGGCGCAACATTATGTAAGTATTTATTCAACTAAATCTTAAGTAAATTGTTTGATGTGGGATTGCAAGTGAACTTAGACGCTCGTACATTATACACCTCAAGTAAGAAGAAAGTTGAGCCCTTTCTCAAGTATGCTTTTGAAGGTCTTCAACGAAATGACCAAGTTTAGAAATCTCTACTTCACTTTAAGCCAAGACACGTCCACTACTTCTTTGCCTCTCCATTTCACTATATACTCTTGATGAAATTTTTGCATGTCATATTCACTACACATTTATCCAAAATACATTCAATATCTTCACACCTCTATTTTGGTGAGATGGTGTCTCTAATCAAATTATACATGTACCTGCTTCACGACTAGATTTCCCCTCATAATACAAGTATATATCCGCTATATTGAAGAGAGGCAAGATGTTTATCGCTTCTCATAACTATTCTATCTCATATTTTTTCTTCACAAACTTCTTGAGGAATTTGCGGTCCAATATTTGTCCACTTGAGTTCATCATATGTTCCTCTTGGAAAACCATCTTTGTGCGGTGCATGATAACCATATCTCCAACCTCAAACTCCAAGTGTCTCCTCCTCGAGTTTGTGTGCTCCTTGTACTATGTGTTACTTTTCTCTAGCTATTTACACACTTTCTTGTGCACTTCCTTCACATGACTCTTTTCATACGAGGATATCACTTCATTTTCATGTGCATGATTTGTTCATCATTACGTAAGCTTCCACCTTTCGGTGGAAACTTTCCTTTCCCCTCACGCACTATCCTATTGTATGTGAAACAACTTCTCCTCTACTTTTAGTGAAAACTATTAGGATTACTCTACATATCTCAATTTAATCATACTAAACTTATCTTTAATGGAAATACACAACTCATTCACATACCTTGAAATATTTTATACGTCGTCCTCCACATGACCCATTCTAATGGAGAGTTTAAATAACTTCACATGACCTATTCTCTCAAGCGAGTTTAAATAAATTCCCGTGTACTTCTTCATGCTCAATTCCTTCGACGTAGATTTTGCAACTACGTAAATAAATGAGTATGGTCATATATAGGAATGAACTTGGCCATCAAAATTTTCACCAACCTATCCCAACTCTTGATCTTGTCTTTTCCTCCACCCACTCTCTCGGTCTACACATGTCCCAATGCAAGGATGCATGAATTTTTAACTTAAAAACAAACCTTACCTTGTTTAAATCTTCTACAACTTCTTACTTGAAGTAATTATTCATTTATGATCTAGTTGAAGAACTATTCTATATCTAAGATCCCATAATAACTTGAAACTTCTATATTTGGCTTGTTGTTGATCCTCGTGATCATGCACAAGGATCTATCATCTTTCTTATCAAAACATTTTTCTTCAACATCTTGATCCTCATGTGATATATCGTGTGTTCATCATCACTCAAGTCATCATCCATTGCTACTCCTTTGTGTTGTATGGTTTTCATAACATCAAATTAGATTTTACTTCTCTCATCATGTTAGCCAAGTTCAAACTATTGACACTCTATTTTATCTAGCATTCATTCTGCGTGTCATCACTATCTTCCTCACAATCACTCGACCAATAAAAATCTATGATCTACACCTTCTTCCTAACAATCCAAGTTCTAGAAGATGCCCACATCTACTTTTTACTAACACACATGTATGTAAAATAGAAAATCTAAATATTATTCACTAGGATGATGCTATTGCATAGAAACACAAAAACTTCACAATATGACTTAAAATACTTGCTCTATTATCGATATAATGTAGTTGTGGTCATGGGTCGCAATGAAGTGATGCCTTAGATGATGTAACCCAAAAATTTAGAGTTAGATCTCATTGAAGAAAGTCCTTGGGAAAAACCTTAACAAGAAAAAAAGAAAATTTCTTCTATCAATATGAGGAAAGATTACACACTTGGCGAATGGCTTCACACCGGGCGATAGTCTTGTGAAAAAAAGCCAACAATAATTCTCTAAGAATTATAATCCTATGACCTATCATATCCTAAGCTTGCTTTGACTTGCTAAGCTTCTACAAAACCCGACTTGGCTCAATTCATCAACTCTACAATAAATGTCCAAATCAATGGAAACACCCGGTCCCCATTGGATAGATGAATGCCTTAAGTGTTCATATATATATATATATATATATATGATGGAAGACAAAGATACTTTGCAAGTAAATATACCCTTGTAAAGATTCCCAAGAAGATAAGATTTTGTTGATCTCCTAAACATATTTGCAGATGGATCCTCATGAAATCTCCTCCATTCGAACTAGCCTTACCAAGTTGTTTGAATTATTCTTGGGTTAGGAAAATGGATCAAGGACCATGTATGCCTCCCCCTTATTGTATTGATGTTGATAGAAGAACCTGTCGGATGTGAATCCAATCATGGTGGCATAAGATAGTGGTCTAACATGATATGCAATACCTCACGATGTTTCTAGTGTATTGTAACCTCAAAAATAGGTTTGGTGGAATTCAAAATTCTTAATAGCATCAACACCTTTGCTTGGGAAACACTACTCAAACCTTCATGGATTTTACGAAAAAAATGAAAAGTACAATCTGTGCAGATTGTGTAAGATCAAGACCTTTATTCATGGATTTTTTGTAGATTTGGGGTACTTCGTGACATAAATAGTTTTATGTGATAAATTAAGGTTTGTGCAGAATGTGAAAGCCTTCGTAACATGCACAAAAAATAGACACGACTTTTAGTTTTGCACAACATGCTTAAAGAGTGGTGCAACATTGTGTATACTTTTAGTATTTTTATTGACACAAGATTACAAATGAACATGTATGCTTTTACATCAATATTCCACTATGATATTGCATTGTGAATCAATAAGAAACCTTATAAAAACACACCAATATAGATAAAAATGTTACAAAAATACCCCATAATTAGGCTAGGGAAGGAGAGGGAATGAACTAGGCCTATCAATGGAGAAGCATGAAGTTTGCGGCTTACAAAAATATAGGAATATACCCTCTTCAAAAGGTGTGAATCCAGTCTTTTTTCATGAGGCCAAAGGAATGCAATTCTTCCCGAACAATTTGGTTGGAGGATTTTTGTATGACTTCTTTCCCAATGGATGTAAAGCACTTGGATTCGAAATGCTAATGTTTTTAGAATCGACCAAGCTTCAACATCTTTGGCTTCTACTTAAAATACTTATTTTTTTGATGAAGAGGATCTTATATTATATTAAATGCAACATGATACAAGATTCTCTCAACAAAAAGTGGGCGGTATGAGAGCACACCCCAAAGCCACAAGCATAATAGGCCAAGCCTAACAAAACAACAAAATAACAAAATAACAAAGCAACTACTATAAGGGGGTCTGAGGAACACCAAAAACAAAGTTACTCAGGTCCAATGGAGAACGAGAAACAAGAGGCTCAAAACGCCCTTCTTCTCCTTAGAACTTGTGACAATAGTCCATGACGCTTGCTAGGTAAAGCGAAGAATCAAGGCAACGGGCTATCCTGAGTGGGGTTAGAATCAGAAGAGTTAGATACATGTGTCCGCTTGGCACCACCGCCAAAGATGGGGAAGCTTGATAGTCATGTTGTCTAGCTGATCTTTGACTTCTGGCTGGTCTTTGACTTTCGGCGTAGAGAATGGTTGCCAACCTTTAGGCCGTTGAGAAGCCCCTTTGTTCTTCTTTTGTTTATTTTGATTGGGTGATAGTGGGAAAGCCTCATGAAGGTGCCTAATTTGATGGCATAACCGACATCGAAAGGTCATGTTCTCATAGTTGAGAATTTGAATCCACTTGAAGCCATCATGGATTAATTCCAATTTGTCCGGAAGACCTTTGCTGAAATCCACCTCAATGCAAATACAAGCATAGGTGAATAACCCTTGTTTAGACCGCTCATCATCCAACTTGATGAATCGACCAAGAGAATCACCAATAGCCGCACAAACCTGAGGGTGCCAAAAGGGGAGAGGAAGATTGGGTAGACGAACCCAAATCGATATTTTTAAGACCACCATAGAAGAGGGATCAAAATCCGAAACCTACTTAAAATAATGAGTGTTGTTGACATTTAAAATAATATGTTATTTCCCCTTTCCAATCTTGATGTTGCAAGTGCTTGGAACCATCCTTTGAGGACAAGAAATGAGGTATATCGGTTGCCTTACATGTGTGTTTAGCTCCATCTTGTTTGGTGCTTTGTTTTTAATTTCTATGATAATTTATTAATCAGTATTAATTTGAATATTTCTTCTAGTTGAGAGTGATTGGGATTGCAAAACACAAACTGATACTATTTTGATAAGTTTACTTGATGTTATTAATTATTATATTTGTATAATTGTAAAGATAATTGTAGTAGTCTTATGATTGATGAAAATTTGAATTTATAGTGAAACGAGATGACAAGAATTTTTATCATATGCATTATGTTTATTTCATCTCGAGTTATTTTTACTTCATTCTTTACAAGTGACACATATTGTTTATTGTGTAAAGTTTCATAAAACTCCATATAGTTCCAAGTAGCTTCACTTTTGTCTAAAATGTGAATTCTTCAAATAGAAGGAGCTGAAAGTATCAACACCATCTAAATCATCACCATATTGTAATAACATGTTTAAATCTTCTACATTTGCATTTGTCTAACTATAGTCATGAACTTTTCTTCCACCAACAAACATATTATGCCTTTGGTTGCATGCTTTTTGGTGTCATTTCATTTCTTTATTTTTATGATTCTTTTTTGAGGTCAAATTTTAAGTCGCTCTTTCAGAATTGTAACCCTCGTCCCACCTACCATTTCCAAGGATGGAGGAGGAAGTTTCATACTACCACAAACAAATAGTAAACAAGTCATATAGTTACATAGTGAACAAGTGAACAAGTTAGTACAATATTTGATGATTTAGATGATTGCTTGAGTACTATATACTCCTATCGGTTGAGTGAGATAATGAGTATTTGGCATTCCATGTATCTTATACCGGTGGCATTTGAAATAGAAAATGTATAAGTTACTCGTCTTCTCTAAATCTTCATTTACTAAACTCTTTCAAGTGTTTTTGAAAGGTACCAAATACCCTTCTCATTTGAGTGAGGAAATTAGAAGGGAATGCATGTTGGGATCTTTAAATCCCATAACATACTTCTACCGTAATGATAAATGTAGGAAATAATATAAATTTAGTTATGCTAAATATTCACTAATTACTCTTTTTACTTTTTTTTATAGTTTGATTATAGCCCTTATAATGTTGTGTATGGGAAAACCAAAAATCCTCACCATTGTCACAAGGATAGATGCCAAATCATGATATTCAATATAATTAATATATCAAGAAGACACGATGGTATAAATATTGCAATCTTTTTGTAACCAACCTATTTGTACGAATGAGATATCAAATCATGTTAGACTAGAATACATTAAATATTCATTGAATGCACTTTTTCATGTTTGATTTCTTAAGGTATCGCAAACATTTCTTAAGTGAGCGAGGTAATGACTTGTTTATATTCATTATTTCTTGTATTAGTGGCATATGAAACAATAAAGGTTTGAAGCTATTTATCCTCACTAAATATTCATATGTTCATAGTATTCATTTGTTCAAATGTTTAAGTTGTTTTTCCTCACCGAATCTTCACTAACAACACTCTTTTGCGGTTTCTTTTCAAGGTACTAGACAAACTCTTCACAACCGAGGAGGTAATGAATTGTTTACATTGATTATTTTTGTATTGGTGGCATATGAAATAGTAAATTTTGCACTCACTTGTCTTAATTAAATCTTCATTGATTTCACTTTTTGCATTTCTTTTCGAGACAACGCATTCTCTTCATGGAAGAGCAAGGTAATAACATATCTACATTCATTGATTCTTATATTGGTGTCATTTGAAATAATAAATGTTGAAGTTGTCCTCACTAAATCTTTATATGTTCATATTTTTCTTCACTTGCAACACAAATTTTCATACGTTGAAGTTATACTAAATCTTTAGTGACTACACTCTTTTGCCTTTTTGTAACCTATGGGAACCAAAACACCCCAAAGTCAATTCCATTTAATGTGGGGCCCTATTTTATTTATTTGTTAGAGGAGGAAAAATATTGAATTAATTTTTTTAAAAACATGATGGTATACATGCCCCTTGCCACATGATCATGCCATATGTGTGTTATATTTAAATAATTTATTAGAAAGACACAAAATTAACCTATTAGTTGTTTATGTTTGTTGTTTTTGTATATAAAATAGTAGTTGGGTATGACGATTACAATTGGTTTTATTAGGGTGTACTTAAATTACATACAAAAATATAATAAACTACAAATTAACGGTTATATCTGGGTTCATTTGTGTTGCAAATAAAGAGCAATACGATTATATGAACAATTTGGGTCTAGTATAATTATATATAGAAATAGAACACGAGGTATTTGAATTGGTGAAATTGGGTTCAAGAATGAACATATGAATTTTTGTGTTGCTTTATGTTATAAAACAATAAGAGTGTGAACATGTGTACACTTTTAATAATTGGGTTCATTATATTTCGCTTTAATTACCTATATAAAGCAATCTTCATTAGGGTTTACATATGGAAATATAATAAGTAACATATGAACAATTATGTTTGGGTTCATTTATGTTACAAATGATGAATAGTACGAATGTATGAACAATTGAAATTGGATTCATTTTTATTTTCTATTGTTGCATATATACAACAAGGGTTTTAAAAGTGTTTCCTAGAATTGCATACAAAAATCTAATAAGTATATGAAAAGTTGTATTTGGGTTCATCTCTATTCAAATTGAAGAAGAATTTGCATGTAAGATTAGTTGAAATGAAGCACTTTGAAATGATAAAACTCATATGTTCATCTATGTTTATTTGATACTATCCCAAGTTACCAACATTTTCAGTGAAACTATTCATATGCTTCTCATATGTCAATAAAATAAAATAATATTCTCACATATATACGTAGCAAAAAATAAGGTTTTGTTTTCTATTCTTCAAGTTTAGGTTTTCAATAGAGGTATGATTCATGACAACAATCTCTCGACACATTGGAGGGAAAATGAATTTATAACAATATTACATTTAAACACCCGTTAAATTTTTGGCATTATTTAGGTTGACATTTGATAAGGTGATGACAACATTCAAGTATGATCTTACATGGAGTACTGCCCATACCCATACACATAATCCATGTACCATGCCCATGCATATATGAATCAAATCTAAACATTATTTTGTTTAGCAAAACAAGAATGCTTGATTTTGATTTTGGAGATTTAACTATGGGGAATTTTGGTTTCCACATGGTTTGCTATATTTTATTGTTTATATGATCATATTATTCTTCATTTGCAACAAGAATTAAACGAAATGTAATTATTCATGCGTGATCCTTGTTATATTTCCTTTAGAGCGTGAATTTTAGCCCATATCATCAACTAAAATTCCACATTATACCTCAACATATATAATGAGCATGCTTACAATTCACAATGACCCAATTCATTAAACCTATGATAAAAATACCTTTTTATGAGATCAATCAACAACTTGTTTCTTCATCAACACGATTTGATATCTCATTCCCATGTTAGTAAGGTGGTATCATAAACATACCACCTTTCTAACATCACGTCTTTCTAAGAAATAATTTTCCATTAAATATCACGATGACATGGTTTCTCATGACCATGTGGCTAGGGACATGTATACTATTACTTTTTAAATTTTATAACACAAATGAACACGATTGCAAATGTTCATATTTTAATATTATTCTTCACTTACAACACATATGAATCGATATACAATGAGTAATATTTTTCTTATTATAATTCCACATGTAACTCTACTAAACCCTAATGAAATGCTTTCATTATATATTCTTCTTATTCTATTTCCATATAAAACTCTACTAAACCATAATGAAACCCTTTATTTACACATACACTACTACATATAGTGCAAAAATGTCGGATCTTCCAATTCATGCCAATTTGACTTTCATGTTTGTTTTTCATTTTTGATTTCGTTTCGATGTAAGTATGAAATGCGGCGAGTGCACAAGTGACATTGCTAGCAACACCTTTGCGCCACCATAATTCCTAACTTAAAAAATAAAAAGGTTAGGAGCATCCACATACTATTTATTATTATTAGGCACATGTGAGAAGCTCAAATTGAAATTTTATTTTCAATTATCTTTCTTAAAACTATATGGGTGTACGCATGATTTTGTTTTGTTTTTGAATGTGTCCTCTTTGAAAATTAACTTAAAAAAAAAACCCTCATTGAATAATTACGAAAAAATAGCGGGACCTAATACATGATATTAGCTAAAAACATGACCACTTTGTGTGTGCACCACATTTCACCCTCTTAATCTCCACGATTAAAAAATGTAGTTTAGAAACTAGATTTCAAGCACTATGATTCTTGTTCTTATCAAATTGTTAAATTTTGAACATAGACATGTCAAATTCCTTGTTGAAGTTTAAATTTTCCGATTTCAGGAAAAAGTGGACGCTTTTGACCCCATTTGGTCCCCCTTTTCCATGCACATACCCACACGTGCATTAAGTGATCCCATGTTGGAGATTGAGCCCATAATGAGTAGGATGCCTTCATCCTCACTTTAATATGATTTTATGTGAGTATGTGTACATGTTTCCATTTGCACACTCAATAAATAGGTCATATTCACCCAAAATTATAATGTTATATAATCAATTAAAAACATAACCCAATAAAGAACACATACATCCAAGAATCAACTCAGCCAAATCGTGACACACACAATTCACTAGGATTCAACATCATACTCAATTGTCCAAGAAATTGTCATTAAATAATTAAATTCACACAAGGTTTGTTCTTGACTAAAATTCAAAGCTAATTTCATTCTATCAACATTTCATATATCATTTTAATAGTCGGGATTACGAACAAATTGTAACCTACTTATGATTATGATTATTGAATTATCACACTATCTATTGATTTTCAACCTAATCACATATGCTTCCATATAAGCCATATCTAAGATTTATCCAATTAGTATACTTTATCCCAACATAATTGATTTTAGATGTTTCAATACCTATGATTAAATTATTGTTTTCAATCCATCCCACACTTGTTTCTAAGTTTGGCATTCATCCTCTATTCATTATTTCTCCGACAACTTCTTATATTCATTTTAATCTTCAAGAAATTTATTATTACCATGTTTAGATTGTTCCCATAATATGCATAAAGATCCAAGACCCCATCGTCGTAATCTTATAATGGTTATATATATAATGTTGATAATGTTTTGTGTCCCATGTATTTTTCTTTGAACATGAAAATGAGTAGACACCATGTACAAAAACAAAACATATCATAACAAGAGTACATAAAAATGTCTAATGATAATATAATCACGGTAGATAAATAATGTCACTGTAAAATGGGCATTACATTTCCTAAATATATGACATGGTGGAATATCCTATTTACACTAACATTAATGTAACTTAGGTTAACTTAACTATAATAGGTTTGCATATTGCTAATCTCACGAGGCTAAAAATAGGATAAGTAACATAGGTAATCACTTTCCAACACAACCCAAATGTGTCCATTATGTAATCACCGCTTCATGAATGTGTTGGTAAAATGGTCAAAAGTAAAGTTGGTTCACAACTCTTGCTTTTCGTTAGTCAAAAGAAAAGTTGAAACTTGCTGTCCCAAAATTTCAAATTAAATGAAAATTCAAATACACTAAGAAAATTTGGTTAAAATTAATTGAATTAAGTCAAATTGAAGTCATGGAATGGATTTTATAAGTTTATGAGGATCCAAAATCAAATTTATTTTAAATGTTGAGAAAATTGACTAAATTAGACTTTCAAAGTTTTGGAGCAATTTTGCAACTCAAATGCAAATTTCTTCATAAAATCTAGTTTTTAATTTACTCTCTCCTTTATTTTTAAAATTTTGGAGTTCTTGAGAGATTTTGGAATTGAGTTACAAATTGTGTTTGAATCTCCAAATTTCAAGTACAAAGGTCCTTTGCATTTTAGAGTTTTGGAAGTTTGGTACAATTTTACAATCAAATTGTAAATTGTACGGTGAATCAAGAGTTTACCACCAAGGTATTGGCAGAGATTTGAAGTGTAAAGGGAAAAACCATGCCAAGGTCTTTGCAGAGTTTTTGGGTGAAAAAGCAGGTCTAAAATTTCTTTGAAGTCATGGGTGGAGTTTGAGGTGCGAAGTAACTCAAAGTTTTGTCAAAGTATTCATTGTGGTTTTTAGCTATTTGAACCATGTCAAATTTCACTTAAGTATTTGGTGGACATTTAAATTAAAAAATAATTCCCAAATCATAAATCCAAAAAAGTAAATATTTGGCACAAAGATGTAAAAATTAATATTTTCGAAGGTGTGAGAAGCTCAAATTGTGTCTAGCTTTGGGAATGTTCTTGGGGTGCTACCTCTACACCATGTAGATGTGTTTCCGCTTGGCCTCATTGCTGTGGGTGCTGCCCTTAGACCCCTACTCCTAGAACCTAAAATAAAAAAATATAATTATTGAAGGGAACCACACTAATGTAAAAGGTCATACATTTGAAAGAAGAGTTGCGAGGAATAGGATGTGTCGATGGAAAATATTTAATTCACAAAGTTGTATATTGTTAAATTTAATTTTGTAAATTCTAGGTTGTGCACTTTTGTGTTTGTAAAATGTCACTTTATTTATGTAAAAATTGCACATCATTTTGCAGCTTTATATTATTAAAAAATTGACTTGGTCAAGATTGCATGTAGCTATAAAATAGGGATATTTTTCTTATAGGGATGTAGTAAATCGGTTGGAGAGATTTTTGCATACTTGAATATTTTTTCTTGTTGGAGGAACTACTTTGTTAGATTTCTAGAAGAAATTTCTTAAGGAATATTTGTAGGGACTTTTTCTATCCAGGATATTGTAAAAGGGCATTTTAATATTTCTTGAGGGATTCAAATTGTTGAAGACTTGGAGAGATGTTCAATGGGGAGATTTTGTGTTGTACATAATTTTTAAAAATATATTTCTTGAGAAGAAAAGAGTCTATAAAACTTTGTAATCATTTTTATGAAGGAATACAAGGAGATTTCTTGAACTTTGTGTCATGGTCTCTTTGATGATAATATGTGTTCTTATTTCATATCTTGTCCTTCACTATTTTTTTCATATGAGAAATGTTTCTTACACTAAATTATCCCCTCACATAGAATAAATTTTGAGTATACTTATTTGAAATGTAAGTTCTCCTCCTCTCTTTCTCTCTCTTATTTCTCCACTCCTTTCTTTTTTATTTCCAATGTATATTCCTTTCCTTGGAAGTAAAATCTCACCCATGCAAGTCAGTGTAGATATTGTAAATATTCTTACTTGTTCAGTTTTGGATTTCAATAAAGAGAACCTCCCATCCCAATAGAGGAGGGAATTTGTCCCACACACTATTGTAAAAGCACCATATTTTTATCGAACAACCGTTGGCCCAATGGTGAAGTTGCTTGGCTCACAAAGATCCCACCAAGGTTCAATTCTTTCTTTGAGTGTAAATGCTAGAAGATATTGCGATAAGGGATGAGGCCAGGATCATGCCCCAGGCGAATTTGGTGGAATGGAAACCCCTCAGTCCTTGGCATCCAAGCCTAAGAATTTTGTGCACCTCACCCGTGAAAAAATATAGGTTCAATAAAATAAAAGCACCATATTTTTTCTACGTTAAAATATTTTCCAACATAACTATATTGACCACCTCTACTTGTATATTGAGAGTTTTTGTTGATGAATACAATAGTTTTTTCTCTCTCTCTCTCTCTCTCTCTCGTTTTCTCATTGATGTTGTTAGTCTACAACAATGAGTTTCTTAGGCATTCACATCTCCTACATGATTTCAAAGCATGTGGAGATTCTTACATGATAAATTACCCAATTTCCACCAATTTTTCATCTATTTTCCTTGACTTTACGTTAATCTTGTGTACAAGAGGATTTAAGGATGAGGGAGATCGGGAAGTCAAAATTAATAGTACTTGAAACCACACTTGAACCTAAATTATCTCATTTTTAATCAAAAAATACAAATCCATTCAAAAATCTAAATTTCTCTCTTGAAAAAATTTCCCCTAATTATATCTCGATTTTCCCACTTTTCAATATTTTTCATATTTAACACTAATTTCACCATTCCCCCTAATTTATGCTATATTTACTTGTTTTTGTAATATTATACCAAATGCCTTAATTTCTCAAATTCATCAAAATTTATGAGATTTTCCTTAACTTTCACGCAATGTCCTCAAATTTCTATAATTTGTCACTAATTTTCTCTAATTTAACACCAATTTCCATAATATGTGCCAAATATTCCAAGTTCCTCAATTTGTCGTAAAATTTTCCTTGATTTTTCATTGATTTTGAGTAAGAATGTTCTTGGTCGAGGTTAAGTAAAGTGGGGGATTCACAATTACAAGTACATGAAATCACGCTTGTAGGAATCATCTCATTTATTAATCATATAAATACAACTCTAGTCAAACATATTCATTTCTTTCTTGACATTTCCCCTAATTTCCCCTAATTTAACCTTAATTTCCCGATTTTCACTAATTTTCCCTAATTTTATGCTTCATTTACTTGCTAAATTTTTGTAATGCTATACCAAATGCCTTGATTTCTAAATTTTGTCAAAATTTCCAGGATTTTCAATAAATTTCAAGTATTTTACCTATTTTAATACTAATTTCTCCAATATGTGATAAATTCCATGATCACGGGGGGTTCATTAGCTAGGCAATATCCTAGCACGTGCATTCATATTGAGGTAATTAAAATTGATAAAATCAAAGTCAATATACCGGTAGACATTAGGGGGTGAAAGGGTTTAATTTACTAATATTTTGAATTAGGTATTGGGGGTAGGTTAGAGAGGTGGGCCTAAGGAGAGGTGGGGTTGATTTTAATATTAAACTAAAATATTTGACCCCTAGGTTTTAAAAATAAATACCTTCGTGTTGTATTTGTACTTGAATTCTCCACCCCAATGTAACACAAAGTGTTTTGACTTGCATCTACAAGGGTTTTCTCGCATGATTGTGCTCGTGTTAGCCTTTTGCCGTGGTCTTTTCAAGATTTTTCTTGTTATTATTACTATTTTTCACAGCGCTTTGGGCATTTATTCCACCCATTTTGGGCGGTGCTTGACCTTTAAAATGGCCACTAACCATTCCGTTGCAACATCAGTTGCACATGGTGGTGAAGATGGCTCCCAAGCACGTGAGGAAATTTGTCCTAAAAGTGTACGATGAGGTAATGTCTTTGATTCTCCCCCAGATGTTACTATTGAGATTTCTTTTGTTGATCTTGTTGTGTAGTTTTACCTTAACAACTATTTAGTTGTGTATTTCTATGGTCGTATTCCGTCTGAGTCTTATCTTTAAAACTAGATTAAATCCCATTGGGAGTCGCGACATTCGGAGTTATCGGGTGTCCGGAACCTCACCAAGGGTTTTATTTTTTACTTTTTGTGAGCCTTCGCAAGTTCAACTGCTTCTCAAGCGTTTCGCTTTTGGTACATTGGAAACACTTTACTTGTTTTATCATGATGGAGCCCTAATTTTAACCCAGCTAACTAGGTCTCTCTTTGAGTTCGGTCTGGGTTGAACTTCCAGTCTTCCATTACAACTCTAGCCATTTCTGAATGATATTGTCTACTGCTTGGCTGTGTGGTTTTTCATGAGCCCGATCGTTTCTTTTTCATCCACATAAACGAGTTTGCATCGAGGTTGATTTAGCATTTGATCTATAGGACCACATTGACATACAAGTTGGGTCTACGCGTATCTCACAGAAGATTATCTATTTAAACCTGCCTACACCTGCTTTCGCTGTCAAGTTTCTGATCATCGTATTCATGATTGTCCATTGACCCAATGTGCCAAGCCCTCCGTTGCACATACTTCATCTATTTCGTAGGTAGAAAACACTGAAGGTTGGACCCAGGTTGCTAACAAGAAGGTGGCGAGTAAACCTACCTTGACAACTACTACACCCCCCCCTAAGCAGCCCTCAGCTCCTCAACCTTCTGTTTCTATTCCTGCTAAGCCTGTTCAAGATACCCTTGTCATGCAGAGTTAAATAACTCTGGTTCAACAGATAACTAGGAAGTCGGCTATTCCGTCATCTTCACAACTCACTCCCGGAGCCCGCTCGAGACTGTATGGGGAACATTGGACCGAATGGGCCTAAGTGTCATCCTAACCTGACGGAGCCACTTGCTTCAGACCAGTCTAGTTTTCTGCAAATCATTTTGGTATTTTAAATTCGGAGGATATGTTGCAGGATGGACAGGAGGAAGAACATTCCATGTCTATCTTTTCATGAATTGTCTCTCCTGGAATGTTAGAGGTCTCACAAAATCCTCTCGAAAATATTTTGTGAAGCACACTTGTCACATTATTGGTAATATTGATATTGTTTGTTTGCAAGAGGTTAAGATTACTGGTTTTTTGCTTTAGACTTCCTTATCATGTATTACTTGAATTTTCTGCATTTTTATTCCTCTCATTTGGAAGGCAAAGGTGGTGTTTCTATTTCGTGTCACCTAGATTTTCTGCCATGATCTCTACCATGGGGTATGATCCTGACAATAGGGCGGTTTGGGTGCTTTTTAATGATAATGGATTTTCTTTTGGTATTGTTAATCTTTATGCCTCTAATAATGGTCCGGAAAGGACGGTGTTATGGTGATGGTTAGGGGATAATTTACCTTTTTCTTATTGGCTATTCTATGGTGACTTTAATATGGTGGAACATCCCGATGAAAATTGGGTCTTTTGCCGATGAGATGGTGCATTGGAGAGCGTGAAGCTTGGTTCTATTTCAAAAGTAGGCGTGGCATTAAATAGCCTCTATTTAAAAGACAACAAGACTTTACTTCTCAAAATTGGTTTACTTGGTCCAATTTTGAGAAGGATCGACGATGTGCTCAAACAACTTGATCGTTTCATGCTTTCTTAAGCACTGGGTTTTGCGCTGACATCCAACAGTCAATCTCATGTCACCATGTGGCCTGATATTCTTCTATCAGATCACAGTCTGATATCTTTCACGCTTACTTGGGATGGGGCCTCTATTAAAACTCCAAGCACACAATTTTATATGAATGTATCCTTGTTGCATCATCAGGGGTTCTGGCATACATTGCCCAAGTTTGGAATATGGTGCCACATCCTCCTTATGCTTGCCAACTGGATTTCATGGTGGAATGACACTATTTAATGCAATGTGCCAAGTTTCTTTGCCACTTTGGAAAATAGGTGGCATGGGTCTGTAGCATGCCGACAAGGCTCTCAACAGGATTTCCATCGCACAACTTGATTGCTTGAGCTCCAACCATTTAACACCATTGTTCAAGTCTGAGCTGTTAATCTTCGACATAACCTCAAGGTTATTGAACAACATAGATCCAAAGGAGCCCAAATCCGGGCTCGTTTGCAGTGGTTGAAGACTGGTGATAGGGCCTCAAAAGGGTTCTTCAAAATTCTCAGAGCTCAGAATGTCAAGGAGTAAATCAAAGTTGTCCAGCTTACCCATGCTCGCGTCACTGCTCTACCAAAAATTTCTTCTGCCTTTGTTGACCATTATACTATTGTTTTCAAGTGCAGGAGCCTTTGTTAAAAGCACTACTACTCTACGTCAATGTATTGAAGTGGTTCCTCTGTAAGCTTAGCCCGCTAGGATCAAAAGCATTGTGATGCTTCTCTTTCTCTGGAGGAGCTTCATAATGCCCTTCTTTGTCTTATGATGACAAATCTCTAGGTTTGGATGGGTTTCCTTGTGAATTTTACAAGGTAGCATGGCACATTGTTGGGCCCGATCTCTTACAGTTTATCAGGAAGCCCTGCAATCGTGATCCCTTGGGAACTGTATTAATAAAGGTAATATCAAATTCATCCCCAAGGTTGGTAATCTAGAGCTCATTACCAATTGGCAGCCCATAACACTTCTTAATGTTTCTTATAAGATTCTGGCGAAGGCTCTTGCTCTTCGGGTGGCTTCTTTATTACCCACATTTTTTGACTGAACAATCTGGTTTTGTCAAAGGCCGTTTCATTTTGGATAATCTTATTTGTTTGGGAAGGGTTGGAATGGGCTTGCGCTTCTCTTCAGAAGGTGGTTTTTCTCAAAATTGATTTTGAAAAATCTTATGACCGTATAGAATGGCCTTTCATTCTTGTCATGCTTAAAGCTTTGGGGTTTGGTGATTTCTTCCTCAATGCAGTTAGCACTCTCTTTGTTGATGCCTCATCTTGTCTCACCATCAATGGACACTAGTCTTCCGTTGGGTTATTTTGATTGATAAGGAAAGGTTTCCTTTTGCCCCGACTCTTTTGTCTGGCAATGGATGCTTTGATTACCTTTTTTAACAGAGTTGCTCAAGGGAGATTAAGCGGAATTTTTTTGCCTGATCATCAATCTCAACTCATTAATGGCCACTTTGCGAGATGATTGTTTTCTCACTCTAGCTGAATTGGAACAAAATGTGTAGGAGGTGATTTCTTACTTGGATATTTTTTGTAAAGCGTCCAGGTCTAAAGTTCAGTTTGCCAAATCATTGGGTTGCCACCAAATTCCCGGCCTATTCCTCGACTAGTTGGACGGCCTATCCTTGGCACTAGATTCAGTGAGGAGAACGATTCTAATTTTTGGGAATTCCTTTTGCCTTCGATCAGTGAGTCTTCCACCTTGTGGCAATTTGTGGTTGATCGGGTTGAGTAGAAAGTGTAGAAATGGATCTCTTGTTTCGTTATCTTTGGCCGGGAAGTTCCAAGTTTGCACTAAAATTCTTGTTGCCACTCAGGTCTATTATGCAGCTTGTTGGTGTCCCTCTTGTGCTTCCTTTGAAAATATGACTAATCTCTTGCGAGATTTTCTTTGGTCTAGCTCTAAGCAGGGGGTTTTCATCGTGTTTCTAGGAGGTTTGCACTCTTCCCAGGGATCAAGGTGGCATGGGTGTTGTTGATGTCTACAGGAAGAGTATCTCTATGCGCTAAGTGGGTTGTTCGTTGTATCTAGGGCAACCAAGCTTGTAGGTTTTGTTATGGCATTGTATCTCTTCAAGAGCACCATATGGTAAAAATCCTAGAAAACATGGATTTCATACTCTGCTAATTATTAAAGTTCCAGTTAAAATACATGGCACCTTTGTGGTCAAAAGCATCTAGAAAGCATTTGAGATGGTCAAACCCTTCATGTGGTGGGTTGGTGATGGATTCGAATATGTCTCTCTTTCAATGAGCACAATCTGTGGTGGTCACCTATTTTCTCTCCTGATGATCTCCCACTTGCTAAACAACCTAACATCAAAGCAGTGCGGTTAGCTTGTAAAGGCATCTCTACCATCTCGAGACTTGGTTTCCTCCCGAGATTGGCTTCCTTGGCCAGCGCTGAAATAGAAATACAACCTAGCTAATTTTGATCTTGCCTTCAATTTTGGCTATTTAGTCTTTTCTAGCCGATGTTATGCTACACAAGTTGGGCCTTCAGCCACCCAAGGCTTAGTGGAAGGACTGGCATTGGAATGTGGACATTCCACTATTACAAGTATAATTCAAGAGTTATCTACTCCTTGTTATCTCCTATTTCACCGGCTTTAGATAAGCTCAATACCAGATGGTCATTACATTCTTCTCATGTCACTTGGTTAAAGCGTCTCCAATGGGCCTAGAACCCCTATTTGATCCAAAGCTCAATTTCTTTCTTTGGTGTCTGATCTATCAGGGCCTCCCTTTAGGGGAAATATTAAGTCATATTGGCATTCCTAATCTGGTCTGTAGTTGTTGGTTGTCACAGAGTCCTTCAAACATGTCTTTTGGTTTTGCCCTCATGTGCAACATGCTTGGCATTGGATTCACTCCCTTTTTCATCCATTTCACCCTAAGGTTTTTGATTGGAAAGTTGCTTTGTTTGGTGACCATGCTACTTGGCCTTCCTACATTGCTTCCCTTTGGCATTTCTTTCATTATGTTATTCTATTTCAGCTCTGGAAAGCTAGGAATACTGCCTTATTTTAGCATTGTACTCTTTCTGTTGAACTAACCATTAACAAAAATGTGGCTATCTTGTCTTCTGTTCATTCACATTCAGATTTAGGCACACGCGCAGAAGATGGCGTTGGAGTTTGCTCATCTCTAGTAGCTGCTTGACCACTAGGAAAGTGCACCATGTACTATGATTCGGGTTCCTCCAGATGATGATGATTGGTGGCCCCGCCACCCCAGCCACCTCATAGATGTCGTGGTCGATCCCGCAGTCACTCCAGAAGCACCCGACCATCTCCGCCACTAGCTTTCCCATGGCCCTCTTCTTCTGGTCCTGGCTAGAGCCTTCTAGCGCGTGGAAAGGCGGTCGCTGGCTCTTCCAACTGGGGCTCTCCGCCTGGGAGGCTTCCCAGTTTGGTGGCTCGCCCCCCCGGGTGGGGAATTATGGTTCTACTCAATGTTCAGATGCCCAACATAGATGGTTGGCTACTCAATCTACCTTCAGACAAGCCGCGCTCCCTCGGATTTCTTCCGCCGCGGGATGATCCACCTCCTCCTTCAGGTGCCGTGGCTCCTTGTGCCTAATCCTATTTTCTCTTGATGTAGTTTTTGGTTCTCTCTCTTTGCATGTTGGCCTTTTTCGTAGCCCTATGTGGCATGTTTTGTTCACCCTCGTGGCTTATCTTTTGTCTTCCCACGTGGCCTTGGTTTTTTGAGGCTGTGAACACTGCCAACCGCCTCCTTTACTATGTAACACTTTGTATTATTTTTTCTATAATTTAATATAAAGGTGGTTCTAATAGTAAAATAAATATCTTAATATTGCATAAGGAGTGTTTTCATGAAGTTAAATTATAATCTCTTTTTGAATAAGGAAATATCAATTAGGAGATTCTTAACAAAGAAATAACAATATTATATAAACCAAGGACCGAGTATGCTTTTCAACGCAAATGATATTATTTCACCATCTTAATTATTCAAATAACTATTGATAAATTATTTAAGTTTAACATTAATGTAATTGATAATATATTTTGAATGGCTTCGAAATATATTTCTAGAGCAAAGACATATTAAAAAAAAATTGAGTGGAAAACATGATATATTTTCTATTTTATATATTAGGGTAGAAATAAAAATATGTTCTATTTGATATATCAGGGTATAAATAAAATTGTAATGTAAAAATGGGTATGTAAGGTACATGGAAAAATATGGGGTATTTTCATTCTAATAACATAACGGGACGTGGTAATATCAATTGAATAATCGAGGTAAAAGTTAACATTAAGAGTATTCTTTAATACCCTTCAATGAACATGTTATACCATAATTTTACTAAGTGAATCCCGTGTCCATGATTTCCCCCATTTTTCGGTAATTGGAGTTAATTTTACCTTAATATTGGGCATAAAAGTTTCGACTAGTGTCCCCGAGATTTCACTCAAAATGGGACTACCCTTTTAATTTTTTTGTTCTTTTTAAGTAAGCGGGTCATGTTTTTTGTTTTGTTTTCCCTGCAATTGCTTGCATTGCTCTACGGTATCCATAGAGAGTCATAAGAGCCACATTCACCAAATACCCACATGTTGAAGCTCACTCAATTCCTTCACCAAGCTTTGTTTGGAAGCGTTTTATTTATTTTAATATTAAATAAAGAAAGTTATTTAAAAAATAGATTGAGCTAAAATTGGAGGGGTTGTGTTATATAAAGCAAAGGTGTAATAATTAATTTTATGAAAATAAGAAAAGTACTTCCACCAATGCGTAGAGCTCGAGAAAATATGCACTTTAAGAGAAAACGTCACCTAAAACGGAGCCACAAAGTGAAAGTTATGACACTTGCAAGTGTTTCTTTGGTACATCTTCCCTGCACCCTTTCCAAATATGGAAGATTGTTTTTCCTACAATAAAAGTTAAATCACTTAAGTGAAAAGTGGGAATTTTGGGGCTGCTTGGAAGGTGGGAATTTTAGAGTCTTGAAAGGTTAAAAATTCACACAAATCACTTAAGTGAAAAGTGGGAATTTTGGGGCTTCTGGAAGGGTGAATTTTTCCACTTCCTTGCCCTCATGTTTTTCACACAAAAGCAAGTTAATTCACCCAAGTGAAAAGTGGAAATTTTGGGGCTTCCTGGAAGGGTGAATATTCCCACTTCCTTGCCCTCATGTTTTTCCACAATTCCTAGCCAAAAAGTGCGACCCACTTTGGCATAGTTGCATGCTTTAAAATGGATTTCTTTTAATTGTTTTTAGCAAAGGTGGAAGCCATAGGTAGAGGGCAATTAATTCTTTTATGTGGAGCATGCTTCGCTTTAGAGAAGTTTGGCGCCAAAGGGAGAAGTTGTTAGCACTAAAAAGAAAATATTTTTAATTGTCGGGAAGCATCCAGTTTTGGCGCCTAGGGTTGGAAAGGCTTTCTTTTTATTATTCTGGCTATTTGCATGTTGATGTGAGTGCACAGGGGAATAAAATAATATTTTAGGCTTGTTTGGCATGCAAGCAAAGTCTGAAAATTGAGGGCAACAGGCTTTATAATCAAGTTTTGGTGAAGAAATTGGACATTCATGCCATGAACTTCATGTTTGTCTGAATTATTTGCAGGAATAATTCACTGGTGCTCATATTTATGTGAATTAAGCTAGTGTTTATGTCAAATACAAGGGCAATCATGGCAGCTTCTGCACAAATAGATCCAACTCCCATAATTGCAAAGGCTTCTAGTAGAAATAAAAAGAAGATCTCAGACAAAAATTGATTCAGGCACGATGAAGGGTGATGACAAAGATGATCCAACAGAATCATGCATTGTGTCCAAGCTTGCTGAGATTAATGATACAGACATGGGCCACGAAGCTATCAGTAATTTGATTGACAAATCTAGGGCAACCGACAGGACACCTCTCATGCAAGCTATGAGAAATAGTGGAATTATCAAAGCAACAACATTTCGGCTATAACCTAGTTGCTAGAATTTGTTCTAGAGTGTGCAAAGTTCTACCATCCTTTATCCAGAAAAATTAGGGATGTAACAAGGAAGGCTTATGGAAAGAAAATGAATTACATGTTGGACAAATACATTCGATGTCAGAACAAAGGGCAATTATGAAGTGTTGAAATGGAATTACTTCTTTCTTCTTCTCTTTCTTTTCTTTCTTATTTTCTCGGACAAAATTGTAAAACTAAAGTAATTGGTTAAAAGCCATCACTTTAAGTTATTTGAAAAGGTCCTTTAATTAAGAATAGGTGGCAGACATGCAGAACTTTGAATTAGTCTTCAGATGCATGTCATGCAATGAGAAAGTCTAGGGGAAAATACTGCCAGCTGCTTCCCTTTTTCATAGTTTCCACATGCGGCAATTCATTGAAAGCTCCCTATTTATATTTTCCCTCTATACACTATAAATAGAGGAAGAGCCTACGGGTTAAATGATCACAAATTTGCTAGAGCATTCTAGAGTTTTCAGACTTTGTGCTGTAACCCTTGATGTTGTCTCTGTGAAAGCTGAGGAATTGAATAGAGGTAAATTTTCAGAGAAGTTTGTGTCAATAGTGCTTTGCTTCTTACTTCTGTGTGGATCTTAGATAAACTTTGCGTTATCTAAGATTTAGATTAGAAGCTTTCCCTTTCTTTTACTTTTGAATATTGTGAGATCTATTTGTTTATTTTATCTATGTGTATGAGGCCAACTCTGAAAACTATTGGTTGAATTACATATCTTCCTTTCTTCTTTCCCACATTCCATTATTTCCCCCTTCTAAAAATACTTCATAAACAATTGCTTACTTACTTTGTGAATTGCTTAGCTATGGTTCATGAGATTTGTGATTAAAGTAAAACCCCACAAATAGTTATTAGGATTCATACCCACTAAATTGATAAACATCTTACATGGGAGCCTCACCGGTAAATGAGGGAGATTTATCTCATGACTGCCTAGGTTTTTATCATGTGCAAAAATCTATCCAACAACGACCAAGGATAAGGAAGATGGGGGATTCACAATTAGAAGTACGTAAAACCACACTTGAAGGAATCATCTCACTTTTAATTCATACAAAATATAAATCTGGTTAAAAATATTAATTTTTTTCTTGGATTCCCCCTAATTTTACCTAGTTATGTTGATAATAATAGTTTATGTTCACAACTTGATCAAGATAGTTTGGAGGACTTCCGAGTGCCAAATCAACAATTTTGTGCCATGTATAAAATTCACAAAAGAGGTTGAGGTGGAAGGTAGCATACCCTTCTTATATTTCCTTTCTCATAAATACGATGGCTCTTTGGCTCATAAGGTGTTTAGAGAAGGCACACAAATTGACATTTATTTGCATGCTTCTTCACCTCATCACATAATGCAACAAGCATGAATGTTGAAGACATTGATTACTAAGGCTTTTAGGATTTGTGAGAAAGACAACTCAGGGGCACAAATTTGAGATTTTAAAGGTCTCTAGGAGGAATGTATTTAAGGTAAATAAGAATGTTAGAGCTTTGAGACAAGAAAACTATGTTCATAACAACCAATGAAGGGTGAAATCTTGATGGACCCAGTGGATTTTTTTACCTTACATTGAAATGTGTCCAATAAGATTTAAAAATCCTAATAGATGAAAATAAAAATACCACTTTCTTACCCAAAAGCAAGTTTGAAAAATCTTTTAAATTAGTTAAGGACCATTTAGAGCCTATTTAAAAATTGATGTTTATGAAATAAAGTGCTCATGTGGTGTCCCTTACATCGAGTTAGAGAGGTCCATTCAAACAAGGATTAAAGAACATGTGACATACATATGGATGGAAAAGAATGATATCTCCACATTGGTGAGTACTTTTACAAAAATCGAGGATGCAAATGCATTTTCCATAAAAATTCATTATCAAAAGTGCAAGTTAAGAGAAACTATGGAGATAGGGAAGCATACACATTATTTAAATAGGTGTAGTGCCCACATATTATAGCCCACAATTATTTATGACTTCTTTACTCATAGTTATGATTTGACATATTTTGGACATTATGTTATGTTATTTGATTTTCATGGACATGTATGGTGATTTGGGCGCGTAACACCAACTTAGCTTTGATTAGTATGTTGGCACATTTTATTAGATGTTGTGGATACTAATATATTGCTATGTTATTTGGGCCTAATTGATATATGATGGATACATAGTTTAGTCGCACGTTTTGATGATATAGATTTTTCGATTTTTGATCAAGAACACATGATATCATGGATATATGTCATTTATACATATTGCAATGGCTAACACATGGTAAATTTGTGTGGAATTATGCATGTTTCTCATTTACGATTCCATTTTGATGATGTGATAGCATAGATTTACATGTTTAGACTTGATCATTTACTGAGTAGTTGATTTACACTTGTATTGGGCATATGCGTTTAATGTTTGCATTGAGTGTGTAGGTTACATGACATAAGAGAACGTGAGTTTCAGGGTGGTTACACAAATTGTGCACAAGAATCCCATAGGGCTAAGTCCTAACCATGTTAGTTGTATGAGGCCTTATTGTTTGCTTGTATTGTTGGGCACCATGAGTGACCCTTATTTGTAATGTTGTATTTCATGTAAAATTAATTATGTTTAGGTTGTTTAATTTTGTTAGTAAACTAGGTTGGGGGACTTAATGGTCTTCACTTGCATTAAATATGTATTTGTGTAAGTGTGTGTTAATTAAGGATGATTGGGGTCACATGAGCACCCTTGAGTGGGCCCCACATCCTCTACATATGTGTCCAAATGTGCCAAACCTGAAATTGGGCTATTTTTGGCATTTTAAGTGACCCTTTTAGTTTTGGGAGTTCACTTAGCATGAAAATAAGCCCTTGGACCCTACCTATTAGGTAGGGAGATTAATTCCAAGGCATGGAGGGAGCTTCCCTCCCATTTAGCCTCTCTTTTGTCACCATCCATGTAAGATGGGTTGGAATATGTGTGTTGTAAAAAGTTGCATAAGCTTGTCTCATTTTATTTTTGGGTAATTTAGAAGAGGGGTGTTTAAATGTGAGTTTATCTTTTCTCTATTTTATTTTGGGTGGTAAAAAAATCCTTTCTCTATGTGTTAGATTCTATGTAGAGCACAAAAGTTGGAGCTCAAGTTTGGAAGATGGTTGGAGTTTCCTTGATATCTTGGCTTCTCATTGTTTTCTTCAAATTTTGTGAACACTACTCTCATTGTAATCATGTGGATATGGCTATGTTGGAAGTTCTATGTCTTTGTAAGGTTCCCATTTTGTGATTGGGATTGCTTTGTAAACTAGTGTTACACTAGTATGTGTAATCTTCCTTCAATCTTGGAATGAAGCCTTGTAATGTTTTGCTTTGTGCATCTTAAGTATCTTGGAAATATGTTGTATTTGTAAGCTTAAGATTCATGGGGATGTAAACTATTCTTGCATGGTAAATGTTGTAAGAGTCTTGTTGTATTGAGAAGTTATCTTTGTTTCATATTAAAAAAATAGATTGTAGTTTAAAAATGTGGAATGGAGCAACTAGTATTCTTTTTGTTGAAATGGAAACATTCTTTCATGAAGTAGTTCTTCCTTTGCCAATGAGCTTACTTGTAATATATGAATCTCTCCTTGAATAGAAAGTTTGATACTTTGTGAGCATGTCTTCTCCAATAGAATTGTAAATGAAATGTTGAGATTCTTGGATGAAAGTGCATCTCCTTCTTGTTAATATTGGAAAAGATTAAAGTTAACTATTATATTTGAAAGGAAGTTTGGATTGCAATAAGAAGTTCCCCCACGATAGGTTGTTGTTGAAAAAGGATATTACTATTTTTACACTAATTATTAGTATTGCAAATTATTATAAGATGAGAGATATAAGGAAACCAGATTTAAATTTGCTCCTATTTCCATACAATTTGTAGAAATTTGATTATTACTTTTCAATGGAAAAGTTTTATTTTTAAGAATCCATTTTAAAACTTACATAGTTAAAATTTGTTTGTGAATAAAATCTATTTCTCATAAAAGATTCAGATTTTAAAATAGTCCATTTTTAGATGTAGATATATAAATAAATAAACTTGGTATTTATGTATATATTTACAAATAGAACTTATCATTTTACAACTTGTAATTATTTTAATATAGTATATAATATAAATATATTAAAATATATTTAATATGGTTTATATTTTATAATATTATATATATATATATATAATAAATTAACAAATTTAATTAAAAAAATTAGATTTTCTCATTCGTGGGAAGTTTGTTTTGTTTTGAAAAAAAAAAAAAAAAAGTTGGGAGGGGCCGAGCCCCCCCCCCAGTGCATTGTGTTATTGGTGGTGTGGCCGCAGCCACACCATCGCGCCCACCTCCAAACTGTAATCCCTCACCCACCGCACACCCCAAAACCCAAACCCCTACGGAACCCCAAACTCCTACACCCCCTCTCGTCATAACCTTAACCCCTCCATACCTGTCTCCCACCACTCCGAATCCCCACGACCATACACACATGTCACAACTTTACCACGGTAAAAACTCTCGATCGAATTACTTTGGATCCTCATGTAATCCAAAATTCACATTATTAATTAATACACACACACACACACACACACACACACACACACACACACACACACACACACACACACACACACACACACATGCAAGGGTATATTATATACCCAACCAGAGATACTTCTAACAATGGAAAAAAAAAAAAGAAAATAAAATAATATTATCTTATGCAACCCCATGAATCCATAACTTCCATGGCTCCTCCTCAACCTGCACAAAGAAGAAACAAAATGAAACAAATGGAAGAGAAAATAAAGGAAAAGAAAACATAAGGATGGATTAGGGCAACTCTAGGGAAAATTTTAAATCAAGGGCCAAGATTAGTTTGATCCTAGGGTTCACATTAAATCCTACACAACTTTTAAGTTATGGAATTTTGTGGGAGTTGGGTAAACAATTAATAAGAGGGTGTGGGGCCTAATTAATTAAAAGGGTATGTAGACTTTCTAATATGACCCTAGAAATTTTTAGTAAAGTAACCATGATGGAAAATAAACTATTAAAGTTCTCATGGGGCAAGTTCTTTAAAACAATTAAATGGACAAGTAGTTAATTAATTGGGTAAATCAAATTGGTATAAAATAATTAATAATGGGAATCGATAAGAAGTATAATATTTGCTTTAAAAAAATTACCCAAATTTTTAACTACCACTAGGTGTGGTTTCTATGTCCTAAGGCGGGGCATTACATTTGGTATCAGAGTGATGGTTCACACACATGACGCTCTGGGTAGAACATTTAATTAGTTATTAATGTTTTAATAACATTAAACGAAAAAAATTAAAACATTTCCGTAACCTTCTACAACTTAATAATCCATTTTCTTACTTCGTACACATGATGACACCCATGAGACATTGATCCATTAGGGACTTGGGGACGTAGATCACCTATGCTCGAGCCGCAAGCGCCCTTATTTGGACCTCAGATTTTAGTGGATCTTCAGCAGCTGATAGGTGTTGTGCAGCAGTGCCTTCCACCACCACAGGAGATGAGAGAGGAGGATGTCCAGTAAGGAGACAAGGAGTTGATAGGCGAGGACACACGCTCAGAGCCACCGGAGCATGATACCCTGAGGCGGGAGAGGTCGTGTAGCCCTTTTGTTCACCACGAGAGGGTGGCTCACACATCGTATTGTATTGTTCACATAGCTTTGAGGGACCATTTGGGGATAGATGACCCCATTCACTGTTGGACCGCAACGCCCGGATCATGATACAGCAAGTGTGATTGAGACCTTCTTCTCTTGAAGCCACCTACGTACACCGGAACTATGGATGGCTTTGTGGGTGAGTCATGGCTCCTCAACCTTGATAGATGCTTTGGCTTGCACTCTACGGAGAAATGTCAAAGCTAGGTTCACCATAAACCTCCTTCGAGATGCCGCCGATGTTTGGTGGAGGAATGAGGAGCGGAAGATCCATTTGAATTGGGATACAAAGTGACTGGGAGTTATTCGAGGAATGTTTCAAGGATCGTTATATGTCGAGCATTTTGCATAGAAGAGGATTGATGAGTTCCATGACTTATACAGGAGGGCTTTGGCACAATGGCACAGTATGAGAGTAGGTTCCTAGATCTTTTGTAGTATGTGGACTACTTGCAAGAGCAAAAATTACAGGTTAACAAATTTATTCGGGGCTTGAATGCAGACATAGCAGGGGTAGTTAGGATGTTATCTCCTCCCACGTTTGATAAGGGCATTGAGAAGGCCTACTTAGCTGAGGAGAATAGGATCAGGGCACAGGAACATCGAGATAGGAACAAGGGAAAATATTAGGAGAAGATACAGGAATTTCTGAGCTAGAAGTCACAGGGCATAACACCACCCCTAGAGGAGGATTTTGGCCTCCTCTAGTAGTATCGAGGGCTCCACAACATCCACAACAAAGACACAACATTAGGGCCACCAACAATAGAGGGATAGACAGACTCAAAGCTTATAAAGAGGTGGAGCTAGAGGAGGTTTTGGTGGAGCAGAGATAGGAGACATGTTACTCAACATGCACAACTAGTTCTGCATGCAATCAGTCTGCTAGGGTTGGGCCGGCAGGATTAGTTCACCAGAGTACATGAGGGACCCCATCTCAGAGGGGTATAGGAGGATGTTTTATTTGTGGGTCCCTTGATCACTATGTGTGCATGTGTCCACAAACCCACTACCCTTGATATATAGAGAGCCCCTAGATCCGAGCAGATAGTGGGTGATGTAGGATGTGCCCATCGTGTATATGTAGTGGTTGATAACCGCCAGGTTGAGCATCATGCCACAATTATTGAGATGACATGTAATATCAAGGGTATTTCTGTCTTAGTATTTTTGATTCAGGTGCTTTAGATTATTTTATATCTCCTTCTGTAGTGGACTAGTGTGGGCTAGTGGTGGCTAGGCAATTTAGACAATTGCAGCAGTTGAGTTGGCCTCTGGGGCCAAACTCACCTTAGACTCGTATGTGGAGAGTTGCGTACTTGATTTGGGAGTCTTCTCCACTACACTTGACCTCCGAGTTATACCTCTAGGATCCTATTAGGTTGTTTTGGGGATGGATTGGCTCGAGGCTCATCGGGCCAAGGTGGATTGCAGGAATAAGGTCATTGAGTGTTAGGATGATCTTGAGAGTGCAGTTGTGATTTCAGGGATGCAGAGGCCTATATATTTTTGCATGATCTCAGCTAAGCAACTCAAGTTCAGCATGTGTAAAGGTTATTAGTTATTTTCTATCACCATCAGTGATCGATCAGAGGGCACTCCAGAGCATTTACCCTTAGATGATCATGCAGTTTTGAGGGAGTATGCAGATGTATTTCTAGGCAAACTTCCAGGGTTACCACCCCATAAAGAGGTGGATTTCACCATTGATTTAGTTCTAGGATCAACACTAGTTTCTAGGGCACCCTATCGGATGACGAATCTAGAGCCGCATGAGCTCAAGATACGCTTAGAGGAGTTATTGAAGAAGGGTCTCATTCACCTAGTGTATCTCCCTGGGGAGTGTAAGTCATATTTGTGAATAAGAAGGACTGTTCTTTCAAGCTTTGTGTAGACTTTAGGCATCTCAACAAAGTCACAATAAAGAACTGTTATCCGCTCTTAGGATTGATGACTTGTTTGATTAGATGTGGGGAGCGAGGGTGTTCTCCAAAATCGATCTAAAGTCAAGTTATCATCAATTATTTATATCAGATGCTAGACATTCATAAGATAAATTTCCACACACGATATGGGCATTATGAGTTCACGGTTGTCCCTTTTGGTTTGACCAATGCCCAGCTATCTTCATGAGCCTCATGAATGGAGTATTCAGGACCTTTCTTGACCGCTTTGTCTTAGTGTTCCTAGATGATATATTGATTTATTCTCGTTTCAAGGAGGAACACGAGGAACATTTGAGACAGGTACTACAGGTTTTGAGAGAGTAGAAGTTGTTTGGGAATTTGGAAAATGTAGCTTCTTCAGACAGAGATTCAGTACTTGGGACACATCATATCAAAGTGAGGGTATCTCAGTAGATCCCTCTAAGATACATGATTCTTGATTGGGCACGATCACATCGATTCGAGGTGAGGAGTTTCATGGGGTTAGTAGGTTATTACCATAGTTTGTGTAGGACTTTTCTAGGATTTCTCACCCTATTACTTCCTTCAAAGAAAAGGGAAGAAGTTTGATTGGTTAGAGAAGTGTGAGCAGGCCTTCCAATTGCTTAAGGAAAGGTTAACCATGATGCCTATCTTAGTAGTTCGGACCCAACAGAGGATTTTTTTGTTTGTATTGATGCATCACTAGAGGGTCTAGGATAGTTCTTATGTAGGAGTGTTGGGTTATTGCCTTTGAGTCACGTAAGCTCAAATATTATGAGCTTAACTATCCTACTCATGACTTAGAGCT
The DNA here is from genome assembly GCA_018340775.1 of Taxus wallichiana var. yunnanensis. Classification (NCBI taxonomy): domain Eukaryota; kingdom Viridiplantae; phylum Streptophyta; class Pinopsida; order Cupressales; family Taxaceae; genus Taxus; species Taxus wallichiana. Next base: position 130,220,934 of record CM031238.1, on the reverse strand, counting down.
TGTAAGCAATTGTTCATGCTCTTATGCATTGGTGTCATTTCCTTTTGGGTAGGCCTATTCATTTTGAGGACATATCATCGTAGCTTGCAACATATCTTCTCACAACCAAACCTCAATGCTCACAAAGTGGCATTAGATGGAGTTCATATGTGAGTACGACATGGAGGTGCAGTATATTAAAGGAAAGGAAAATTTCATTGCAGATGCACTTAGTAGACAATGACATGTGCTTGCATCTTGACACTGCAGTCAGACTTGAGAGGTAGGATTCTTTAGCACCTTCCAGAGGATAGGTTTTATGAGGGTGCTAGATAGATGTTTGAGTCACAAGGTTCATTAGAGGGTAGATTTTTAGGGTGCATTTTAGAGGCAGATGGTTTACTTCGGTTCCATAGGCACATCTATGTGCCTAATTCAGGTGATTTACGTAGCTTCATCCTTATAGAGGCTCATCGAGCCCCATATGTAGCACATCTAGGAGTGAAGAAAATGCACACCGATCTGAGGGAGTTATATTATTGGCCTGGTCTTTGATGAGACATAACAGATTTTGTAGCACATTTCCTTGAGTGCCAAAGGGTCAAGGTAGAACATTCTCATCCTGCAAAGACTCTTACATCCTCATGACATTCCGAGTGGAAATGGGATGTGATCTCCATGGATTTCATAGTATGACTCCCTATGTCTTCTTATCATCATGATGCCATTATGGTCATTGTGGATAAGCTGACCAAGGTTGCACATTTCTTGCCAACCAAGGTCACCTATAATGCATAGGCCATCACCAAAGTATTTATGGAGGACATTGTTAGATTGCATGGGATTCCAAAGACCATCATCAATGACAGGGATACCATTTACACATCAATTTTTCTGGACTTCCTTTCAGCCGCTCTGGGTACATAGATTAATTTTAGCTCAACATATCATCCAAAGACATATGGATGGACAACAAAGAGGGTTAATTAGGTACTAGAGGACATGTTGAGGATGTATGTGATGGACCAACAGAAGAAGTGGGAAGATTACCTACATTTAGTTGAGTTCATACAACAACAACTATCATAGTTCCATTGGTATGGCTCCCTACTAGGATTTTTATGGTCGACCTTGCAGGACACCTCTGAGTTGGGATAGGCTAGATGATAGGATTATTCGGGACCAAGCTTACCTACAGGACTTAGAGCAACAGGTTGTTTTGATTAGACATCATCTTGAGCAGGAGAGCACACCAAGAAGGTGTATGTGTAGACACTAAGAGGATTGATTGTCACTTCGTAGTGGTGAAAAAGTCTTCTTGAGAGTTCATCCACATAAGAGCCCAATACACTATGGAAAGAGTTCTAAGCTATCACCTCATTTTGTGGGGCTATTTGATATTTTGGAGGTCATGGTCTAGTTTCCTATCACCTAGTTTCCTTTTGCCTCACGGGCCACATGATGTATTTCATGTTTCGTACTATGTAGATATGTACTTGATATCTCTCATGTTTTGGATTGTCGACCTTATAGGTAGAGGACAGAGGACAGTGGAGGTTGGAGCCCATATGTATACTGGAGCACCGGAGGTTGGCCCTTAGCGTCGAGACTTGGACTAGGTTAGGGTGCAGTGGGACATATACGATGAGACAACAACTACTAGGAGGATGTTACACCATTGAGGGCTAGATATCCCTATCTCTTTAATGACTTCCAGGAGGAAGTCTAATTTTAGGAGAGGGGGATGTAGTGCCCACATTTTATAGCCTCAGTTATCTGCTGACTTCTTTACTCATAGTTATGATTTGATAGGGATTTGACATATTTTGGACATTATGTTATGTTATTTGATCTTCATGGACATGTATGGTGATTTGGGTGTGTAGCGCCAATTTAGCTTTGATTAGTATGTTGACACATTTTATTAGATGTTGTGGATACTAACATATTGCTATGTTATTTGGGCCTAATTGATATATGATGGATACATAGTTTAGTCACATGTCTTGATGATATAAATTATTTGATTATTGATGAGAACACATGATAGCATGGATATATGTCATTTATATGTATTTCAATGGCTAACACATGGTGAATTTGTGTGAAATTATGCATGTTTCTCATTTACGATTCCATGTTGATGATGTGATAGCATAGATTTACATGTTTAGACTTGATCATTTATTGAGTAGTTGATTTACACTTGTATTGGGTAGATGCGTTTAATGTTTGCATTGAGTGTGTAGGTTACAAGGCACAAGAGAATGTGGGTTTCAGGGTGGCTATACAAATTGTGCACAAGCGGCCCACGGGGCTAAGTCCTAACCATGTTAGTTGTATGAGGCCTTATTGTTTTCTTGTATTATTGGGCACCATGAGTGACCCTTATTTGTAATGTTGTATTTCATGTAAAATTAATTGTGTTTAGGTTGTTTAATTTTGTTAGTAAACTAGGTTGGGGGACTTAATGGTCCCCACTTGCATTAAGTATGTATTTGTGTAAGTGTGTGTTAATTAAGGAGGATTGGGGTCACATGAGCACCCTTGAGTGGGCCCCACATCCTCTACATATGTGTCCAAATGTGCCAAACCAAAATTGAGCTATTTTTGGCATTTTAAGTGACCCCTTTTAGTTTTGGGAGTTCACTTAGCATGAAAATAAGCCCTTGGACCCTACCTATTAGGTAGGGGGCTTAATTCCAAGGCATGAAGGAGTTTCCCTCCCATTTATCCTCTCTTTTGTCACCATCCATGTAAGATGGGTTGGAATGTGTGTGTTGTGAAAAGTTGCATAAGCTTGTCTCATTTTCTTTTTGGGTAATTTGGGAGAGGGTGTTTAAATGTGAGTTTATCTTTTCTATTTTTTTTGGGAATCTTGACTTGGAGGGAAGAGAGGGGTGACACATGTCACCCCCTCATTTGTGAGGAAATTTATTTGTTTTTCTTCAAATACTCCCTCTTGGGGAGAAAGAGAACTTTTTTTTGGCTTTTTCTTTGTGCTTGGAGGCTTTTGGAGTTGGAGTTTTTCTTGGACAAGGAATTGGGAAAAGCTTAGAGATTTGGAGAGCTTGTGGAGGTAGGCTCTTTGATCTTATTTGTGTTATTTGACATGTTAGATCTTAGATTTTCTTATGGTTGAAATTTGTGTCTTGTTGCATGTGTTGTATATTGCTTGGGTATGTTATTTGTTATTTTCTCCATCCATCATATGACTTGATGGATTTGAGAGTTTTATTGGGGAAGAGGGAGGGATTTTCCTCTTAAACCTCATGGCTTGATGGGCAAGCCATGTTGGTTCTCTTTATCCACTCATATGGTTTGAGGTGGGGAAGGTGGTTCATATGGTTTGAACCCCCTTCCCCATCCTTGGAGAGGAAACCCAATGGGTTTGAAAATCCTCCCAAGGAGGATTTTAGGTGAATGAGAGGAGCAATAAGGAGGGATGATTGTTTTGGAGGGATAAGGAGGTTTTGAAATTTTTTTAGTGTGCATCCTATGGTTGGACCACACTCTTTGGCATTATTGGATGTCTCATCTACTCTTCCCCTTTGTTGAGGATGAATATGGTTTTCTCCTCTTTTTAATTTGGTTGGTAATTGTTTGTTTTTCTTTAGTGTATGAGTTAGTCTTGTATGTGATATGCTTGTGTGTATTTCTCCCTTATTCTTGTGCACATTTGTGGAAGCTAGCTCTCTCTCCCATGGGCTTGGGGGAGGCTAGCATGTCTTCCAACCTTTGGAAAGACATGTAATGATGCCTATAGGTTGGGTGGTAAAACAAGTCTTTCTCTATGTGTTGGATTCTATGTAGAGCACAAAAGGTGGAGCTCAAGTTTGGAAGATGGTTGGAGTTTCCTTGATATCTTGGATTCTCATTGTTTTCTTCAAATTTTGTGAACATTACTATCATTGTAATCATGTGGATATGACTATGTTGGAAGTTCTTTGTCTTTGTAAGGTTCCCATTTTGTGATTGGGATTGCTTTGTAAACTAGTGTTACACTAGTATGTGTAATCTTCCTTCAATCTTGGAATGAAGCCTTGTAATGTTTTGCTTTGTGCATCTTAAGTATCTTAGAAATATGTTGTATTTGTAAGCTTAAGCTTCATGGGGATGTAAACTATTCTTGTATGGTAAATTTTGTAAGAGTCTTGTTGTATTGAGAAGTTATGCTCTTCATATTTTAAAAAAATAGATTGTAGTTTAAAATGTGGAATGGAGCAACTAGTATTATTTTTGTTGAAATGGAAGCATTCTTTCATGAAGTAGTTTTTCCTTTCCAAAGAGCTTACTTGTAATATAGGGATCTCTCCTTGAATAGAAAGCTTGATACTTTGTGAGCATGTCTTCTCCAATAGAAGTGTAAAATGAAATGTTGAGATTCTTGGATGAAAGTGCATCTCTTTCTTGTTAATATTGGAAAAGAATAAACTTAACTATTGTATTTGAAAAGAAATTTTGATTGCAATAAGAAGTTTGTTGTTGAAAAAGGATATTACTATTTTTACACTAATTGTTAGTATTGCAAATTATTATAAGATGAGAGATATAAGGAAACCAAATTTAAATTTGCTCCTATTTCCATACAAGTTGTAGAAATTTGATTATTACTTTTCAATGGAAAAGTTTTATTTCTAAGAATCCATTTTAAAACTTATATAGTTAAAATTTGTTTGTGAATAAAATCTATTTCTCATAAATGATTTCAGATTTTAAAATAGTCCATTTTATGATGTTGATATATAAATAAATAAACTTGACACACACACACACACACACACACACACACACACACACACACACACACACACACACACACACACACACACACACACACACACACACACACACACAAAAATAGAACTTAGCATTTTACAACTTGTAATTATTTTAATACAATATATAATATAAATATATTAAAATATATTTAATATAGTTTATATTATATAATATGTGTGTGTGTGCGCGTGCATGTATTACACACAGAGACACGAGACAGAACACGCACACAGACACACACGAGAACACACGTACACACACACAAATATATTATATAATATAAATCACATTAAATATGTGTGTATGCATATAATATAAATCATATTATGTGTGTGTGTGTGTGTGTGTGTGTGTGTGTGTGTGTGTGTGTGTACATATATAATAATAATAATAATAATAACAATAATAATAAATTAACAAATTTAATTTTAAAAGATTGGATTTGTTCCTGATCGTGAGAAATTTGTTTTGTTTTGAAAATAAAAATAAAAAAATAAAGTCGGAGGCCACACCATCGTGCCCACCTCCAAACTCCCAATCCCGTCACCCACCGCGCACCCCAACTCCCCGCGGACCCCCAAAATCCTACACCCCTCCGCCGTAACCCTATCTGTCGCCCACCACTATGAATCCCCACGACTATACACGCAGAGTCACAACTTTACCACGAAAAACTCTCGGCCGAATTAATTTGGATCCTCCCGTAATCCAAAATTCACGCTATATACATACATACATCCATATGTGTGTGTGTGTGTGTGTGTATCTACACACACACACACACACACACACACACACATATACATACATATACATATATATATACATATACATATATGTATATGTATATGTGTGTATATGTGTGTGTGTGTGTGTGTGTGTGTGTGTGTGTGTGTGTGTGTACATATATACATATATACATATATAGATATATATATATATACACACACACACACACACACACACACACACACACACACACACACACACACACACACACATATATATATGGTGTATACATATACATATACATATATATATATATAATATACACACAGACATATACATATACATATATACACATCGGTGTATACATATACATATATATGTGTGTGTGTGTGTGTGTTTTACAACTTGTAATGAAGTAGTTTTTCCTTTGCCAAAGAGCTTACTTGTAATATAGGAATCTCTCCTTGAATAAAAAGCTTGATACTTTGTGAGCATGTCTTCTCCAATCGAAGTGTAAAATGAACATTTGTTGAGATTCTTGGATGAAAGTGCATCTCCTTTTTGTTAATATTGGAAAGGAATAAACTTAACTATTGTATTTGAAAAGAAATTTTGATTGCAATAAGAAGTTTGTTGTTGAAAAAGGATTTAACTATTTTTACACTAATTGTTAGTATTGTAAATTATTATAAGATGAGAGATATAAGGAAACCAAATTTAAATTTGCTCCTATTTCCATACAAGTTGTAGAAATTTGATTATTACTTTTCAACGGAAAAGTTTTATTTTTAAGAATCCATTTTAAAACTTACATAGTTAAAATTTGTTGTGAATAAAATCTATTTCTCATAAAAGATTCCAGATTTTAAAATAGTCCATTTTAAGATGTAGATATATAAATAAATAAACTTGACACACACACACACACACACACACACACACACAAAAATAGAACTTAGCATTTTACAACTTGTAATTATTTTAATATAATATATAATATAAATATATTAAAATATATTTAATATAGTTTATATTATATAATATGTGTGTGTGTGCGCGCGTGCGTGTATTACACACACACGGAGACATGAACACAAACACACACAACACACACACAGACACACAAATATATTATATAATATAAATCACATTAAATATGTGTGTGTATGCATATAATATAAATCATATTAAATGTGTGTGTGTGTGTGTGTGTGTGTGTGTGTGTGTGTGTGTGTGTGTGTGTGTGTGTGTGCGTGCACATATACATATAATAATAATAATAATAATAAATTAACAAATTTAATTTAAAAAATTGGATTTCTTCGCCGATTGTTAGAAGTTTGTTTTGTTTTGAAAACAAAAAAATAAAAATAAATAAATTCGGGAGGCCACACCATCGCACCCACTTCCAAACTCCCAATCCCCTCACCCACCGTGCACCCCAACTCCTGCGGACCCCAAAATCCTACACCCCCTCCGCCGTAACCCTATACTTGTTGCCCACCACTATGTATCCCCACGACTATACATGCAGTCACAACTTTACCACGAGAAAAACTCTCGGCCGAATTACTTTGGATCCTCCCGTAATCAAATTGAGATGCTTGTCCCAGTGTAGGATCTTGTGTTTTATTAAAAAATATAGGGTTATCTTTCTTATCGATCATGTATGCCATGTTTTTCATTTTTGAAATAAAAAGGAGTTGTGTTGTGTAAGTCATATAAGAACCATACTTTAGATATATCTCGTAAAGTAAGGTGTCAATGATGGATACTTCTACGAGATACATACACATGTTTGAATATCAAAGTCTACATATGTTAGATATAAAAATTATGTGTTATGGGTTCTTTACGTCATCAATTTCATGCACATTCATAATCAAGCCTTGATGCGTGCTAGGAACAACCATCGAGACTCCCATTTGGGAACACCTATTAGTTCAATTAATGTTTGAGGCATCAAAAAAGGAGGGGCATTATTTTTTTGCATGCATGCCTGGGTCCTCCTTTGATCGTCTAGCTCATCCATGGTTATAAGAAAGGAATGTTTTAAATTGAATATTCTAATTCAGTTCATTAGTTGTCATAATTTTCTCACATTAAATTAGTTTGACAAAACAAATTTACAATAAATATTTAACATTACAAATTCAAAAACTGGTACCATGTAGTATTGTTTGTGGATAATTTAGAGCCAACCTTTCTTTTTGTGTATATATAAGTGATGGTGTTTGCTTTTACAGCTTTTTGCGTTTTATCAATGCGATGGAGGATTTGTGATTTGTGGAGTTGTTTATATTTTTCTATGGTAGGCGGTAGGTTACATATCAAAAGATTCACACATGGGGTCCTTCTACCCCCAACATTGACAAGTACATCTACAAAATGTGGGAATTAAATACCTTCATATCCCACACCTATTCCATGAATCATATTGTTTCCACCCAAATAATAATTTCTATTTTCACTCCATTTTATTTTCTTGATTGCTCTCACATTATTCACGTGAGTGTAATTTGTGCTTACAAGGGGCCAAAACAAGAAGGGAAAAACCAATAGGTTTTAGGTTATAAACCCAACCACAATGTTGTATTCTTCTAGCACTTTGTATCCCATTTTCATTTTTATCTAGACCAATTGTAGGAAAATAGGCGATGCATGAACAATCAATGATGATTGAGCCCCTTAAGTGGTTGGTCATATAGGCACCGTGTAGATTTTATTTGCCAATTGAAAAGTTTAGAATTTGACTTTGATTGGTTGGTCTAATTTATATGTTTTTTTAATTTTAAAGAGGTGAAAATTTTGTTTGACATATATCAAGGCTTGATTAAAATATTTTCCATATCAACAAGAAAATAAGGAGATTTTTTCAAGGATCGTGTGTGGATATGATGAAATAAGTATTGAGTAACATGAGTCAACCTATTCAAAAATAGTATCGAGCTTAAGAATAACATTGTATTGTGTATTTTAAGCCACATGGAGGGGTTGCTTAGTCAACGTTATTAACTTGTTCGTTAGTTCTATGACATTGACCCCCGACCCTTACACTGTGAAAGAAACACATTTTTATAGAAAACATGGGAAAAATAGTCTTTGCTATTTTTTTATTCTATAAATTATGGCATCAAGAATTTTGATTGTATGATGTTTTATTTTTTATATAAGATGAAGACATGAATGGAAAGTCTGGAAAGAAAAAGATAAGAATTAAATACCCGCATGTCTCACACTCATGCCGAGACTCAAATTGTTCTTACCTAAATAATATCAGCTATATGTGCTCCACTGTACCATCTCGATCTTGCTCACATTATTCATGTAGCTAATCGCAATTTGCACTTAAATGGGTCAAAAATAAAAATAGGAAATTTCCACTAGGTTCCACATTCAAAACCCAACCATACCTTCGACCTAATAAAACTAATAAGAATCATGAATATGAGGCGTTATTTTTAAAGATAAAGTTCAATTTTGTATGATGATTTTTCCTCTGCCACTTCTTTTTCTATGTTCATAGACCCTGGTGTGTGATTATGTGGACTTTTCCATATTATCAATGAAATTTAGTATAAACTACCTTCCATTGTATACTCTCGGGGCACATGTGTGATTTGCTTAATCAAGAATTCCTCTTAATCATATGCCCTTTAAATATTAAAAAAACAAAATTTAATGTAAGAGGTCTAGAATTGTTTTGAATAATCAACTCATCATACTCATTATTCAAATGAGTTAAGCAGTATGAGGTAATCTTGGATTTAACATCCATGAAACACGGGAATCGTGGTTTGAATATTCACAAGAATAAAGGCTATTAATGTAAACATTACAAACACTAACTAAGTAAAATTTTGTCATTCTATTATCAAAATTTTCACTCTCAAAAATTTTCATGCCATGAATATACACAACATAGTCGGTATAATATCATATGCTACATATATAACTCAAAATTGCTTGTGTAATTGATATTCATCTCGAATAAACCCTAAAGATGATATCTCCACGTAGTTGTAGACATACAAATAGTATAATAAACTAAAAATAATAATAGAGACCTAAAAATGGAGACTAAGAGAAGGGTTTATAGGGCTCGAGTGGATCTAGATTGCCATCACCCCCACAACAAAAAGAACAATTGAAATTTGAATCTTGCAAGAACCTATCATCAAAGTTCACGACATAGCTCAATGCATCATAATTAAACCTGACTTCGCCTAGAAGCTACCATTTTCCTCAACCCATCTCTCAGCTTCCAAAACAATTACTTCTAACTTGTTTGGCAACAACCCATGACGAGATCTTGCTTACTCACATTAACATGTCTACCTATACAGGGCTTCATGGCATTGATACAGAGTCCCCATTTCCAAAGCTTTCAATGACTATCTAACTCTTATTTCTTCATTGATGGGCACCTCCCATCTTCACCAATAGGAGAATAATTGTTTCCCACATTGAAGCAATAATATTCCATGGTGGAATAATGTATATCAGATCAAACTTCCACCTCCTCCTCCTTAAATGCACTGTTTGACTGGTCATAACAACTAATTTGATGTAGTCATACGTTTCTAAAATCTCTTTGTAACCAATGTCTCATTCAATGTTCTTTCCATGCATGGATATGAGAAAGCTCTGCATCAATCAAGTTATTATCAAAGTCAAAAACATATTTACAAGGAAAAATAATCCGGACGTGACAGAGAAATCTTATGAAGTTGGGTACTTGTATGAAAAGTTGAAATCCTTCACATGGTTTCACAGATGACTGTCACACAATCTAATTACAACACTAAACCTCAAAAAAATCATTTTTCATGTACAACTAAAAACCCACCAGTAAAATTGGCATCCTCATTCCAATTTAAAGAACACATTCGACGTAATTACGGTTTTCCAGCTGTTTGAAAAGAAAATGGCAAAGAAAGCTATATATTGTGTTCTTGTTATTTTACATTCTGAGCAGAAGAATCCAAACCTGAAATTCAACCCTTATTTTGCCAAGGACAACGCTCATAATTTCTCTGAAAGCAGTCTATGAATCTGCAGAGAAGAAAAACTAAATTGCTCAGGCGGGCCTAAAAGAACCATAACAAATTGTGGATGCGAAAACAATAGAAAAAATAGTGGTTTCTACTTCATGGTTTCAGGGGATGCGACCGTGGTGCCTATTCCACACGCAGGTTCACAGTCACAGCGAGCCCGTGTCAATGTTTGTATTCGGCTTCAATCCTGCGTCTTTCGTGCCTCAATTTTCATGTCCCATCATTCTGTTGCACGCTCACGTTTGAACCAATACGGCGTTTGTTCTTTTTAAATAAATTGCAAACGATAATTTGAGAGAATAGGTAACAACACATTATGTTGTTACCTATAACAACATAATATGTTGTTACATTTTCTATCAAAACTAACGATGAATAACGGAAAGTATTTTTTTGCCTATATACAAATGTACGTGAGAGATAGACTCTTCTAAATGCGACATGAATAATCACACCAAACGTCAATCACCACCCACACCCAATCATAATCATTTGAGTGAGTGAACAAAATGTCTTTAATGAAATTTATAGGAGTATTTTAATTTTTTATTGTATATTTACTAATATTTAAGGTTCAATTGTAACTTTCCATTTAGTTTTAGAACTTATCACCATTCATGCCTATTAATAGATCTCCACTTATGTGATCACGTAATGGTACTACTTTATTTTGATTCCACGTGGCATTCAAAATGTTCATTCTAAATTTGTGGAAAAGGCATCAAACTTTTGGACACCTCATGTGAATAGGGTTTTTCTAGGGATTTGCATTTTGTATTTTTAGGTAAGGGTACGAACTTCTTCAAATGGGATATTTTAGGATTTTTTTGGAACTATTGGATGTAACTACATCAATTCATTTTATTTTTAGTTTTGTATAAGGTATTGAATATTACAATTAAAAGTAGTCCAATGGGGTTTATAATCTGCGCATTCCACTTAGTTTCGTCGATTTTCCCATTCTTATAATTCTCTTCTTGAGCCCAAAGTTAATTAATTCTTTTGGTGTCTTGTCTATCAAGGTTTCCCGTGGGTGAATGTCTCAATCATATCGGCATCCCTAATCCTAAATGCCCCTTTTATTCCCGCCCGAGTCATTTAAACACCTATTTTGGTCATGTCCCCGTGCTCAAGTTTTATGGTCATGGATTCATTCTTTATTCCAACCCTACCATCCCAAATTCTTTCATTGGCGTCTGACTTTATTTGGAGATTTTAGTCCTTGGCCAGATTATCTTGATACTCTATGACAATTGTTTTGAGTCGTATTGTGTTGCATATTTCGAAAGCTTGCAATGCTTTAATATTCCAGCATGATCAATTTGTTGCTTTGTTTTCCACTAATGGCAAAGTGGTTATATTTTCTACTATGCACATACAAATTCAAACTCATGCGGCGAAGGTTGCCCTGGACTTTGCTCATTTATAGGAGCTTCTTGATTACCAGGGGAGTGTGCCTGCAAAGATGAGTCGGGTCTCGCTAGATCCTCGCCATCGCGCTCGACGGACCGCCACTTGCATGACCGCATCGTAGAAGCCTCTCACGCAATCACCGTTCGCCTCTCCTTGGGGCCACCCTTCAATGCCATCCTCGTTTGGACTGGCCGGAGCCCACCTCCGATGGGGAAGGGCGCTAGTTCTCCGCGGTGGGGCTCTCCGCCGCCGAACATGCAGACTATAACTAGTTCTCCTCCTCCTGGATGGGGAATTATGGTTCATTTCTGAGATGCGGATGTCGAGACCATGATGGTGGCAGTGGATCCTCCCTCGACCGAGACGAATAGTGGGGTGTTTATCCCTCCCGGGGTGACCCTCCTCCTCCTCTTGGTGCTGCAGCATGTGCTTGATTTTTATTGGTGTAATTTTTCCTTTGTGCTCTCTCGCTTGCCTTCCGGGTGTATATGTCTCGATTATTTAAGCGAGTGATTTGATTGTAACCTTTTTAAAGTCTAGATGTATTTAAAATAGCCCTTTTAGACTCACTAGTTAGGTATTTAGGTGATATGGACTTTTTGGGACATGTAACAAGGCTAGATTTAAACTTCAACAACGGGAAAGTAAAACGAGGAAACCTATATTGGGTATCATGCAAGGGGAGATAAAAGGTGTTTATAGTAAAAATTTGTCCTGGTAGGCATAAAGAACATTATTCAATTGAAATTGAGATGTTTTGGAGGAGTTCAAAAAAATTACTTTTGGGATGACAACAATTCATAGATGTATACATGGCCCAAGAAAACAATTACCACCATAAGGTACTAGTACAATACATAAAGCAAAGTGAGACATAGACAAGACATGGGTTTAGATGATATGATAATTAAATTGTATTTCTCATCCTTCCATTCATATTTATGAAGATAATATTCAACAAGAAAATGAAAATGAGTGTATCAATATTACGAATTAACATTATGAAACTCATGATGAAGAACCACTTGATGGTATTGCAGAAAGGTCAATCTAGAGGAGGATGATTTGTATTCAATATACTAAAGCAATCATATGTAAAATGTACAATGTGAACATCGAAAGGGATATAATAAAGAAGTGAAACCAGATGAAGAGGAACAATGCGAAAGGAAGAGGGGTGCATAAATCAACGTTAGAGGGTGGAGAAGTGCATGGGAATGGGAAGAGGAATCGAGGAGCTAATGTGAAAATTTACCCTCTACGAAGAGCACGACATGTCTATCAATTGTAAGAAGGTGAAAAGTCGTGTTGCGGAAGACGTAGATGAAATTGTAGAGGGAGATATCTCAAAATGCAAGTTTTTATTGATTGAAAAATTTTTTGAGGCAAATACTTGTTTGAATTTGCAGCTCTTGACTTTATTGGGTAGTTAGGAAAAAATTAAATGTAAGGGGAATTTGAATGCATGTTTCACCAGACACAATAGCGATAGGAAGACACAGAGTGTACGTAGAATGCTCAGGTAGCGATATCATGCAAAATTTACATTGGTGTTTTTCTCCAACTATCAAGTTAATGATTAGGGTAGTGCAATATTCAAGCAAGTGCAATATGCATTTAAAGGGGAAATCAAAAAAGGGAAAAACCAATATGTTCCAACTTTGGAACCTAACCGCAAAGACTACTTGTTGCAGAAATTTGTAGCCTCTTTATCTAATTGTAAGGTCAAGTAATTGTAGGGAGTGGATGCATGGTCATGTATTGACAATTGACAACTTCCAATGATTGGTCATACGAGTCAAAGGTAGATTAAGGCTTTGGATTGCATGCTCCACACATTTTCCATGGATCATATTGTTCCAACCCAAATAATATATTTTATTTGTGCTCCACTTAAGCATTTCAATTTCACAAAGAGGACACAAAAATTCAGGGAAACTCGAAATTTAAGAGTTCAAAACCTAGGGTGAATGGATGCATCCTATAGTAATTTGTAGCCTCCCTTTCAAGTTGTAAGCTCAAGTAAGTGTAGGAAAATAGATGGTGCACTAACAAACACCATTAATTGAGTCCCAGGAGCAATCAAACATATCAGTGAAATGGTATCTTTTATTTGTTAATCAAGGTTGTTATTTTTTATTGAATGGCATCAAGGTTTTCGAATGGACAAAATTTAATTGGATATGTAAGATGTAAACATGAATGGATTGTTGTAAATTAAAAGGTGGGAAATTATATACCGCATGCCCCACACCTATTCCATGAAGCATATTGTTCCTTCCAAAAATAGCTACTATATGTGCTCCACTTAATCATCATAATCTCATGTGATTTATTCACGTGAGTGCAATGTGAGCTTAAAGGGACCAAAATAAAAATCTATGAGACTTCACTAGGGTCCCAAATCGAAACCCAACCATACTAGTTGCTTCTTGTAGCACTTTGCAAGCATGTTTTTGTAGTTTCAAGCTCGAGAAATTATAGTGAAGTAGGTGATGCATGAAGAATTATTGATAATTGAGGCTATTTGGGGATGGATGTAAGTGGTAGAAGAAGATGTTGTCTGACAAGCGAATTTTGTTATTTTGTCATTTTACGTATTTTAAGGTGGAAAGTTTTTTTGACTTCATGAAATTTAGTGTGTCAATTGTTTGAAAGAAAAAGTGCATACGGTGTGAAAGAGGTCAAGGAAACATATTATGGAGATATCTAGAAAAGAAAAGAGTGATCAATCAAGATGTTGTTGATGTCAATAGTTGTTGTTTGTAATTTTCAGCTCATTTTACAGGTAGTTAGAACACAAATAAATGCAAGGGGAATTCACTTATGTGTTTCAAGGGTTAATTTAGAAACAAGGATATGTGGTGTGGACCTAAAATCCCAGGGTAGGGGTTGCATACACAATTACAATTAGGGTTCCTCTATAACTATTAGGGCAACAAACAAGTTTTTCTCTAGCCGAGAGGCATGCAATTTTCCAGTGTGGACAATGTAGGTGAAGTACACCAGGAAACGTGAAGGATGATGCAATGTGCTTGTGGCTAGGATGATGATTGCAATTGGGGGAGGTCTACCGAGATTATAGCCCGATAGCCGACATTACTCCCTTCGGATTAGGCAACAAGAATGTGTAAAAGGAATGTTCAAGGAAGGAAAGACATGAATTGAAGGTTAAAAATTAAAACACATTATGTGATCCATTTTTTTCATTTCTTTCTCACATGCATTAAACAAATGAATGCAAATTATGTTTAAAGGGACAAAAATGTAAAAATGAGGAAAACCCAATAAACGTCTATTTTTAATTTCAAGCTTGAGTATTTATAGGGGAATAGGTGATTCTTAACAATAATTGATAATTGAGCCACTCTAGTGGTTGGCCATATAAGAAAGGTGTATTTTATATGTCAATCAAAAGAGGAATTTTTAAATCAAAACATGGGAATTAAATACCTACATGTCCCATGCATATTCCAGGACTTAGTAAAAATGTAGGGATTAAATCCTTTCATTTCCCACACCTATTCCTCGGTTTAGATTATTCCTACCCAAATAATATATGTTATGTGCTCTACCTTATACACAAATGCAAAAAGGGTTTTATACATAATTGCGATTAAGGGTTTCATACGAAATTGGGATTAGGGTTTCTATGTAGCTATAAGAGAAAATAATAGGGTTGTTTTTGGCCGTGAGGCACATAATTTTTCACATGTGGACAATGTAGGTGAAGTACACCCTGGAATTAAATACCTACACGTCCCACACCTACTCCATGACTTAGTAAAAACATGGGAACTAAACCCTTGCAAGGGGATTCACTTGCATGATTTAATGGATAATTTAGAGACAAGGATATGTCGAGTGGACCTAAAACCCAAGGGTAGGGGTTTCATACACAATTATGATCATGGTTTCTATAGCTATCATAACAAAAATGTAATTTGCCTCTAACCGTGAGGCACATAGTTTTTCTAGATGTGAATGATGTAGGTGAAGTACACCTTGGAAGTGTGAAGGGAAATGGGACATTCTTTTGGTAATGGATTTTATCGCTTGAGAGGTGTGCTGAAATGGCAACCCAACAGATGAAATTACTTCCTTGGGATCAAGTAGCAAGGACACATAAAAGGAATGTTCAAGGAAGACAAAGACATGAATTGAAGGTCTGAAATAAAATGTGATAATTTAATACATGCATGCCCCATGGTTATTCCACAAGTTAGATTGTTCCCCCAAATAATATCTTGCTATCACATGAATGCAATTCACATTTAAAGGGACCAAAATTTAAAAATGAGGAAAATCCAGTAAACATTCATTTTCAATTTCAAGCTCGAGTACTTGTAGGGGAATAGGTGATGTCTTACTAAAAACGTGGGAATTAAATACCTACATGCCCCACACCCATTCCCCGACTTAGATTTTCCTTACCTAAATAATATATGATATGTTTGGTTTTATACGATTAAAATATTTATGGGAAATTATAATATGTAATAACAAATGCATTTAGTATTTTGTTTGCTTTGTTATAAAGTGCTTACAAACGTGATGTTTTTGACACGCGCAACGCGAAATTCCAAAGAAATGTTGGACATGTCAGTGGGTAAGTGCAAATGGAGTTGGAGTTGCCGTTTGCGAATGGTTCAAATAAAACACATGATGAGCGCCTGTCGCCTTTCTATGCTCAAATCTAAGTGACTAACCAGTGACCACTCCACCCCCAATCTATTTAAAGTGGATATTCAGCAGACAATATACAATTCCAACTCCCCAGCTATTGCGGGACAATAGACAATTCCAACTCGCATTGAGTGGTTAAAATTTGTGTGCAGAGGACGATGATATAGTCCTACACACATACGACTTAATTTTATCGTGCAACCCGACAGTGTGTCAAAGGGGGGCAAGCTTTCCCATTTTAAAACACCTTTTGGCGTAATAACAATTGCTCTATCCCTAAGCTGAGATTTCATTGTTGTCCTAGATGTTTTTACCTATTTTAATTGTATTTTACACTTTACAAAATTGTCAACCCGTCCCTATTTGATGTGAAAGAACTTGGCAAAACCGTCATTATCACTATGAACACATTCAATATAAATATAAGTGCAACATTACATAGATATTTAAATATTTTTTTGCTGAAAATGTGTTTATTATATCGAGCATATAATCCCTGAAATTTACCCGACACTTGTAAATACAACTAAAACAAACAATACATTTTTTAAATATTAAATAAAGAAAAGATATTTAACAGAGATAGACAGTCTCTTTAAAACCTCTTAACATCCTATATTTTTGTTTGATGGGTGGGGTCAGCTGTCAAATCTCATCCCTGCATTCCACAACATTTTCTCCACTAGAGGGGCAGGGCATAATTAATCTTGTTGGGAAGGCCTGTTATCTGTACTTTGAGGTAATAATAATTATCTCTATAAAAGCTTTCATCTTTCACTGCTAAACTGTTATTTATCTCAACTCAATCCGTTTGTCCTTTTCCCTCTAGTGTTTTTCATTCAGTCCCCTGGCTGAGAAGCATAAGCTTTGAGCATTGGGGGCAATGGGCATCGCCACAACACTCTAGTCAACATACCCACGTAATAATTTGTGCAACTCGTGCTCAATTAAGGGAGGGGAAACTAAATTATAAATATCTTTTTACCAAGCCTTAAATCATTTCCAAGTCAATCACAGTAATATGAATTTTTCAACGACGGGTTTGAACGCTCTCTTCCTCTTATGGGATGACGTGTTTAAATTTGGGTCTTGGCTGGCTTTAAAGCTTTGAGAATGGATTGAATGGATTATTTCCCTGTGGTGGAAGTTGACAACAGTTATGATGGCGATGGGACTGAGTGCAAGGCCATGCCTCTCATCCAATTCAGAAGGGGATGAACTCCATGCTTTTAGGAGGAGTTTATCAGATCCGGAAAATGTTTTGTAGAGCTGGGATGCCACTCTTATCAATCCTTGCACCTGGTTCCACACCACATGCAACCAGGACAACTATGTTACCAGAGTTTCAGTGCCCTTCCTTTCTTACTAGTTTACAGTCCATTTAGAGCGTACTGGTGTTGATTTTAAGATAAATATTTTCTATGATATGAGATCTCGCAAGTTTGGTTTTATTAATAAATGAACGTACAAGATTTGTGTCTAGAGGACGTCGATACGGTTCTCCACATCTATGGCCCGCATTTCCTCGTGCACCCTGTTTGTGTTAGAGGGGGCCAAGTTTTCCCCATTGTGAAACGACTTTTGGCGTAATTAAAAACTCTCATAAATTCATATGTTAGAACAAAAATATTGAATGCCACATTAATATTGATGGACTTGAAGGTCAAATATTTGTGTCACAACATTGCTAAAGTAAGCAAAAACTATCATTTTAAAATTATGCTTTTCCGTTAAAAATTCTCTTCCTACTTACATTAATTCTAAATAATATTGTAAAGGTTTATAAAAATTCGCTTATACACGTGGAGGTTTCTATAAATTATTCTTTTACTTGAGGAAAATACAATTCCTATGTCATACAAGGCGGCATAATAAATATCATCTTCCTTGCACATTTCATATAACAAATATGATGTTGTCAATGATTGTGTACTATTTAGGGAAGAGTATGAAAATGCTATAGTGAAAGTAATGAAAAAAGATTATTCTAAGTGCAAAAATCTCAAATGATAATAGCACATCACATTTAATAAATTATAAGGATTTCGTTATAATATCCTTACAAAAGGATTTACAAACAAAGAGCTAAAATATCATATATGGAAATCCATCATAATGTCATGAATTAACTCAATAATCAAGATGTACATATAGGAGGAGGGAAGTGCAACTACTACCTAGATCAGTGGTGAAGAACTCCCACTAACCGTGCATCGATAGTTAAGCTAACTTCACAAGACTAGCAATCTAACTCCACACAACAACTAATCTAACTCAACACAATTGGTAAACTAACTCCACACAACTAGTACACCTAAACAAACTAACCCAACAAGTGTAGGGATAACCCAAGTGTAAGAATTATCCTAATAAACAAATAAAAGGATAAATAATAACCTACACTAACACCCCTCGTAAGCATAGCTTAGGTGGGCGAGAAAATAAGGTGGGCCCTGACAATAAGGCCTAATAAGGTACCCACCTAAAATAACTGAGAAAAAAGGAACACCGTAAAGTACCCAAAACCAAGTAATAACAAAGTAGTGAGAAAAAACCGCCGCAAGGCATCCTAATAAGTTCACTCAAAAGACTCGTACAATCTGAAGAAGTTTGGTGTGCATTGTGGTCTGAATCCACTGCTCGATCACAAAACTAAAAAACAACTGACATTATGCTACATCGGAATAGCTCCATACAAGGAGATTGTCAATGGAGTGATCTTTGAAAGTGTAAAAACTCCAAACATAATTCGATCAACTCCTACAAATAATCGTGCCACTATCCAAGAACAACAACCAATGAAATAAGGCAAGGACACAAGATTCAAAGTAATGGGAGTGTCGCATGATCCAAGAATAGACAAGGCAACAAGGAAAGGACACAAGACCCGAAGAAGAAGGATCAACATCACACCCTCTAATATTGTTGAATGGGCGGACTGACGCTACAAATCTGTATGAGTTGTCAAAACAACTACTCGAACACTGACAAACTAACACTAGGGTACACCATAATAGCTCCCCCACAAGAGAGATTGTCAACATGCCAAAAAATGTTGAAAATACATATACAAAATATCTCAACAAACAAGAGAGATACACTACACATGCTAAAGAAAAAAATCTCAAAACAAGGAGCATTACAATGCAGATGGTATAGAAAGTGGAACAAGAAGTTGAATGGTGGAGGAGCTACGCCTGTAGATTCCTCTCAATAAGTTCTCATGTCGCTGCCACGAGTGATCAGAAATCCACCCCAAATCAACATAGATGGATGAAGAAGATGCCTACATATGATTCGGTGTAAAATGCACAACATGTTCATGCAAAAGATTATCAGTACATGTGTCAGGTCCATCATGTTTGACAGCTGAAATCTCATGTTTCTCAATCTTGAGTGAAGGTGCATAACTCATGGGTAGCTCATGATCCTCGGAAAGAGCTGAGTGAACAAAAAAGAACTCTATTAATGTGTGATCCCAATGAAGTACTGCTCAAAATTCAATGCCGTGGTGAGAATACCACTTAACAGTGAATAGGGAAACAATACCCTATGAATTTCTACCAATACCTCGCCTTGATGAAACCTATAGAATGAAGCATGTGAGAACCAAATCTAGTGGTATGCTTCTTAAATGAGCCAATCGTGTCAGTAGAAGGAGATGAAGTGGGATACACATAATGTGTTACTGCAATATGAACATTTGCAATATAATCTTCGATCTCTATATCATCATGAAATGAATTGCAATAAGCTTAGGAGCATCGAAAGCAGTAGAATGAGAAACTAAAAATCAAGGTCAGTGGGTGTGGGAATAAAAACTGCAAGCGGACTAGGAGCATGGGTATAAGATTTCACAACGTGAGGATGATGTTGTAAGCGAACAAGTGTATCTTTGTAGGGAGTATATGAGGTCATCTTTTCCATGAATGAGGAAATGCAAAATATTGTTTTACTTCTTATGCAATATGTTTTCTTCCACAAATTTCACTATATCCTCTTGAAGTCCAAACACTTCGAGAAAAGCATATCATTCTCGATAGACAATAATCCATTATAGTAAAGAGGCAATAGGATGTCAAGATTTTTGAAAATGCATTTGGTTGTGATGACAACACCCCAAGATTTTGGCACTTTATGAACTAACATGTTTTAATTAAATGACACCAATGGAAAAAACAAAAAAATCATAGAATTTAGGGCTACACTTAAGAACCCACTAGTAGGAATCACCCATGTTAAGCCCTCATGCGACCTCCCATATGACCAAGGGCTAACAACAACTTCTTGGGTATCAAAAATTAAGGAATTTTGTGGCATTTCCCATTGATTAGCATATTGTAAAATATATTTAACAAGAAATCAGTTGTAGAGCTAATAAAGCTACATTGAAATCATGGTAGAAGTGATGGGGTAATGTTCATAGCAAGTGATTGACAAGATTTAAAACAGTTGAGAATAAATGACTTGACAAATTCAAGCATAATGCAAGGATCACAAGGCTATATCTGGAAATGGATGGGGTTAATCCATATTCCAACATGTCAATAACATATTCATTTTTTCCTATTTTTAATAAACTATATTAAAACATTACTCCATGGTCGACACAAAAATAACATCTATTTTTATCTCTACTAGTCCCTAAAGAGAACCATGGGAAAAATATGGATGTGTACCTTAAACTTATTATATAGATGAGTTGCACATTTTTTGGAATAGGGTGCATATATGTATGATGTTTCAATATTACTTGATAATAGAGTTTTCAAATGTTATGGAATTTATACTAGAAAACTCATGATTATCCACGATTATCATTTTGTTCAAGTTTTACTACAAAGGAGAGCTTGTGTGCCTAAGGCGTGACAATTAATTATGTTCAAGGTACTCTTGTGATCTTAAAAAAGTGTACAAGGAGATAAGCTATTTTTAAGGATAGATAAAGAATATCATAGTGCAAAAAAGTTGAAATGCGATGGTAGAATAGAAATGAGAGAACTATTAAATTTAATGTCTCATGAAGTTTGGTTACGATGTTATAAGAATGCTTTTGATCTAACAAATATTATATTTCTAGAAACTTGGTAGAGATTAGAGTGGGAAATTGAAGGTGTATTCCTAAAAAACCTAGATGTAATTTCTAAAGAAATTACAAGACTATTTATGTTATTAAATCTTCCATATTGAAAATATTTTCCATGAGACCATCTCTTTGAACAAGAAGTAATGCAACATATATAAAGTCTCGGTGGATTCTAAGTAAACCCTATGTTGCAAAAGTCACCACGGTCATGGGTGAAAGATGACTACCTCAATTCTATAGGTCACCCCTCAAGAGACATTTCACTTTGTTGATGGACATATTTCAAGGTTGAAAACACATGATTAACACAACATTTTATAGGTAAGTTCGAGAATCAATTTTATTTATGTAAAATACTTTATATATTACCCCTTTTAGGTTTTGACTATTCATAATAAATTATTTATATATGAAAACATAATTTTATCCCACTTTAAGAGAAGAGGATTCACTTCTACTTCATTTCAAAAAGGCCATTTTTAGACTCCTAATCTTCTAATATGTTGTCGGGCAAGGATATCTACACCTCTTTGATAGAAAATATGCTAGTTGAAATCACATAAATTGTTTATATTTTTGAAAAAGAATTATCAACTTCACTATTTGACTCTAGGATCATCTTTAGTGGACATCTAAGATGATATTGAGATGATATATTGAAGGGGTTTCTCAAACAGCTTAACCTTTCCAAAGCATTCCATTACAAAAGGTTATGCTATTCAAAAATGTTCTTCTATGTAACTAAATATCTAAAAGCGAATTCCTAGAAATACCTTAGATGTGGGATGATGACCATAATGTTAGCCAATGAGAGGATACATTATAAGGAAAAGGTAAGGAACAAGATCAAACAAGTATATTATATCAAACTTGATATCGTCAAACATGTAAATTGTATATTGATTTTTAATTATATGAACTTTATTAATGTCTTCCTATAGGTGAAGTGGAAGAAGATAATAACAATGATTTTGAACTCTTAAACATAGAGGAAATGAATCAGGAAAAATGAAAGGATCACAATAGGGATAAATGTGCTTATAGAAGACTATATCTTCCCAAACCTTTTCCTCAACACAAACACTTTATGACTAGAGTCTTGTACTTAAAAGTGGATGCATGGATTTGTGGAAGATTTGTATGGCATAAGTCTAAAAGTGTGTCTATGGATGCTTTAAAAAATTTGGTGCTATGTGAACATTGAGTAAGAATCTCAAATATTTTATAAAGAAACAGATTTTTGCATGCAAGTAAAATCTCTATTATTAAAGTTTTACTTCTAAATTGCATG
The DNA here is from genome assembly GCA_018340775.1 of Taxus wallichiana var. yunnanensis. Classification (NCBI taxonomy): domain Eukaryota; kingdom Viridiplantae; phylum Streptophyta; class Pinopsida; order Cupressales; family Taxaceae; genus Taxus; species Taxus wallichiana. Next base: position 130,197,911 of record CM031238.1, on the reverse strand, counting down.
TTATAATAAGTGAAAATTAATAATATCTAATATGGGTGGATGGTAAATATTTTCAAATCGAGAGTATCCATAACAAAATAAAGCTTGCAATTGTGTTGAAATAGTTTCACTTGATCAAGTAATTCAAGAAGTACAAGTGACAAAACTTAGTCAAACGCAGTTGAATTATGTCAAAAAGATTAAAACATGATTAAAACTTTTCAAATCATAAGTTTTAGATGTAAATTGTACTTACCCATTGACAACAAATATATTCAACATGATATACCCAACAATATTTATGTAGAAGAAATGTCAAATGAATTATTAGAGTGTAATGAGGGTTATGTGCTACCAAAACATTATGATAAAGTATATTTTTAGAATCTAACATGCCTACAAATTCTAATTCAACGATTAATGATTTTCCATTATTTTAACTGAAGCAAGTTTTATTCTCTCCCATTTTTGAGAGGCCTCACAAGACATTTATAGTACATCTTGAACCAAAGTCAAGACACATCTTGCCAATGCTAATTTTTTTGAAGAAGTACTCTCACAAATAGAGGATGATGAGTGAATGGATGAAATGGATCAAAAGAAACTAAGTACCGCGTAAAGATTTAGGTTACAAGTTTTCAAGTTTGGAGGCACACATCTCTCATATACAGAGTTTTCCCATTTGTGTACATCCCTATTTGCAGAGAATTGCAAGGCATACATCTCTCCTACAACGTTTTCCCATTCCACATCAATTCTTGTTTGCAAATAGATTCGGCATGCATATCTCCTATATAGCTTGCTAACTTTGTATACATATTTAATAAAGTTATTTTACTTTTATAGTTACAATTTTATTTCTGCAATACAATTCATTGCTTTTACAATTTTAGCTATTTTATTATGAATGTATTGCCATAACACATTAAATGCCACCATTAATGTGTTGTCCACCGAATTCCAAAAATAATTCGGATCAATGGTATCAAAGCATGGAAACAAACTTTTCAAAATTTTGTAGGTTTTGAAATAATGGGAAAATCCAACAAAAAATACAAGAAGAGGGCATAATTCAAGATGTGGGTCCATTTTTAGCACAACAAAATGAACATGAGTCAATTCTTGCAGAAAACAAAATTTTGAGGGAAGAGAACCAATGGTTGCAAAATAATTTGAGCATGATCATGGAGAAGATGATGAAAATGTAGAAAAATATTTCCCATTTTGGAAGCCCCATTGTGGAAGGATTGCTCCAAGCAGAGGCAAGATGCAATGAAGTTATACATAATTTGTAGAATCAACTTAGAGAAAAAGAAGTATTTTGTGAAGAAATTCAACAAGACCTTTCCATCCTGCAAGGTGAATTTGAAGAGTTGAAAGAAAAGAAGAAAAGTGTTGCAGATACACATTCAAAGATGGATGAAAGCATGGTATGTTTTTCTTGTTCAACACATCCTGATAATTCTCCATATGTGATTGGTAGTTTTGAAAAACACACAAAAGGTATTGGTTTCAAGTTGTTAAATAAAATGGGGTATGATGGACATGGCCTTGGAAAATATGGAAAAGGAATCCAAGAACCTCTCAAAGTAGAAAAGAGACCTAAGAATTTTGGTCTCGGGTACATTGGGAATCAACTCAACCCACCATGGGTCCCACATTCATCAAAGAAAGCATGCAACCAAAATGTTCTTCTCAAAATTGGTGTGAACCTCGTATTCATGCATATGGAAGGTATTTGATTCATCACACCATTTGTAGTCATTGTGGTAGAACAAGTCATGATTCTACTCGTTGTTGGAATCTCCATCCTTGTGATATTTGTGGGAAGTGTAACCATGATAGTTCTACATGTTGGTTTACTAATATTCCTACACATAGGTCTCTCAAAATAATAAATAGGAATTTTGGGTGGGCCACCCCACTCAAGTGGAAGGGGATCACTTCAACACTCAAAACATCTTATGTACATCAGAGGTCAATCCTACAAGCAATGGGGCCCATTGCTTCTCAAGGAAGGGAGAATGATCTAGATGAGCTCTCAGAGAAATATTGATCCATGTCAGTAGTCAGAGAAGGGTTTATAAAATTTTATTTTTAGAAAGTCTTGAAATCTATTTTTAACAAGTTTTGACAGATTTGGTATTTGGTATTTTTAAGGGTCTTCAAAGAATTCATGGGATTCAAATTATATGATGATACCATAGTATATTTTCATAGATTATATTTTCAAGTTCACTCTCTTATCTTTCCAATGGATCAAACGGTTCGCAAATCAATTGGGTCAACGGGCTAGAAGATATGACCCCAACAAGGAGCACTTAAAAATAATAATATGATATTCATATTTTGTCATCTTTTTCCCATTCAAATTCACTCCAAACATGGATGGATGACATCTCCATGAAGGATGACCTTTCATATTCCATTTGGAACCCTTCATTTGATGACCTTTTGGATTCTATTTCAAACCCTTCATTTGATGACCTTTCGACTTCCATTTGGAACCCTTCATCTTCGACATTGTTTCACTATAAATAAGATGGTTTCGAATGAAGACACAAGTTTGAAAGTGGAAATATTTTATATACAAAAGTTGCAGTTACAAGTTTTCAAGTTTGGAGGCATACATCTCTCATATATAGAGTTTGCCCATTTGTGTACATCTTCATTTGCAAAGAATTGCAAGGCATACATCTCTCCTATAGAGTTTTCCCATTCCACATCCATTCTTGTTTGCAAAGAGATTCGACATACATCTCTCCTATAGAGTTTTCCAACTTTGTATACATATTTAATAAAGTTATTTTACTTTTATAGTTACAATTTATTTCTAATTGGCTAACTTCCTTTCATTCCTTCCTTCCTTGTGCCTCGATTGAATTTTTCACTTTTCAAGCACTCAAAATTTTCTGGAAATGGTTTCATTGGATAGAGGATCTTCTCAGCTTTCCAGAAAGGTAAAGTTTTCCTTCTAACTCCTTGTATTTTGCAAGTTATGGCTCGTGGAGTTTTGGAGGGAAATTTTCCCTAGGGAGGTCCGCGCCCAATCAGGGAGTGCCACGTGGTGGCGGAATGGCAGGAGCAGAGGTAAATTTGAAATTTTCACCAAGGATTGGTTGGGGCACACAAAAGAAAATTTTTGCCCGAAGGCCCACCCTGCCAATAGGAAGTGGCCACGTGTCCATGGGGGCGTCGGAGGTCGAACCGGCGGGGAGAAGTTGGAAAAATTTCCAAGGTTGGGCGAAAAGAAAATCTCGGCCCCAAGGCCCGCAGTGAATGAGGAGCTGCCACGTGCCCACAAACCGGGGGGGCGGAGGTATGGGGGGAATTTTTCCATTTTGCCAAAAGTGTGGCAAATGGCACAATAAACTCCACCCTACGAGGGCCCACGCTAATCAAAACATACCATGTGTCCAAGTGGCCGATGAAAGTTAAAAGGCCCACAGTCAATGGAAAGGAAATGCTTGGAGTTCAAGCCCGCGAAAATGAACGGAAAGGTGCCACGTGGCATCGAACCGGTGGGGCACAGAGCAACAAAGAAATTTTTTTTTCCAAAATCCAAAAAGGGGCATAAAGGGACCAGGTATACCCACTGACTAATCGGGACGTGCCATGTGGCATCGGAGAGCGGTGGGGCGGAACTTTTTGGGAATTTTTTCCCAAATTTCAAAAATTGGAAAATTTTAAACTTTCGTCCCGCCAACCCATTTTTGGCCCTTTTTTTGCCCTAAATCTTCAGAAGGGCATAACTTTTGATCCAGAGCTCAAATTTTCACGTTCTTGGTGTCATTGGAAATCTGGTGAAATTATCTACATGATGGAGGGTTCAATTTTGTATTTTGATGGAGAATTGTGGGAGAAAATTGAAGAAATGTATCCCGGCACGAAAAAAATGTAGAATTGACATTCAACCACCAAATTTAATGAAGTATGATCATTTTTTTATCTACAGAACAATGTACTTCTAAGTATGGGTTCATCCATGAAGCCCATCACTCTAGGAAAAATTTGAGGAATCTGGTTGGTGGTTGAATTCATAAATCCATTTTTGCCCGTGTTTTTTAATTTCTCTCCTTTTGTTTGACCATTAAAATCCAGATTTGGCTCATTTGTAAAGGTTGGACATATTTTTCTATGCAAGCTCTCTTTTCTCCCTTAGCAGGTGGATTTGTAGAGTTCCATACCTCTCATACAGACAACAACACACATTTTTCCTCCTGGCCATTATAATGCATTGTATTGAACTTGGGAATGATAATGTATGTTCTGTGATTGATTTTTTTCAATCCTTTCATGTGTTTATCATTTTCTTTTGATATCTCATTACATTCTAGCAATTTGTGCATATTTTGTGTTGTATTTCTTATGATCTGTGTAAATCTTGCAAAGTAGATGTTCACCACTCCCTTGGTGTATCACCACTTTCAATTAGTTTTATTTCTTTTGCATCCTTTATCTCTGTCCCCTTGGAATTTAGAGTAGGGTCTAGTATTGAACCTCTGCAAAGTTCATGTATACACCTGATCAGAGGAGTGAAGGAACCAACCTTTAATCTGGAGGGTCTTTTCCCAGTTTTTGCAAGTCCCACACTTGGGGAAAAGATTCAATGTTGTGCAATCACACTGGATGCCCATTATCAAACTAGAAATATGAGAAAACATCCAGAGGGTGCTGCTGATTTGCACTAATAGTTTTGGCACACCCGGTGGGACCTTAGAGGTCTTCATCTTCATTGTAACAAAGTTGATGTGCTTTTGTTGTAATTTCTTGCTTGAAAAGAGCCCTGATCTGCACATCTGGTGACTCCCAAAAGAAAAAAATCAACTAGTTTTAGCAGTCCAAGTCTGAAAATTCATGAGAAGGATCCACACAAGGTCAAGGGCTAGAGAGAAGAAGGGTTGTTTGAGTATCTGCAGCTATCCCCAGGAAGAAGGCAGAGGGGAAGAATAATTCAAAGGTCTCCATCTCCACCAAACATGACTCTATCAACTCCTCCACCTGGTAGACCTTTCACCCAATCAACAAGGGTTCTCAGGCCAATCAGAATGGCACAACACAACCCTTATGTCAACTTCATTATAGCAACCCACTTGCTCTCAATGCACAAAATCTAGTTCCAGTTTACAGCATTGAAGAACATTCCATATTTCACTAGAGAAAATTAGACCACTCCTGGTGACCATGTTAAAGACATTGCTAATGTTTGTGCAATCCATGAGATTGTTGAGATGCAAATTGTTGTCAAATTGCTGGCATCTTCATTCAAAGGGAAAGCCTTGCAATGGTTCAGGAGCCTTGGGGTAGGCTCTATCCAAAATTGGAACCAATTGTGCATAGCTCTCCATGAGCAGTTTGGAGAAAAGGGAGATAATTTGTCTCTACTAGAACAATTGACAACTATCAAGAGAGCTCCCAATGAGCAGCTAACAGACTTCAACTTCATATTTCAAAGAACATGGGATAGAATCCCAGTGGCAGTAAGGCCAATAGCTGAAGGTGATTTTCTATACTATCTCAAAGCTTTAAATTATGATATTTCTATGTTAATTCAATCCATGGGAGGTACAACTATACCTGCAGCTTATAACATTGCCATTAGAGCTGAAAATTGTCTGATTCAAGCCGCTGGTAAGCTGGCTCCTAGGCCTCCCATGCCCTTGTATCCAAACTTGGAAATTCCAAGCACTAGTCAAGCACCTACTTTAGCTCCTATTCCCACTCCTAGAAATCAGAGTTCAAATGAAACTTCTACTTCATCCTCTAGTGCCTCAAATGAACTTCAAGAAGTCATGAAACAATTACAAAATTTAGGCAATGAGCTAGTTACACTCAAGAGGCAAGCAAGCCCAAAGTTTTAGACCTTCTTATCAGTCTCAAGCTCAGCCTAATAGGCAACCATATCAGCCTAATAGGCCACCCAATCCAGCTGCAAATCAAAATCAAGTAAGGCCTCCTGCCAATAGACCATTTCAGCCCTATAATCCCAATGTTGCATCTGCCTCTAAAGCCTTAGTGCCAGTACAAAATAATATAGCTCAAGAGTATGAGTGGTGTTTCCCATGCAATGAACCTCACAACCAATCTATGTGCTTTAATGGTGCTTTGAACCAAGCCTTGATGGTGACAAAACTAGTGTAGAGGGTGAGGTGAGCCAAGAAACAAACCAACAACAAGGAACATCCCAGCAAAATACAACTCCAAATGAGACTACACTTGTGAATTGGCAAGCTGAGGATTTTTGTGGTATGAATCAAGCAATTTCTTAGAATGTAGCAGCTAACACAAGGTCAAAGAAGAGGAATATTGGTGAAGGGAAGTCATTGGCTCCAGGTGATCCACAACATTCCATCACTCCCCAAGGTGTTGGCAAGCAAAATGTAGTTCCAAACATGCAAGGACAGCCCAAGCCACCTTCTAGACCAGCTCAAATACCAGTTGTTGCAGCCCATGTACAAGAAAAGAGTGTGTAGGCTAGGGGCAGCAAAGAGATGTTTCATCCCCATTTAGCATCATTGAACAAATGAAGAAGACAAATGTGAATATATCTATGTGGGAATCACTATCCATCCAGGCCAAAGGGATCTACTACAAGCTGCCATGAAGAATTGGTCAACTCCAAATCAACAAGCTCATATGCAAGAGAAGGTACTCACAAATGCTACTCAGCCTGAAGGGAATCATGGAGGACAACAAGGTAAAGTTTTGAAGCCCCCTCCATTCTATGTTTCATTGATCATTGGGGATAAACTAGTACACAATTGTATGATTGATTCTGGGGCAAGTAGTTCTGTAATGCCCAAGCAAATAGCTGATCAGCTGGGTCTCCAATATGAAATCATATCCAAAGGAGTGGTGCAACTAGATGGGACAACAAGAAATAAACAGTGGGAGTAATTAAATATTTGAGCCTTACTTTGCATGCATGCCCCAATGTCATGTTTGCAAGATGTGTCAGTGATAGATTTACCACCACTTTTTCCCTATGTTTGTCAAGGGATTTCACAGCTAGAATTGGAGGCTATTTATTTGCTGATTGGTCACACATGTTGTTTAGAACAAGATATGGAACTAAGGCCACAATCAGGTCTGAACCTATTGCAAACTTTCACATTGAGCCTCATACTCCAAGCCAAATCAATGCCAACTGTTCAACATTTGATCAAGAGGATTATCCAAGCATGGATGAAGTTGACACCAAAGTTGGAAGCATCCCAGATTTGACTCTTGATGAATGGGAAAGAAAGGTACATGCTTTTGATCCCTACCAGGAAATAGAGGAATCTGAACTAGGAGTTTATTGCATACATGAAGAAAATCAGCCTATTCCTAGCATCACCAAGCCAGACCATAAGGATGACAATGAGGTATGGCAACTATTTTTGATGGATCAAGAAGTAGACAAGGTGCAGGTGGGGGAGCTATGCTTGTTTCACCTCAAGGCATTAAATATTATTCAGCTTTTAGATTTTAGTTTGCATGTTCTAACAACACTACTGAATATGAAGCTTTGATACAAGGATTGCATTGGTCAAGGAAAAGAGGTATCAAAAACTTACAAGTCTTTGGTGATAGTGAGCTGATTGTTAATCAAGTTAAAGGGAAGCATGCTGCCAAAAATGACCTACTCAAGTGTTATAAGAATAGGGTGTGGGACCTCATTGAGGATTTTGAAGGCTTTGGCATCAATTCCATCCCTAGGAAAGAAAACCAAGCTATTGATAGACTTGCAGCAGTTGGGGCAGCCTTTGATGTTGTGGAAAGTATCAAGGAAGATAAAGTGCAGCCAAGCATTCATGTGATTGTGAGGCCATTAGTGCCAGACAATAATGTAAGTTGGAAAGTGTTTGAAAGTGACCAAAAATCATCAATTTCTTGTAAGAAGAAGCTGAGTTCTCAGCCAAAAATCAGGAAAAGTTAGAATAACAGTATGGTGATCAAGTGGTACAGCTGAGAACAAACAAACTACCAAAAGGACTTGTCACTTTGGAGTCCATTTTTAATCCTAATGATCAATTTAGGAAAGAGAAAGCAAACATCCAAGTCAAGGGAGAAGATTTGGTGCCCATCTTAGTGGGAGAAGGAAAATCACTTCAAATTGGTAAAGTGGCAACCGAGCAAGAAAGGTATGAGTTCATGAAACTTTTCCAAGAGTTCCTGGATGTATTTTCTTGGAGCTATGAAGACTTGAGAGGTTTCAATCCCAAGCTAGCTCAACATACAATTGAATTGGATCCAAGTGCTAAGCCCATCAGGAAAAAACAAAGGCTAGTCAATCCACACATGGAGCCTCTCATGAAGAGGGAATTGAATAAGTTAATAGAGGCAAGTATCATATTTCCCATCAAGCATTCTAGTTGGGTAGCAAACTTGGTTCCAGTTAGAAAGAAGAGTGGAGAAATCAGATTGTGTGTAGACTTTAGAGATTTGAATAGAGCATCCTCAAGGATCATTACCCACTTCCCTCTATGGAGCAGATTTTGCAAGTTGTTGTTGCTAGCTCTGAGAGGTTTTCATTGCTAGATGGTTATTTAGGGTATAATCAGATCATGGTAAAGGAGGATGATCAGTTCAAGACTGCCTTCACCACCAAATGGGGAACTTATGCATATAGAAAAATGCCATTTGGGTTGTCTAATGCCTGGAGCTACCTTCCAAAGGGAAATGGATATGGCGTTCAAGGGATTGATCAAAAAATGGTGCTGATATATCTAGATGATATTACTGTATTTTCTAAAAGTGCAAGCAGATCATCTCTTTCATTTGAGACAAGTGTTCCAAAGATGTAGAAGATTTGGGGTATCCTTGAACCCCAAGAAATGTATTTTCCTAGCTCATGAGGGAAAGCTCCTAGGCCACATTATTTCCAAAGAAGGATTAGCAATTGATCCAGAGAGGGTTGAAGCAATAAAAGCACTGCCATTACCAAGTCATAAGAAGGCCCTTCAAAGTTTCTTGGGAAGAATCAATTTTGTTCGAAGGTTTGTTCTAGATTTTGCAGCCCTTGTCAAGCCAATAACCATGATGTTGAAGAAAAGCATGGCTTTCAAATGGACAGTTGAAGGTAAGGCAAGTTTTGAGGCAATCAAAGAGGCTATCTCACAAGCTCCAACTCTCATTAACCTGATTTCTCCAAGGATTTTATCCTTTATGCATTTGGAGGTGATGATACAATCTCTGCAATTTTAGTACAACAAAACAAAGAAAATGCAGAGCAGCCAATTACCTTCTTTAGCCAAAGCCTGGAGGACTATGAGGTGAGATATTATTTCATTGAGAAGCATGTTCTTGCAGTGATTAGGAGCTTGAAGAAATTTAAGCATCTAGTTTCAAATAACAAGGTTCAACTGTTGGTTTCTCATGTGGGAGTTAAGGACTTCCTCCTCAACAAAGACCTAAATGAAAAATGTGCAGGGTGGATTACTCATGTCATGGAGTATGACATTGAGATCAAAGTCACCAAGCTGGTCCGAGGAAAGGGATTATGTGAACAGCTGGTCTTGAGAGCAAATCAATGGAAGCAAGCAATGAGAAGGATGTTGTTTTGGTGTTGCAAGACAACCAAGAACAAAGAGGTGTTCAAGAAGAGAATGATGGTGTACTCACTCCTTGTTGGACCCAAGACATAGTGCACTTCCTACAAATAGGCCTATGCCCTCCAGAGATGAACAAAACCAAGAGAAGGCACTTCAGATTGCAGGCTGTCCCATATGCACTTGTTGATGGTGTTTTGTTCAAGAAGGATGTAAATGGAGTGCTGCTGAGATGCATTGGGACAAACCAAATTAATAGAATGCTAGAAGAGTTCCATGGTGGATCAGCTGGGGGCCACTTTGCTCCAAGAGTGACAGCCCTCAAGATTATGAAGGCTAGCTATTATTGGCCCAAGGTTTTTGGTGATTGTTATGCATGGATCAAGAGGTGCAAAAATTGTGCATTCTTCATAGGAAAGGAGAGATTAGCTGCCCTTCCATTGCACCCAATTTCAGTTGACCAACCATTCATGCAATGGGGTTTGGACTTCATTGGAGTCATTAACCCAAACTCAAGCCAAGGACACAAGTGGATTCTAACAAAGCAACAGACTACTTCACCAAATGGACTGAGGCAGTGGCACTTAAAGAAGCAAATGAATCTAGTATTCTAGACTTCTATGAGGGGATAGTAACCAGATTTGGTATACCTGCCACTATAATATCAGATAATGCTTTGGCATTCATAGGATCAAAGGTAACTAAATGGGATGTTAAAATGGGATTTATCTAAGCACTTCATCAAATTATTACCCTCAAGGTAATGGCCAAGTTGAGTCTACCAACAAGAACTTATTAAAGATCATCAAGAGGACTCTTGATGAAAATCAAAGGACTTGGCACACCAAATTGAAATCAGCCTTGTGGGCTGATAGGATAACTCCCAAGAGATCCACTGGTAACTCTCCATTCAGACTTGTTTATGGAAGAGAGGCAATCTTGCCCATGTCACTTGAGTTGCCAACATTGGAACTCATGAAGCAATTGGAGTTGTTGGAGTTTGAACCCATGGAGGTTAGATATGTAGAATTGATGGAGCTCCAAGAAATCAGAGAGCATGCAGCCCAAACAATGGAGAAGGACCAAGCCTTGATCAAGAAGACCTTTGATAGGAAAGCCAAGGCTAGAACCTTCCAAGTTGGAGATTTAGTGTTGAAATGGGATGCAGACCGAGCAAAGCTAGGAAGGCATTCAAAGTTTGATGCCATTTGGAGTGGCCCTTATATGGTCACAAAATGTAAGAACAACAATGCCTTCTAATTGTCTACATTGGATGGTGAAGAACTGCAGATTCCAGTTAATGGAATCCATCTAAAGCATTGCTACTAGAAAGGAAACTCTCCACCTTGTACATATTAGCTTAGATTTTCATTCCTCCAAGTGCTTGTGCACATTTTTTGTTGTAGCTTAGTTTTCCATTTCCCTAAGTGCTTTGGCACAAGCTTTTTGTCCCAAGAATGCATTTTTGCAGGCCATGTTCCAGATCAAGTGATGTTCTACTCTCACATTTTCCTTCTTAAAATTTTTCTAATGAGTTGGGAGTACCAAGTAGTTAATTTGATGACTCCATGCCCAATGGATTGCTTCAGCAACCGTAACTTCATCCAGCAGGAAGATGACCCCTCTGAGTCACCAAAATTGTTATCCAAAATAAGCCCCTTGCTCTTTTTTGGCTAACTTCCTTTCATTCCTTCCTTCCTTGTGCCTCAGTTGAATTTTTCACTTTTCAAGCACTCAAAATTTTTTAGAAATGGTTTCATTGGATAGAGGATCTTCTCAGCTTTCCAGAAAGGTAAATTTTTCCTTCTAACTCCTTGTATTTTGCAAGTTATGGCTCGACGGAGTTTTGGAGGGAAATTTTCCCTAGGGAGGTCCATGCCTAATCGGGAGTGCCACGTGGCGGAGGAATGGTGGGGAGCGGAGGTAAATTTGAAATTTTCACCAAGGATTGGTCGGGCACACAAAGAAAATTTTGGCCCGAAGGCCCGCCAGCCAATAGGAAGTGGCCACGTGTCCATGGGGGCGTCGGAGGTCGAACCGGCGGGGAGAAGTTGGAAAAATTTCCAAGGTTGGCGCAAAAGAAAATCTTGGCCCCAAGGCCCGCAACGAATGAGGAGCTTGCCACATGCCCAAAACGGTGGGAGGTGGAGGTGTGGGGGAAATTTTCCATTTTGCCAAAGTGTGGCAAATGGCACAATAAACTCCGCCCTACGATGGCCCACCAATCAAAACATGCCACGTGTCCATGTGGTCTTAAGGTGGGTCCAGAGGGAAAAGAGTTGGTTTCATGCCAATGGGGCATGTGTCCATTCGGGAAATGCTTGGTCAAGTTGAAGCATGTCCGCGTGAACGGAAAGGTGCCACGTGGCATCAAACTGGTGGGGGCGCGGAGCGACAATGGAAAATTTTCCAAAATCCAAAAAGGCGTAAAGGGACCAGGCAGACCCGCGGACCAATCAGGACGTGCCACGTGGCATGGAGCGGTGGGGGTGGAATTTTTGGGAATTTTTCCCAAATTTCAAAAAGGGGAAAATTTTAAACTTTTGTCCCGCCAACCCATTTTTGGCCCTTTTTTGCCCTAAATCTTCAGAAGGGCATAACTTTTGATCCAGAGCTTGGATTTTCACGTTTTTGGTGTCATTGGAAAGATGGTGAAATTATCTACACGATGGAGGGTTAAATTTTGTATTTTGATGGAGAATTTTGGGAGAAAATTGAAGAAATGTCCCTGGCATAGAAAAAACATAGAATTGACATTCAACCACCAAATTTAATGAAGTATGGTCTTTTTTTTGATTCTGCAGAACAATGTACTTCTAAGTATGGGTTTGTCCATGAAGCCCATCACTCTGCAGGTGAAATTTGAGGAATCTGGTTGGTGGTTGAATTCATAAATCCATTTTTTCCCACGTTTTTGCTTTCTCTCCTTCTGTTTGACCATAAAATCCAAATTTGGCTCATTTGTAAAGGGTTGGACATATTTTGCTCTGCAAGCTCTCTTTTCTTCCTCAGCAGGTGGATTTGTAGAGTTCCATACCTCTCATATAGACTACAACATGTGTTTTGCCTCCTGGCCATTGTAATGCATTGTATTGAACTTGGGAATGATAATGTATGTTCTGTGATTGATTTTTCCAATCCTTTCATGTGTTTATCATTGTCTTTTGATCTCTCATTACATTCTAGCAAATGTGCATATTTTGTGTTGTATTTCTTATGATCTGTGTAAATCTTGCAAAGTAGATGTTCACCACTCCCTTGGTGTATCACCACTTTCAATTAGTTTTATTTCTTTTGCATCCTTTATCTCTGTCCCCTTGGAATTTAGAGTAGGGTCTAGTATTGAACCTCTGCAAAGTTCATGTATACACCTGATCAGAGGAGTGAAGGAACCAACCTTTAATCTGGAGGGTCTTTTCCCAATTTTTGCAAGTCCCACACTTGGGGAAAGGATTCAATGTTGTGCAATCACACTGGATGCCCATTATCAAACTAGAAATATGAAATAATATGTGAAAATGTCTAATTTATAAAATGGGGAAATTTGAAATGATTTTTTTCAAATGATGAAGGCCCAAGCTCCAAATGTTAATGAAGATCTTTGAGATGGTATGTAAAAAAGTTTCATTTACAACATTAAGAAAATTGAATTGATTTTAAAAATAAAGTAACATGTCATATGAAACATTATATGAGATTGAAAATGAGATGAATAAAAAATCATAAACTTTTGATTACATAATAGATTTGTTTGAAATGATATGTAAAAATATTTGATTTATACATTGGGAATTTTTTTTTCAAATAACGAAGTCCCAAGATTAAAATGATTAATTTGCATAATGGGTTATTTGAGATGATACATTTGAATTTTAATTTACAAAGTGTAGAAAATCAAATCATTTTTAAAAAAATAGTGAAGATCCAACTCCAAATGTTATCTACGTAATGGGGTTCTTTGAGATGACGCATAAAAATGTTTGACTTAAAGAATGATAAAAATTGAAGTCATTTTTCATGTGATCTGCACTAAGCTCAAAAATACTTACAAAATTATGAGAGTAAATGTTTTCTCAAATATGATTTATGTTTGGCATGTCATGTAATTGTAAAAAAATTGAATTTAAGACAAAAAGATCTGAAAAATTTGTAATAATTCGAAAAAATACAAAAAATATTAATTTATTTCTAGACATTTCCCCCTAATTTGTGCTAATTTAACCCCAAGTGTCCCCACTTTTCGCTATTTTCCCTTAATTATACATTACTTTCACTAATTTTATACAATTTTAAGTTAAATTTCCATGCTATTTTTTGTAATATTATTCCAAATGCTTTAATTTCTAAAGCTTAACAAATTTTGAGGGATTTTCCTTGAATTTCATGTATTTTCCTTGAGTTTCTCCAATTCACCACTAATTTACCTTAATTTAATACTAATTTCTTGTAACACCCCAAAACTAATAACCCAAATTTCTCCTCAATTTAGCATAAATACAAGCTCAATTTTTGGTTTAGTTAATTAATTCAACTATAGATTTAAAACATACAAAAGACCATGAATTAGGTTTAATATTTAATCATAGTTCAAAATAGGAAGAATATTTTGCATAGTTACATTAATCGAAGTATTGCTCACTTAAAAATTGTCTCATTGGTTCCTTCGAAGCATTTTTAATTGCTTATTTAAAAGAGCACCCATTTAGCTTGTAACTTAATCCATACAACTATCAACAAGGTTTTTAGATTCTATCCAAAATACCTTTTAGAATGTTATGAATTTATGTAATCATATTGTACTCGATTATCTCTCATATTTGGAATAGGTGGAAGATGGTTCATTTTAAGTTTAGGGTATACAAATTTTTTATACACATCACCCATTCATGTTAAACATTTTTCATTTATTTTCGTTATTGTTTTCCTTCGCTAATTTCCTTACTCATTTATCTTCCTCAATATGTTCCAAGTTTGCATGAAGCTCACTCGGGGAGGATTTCACATTTCAAAATTTGAGGTGTATACACATGATATATACACCCTCTACTATTATATTAATTTATTTTTTATTTCTTTATGTTTATTTTCAATGGAGAGGGAGAAAACCCATGCATGATAAATATCATGCTCAAACACCTTTTAGAGTCCGGAATACACTAAGGTAGAGTTTGGATATGCACTTGCACTTAAGATCTTTGATAGAGAATAAGGTGGGGTTTTGGGTTTTCTAAGCAACTCAGATCTCCTCTCAAGACCATGTCGGGATTTTGGGTTGTTCGAGAAATGTAGATCATTGTCCAAGACCTAGGGTGAACTACACCTTGCTTATGCAATTAGAAAGTATGCCGAACACTAGGTGAGAGTATGGTAGGATCAATAGGCCAACATGCATCTTAAAGTCAAGCTTTAAAATTACATGAGGGTTACGAAAGTATGACACACACCGTGGTGAGGCTATTTTAGGATTAGGGGTTCATGTCATAATTTATATGCAAATTGCATTTATGCGAAAAAGTTTTGAATCCCGACTAAGACCACATTGGGATCCAAAGGTCGAGTAACATTTTGCATGACTTGTGCAAACATGCATGAAAATCCTAAAATCCTAATTTACATTAAGCCAATAAAATTTCGAGTTTTGAGGATTCAGATGCAATTTGCATCCGAATTGTAAATGTGCATTACACCTCTAAAAATTTGATCAACAAAGGGTAGTCTACATTGGGTTTCAAACTCCATGAGAAATTTATAACCAAGTTACGAATGTGCTTGGAAAGCTTGAAAGAAAATGATTCCATTCTAAATCATAATTCAGAGGTCTAAATGCAACTTGCATGCAAATTGCAAACTTTCTTTGAATCTGTGACAAACAAGGAAAGACCAAATTGGGAATAGGAACTTTGGGAGCACTTCTCAACTAACTTACAAAACTACCCGAATAGTACGAAAATTTGAGTTTGGTCTTGTTGGTTCAACACTTAGACAATTTTATGATTTTAACACTAATTACCAATAATTTTGCAAGTTAAAATTTAACTATTTCAAACAAATCATTTGTTTGTAAGAAGGTAAGATAAAGAAAGAGAAATAGTTCCAATAAACTTAAAATTTCATTTTCAACAAGTAATTTTGAAAACATTTCCATAACTATATATTCCTTTCGCAATGATTTATAATAAAAATTGTAATACCTAATACTTGATTTTTAACAAAACCAATTAACTCTATCATTCATGAGATAGAAAAAACTCCCCAATCAAATTCCACTTTAAACTTCATTATTTCCATCATTAAAAGGCTCAATGAAAACCCATAAACCAACTTTCTTAGATTTCAAATGCACTTAATTTAGATGCAAAAGGGTTAGGAGAAATAAACATTCAAAATTTATTTGTAAAAACTTTCTCTGTTCAAATAATACTTTCAAATGCAATAATAACAAAGAATTTTATAGCAATTTATTCCATAAGTAAATTTACAACATTTCAATGGATTTACTCAAAAATAAAATACACATTGTTCTCTCATTTGATCCATCATTTATACAAAGCTATAAAATATCACTTTCCCGATGCACCATTTTACAATTCTTCCCCACACAAAAATTAATAAATTTTGAGACCTTTCAAGAGTATCAATAACCACCATTTCAAGACTTCACAAATCTTCTATACTCATAACCAAAAAGAGGAATCCAACGACATTTAGGGAACACAAACACACTTTTTAAAAACATACCCATAAAAACACATTGATTACTTTTTATTATAGAGAGAGTACCAAAATCATTCAATCATGCACTAATGAGCCCTCACAAGGCTTGTATAAAGGGGAGATACTCCACGAACAATACGCCTTTGTCTCCAATGAAGGATGAATGGTAGGTCCTTGGTTCCTCCTAGGTGAAACAAAATAATAACATTCATTTCCTTTTAACTCCCTAAAATATAAATTGTTAAAAGAATATTGTTTCCTTTTAACTCCAACAAAGACAAATCGTGTTCTCCTTGGTTCCTACAGTATAACATGAGCTCACAACACATTTTCTTCCACTCATGAACAAGAAAATGTCCATTTAACCTCTAATATTATAGTGTTACATCTCATCTCATCACACACATTTATGCTTGCATGCCCCAAAATGGGTTCAGTTCAATATTGCAACACCCAAATGTTACGAAAAAAATCTCAAGGAACAAGTAAAAATAACTCAAACAAATGAAAGAACAAAGAGCAAAGTTGAGATCTCATTTCTTTCTTGTTCAAGAACAAGGGAGAAACAATTATGCATATAGAGAAAAATAATAGAATTAAGAGGCTTACCTCCTTTTCACCAAGTTCTAAGGCTTAAATGAAAGTTCGCACTCCTAAACAAAACTCCACACAAACTCTAATTTTCACAAAAATATCTAATCATCAAATTGTAAATTTTCAATCGTCGAATTGTATAACACCATCACCAAAGTTGCATAACTCCCATTATCAAAATTGCATAACCAACCCAACCAAAGGAACATCCAATAAGAGGTTGCCAAGTGGTATGCTCCACTCCCCCAAAAATAAAAAATCCCTACCAAAATATTTAACGTACTTACAAATCACATGGGAAACCCATAACTTCACTTACATAAATCATGGTCAAGATCACCTTGAAAATCAATCAACCCCAAAATTCAACACAAAAATTCAAGTCAATCAATTGCATACACTTACTTGCAAATAAATCAACTCAATTCCATAAACTATGACAATGCTTGTTGACATGATTTTCAAGGGAAATTATGAGGTCCTTTTTAGTCGTAAAATGGATAAGGAGGATAAAAAGTTCATCTACCCCACGGTGTAGGTGCAAGAACTAGTTTTGAGAGTGTATGACAAGTATTACTCGTCAACACACCTCCCAATACTGGGTCCATGGACAAAATCATAATTTTGATAAAAGGAAAATTTCAACCACATGACAAGTCACATGCACACCCAAAAATAGAAAAATAATCAACTAATTAACCAAGCATTGAAATATATCTAACACATGATTAAATAAAATTAATTACACAATACAAGGGTCCCAAATGAAAAGGTTACTCCACAAACGTTAAAGATAAAATAAACAATTAAACATACTAGAAAAATGGCCACTTTACAATCCTAATGTTAACATGTGCATTGAGTGATCCCATATTGGTGAGTGAGCCCCTAATGAGTAGGATGCCTTAATCCTCATTTTAATATGATTTTATATAAGTGTGTGTACACGTTTCCATTTGCATACTCAATATATAGGTCATACTCACCCAAAATTATAATGGTATACAATCAATTACAAGAATACCCCAACAAGGAACACATACATCTAAGAACCAACTTAGTCAATTAGTCAAATCATGACAAATAGACACAATTCACGAGAATTCAACATCATACTCAATTGTCTAAGAATCACCATTCAACAATTAAATTCACACAAGGTTTGTTCGATTAAAATTCAAATCTAATTTCATTCTATTAACATTTCAAATATCATTTTAATACTCATGATTATGAAAAAATTGTAGCTTACTTAGTACTATCAAGTTATCACACTATTTATTGATTTTCAACCTAATCACATATGCTTCCATACAAGCCATATCTAAAATTTATCCAATTATTTCACTTTATCCCAACATAACCGATTATAACCATTTCCAATAACTATGATTAAATTATTATTTTTAATCCACTCCATACTTGTTTCTAAGTTTTGCATTCATCTTCTATTCATTATTTCTCTAATACCTTCTTATATTCATTTTACTCTTCAAGACATTTGTTAGTATCATGTTTAGATTTTTCACATAATATGCATAAATATCCAAGAACTGTCCTCTTATCTTAAAGTGGTCATATATAATACTAATATTATTTTATGTCCTAGTATCTTTCTTTGATCATGAAAACAAGTAGGCACCATATACTGAAACAAAACATATCATAACAAGAGTACGTAAAAATGTATAATGATAATCTAATCATAGCCTAAATAATGTCATGGGAAAATGGGAATTACATTTCCCAATATATGACATGTTAGTGGAATATCTTATTTTCACTAAGGGTAAGTGCACCAATCTAGGGGGCCAAAGGGGGTCTTAAGTGGACACATTTTTTAAGAAAAATAAAAATTTTCAACTTGTACGAGTTTTTGAAATAGTTACACTCAAAATTGGAAGATGTTGTATAAACATGAATCGTAGAATTTTGAGTCTAGTTTCTAAGCTACTAAATTTGATTTAAAATGGATAAGTTTAAGTGGGTCAGATAACTAAAATACCAACAGGTGGTCCTATTTTTGTTAAAAATGTAATAGAGTGACTTTCGTGTGCCCCACCATTTTTTGAGCACCATTTAGTATTTTTGAAAACCCTTTGGTAGAAAGATAGCTAGGAGCATCTAGTTTGGGCTCCATTTTAAAATATTTTTTAGCGAGTATTTTTTTAATGATTTTTCTAGTACAAAAATTTTAAATTTTGAAAAATAAACAAGGCTTCGTAAAGTGCGCCCCCTAACTACCTCAAAAATATCAAAAATTAGATTTTTTTTAATATGTATAGAATTAGGCCTAGTTTGGGCTAATATATTTTTTTCAATTTCAATGAGCCAAAAAAAAGATACACGACAAAAGATAGACATGTTTAAACTTCAAAAAATAGCTATAAAAAGGCATAATTAGAAAATAAATAATATGGAAACCTTATATTAGTGAAAAATTTGAAAAATTATATTTTTAGAAAGAATAAATATGCTCTACGTCATGGTATAATTTTTTAAACGAATCGATTGTTTTATGTTGATTTATCATGGCGGAAGTGGAATTTTTGCATTTTCTTGCAAAAACACATTATTTGTTGTGTTTGTGTAGGTCAATGCCTCGGGATTAGGGATCCAAACCGGATCCAAACCTTGAGGCATGCCTTGGAAAAAGGGAAAACACAAAACGCGTACACGCTATAATGTGTACGCGATCCTATGAGTATAGGTAGTATATGTGTTTTTGGCATGCTTCTATTTACAAAAATAAATTTATTATTATTTATATTTTATTATTTCTTATACTTTAAATTTATTTTAGTAAATATAATAAATTAAGGTCACTTTGCACCTTATGGAACTAGTCTCACAACTCCATGAGTCACGATTTAAGAGATAGTTTTTTATAGTATAATATGGTCAATACATAGGTAGTTTTCAGATTTCAACATTCAGCCTAAAGCTTTTAGCATTTAAATTCTACAATCTAAATCCTAAACCTTAGGCCCCGAACCTAAACCCTAAACCTTGTGCCATTAACCCTAAACCCTGAACCATGATCCCTAAACCCTAAAACCTAAACCCTAAACTCTAAACCCTAAGCCCTAAACCCTAAACCTTAAACATTTGGCCCTTACTCGTGAACCCTAAACCATAAAACCCGAGCCTTTAGCCGTAAACCCCGAGCCCTAAGCCTTAAACCTTAAACCCTTAACATGAACCATGAGCCCTAAATGATAAATCCTAAACCCTAAAAACTAAAAACTAAATCCTAAACCCTAAACCCTAAATCCTAAACCATAATCCCTAAAATCTAAACCCTAAACACCGAATTCTAAACCCTAAACCCTAAACCCTAAAACATGAGCCCTAAACACTAAACCCTAAAACCTAAACCCTCAACCTTTAACCCCGAGCCCTAACCCCTAAATTCTAAACCCTAAATCCTAAAACCAAAATAATAAACCCTAAACCCGAACACTAAATCACGAATCCTAAAACCTTAACCCTAAATACTAAACTATAAACTCTAAACCTTCAACCCCGAGCCCCAGAGCCCTAAACCCTAAACCCTAAATCTAGATCCCTGAGCTCTAAACCCTAAACCTTAAACCTATAACTCGAACATTGAAAGCTGAGCCATAAACCTTAAACTCGTAACTCGAACACCGAAAGTGAGCCATAAACCTTGAACCATGAACCCTAAACCCTAAACCCTAAGCCTTGAACCCTACACCTTGATCCATGATCCCTAAACCCTAAACCATGTACCCTAATCCCTAAACCCTAAACTATAAACCATGAGCCTTAAACCATAAACCATAAACCTTAAGCCCTAAATATTAAGTCCGAACACTAAAAACGAACCCTAAACCCTGAACCCTAAACCCTAAACCATAAACCCTAAACCCTAAACACTAAATCCTCAACCCTAAACCCTAAACCCTACAGCCTAAAACCTAATACCTAAACCATTAACCATGAGCCTTAGACTCTAACAATAACCCTAAAACTTAAACCCTAAACCATAAACTCAAAACCCAAAACCTAAACCCAAAATCCTAAACCATTAACCCGTAACCCTTAACCCTGAACACTAAACCCTAAACCTTAAACCTTGAACCTTGAACCATGAGCCCTAAACCCTAAACCATAAACCCTAATCCATGAACCATGATCCGTAAACCCGAAAGCCTAAACCCTAAACCCTAAGCCATAAACCCTAAACCTTATACATTCAACCCTTACCAGTGAGCCCTAAACCCTAAACCCCGAGCCTTAAGCCCTAAAACCTGAGCCCTAAGCCCTAAGCCATAAATCCTACACCATGAACCATGAGCCCTAAATGCTAAACCCTAAAACCTAAACCCTAAATCATAAACCCTAAACCCTAAACCGTAAACCTTAAATCTTAAACACCTAACCCTAAACCCTAAACAATGAGCCCTAAACCATAAACCCTAAACCATGAGCCCTAAACACTAAACCCTAAACCTTGAACTCTGTGACCTAAACCCTACACCGTTAACCCTAACCCCGAGCCCTAAAGCGTAAACTATAAACCCTAAACCCTGAACACTAAATCCTAAACCCTAAACACTAAATCCTAAACCCTTAACCCTAAACACTAAACCCTGAACCCTAAACCCTAAAACCTAAACCCTAAACCTTAAACCCTGAGCCTTAAGCCCTAAACCCTAAATCCAGAGCCCTGAGCTCTAAACCCTAAACCCTAAACCCGTAACTCCAAACCCCGAACCCTAAGCCATAAACCCTGAACCATGAACCCTAAACCATAAGCCCTAAACCCTAAACCATAAACCCTAAGCCTTCACCCTACACCCCGATCCTTGATCCCCGAGCCCTAAACCCTAAACCCTAAACCATGTACCCTAAGCCCTAAACCCTAAACCCTAAACCCTAAACCCCGAGCCCTAAACCATAAACACTAAACCTTAAGCCCTAAACGCTAAACCCTAAACCCTAAATGCTAAACCCTAAACCATGAACCCTAACCCCTAAACCCTAGACACTAAATCCTCAACCCTAAACCCTGAACCCCAAACCCCAAACCCTAAACCCTAAACCCTTAACCCTGAGCCCTAAATCCTAAACTCTAAGCCCTTAACCCTTAACCCCAAACCCCAAACCCAAAACCCAAAACCTAAACCCTAAATCCTAAACCATTAACCCTGAACCTTGAACCTTGAACCCTAAACCCTAAACCCCGAACCACGAAGATTGTTTAAAATCCCTCTAGTCTACAGTAGTGATTACAAAGTGAAAACTGCTCTTGATCTTTTGCACTACAAGGATCGACAAACCTCATATATTTCCAGTAGGTCTCATGAGTGAGTTCATATTTTTGAATATCAATATTAGGACCATATTTCCTAGTCTCATGCCTAGAACCATCATTGAGTTTTCTTGTACAACTACCTTGTTTATGAGAGGTGGGATAAGTAACTAAATGGATATGACATCTACCTTGTGCCTTGCAATGCATATTACACATCTCTGCCAAACTTGTTTCTCCCCACATATACTTGCTCTTGAATGTCAATTTCTTCACACTCTGAAACAAATTTCACATTTCTTATATTTCCATGTATGGTATTATGCAAGCCAGGATGACCCATTGGAAGTCGGAAAAATAACCATCTCAACACAAAAATTAATCTCAAAGGAAATGGAAGAAACATAAAGAATATACCAACGCGGAGGTGTAGGATCAGAACTAAGTTTCTGTAGTATCCTCTCCTCTCGGAGAAAGAGAAAGCTCTTGTTACTAGAACGGATAGTAAATTTAATAGAACTTCTGAAGTGTTCAAAATAAGCATAGAATAGGGGTATGGCTAAGAACACACAAGGGTTATCAATCGCTTGATAAATCTTTCTTGTTTAGTTATGAATGGAAGTTAGTGGCCTATAGATTAGTGGTCTTCCATTCATTGATAATTCCTTCTATGATAAACCCATGGATGCTTTCAAAAGTTCCTTAAAAAAGATAGGATTATTCATCAAGCCTAGTGAAGGGTGTGATGTGATTCCCAAAAACTTGAAATGCATACATATTTAGAGGTCATAACACAAATTTACAAATATATCTATCATTATAAATGGAAGCCAAGTAACTGTGTCTCCCTATATCCAAGGATCGAGGACTACTAGGGTCTGGGTAGGATTGGACATTCAAGAATCATCGAGTGTCTGAATCAGAATGTTGTTGCATATGGAGAAATATTTTCAAACATTGGAGTAATGTATCTTAGAAAATAAAATTGACCCTAAAAAATCCTCTCAAATTTCCAGCTTACAAAAGCAATGGACATATAAAGCTTTGTTCTTTGAATGAAACCTTCGTTCCCGACAACTTGTAACTAGAAAGAATTATTCAAAAGAATGTCAAAAACATTTCTTTATACCAAATTTTTCTTGGATATCTGGCATTTCCCTCCTTCATAATATCAACCGATGAAAGACATCAAATTATGATGACTCTCTTTAAATGTTCTACCTATGATGCTAGACGAACCCTTTTCACTTGAATACTCTCTGTCAATACTAATAATAATGGGTAAAACACAAAACATTATAGTGAGTGAAATAGTTCCCATGCGATGGGAAAAATAAGATAGATGTATTGGGTAACATTTATTTGTACCGAATTGTTCTTGGATATATGGCATTTCCCTCCAAAATATCAACAGATGAAAGGCATCAAATTGTGATGACTCTCTTTTAATGTTTTTCCTACGAAGTAGATGAACCCTTTTTAGTTGAATACTCTTTGTCAATACTAATAAGAATGGGTAAGACACAAAACATTATAGTGAGTGAATGGGTAAGCCTAAAACCTGAGCCCTAAACCCTGAGCCTTAAACCCTAACCCCTAACCCCTAAACCTTGATCCTTAAACCCTAAACCCTATGCCCTAAACCTTGAACACGAACTTTAAATCTTAAACCCTAATCCATAAACCCTAAACCCTAAACCTTAAACCTTGATCCCGAAACCCTAAACCCTAAAATGAGCTAGTCATGCCACCGAATTATCCAAGACCATTATGTGTGAAGCATTAAGGCATCGTTTATCTCCATGAGATACATATGAGCAAAGACATGTATATGAGAATCTTGAATTTGATTCCATGAAAGGATAATTTTAGAGTCAGGAAAGGTAAAGGGATGATCTTTATATGGAGCACCATGTTTCTAAGTGAGAAATCATTTGAGTTGACTTGATGCAATTCACTTGGTACTATTCGTAAAAATAATTCAACACCTAGTAGTGTGATCAAACCTTAAGGAGGAGGCACATTACAATCACCTCATTTTTTCCATAGGACATGAATCCCATTCAGGGAGCAATCCTCTATCTACAAAGTGAGGATCTCATTTTAGTAAGAAGTAGACAAGCATCATAGAGCTGATTCATGGTCACTAAAGTGAATTATGGACCAAATTTCAAAATTAGTACCAATTCAAGCAATGGTAGGGCCAAAATCTAATCCAAAAGGTCAAAAACCTACAAAACGACTATATGTTTTCCCAAAAAAAGACCGACTACAATATATATGGCCTAAAAGTTTTAGGTCATTGCGTTGAAATTCTGAAAATGAGTAAGTACTGACCAGATTAGATTTTGAAAAACTATCTTCTAGATTATAACTATCAGAGCTATGGGACCACTTCCATCAGGTGCAGAGTGACCCTAACTTCTTATATTTACTAAAATAAATTTTATTATTTCTTATACTTAACATTTATTTTAGTAAATATGGCTCCTTCAAGCCCTTCTAAACTTCACATAACTCAAAATGCGTACACATTTCACAAAGACTAGAAACGCTTGCATGTTATAGCGTGTACACATTTTAGGTTCATGAATTACCGAGCCTAAGAAAACATAACACATACGTGTTATTTTAAAACACGATTATGTTTAACTCATTTTGCTTTCTTGTTCGCTTTTTGGCCCCCAAGATTGGTGCACTTACCCCTAATATTAATATAACTTAGGTTAACTTAACTATACTAGGTTTGCATAATGCTTATCTCGTAGAATAAAAAAGGGATAAGTGGCATCGATAATCAATTGCCAACACAACCCAAATGTGTCCATTATGTAATCACCACTTCATGAATGTGTTGGTCAAATGGTCAAAATTAAAGTTGGTTCACAACTCTTGTTTTTAGTTAGTCAAAAGAAAACTTGAAAATTGTTGTCCCCAAATTTGAACTTAAAGTGAAAATTCAAATACACAAAAAAATTGGTTGAAATCAAGTGAAGTTGTGGAATGGATTATATAAGTCTATGGGGGATCTAGAGATCAAAATTTATTTTAAATGTTGAGAAAATTAACTCGAATTAGACTTTCAAAGTTTCGGAGTAGTTTTGCAATTTGAAATGAAAATTCTTCATCAACTCTAGTTTTCAATTTACTATCTTTTTATTTATCAAAATTTTACTGGTTTTCGAGTGATTTTGCAATTGAGTTGTGAATTGTGTTTGAATTTTATAGATTTTGAAATACAAAGGTCCTTTGCATTTTGGAGTTTTGAAGGTTTGGTGTAATTTTTCAATCAAACTGCAAATTATATGGTGACTCTCGGATCGTGATTTACCACCAAGGTCATGACAGAGATTTGAAGTGTAATAGTAGGGAAAAACCATGCCAAGTTATTCACAATTTTTTGGGTGCAAAAATAGTCCAATTTTTTTTTCAAGTCATGGGTGGAGTTTGAGGTGCAAAAGTAACTCAAAGTTTCGTCAACGTCTTCATCATGTTTTAGAGCTACCCGGCAGTTCAAATTTTGCTTAAGTATTTGGTGGACATTAAGTGTAAAAACAATTCCCAAATTCTGAAAATGTAAATCTTTAGCATAAAGATGCAAAAATCAATATTTTTAAAGACACAAATTGTGCCTAGCTTCATGAACGTTCTGTGGTGCTAGCTCTCGCACCTTTGTATAGAGGTGTTTATCCTCGTCTCGTTGAGGGAGCGCCCCTAGACCCCTGCTCCAAGAACCAAAAAGGAAAAATATAATTGTTCATGGAAACCATGCCAATGTAAAAGGTCATACATTTGAAGGAAGGAGTTTCTTATGAATAGGATGTGTCGATGGAAAATTCCTAATCCAAATTTGTATATTGTCAAAGTCAATTTTGTAATTTCTAGGTTGTGCACTTTTGTGTTTGTAAAACGACACTTTATTTATGTAAAAACGTACATCATTTTTATAGATTCTTTTATTAAAAATTGACTTGGTCAAGCTTGCATGTAGCTAGAAAATAGGGAGATTTTCCTATAAGTATGTAGTTGTAAATCATTTGAAAGTTGTTTTTTCTTAGTTGAATATTTTTGCTTATTGGAGGAACTACTTTGTGAGATTTTTAGAAGAGATTTCTTGAGGGATATTTGTAGAGACTTCTTGCTATAAAGGATATTGTAAAAGGGAATTTGAATATTTCTTGAGGGGATTTAAATTAGTGAAGACTTGGAGAGATTTTTGGGTAGATTGTGTGTTGTCCATAATTTTGTACAAGATCTTCTTTGAGAAGAAAAGAGTGTATGAAACTTTGTATTCATCCTTATGAAGGAATACAAGGAGATTTCTTGAACTTTATGTCATGGTCTCTTTGGTGATAACACTTGTTCTTATGTCATATGTTTTCCTTCACTATTTTTTCATATATTTAAGATTATAAGTAGAAATGTTTCTATATTAAATTATCTCCTCACATAGAATAAGCTCCAATTTTACTTATCCGAAATGCAAGTTCTCCTTGTCTCTTTCTCTCTCTTATTGCTCCACTCATTTATTTTCACTTTCTAACTTAAATTTCTTTCCTGGGAGTAAAATCTCAACCCCGCAAGTTAGTGTATATATTCCTTCCTATTTAGTTTTGGCTTTTGAAAAGGGTGCCTCTCCTCATAATAGAGGAGGGACTTTGTCCCCCACATTGTTGTTAAAGCACCGTATCTTTCCTATGATAAAATATTTTTCCAACATAACTATATTGACCATGTCTACTTGTATATTGTGAGTTTTTGTTGATAAATACAATAATTTTTTAATTTCTCTTAGTTTTCTCATTGTTGGTGTTAGTCTATAATGATGAGTTTCTTAGGCATTCACATCTCTTACATGATTTCAAAGCATGTGGAGATTCCTACATGAAAAATTGCCCATTTCCTCCAATTTTTCAACTATTTTCCCTAACTTTATGTTAATATTGTGCATAAGAGTCTTTAAGGGTGATGGAGATCGGTGAGTTAAAATCAATAATACATGAAACCAGACTTGAACTTAAATTATCTCATTTTAAATCATAAAAATATAAATCCAATAAAAAATCTAAATTTCTTTCTTGACAAATTTTACCGTAATTTACCTTAATTTTATCTCGATTTTCCCACTTTTAGTATTTCCCTAATTTTACACCGATTCCACTATTTCCCCTAATTATATGCTAGATTTCTTACTATTTTGTGGTAATATTATACCAAATGCCTTAATTTTTAAATTTGTCAAAATTTATGAGACTTGCCTTAACTTTCAAGTAGTTTCCACAAATTTCCCCAAATTTCTATAATTTGTAACTAATTTTCTTTAATTCAACGCTAATTTCCCCAATATGTGCCAAATATCTAGATTTCCCTCAATTGGCCAAGGTTAAGGAAGGTGGGGGATTCACAATTGGAAGTACACAAAATCACACACTTGTATTAATCATGTAAAATATAACTCTAGTCAAATATATTAATTTCTTTCTTCACATTTCCCTAATTTTCACTAATTTAACCTTAATTTCCGTACTTTTCACCAATTTCCCCTAATTTTATGCTTCATTTACTGCTATTTTTTCTTAATGTTATACCAAATGCCTTGATTTCTAAATTTTGTCAAAAATTCCGGGACTTGTCATAAATTTCAAGTATTTTCCTATTTTATCACCTATTTCTCCAATATGCGATAAAATCCCTAATTTCCCCTTGTTTGTCGGTAATTTGAGTCAATTTTACCTTAATCTAGTGCATAAGAGTCTTCTTGGCCAAGGCTAAGGGAGACGAGGGATTCACAATTAGGAATACACAAAACCACACCGAAGGAATCATCTCACTTTTAATTCATATAAAATATAAATATGATAAAAAAATATTAATTTCTTTCTTGAACTTTCCCCCTAATTTTACCAATTATGT
Source organism: Taxus wallichiana var. yunnanensis (assembly GCA_018340775.1). Lineage (NCBI taxonomy): Eukaryota > Viridiplantae > Streptophyta > Pinopsida > Cupressales > Taxaceae > Taxus > Taxus wallichiana. Next base: position 130,169,900 of record CM031238.1, on the reverse strand, counting down.
TTATGACACTAGTTTATGTTTGTAGCTTGATTGAGATAGTTTGGAGGACTTCTAGTGGAAAATCAACAATTTGGTGCAAAGTATAAAATTCACAAAAGAGGTTAAGACACAAGTTAGCTTACCCTTCTTAGATGTTATTTCTCATTAAGAGGATGGCTCTTTGGCTCATAAGGTGTTCATAGAAGGAATACAAACTAACCTTTATTTGCATGTTTCTTCACATCATCACCCAATGCAAAAACCATGAATATCAAAAAAATTGACTACTAAGGCTTTTAGGATTTGTGAGAAAGACAACTTGGGGCATGAATTTGAGATTTTATAGGTATCTAAGAGGAATTTATTTAAGGGAAAGAATTTTATTCGAGCTTTGAGACAAGAAAAAGATGCTTAAAACAACCAATGAAGGGTGGAATGCTCAATGGTCAAACCCGTGGATTTTTTTGCCTTACATTGAAAGGTGTCCAACGAGATTTCAAAAATCCTAAGAAATGAAAATATAGGGGAGAGGGGCCAATAGGTGAACATGGTCCAATAGTTGACATGACTATTGATCACACAATACCCAATAGTTGTCATAGTACTATCTAGTAGTTATTTATTTTTGACATAATAATTATGTAGAGTAGCCAATCACATCATGACATGTAAGACCTCTCACCCATGTACAAGTATAAAAAATTCAATGTTCAAGCATTTTCACCCATATTCAAGTATTGGTTTCCACCATGGTTGTAGTGTAACTCAAATTTATTATTTTAAATCAATTCAAAATATGGCTTTCCCTCCAATTGAACATTCCAAAGAAAAAATATAAGCTAACACAAATCTGAACTACATATTAGTAAAAAAATCACAATCCCATGTGATAAACAATTGATTTTGTGGACCCCTTAACTTAGGGTGTACCACTACTAGCCCCTCTCCCCTAAAGACCAATTTCTTACCGAAAAAAAAGTTAAGAAAATATTTGAAGTCAGTTAAGGATGATTTGAAGCCTATTTAAAAATCGATGTTTATGTCTCGTACATCGGGTTAGGGAGGTCTATTCAAATGTATATTAAAGGACATATGACATACATATGGATGGATAAGAAAGAGAACTCCACATTGGTTGAGTACTCTTGCAAAAATTGAGGATGCAAAGGCACTTACCATGAAAGGTCATTATCAAAAGTGCAAGTTCGGATAAGCGAGGAGTTAGGGAAACATACACATTATTTAAATGGGGATGAGAGCTTAGAGTTGAGTTATATATAGAATTCCCTCATTAATAAATTAAAAAAATCCTTTAGATTAGGGTGACCATTCGAGGAGATAAATCAGTTGTTACAATATTTAATAATAATTGTAATGACTGCTCTTACATTTAATATTTTTACTCAAAATGTAGTCCTTTAGACATCATTGTATTGCATTAAAATTATTTATATAAGGATCATGGGTTTTTGTTCTAACATATGTTTTCTTCTTAATGATGGATCACTAGATGTGATCTAAAAGCGTCGATAAAAAAATTATTCACACATTATTTCTAGAAACCTCTTTAAACAATATTTATATTTTTTCGATTTTCTCCACTATGATTTTATTTATTATAATATTTAATTGAAAATTGTTCTAAATGAATAATGCACATTATATTATTGAGATATTTTATAGTTTATAGGTCAATTCTTTCATATTTTGTATGCCAAAGTTATATATTAGAACATTTTTCATATATATTTTATGTGAATTTAGGGCCGTAATGTGATTAAACTATTTTTACAATGCATTGCTTTATATATATAAACCTTATTTGCTAGAAGTTTAAAATAAATAGTCATGTAATATATTTAATCTATTGATTAACCAATTCATTGTATATATATTTTTGGCCTTGAAATTTAGATAATGATAATACAATAACATTTTGTATATTAATATATGGAAAAGTTTTTCAATCAAAAAAATCAATACAATAATCACTTTATTTGTACAATGTTATAAATATGATATTAGTTTGATCTCCAACTTTGATGTTATGACACTAGTCCAATCTCCAACTATGGTGTTATGACACTAATGCTATAAACAATGCATTCTATAACAATTGGTAGCAAATCTTTGTATGTTGTCTCAAAGATAGCACAATGACTCATATTTGCAAATTGTTGAAAACTCGAACTAAAAAGATAATAAGGGCAATGAAAATTATGTTTGATTGTAGGGGTACTTCAAGTTTTTCCTAAAAAGGAAAAAAAAATATTGTAAAGTTCCCATGAAATTCTTTATGTTACCTTTCATTTGTGATTGTATATGCTTTTCCTTTTCCTTTTTAAGGTACTTAATTCTCCCTTACAATAAAATTTGATAAAAATGAAATGTATGTCATTAAAATGTTATATTTGTATTTATTTTCCAAACAACTACATACATGTGTAACAATAATTTTTTACAAACAAAATTAAAATGTTTTATTCCTTTATTGAAGGTAATCACATATTTTTTTAAACACTTGAGAAAGATGGACTACACTATTGTTCATTTTAAAATTCATAATATATTTGTAATTATAAAAGTTGACATGGAAGTCCAAATGTGGGTGATATGTAGTACAATGGTTAAAGAGGGACATTGTGTTCAATGCCACCTTGGTTTATGTTATATGTTAATAGGGGACCCTCACATATTGAGGGGACTATAGACTATAGTACAAATATATTAAATACATCTAATTGGAGAATATATATAACAATTAATATCGAGGCTCTGCTCTTGGATTTTTTGTATATCATATTGATTAACAACTCTATTACTTTTTCTAAAACATTTCTACTTACTGGTGAAAATGACATTGATCTAGCTACACCGATGTGTTTGGATCGAAAAAAATTCCTTAAGGGGAAAAAGGGCTCCAAACTCAATCGTATGGCCAAGATATTATGATTGAATTCTCAAAGCAAAAAGAGAAACTTCTAATGCCTATTAAATGAGTGTCAAATGTAAGGTTCAAATTACCCTCTAAAAGTTGAATGACACCAATTCTAAGGTATTCATTTATTGTTTATCCATGGGCATTATAGCCCCGCACAACCGCCACTCCAGCCTATCATTGTAGGAAACCTATTGGTGTAATTATTAAAAAGAAATGGTCATCCAAATAGAGATATTCCTAATTATAATCCTAGAAGAATGACTTACATTAGATTGCATGTTAGTACATTACAATAATAAAAGAGATTACCATCATATATACTACTTGGGAAGTTTTAAATCCACTATGAATATGTTTGTTACTACCATATATCATCGGGAAAATAGTATAGTATGAGATCTTTCTTGTCAAATCCTAACATAGCCTAGTCATAACAAACTAATTTTTTTTTTAGTATCTAATATATCTAACACTCCTTGTTAATGATTAAATTAGTTACAATATCAATGATTTAGTCTTCACATTGATAATATGAGCTCGCCTCAGAATATAAGACTCAAAGACTTTGACTAAGTTTAGACACAAACTTAAACAATGTGTAATCGTGTTACCAACACACTAAATATTGCAAAGTGTGTCTATGGTTTCCAAGCCATCTCACTTTTAGTATGTGAATAAAAACCATTGCATAAATTAGGAAGTGGTGTTGTATATAGAGTTCACTTGTGATTTCCAAGTACAAATATGTTAACTTATCTTGAATATTGGGTTCTTCATCCATTTCTTGAGGTAACTAATCTCAACAACAAACTATAAAATATAGAGGTAGCTAATAGAGCTAATTGATTACAATTCCAAGATCGACAATATATTATCATGATATACCCTTCAAGGGTAATGCTTGCAATGATATTTTGAACTTTCGGTGTCATTCCGCTGATTTGTCTGTTAGTATATTACATTGTATTGCATATTAGTATATTATCATAGTTATCAACTACATACATACATATAGGCCTTACATATAAATGAAAATGGACTAAGAAAATCAAAAGACATTATCATCATTTATCAAACCTTTGTAGGGTTGAGTCGATTACTTGCCAACTTTGAGACAAAATTCAAGTATTTGTTCTATCGTATCCTCGTGGTTATGTTGCATATAGTGAACTTGTTCTCCAAGATCTTCCAATGTATCAATTATTATTTATGTTTAGACCAAAACCTCAAATTTATTCTTCCAATGTGTCTTTATGACGACGACGAGGCTCTATCGGGTACTCCCTAATCCTATCATTTCTCAAAGTGAACACGACATTGGAAACTTGTTTATGTTTTCCTTGTATTTCCTTAAATGGTCATACAAAATCTACATGTATTTTCTCTCTAATGGAGCATATACATCCCTCTACGGGGTTGGAAAATGATGACGTATCCTAGGGTTATCCAGGCTACATCTCACTTCGGCTTTGTAGAAGATCCCATGCTTAACCTCTTGACCCCTCTCACGCTCTCTCGGGCCTTGGTCGACAACTTATACCACTTCCACAACTCCAACCACTTCAACAATATTTAACTTAGCAACTTCCCGATATTTATAGTAGCGCACGCTGGTCTTCCCACTTTTCTCTCCTCTATGTTGGCTCCTCTAAAAGTCCCACTCAAACTCTAATTTTAATCTCGTGTCTTTATTTCCCTTATATGCACAATCTCTCTGTCTAATCTCCTTGTGCCACGTCACCTCATTGTTGTATTCTCCTTATTTGCCTTCCCATCATCCAGTCCACAACCAATAATATGACCATCTAGGATTGTCCTTGGTCCTTCTCCTACCAACCTGCCACACTTTGTCTTTTCTCCTCGGGATTCATCCTCATATTTTTTTGTTATTATCTTCTTCTTCCTAGCTTTGTGTGTTTCCTTTACCCTTCTCTTTTCCCCTCTATTCTTTTTCCTTTCCTCTTTCGTGTCCCCTTCACCCTCTTTGGTTGTTGCTTCAACCAACCATTTTCTTGTGCGCCTTTCTCTTACACGCCTTGCTTCCCTACCCCGTTTTTGGTGAATCTACTTCATTGCATTCTCCTTCCATAGCTTCCGATTGTGATACTTCTCCTTTGTTTCCTTTAGGGCAGCCCTAGCATCCTTTTGTAGTATCCCATTCGGCCACCATGCCTTCCTTCACCTGTGCGTTCTCTCTCGTCCCGGCCATTTTTACCTTTCCCACGTCTTATGCACTCACTCTTGTGTACCACCTTTTTCCTTCCACGTAATTCTTCCACACATTCCTCTAGACTTTGTGACTCCCAACCATATCTATTTTCATCCTTGTTGCTTCCTCTGGCGAACCTCCTTTATGTTGGCCTACTTCTCATGGCCTCTTCTTTCTTCGACTAGTTACCTTACGGTCAATGATCTACCAAAGTATTCCTTCTATTCTTCCATCAATTCTTTCCATGACCATATCAACCTCTCTTGGTAGCTCTTTATCCCGCCATGTACCTCCACCTTCTTTTTCCCAACTAGCTACCTCATAGGCCGATGTTATACTAGTATTCAATCCTCATCATGTCATGCATCTCTTTCACAATATTATTTTACTTCCCTCTTGACAGCTTCTCATAAACATTTTTGTGCATGACTTTATTCCTTTCTACTTTCCGAGACCTACCTAGATCTTGTCTTCTACTTCTCTCTTCTTTTGTGCTCTATTCCTCACATAACTCCTTTGTAGTTCTCTCCTTGTTGCTTCCCTTGAATTTCCTTCGAGACAAATCCTTTCGCACCATTCTATGTTGTGCTTCTTCCCCTTTGTGCACTCTCCCACATGATCTCGCTTCTTTTAGACCTTCTACATGCCTCTAATTCTCTCTTGGTGCACCTTATTTCATGTGCACGCTACCAACCATTCTCCTTTGGTTGCTCTGCTTGGTTGTCCTCCTAATGACACCTTACTCCAATTGATGCATGCACGTCCTTGAGTTATTTTGTTCTTTTCTCAAGCGCGTCCTTGGATCTTCATGCACATCCCCCTACAATGCAGGTTTATTCTAAGTCCCATGATTCCCCCCGCATCACTTTACTTCCCAAATGTTCAAAAATTGAGATGTTTGTGTCAATATAGGATCTTGTGTTCTATTAAAAGGTATAGGTTTATCTTTCTTGTCAAGCCCTCTTTGAAAAGGTAGGTCTTATCCTTTCAATACATTGTAATGTCCCCTTTCTCGAATTAAATAAATTAAAGGACCCAAAGCCTATTTTTATTTCCCATAGGTTAAGGGAGGAATAATGAGGCAATAATATAATAATAATTCATTAAGTTGTCCAAAAGAGGTACTTTAAGTTATAACTTGGAAAATTGACACTTAGTGTATTAGTATTAAAATGGGGCCAAAAAGAAAATATTAATTACATGACTAAAAGTAATTAATACTATGAGGATGGAAAAAGTGAATATTTAATTATAAGTAATGTGAATTACTTTTAGGGCTTTGGATGAAAAAGTGTTGATTAAATAATAGATTGGAAAAAGGCATTCAATCATTCAAACATTTGTTTTGCAAGTTTGGGGCAGTAACTTACTTTTTTAACATAGAGGGAAAGCCCTCATGTGTTAGGGATGGGGACCATAACCCTCACACCCATTTGGAAATTCCATCCAGAATTACACTAGAGATTTTAAATTCGAAGAAATGTAATGTCCCCTTTTTCAAATTAATGTCGAATGAGGACTTCTTGCCATTCCCTTCCGTGGCCAAGAAGAATAAGTGAACAAGGGAAGTAATTAAACTTCATTTAAAATTTATTTTATTATTTTTAATGTTTTTCTTTGGTGTTTATCCCCTACGTAAATTCGAGACGAGATTATGAGATTCCCAACAAGGAATTAAAAGATAAAGTGAAGTTTGGAGATCAATCCTCACTTAATTGGCCTTTAGCGCCAACCAAGGGATATAAAAGAGGTTGTATGGTATCATTTGGAGATTGTCTTTTGGCACATATACACTTATAATTGGTTTTTGGGCTGAATTCTCAATACCTTTCCACTTGAGGATGAAAAATCCTCTTGTGTGGCATCCAAGGAGGACAAAACCCTTCCTTGTGGCTTAGTGGAGAATGAAAACTCTCCATGTTGGTGAATTGAAGATCTCTATTGAAGAATCACTTGCAAAATTGGACCTAGGGCATAAAAAAGAATACCTACAAAGAGATTTGGCATATTTTTGAGTCCCTCTCCTAAGGAGTGACTAGGGTTGAAGTCATTCTAAGTGCCTTCTAGGGCACGACACTCATTTATTTATTGATATTCAGATTTGATATAATTTATAAGGCTGGAATCATTCATATTTGGGCATTGTTGGGGTTTGGAAACCCTCTTTTTGATTATTTCTCTTCGTTGTACTTTTGTTGTTAATAAATAATTTTCCAGCTAAGTATTAGCTTGATTTTTATGGTGGAAATTGTTCTAAAAGGTTCCTAAAGGGTCTATAAATATTGTGGATGAATTATAGGGTGATATTTGGGTGAAATCTTGTGTTTTTCAGACTATTGTTATAAAAATCACTTTGTTGTTATGTACTAATGTAATTTTCAGTTTTCTAGTCCAAAAATCATATTTAAATCAGATTGGGGTTTGTGCTAATTCCTTGCTTTTTCAGTTTCATCCCTAGAAAGGGACATTACATTGGTATTAGAGCATCGATCTTCCCAACATGAGGGTTTGATGCAAGATGGAAACAAGGGGTTCATTTTATATCAAAGGAGAGAAAAGAAATCAGACCATCCAAGAGAGGAGGACAATATGGCTCATCAGGAAGCCCAAGAAGCCAAGATTGACAAGCTAATTGAAGGGAAAGTAATATTGGCAGACATCGTGGATATCCTAGCCCTAACCCTTTAGATATTTCATGAACCTAGGGTTCATAATGGAGAAGGTAGCTCATCTGAAGAAAATACTTCATGGTGACCTTTTGGATTAGCTAATGGATCATCCAATAAGCCTACTTTCCTTCCAAGGGGAGAAGCCATTCGGAGCCGGGAGCAAGGCCCTTTATGGGGAAAAGTATTGCCCCAAGCTAAAAAGAATATATGACAGCTTCTAAGGGAGATATGGGAGGAAATTACACATTTTGAGTTCATTGGGGTGAGCAAGGGAGATTTAAGTCGGAGCTAAGAAACAATGGGACAAAAAGAGGTGCAAAATGTGTTGGGGAAGATGAATTTCTCTACTTTTGATGGATCGACTAAGGAGACAACTAGAGCATGGATCCAAAAGTTGGATACGTATTTGTCCTTGAAGCCTATGATGGAGGATGATGTTATCAAATTTGTGACCCTTCACGTAGAGGGGATTTCTCATGAGTGGTGGTTCCATGGATTAGTAACACAAGGGCACAATGATATCCATTCATATGATGAGTTTTGTAGAAGAATCATTGGTAGATTGATAGAGTTGACCCAGAAGTTCACTTTCGGGAACTTATATAATTGAAACAACAAGGTACATTAGATGAGTATGCGGCGAGAGTTTTAGATACTTTCCATCATGATTACAGATGTTACGTAGAGGAGACGTGTGGTTCTTTTTATTGAGGGTTTGACCGAACCACTCAAGAGTTTGGTTAGAGCCTTTGATCCTTTGTCTCTTTAAGAGGAAATTGAGAAAACTTTGGACCTTGAAGGTGTTTCCCCAAAAACATCAGTGATCAAAATACATCCGTGGTTAATTCAAGTGGGGGATAGCCCAAAGGACTCTTGGGACAACCTAGAAACCATCCCTTGGACCAGCCAAGGAATCCCTTCCAAAGGATGCCTATTATTCACAAGGAGTTGCCAAAACTAGCGGTGGAGATGAGTCTAGAAATGAGTTAAAGAAGAAGAATTTATGTTTCTCTTGGAAGGATCCATGGACTCCAGGACATCGTTGTTTAGGCAAGGGTAAAGTGCATTATATTGAGGTGTTTTCAGATGGTGAAGATGATGAAGATAGTGTTGATCAAGCCAAGAAAGATAGTATTCTCGGAAGAGGACCCAAAAATTTTAGATGACACTCTTGCTACCTTTTCTTGTGAACTAAGATATAATCCATTCCGGGTGAAAGGTGAGGGCAGGTCGATTCGATTGATAGTGGAGCCACACATAAATTTTTGATGAAAGTTTGATAAAAAGATTGAAGTTGAAGGTTGAAATTTTCAAGGGCTTCAATGTCAAAGGGACAGATAGTTTCATACATCTATGCACAAGAATATCTCATCTCACACTCTCTTTGGGGGGACACAAGGTAAGAGATGATTTTTGTCATTGGTATTGGTGAAACCGAGTTATTGTTGGGTGTTCAACAGTTACATTCCTTGGGTGAATTCAATTAAAAATAGCAAACAATGGAGCTGAAATTTAAGGTATAAGGAAAGGACGTTGTGTTACATGGTATGAAAGGTGGAACTCGTCAAGTTGTGACCACCAAGAGAATGGAAAGGACTTTCAAAATATGGCAAGTTACATGGGATACTCATTGCTTGGTAAGATCTAATTCTTCATTTCCATTCAATAATCTTTTCATGATGATATTCATCCCATACTTAACAAACATGCCAAAGTGTTCAATGAATTACCTCATGGGTTGCTATCGGATAGAGGATTCCAACATGTTGTTGAGTTATAACTAGGCACTAGACCAGTAATAACTACTCCTTCCCATCACCCAAGAGTCTACAAGGAAGAAATTGAAAGAACCATCAAAGAATTGTTGGAAATGGGGTTGATTTGGCCTAGTTCCAACCCATTTGCTTCTTCTATAGTTTTTGTGAAGAAGAAGGATGACACCTTAAGGATGTGTGTGGATTACCGGATATTAAATAAGAGAACAATAAAAAAAAGTATAAAATCCCAAGAATTGATGAACTTATTGATGAGATACATGGAGCGGTTTATTTTTCTAAGATTGATTTGAGATCTAGATATTACCAACTAAGGGTGAGAGAAGAAGATGTGCACAAGAACGCTTTTAGGTGTCACTTTGTGCATTTTGAGTTTCTTGTCATGTCATTTGGGTTAACTAATACTCCAACCACTTTCCAATCGTGCATGAATCACAATCTTGGTAAGTATTTGAGGAAATTTGTGTTAGTTTCCTTTGATGAAATTTTGGTATACAACAAAACATGGGAGGAATATCTCCAACATGTGGATAAGGTGTTGGAAATTTCAGAACAAAAGTCACTCTATACAAAAAAATCAAAATGTGAGTTTGAGATGACTGAAATTTTGTACTTGGGGCATCTTATCAATGCACACAGAGTTCATGTCGACCTAAAAAATATTCGAGTCATCATGGATTGGCCAACCCAAACCAACATCACACAATTAAGAGGATTTTTGGGTTTGTGTTATTACAACATGAAATTTGTGAAGGGGTTTCCCCAACTTGCAACCCGAGCTTTTAGATGGTCAAAAACAACCCAAACAACTTTTGAAGAGTTGAAAAAGGTGATGTGTTCTCGTCTGGTACTTGTTCTAGATTTTTCTATTCCTTTTATACTTGAATGTGATGCTTCCAGTGAAGGAATAGAGGCAGTTTTGATGTAAGACAAGCATCCCGTTGCATATGAGATCCAGAAATTGAAGGATCATGAGAAAAGTTCTCTATCTATGACAAATAAATTGTGGCCATCATGCATGTATTGACCAAGTTATTGAAATACAAGGTTTATGGAAGGTTTGTTGTCAAAACCGACCAATATAGCTTGAGATTCTTTCTTTATAAAAAAGATTTAAATGACTGAAACAAAAGTGGGTAAGTAGGCTCCAAGCATATGATTTTGATATTAAATATGTCAAGGGAAAACACAATGTGGTAGCAGATGCCTTGTCGAGAAGCCACCTCCTAATTCATTTGAGGATGTGGGATTACATGATGGGAAGAAGGAATGAATCAAGTCTTCAGATCAACCAAGTTTGCAATTGCTTGAGGACAAATAATTTTGGGAAGGGAGGATTGTAATGTTCCCTTTTTCAAATTAATCTTGAATGAGGGCTTCTTGCCATTCCCTTCTCGTGGCTAAGAAGAATATGTGAACAAGGAAAGTAATTGAACTTTATTTTATTTTTTAAATTATTTTTAATGTTTTTGTTTGGTGTTTATCTCCCTAAAGCGGGTCGGTTTAGGATTATCGAGATTCCCGTAAAGGAATTAAAATGTAAAGTGAAGCTTGGAGGTTGGCCCTCACCTAATTAGCCTTTAACACCAATCAAGGGATATAAAAAAGGTTGTATGGCCTCATTTGAAGACCATCTTTTGGCATATATACACTTGTACTTGGTTTTTGGGCTAATTGCCCAATACCTTTCCACTTGAGAATGAAAACCCTCTTATGTGGCATCTTAGGAGGACGAAACCCTTGTGGTTTAGTGGAGAACTAAATCTCTCCATGTTGGTAAATCAAGATCTCTATTGAAGACTCGTTGCAAAATTGGACCTAGGGCATCAAGAAGAAGACCTACACAAAGCTTTGGCATATTTTTGAGTCCCTCTCCTAGGGAGCGACTAGGGTTGAAGTCATTCTAAGTGTCATCAAGAGGGCACGCCACTCATTTATTTATTGATATTTAGATTTGATATAATTTATAAGGTTGGAATCATTCATATTTGGGCATTGTTGGGGTTGGAAACACTCTTTTTGATTATTTCTCTTCGTTGTACTTATGTTGTTAATAAATACTTATCTAGTGAGTATTAGCTTGATTTTTATGGTGGAAATTGTTCTAAAAGGTTTTAAAGGGTCATAAATATTGTGGATAAATTATAGGGTGATATTTGGCTGAAATCTTGTGTTTTTCATAATGATGTTATAAACTCGGTTTGTTGTTCCGCATCTTGATTTACCTTTCATTTTTCTGGTCCAAAATCATATTTAAATCAGATTGGGGTTTGTGCTAATTCCTTGTTTCGGTTTCAACCCTAGAAAGGGACATTACAGGAAATCCATCACACAATTAAAGACAAACTGATTTATGGTTGTGTATGGGGATGTAACAGTTCAAAAATTAATAAAATATTCTCCAGAAGTGACATTTCATCTTGATGTCACTATTCACGACATCACTATTTCACTCACATGCACTGTAATTATAGCACAGTGTACCACATGCAATACACTTCCATCCTTGGCATCATTCTTTTTCAGATAAAATTTTGTGAACATCACACTCACAAGGTTTTATTGTTGTTGTCGAGGGGTATGTCATACCTTCCAACATGATGTACTTCAAGAATTCTTCTTTTAGCTAGGGTTTTAAAGAAAATTTAGTTTTCATGCTTTCTATGCATTTTTAGGTCAAGGTTTGATGTAATAAATTCATATTCAACATATCTGAATAAACATTGCAGTTGGTTATTTTTAGTTGTACATATTTCAGTGATTTATTATTATTTAGGGTTTATATCATCATTGATACTCAGTAAAATTACAAAAACATGGAATATTAAATTTTTTATAATAGGCATATTACAGTGGTATCATAGCCAATTTTCTTTGACTTGTGGGTAGTAAAAAAATTCAGATTCAACTTCATGCTCAAAATGACAGGAATTCAAGTATTACTAAAGAGAAGAGAAAGGGCCCATATCAACTAGAGGATATGTTAGGGCAATAAGTTCTTGAAGTTGCTAGAAAAGAAAAAGAAGCTATGGGTAATAGTAATAAGGATCGGATGAAGCACATATTGATAGACATGTGCAAGGTCGGGAAGAGTTAGTGACATGATGGCTCAGTTAGTCAACACCATGCAAAACAAAAATATGCAAAAAGCTCACAATGGTGAAGGGAGTTCTTCAAGGGTGAACAATAATCAACCCACTTAGAGGACAAACATTGGCTCTATTGCCAGTCCTTTAACCTAGCTTCTTCCATATGGAAGAAGTAATTGCAGAGGTGGAAATTCAACCCTCCATAGCTAAAGATATTGCAACCAATTATGAGGAATACAGGGTCCTTCTAGGTGAAATTAGGGAAGCTATATCTCTCACTAATTTCATGAATTTGAAGAAAAACAAAGGTGGGCCAAGAGTTAAAACAAGGTGCGAACAAATCAGAGAGACCTCCAACAGCTTTAGGGAAGTTGACACTTCCTACCTTTGATGGATCTAGTAAGTGTACAACTCACTCTTGGATACAAAAGTTGGACACTTTCCTATCACTCAGGCCAATGATGGAAGATGAAACCATCAAATTTACACATGCGTGGTGGTACCATGGGTTAATCACACAAGGACACTATCACATCCACTTATATGGCGAGTTTAGTACCAAGTTAATTGAGAGATTTGATAGATTTGATCTTGAAATTCATTTTCGGTAATTAACTCAAATTAAACAACTCAATTCAGTGGATGATTACGTGGAGGAATTTCAAAAGTTATTAGTCGTGGTACCAGATGTGACATAAAGGAGACTCATGGTTTTGTTTATTAAGGGTTTGGCTAAACCAATCAAGTGTTTAATGAAAGATTTCAACCCTTCTATCTTCAAGAAGTGATCAAAAGGATTTAGAATTGGAAACATCAACCCCAAAAGAGAGATTTCAACCTGTAGGTAAGCCAAAACCAACACCTTATGGCAGCCAAAATTTGCACTCCATGGGCAATAGAAGAAGCCATTTCAACAATGTGGGTTTCAACAAAGAGAGTTTCCTAAAACAAGCAAAAAATAGAAACAATAAATGAACTCAAAAAGAAGAAAACTATGCTTCACTTGCAAGGATCCATGAGACCGAGTCATAAGTGTATTCCAAAATGAGTTGCATTACATAGAGGTCATTTCTAATTCATATTTAGAAGTAGAGGAATTGGAAGAAAGCAGTTGAAGGAAAGTCTTGGAAGTTGAAATTCGGAGTAGAAGAAAAGACTTGAGATGGTACACTTGCTACACTTTCGGTGCCCCTAGATATCATTATTTCGAGTTCGTAGAGTGTTGAGTGGGCATAAGATAACGTTTTGATTGATAGTGGGGCAACCCAAAATTTCATTGACGAGGATTTGATAACCCAATAAGGACTGAAAATATATGATTTCTAAGGTTTTAATGTTACTGTTACTGATGGGTTTATTATTCCATGTACCAAGAGGGTTAAAGGTTTGGATATTTCTCTTGGTGAGTACAAGGTTTGTGATGATTTCTATGTGGTAGGCATAGGAGAGACAAATGTGGTTTTAGGGGTGCAATGACTACATTCCCTTGGGGAATTCACACAAAACTACCAAACCATGGAACTGAAATTTAAATTTGATGGAAAGGAGGTTGTTCTACATGGTATGGCCAATGGAGCTCCTAGATCTATCACAACCAAGACCATTGAGAGAGAATTTCCTAAGGAACGAGTACCGTGGGCAACCCATTGCTTGATGAGTAATATAACTTCATCCATTAATGAGATATCTTATCATGTGGATATTTAATTTGTTTTAGACAAGTATGGTACAATATTCAATAATTTACCTCTAGGATTGCCACTTGATAGAGGATTTCGGTGTATTATAGAGATGGAAACATGCTCTAAACCTATTATAATTATTCCTTATTGCCACCCTAGAGCTTTCAAAGAGGAAATTGAGAAAGCAATCAATGAGTTATTGGAGATGGGACACATTCGGCCTAGTTCTAATCCCTTTCCTTCTTTTATTGCTTTGGTAAAGAAGAACGATGGAACTATGTGGATGTATATTGATTGTTGTGTTTTGAACAAGAAAACGATAAAAAACAAGTACATAATAACCATGATCAATAATTTGATAGATGAATTTCATGGAGCAATATACTTTTCTAAATTTGACTTGAGATCTGGTAACCATCAAATCAAGGTAAGAGATGAGGATGTACACAAAACAACTTCCCAATGTCATTTTAAACACTTTGAATTCTTAGTTATGCCCTTCGATTTAATTAATGCTCCAGCTGTGTTTCAATCATGCATGAATCATATTTTTAGTGAGCACTTGAGGAAGTTTGTTTTAGTGTTCGTTGATGATATTTTGGTGTACAATAAGACTTGGGAAGAGCACTTAAAACACTTGGATACAGATGATGGAAATTCTAGAACAATAGACACTTTTTGTGAAAGAGTCTAAGTGCGAGTTTGGCATGGATAAAATTTTATACTTGGGTCATGTCATTAATGCCCAAGGTGTTCGGGTTGATCAAGAGAAAATAGATAATTTGATAGATGAATTTCATGGAGCAATATACTTTTCTAAACTTGACTTGAGATCAGGTAACCATCAAACCAAGGTAAGAGATGAGGATGTACACAAAACAACTTCCCAATGTCATTTTGAACACTTTGAATTCTTGGTTCGCCGTTCGATTTAATTAATGCTCCAATTGCATTTCAATCATGCATGAATCATATTTGTTGTGAGCACTTGAGGAAGTTTGTTTTAGTGTTCGTTGATGATATTTTGGTGTACAATAAGACTTGGGAAGAGCACTTGAAACACTTGGATACAAAGTGATGGAAATTCTAGAACAATAGACACTTTTTGTGAAAGAGTCTAAGTGTGAGTTTGGCATGGATACAATTTTATTCTTGGGTCATGTCATTAATGCCCAAGGTGTTCGGGTTGATCAAGAGAAAATAGATAATTTGATAGATGAATTTCATGGAGCAATATACTTTTCTAAACTTGACTTGAGATCCGGTAACCATCAAATCAAGGTAAGAGATGAGGATGTACACAAAACAACTTCCCAATGTCATTTTAAACACTTTGAATTCTTGGTTATACCCTTCGATTTAATTAATGCTCCAACTGCATTTCAATCATGCATGAATCATATTTTTTGTGAGCACTTGAGGAAGTTTGTTTTAGTGTTTGTTGATGATATTTTTGTGTACAATAAGACTTGGGAAGAGCACTTGAAACACTTGGATACAGTGATGGAAATTCTAGAAGAACAGACACTTTTTGTGAAAGAGTCTAAGTTTGAGTTTGGCATGGATACAATTTTATTTTGGGTCATGTCATTAATGCCCAAGGTGTTCAGGTTGATCAAGAGAAGATCCAAATCATTTTGGATTGGTCTCCACCCACTAATTGGTATAGTTGAGAGGATTCTTTGGTCTCTTACTGATTCTACAAGTGGTTTGTTAGAGGATTTGCACAACTTGTTGTCCTGTTGACTGATTTAACAAAAAAAGAGCTTTCAATTGGTCTGAATTAGCCTAAACAACCTTTGACAAACTCAAAGAAGTAATGAGTTCTTTCTTAGTATTGGTTGTTCTTAATTTTTTTATTCCTTTTGTGTTAGAGTGTGATGCATCGGGGAATGAATAGGTGTTGTTTTGATGCAAAAGGAGCATCCCATAGCCTTTGAAAGTCGGAAACTCAAGGATACTGAGAATGAAAATTCTTTATTTATGACGAAAAATGATGCATGCATTAGCAAAATTCGAGTAATACTTTGTGGCAGATTTGTGGTCAAAACAAATAACAACAGTTTGAAGTTTTTTTCTCAATAAGAAGGATTTGAAAGATAGACAACAAAAGTGGGTAAACAAACTCCAAGCTTCTAACTTTCGACATAGATTATCTTAAAGGGAAAAATAATGTTGTATTTGATGATCCGTCTAGAAAACCTTATATATGCTATGTCTAAAATATCCGTTGATTGTCCAAAATAATAATAATAATAGAGTATGTAATGAATGGTTTCACTAATGAAATCCTTGAAGGAAAAATACAAGATGACAGGTACAAGGTGATTGATGACCTCATCCTCTACAAGGATAGAATTTATCTAGTCCCTAAATCAAAAGTAAAGAGTAAAGTATTGAGGGTTGTCTATGATACCCCTTTGGCTGGTCACCCAGGGTATTTCAAGACTTACAAGCAGATAAGGGATAGATTCTTTTGGAAAGAACTCTAAAGGAAAGGTCGTCAATACACCAGGAGTGTATTTCTTGCCAACATAATAAAGCAAAGGATGTTTTTCCAGTTTGATTATTGCAGGCCTTACCTATCCCAACTCAGAAATGGTAAAGTATCTATATGGAATTCATCATTGGACTCCCCATGGTTCAAGGTAAGAGTTGTTTGTATGTGGTGGTTGATAGACTCACCAAATATGCTCACTTTTTTCCACTTCCAACCAAGTACAATGCACCTCTAATGGTTGAAGTTTTTAAGAAAGTTTTTAATCTCCATGAAATGCTCTAGAACATCATAAGTGATAGGGACACCATGTTTACAAGCTTGTTTGGACAAGAACTCTTCCATTTGACGAACACATAGTTAACTCCTAGTATTGGCTATCATTCACAAAACGGATGAGCAAAATGAAATAGAGAATAAGTGGATAAAAAGCAACCTAAGGAATTATGTTGTAAGGTAACAAACAACCTGGATAAAATGGTTACATATCGTTGAACATTGCTAAAATACATCATTTCACATGTCCATTGGTATGACTCCTTTCAGAGCTTTGTATGGTTATGATGCTCTTTCTTTTGTGGATTTGGTTATTGCAGATAGTAGAGTGTCAGGGGAAAGAGACTTGGTTGCATAAAGCCAAGATATATTGGGTATACTCAAAGAAAATCTCCAACGTGCACAAAATCAGTAGAAATTTTATGCGGACCAACACCGTATTGAGAGGTCTTTTGAGGTTGGAGACATGGTTTTCTTGAGGTTGCAGCCCTATAGATAGTCTTCTCTTAAGAAGAGTGGAGCTGAAAAGCTCAAGCCTCACTTTTATGGTCCATACAAGGTTAAGCAAAGGATTGGGGAGGTTGCCTATGAGCTTGAGTTGCAGAGAGCACAACAAAATACACAATGTTTTTCATGTTTCATGCCTCAAAAAGGCATTGGGGCAGCATATCATTCCTTCAGTTGAGTTGCCTCCTTTGGATGATGAAGGCAAACTCATCCTAATTCTTGAAGCCATCTTGGATGTCGAAGTGAAGAAATTAAGGAACAAAACCATCACAAAATATTTGGTACATTGGAAGGATCTACCTACAGAAGATGCTACTTGGAAGGGTGTGGAGAGTTTTTAGCATCCCATTTTACAATTGCTTGAGGGCAAACAATTATGGGAAGGGAAGACTATAATGTCCTCTTTTTGAATTAAATAAATTAGATGAAATGGAGCCTATTTTTATTTTCCAGGCTAAGGGAGGATTAATGAGGGAAATAATATAATAATAATAATTCATTAAGTTGTCCAAAAGGGGTATTGTAAGTTATAACTTGGAATAATGACACTTGTGTGTTATTATTAAAAGGGCCAAAAAGCAAATATTAATTACATGGTAAAAAATAATTAATATTATGAGGATGAAATTTTTATTATTTAATTAAAAGTAATTTTAATTACTTTTAGGGTTTTGGATGAAGAAGTGTTAATTTACAAAATAGATTGGAAAAAGAAGGCATTTAATTATTCAAACAATTTCACAAACGCCTCTTTTGCAAGTTTGGGGCAACAACTTTCATGTCTAACACAAAGGTCAAAAAGCCCCATGTGTTAGAGCTTGGGTGCATAAACCCTCACATCCATTTGGTAATTTCATCCAAAATTTGCATGAGAGATTTCAAATTCAAAGGAAATCTATCACATAAGTAAAAACAAACTAATTTTATTGTTGCATATGGGGCTGCAATAGTTCAAAAAATTAATAAAATGTTCTTGAAGTGACATTTCAACTTGATGTCACTATTCACGGCATCACTATTCACTTTGTTGTACCACATGCAGTACACTTCCATCGTTGTCGTCATTCTTTTCAAAAAATTCTATTGACATCACACTCACATGGATTTATTGTTCTGCTTTAGTGGGTGCTGTCGTACCTTCCAACAGGGTGTCATACTTTCAATAGCAAGGGTTTTAGAGAAAATTCAGTTTTCATGCTTTCTATGCAGTTTCAAGTTAGGGTTTGATGTAATAAATTCATATTCAACATATTTGAATAAATATTGTAGTTGGATTTTTTTTTGCATATTTCAGTGATTTATTATTATTTAGGGTTTATATCAATATTGGCACTCGGAAAAATTACAAAATAATTAGGAACTTTTTGTATAATAGGGATATTACATACATTTACGATTTTGACCATTGTTGAAATAATATTGATAGCAATCAGTTTAATTGTTAAACATAGACACAAAAATTGATTAGTCGTGGTACAATGTAAAATAGATGATCCCGAGGTTTGACTCTTTTGACACTTTTGTACAAGTAATGCGCCGATAGGTTATGTTCAATCATGGGAAAATGCCTTTTGATTGACTATACATGTTTGCTCCAACCTACTTCCTCATAATTCTCTTCAAAATGGAGCTGCTATGTTGGTTTTGAGAAACACCTTCCTCTATTTTTGGGGTGTCATCTACCTCAACACTAGTAGTTTTGTACTTATCACAGGACAACCTTGAATGTCTATATTGAGATACCTCTAGGAACTAACTCATCCTCCAATTCCTCTTAGTCATCATTGTAGATAGAAGATGCTATGACAACCTCAATACTACCTTTACAAATCATCAAAATCACACAAAAATAGGAAAAACCAAGGAAGAACTATCAGGATTATAAAAACCCAATTCTAGTTGAAAGAGTCCACTAAAGTTAATGCATTTTGAAGCTTGTGATTGAAACATGTCAATCGACATGCTTCAACTAAAGTCCACATTCACTATAATGTTTTGAATAATTAAGGGCTAGAAATGGGTGGTGACAAGGCACGATAATCTTCATAAAATTAATCAATGTCGGGTCATTAAGGACCTTAAAACACTCTATGACCCCTTTTTATCTCCTTGTTGGCATTTTCATTATGAATTAAATCCCTAAAGTGAGTATATTGATCTTCCGACTCACTACCCACCATGAAAAAATCGGGATGCTAACTAACTTTCGTGGACATCCTGTTCTTGGCCAAACTATCAATAGACTTGTTGGTCCTATAACAATGTGCAAATGAGATCTTTGAGGCAATATAATGATACCACTTGTAGAGTTGTCAATTTCAATATTAATGTAAGCATATTTAACCAAATTTAAGAGTCCCTTCGTACTCTCCCAGTATGTTGCCTCCACCTTCATCTCACCCCTCTCCTCTCTGCAGAGAGATTCCATCCAAATGAGCTCAACTCTGTTAGATGTGGGGAAGATCCAATGTCCCTGATTCCTTGGATTTTTCCTACTGCTCTTCCCTTTAGCATAGAATATGGCCATCCAAAGTTTTATTAGCGGTGTCCCCGAGATTTCACCTTGAAATATGGGACTACCCCTTTTAAAATTTTTCGTTCTTTTCAAAGTAACAGGTCGTTTTGTGTTTGTTTTACTGCAGTTGTTTGCATTGCTCTAAGGTATCCCTAGAGAGTCATAAAAGCCAAATTCGACAAATACCCACATGTCAAAGCTCACTCAATTCCTCACCAAACCTTGATTACAAATTTTTTTATTTATTTATACTAAACAAATAAACTTCTCTTAAACATAAATTGAGCTAAAATTGGATGATTTAGGTTATATAAAACACTTCACCCCATCATTACTACCATAGAACATTCACCTGGGGGGAGAATTTTTGCAGATCAGCTAATCGGAGAAATTTTTGAGCAATTGCCTGCAACTTCTTTCGGGTTTTGTTTTTATTTCTTTTTGTCTTTCTCCGTTTTCGTCAGACAATTTCCGTAATCTATTTATTCTTCCTACTAGACATTTTTCCGGGCCTAGGGTTTTGAAAAGCTATCCAATGTTTTTAATTACTAAATAATTAGTCTAAAGGTGACCAGAGCTTAGGATTCCTTCAGGAGATTGCAAGAGGTTTCTTGGTCCAAAAAGGTGCAATAATGGATTTTATGAAAATAAGAAAAATACTGCCACCAATGTGTAGAGCTCGAGAAAATATGCACTTTTAGAAAAAATGACACCTAAAACGGAGCCACAAGTGAAAGTTATGGCACTTGCAAGTTTTTGTTGCTACATCTTCTTGAACCTTTCCAAAAATGGAAAATTTTATTCTATGAAATGGAAATAAAATGTTGTTGATGAGTTTTCATGCAACTTTAAAAGCAGAATTCATGCAAGTCGCACTTTTTGGGAAGAGCAATTTCATAATACAAGTCGCATTTTTCAAAGTTGCCCTTCCTCTTGAATTTCCACGCAAAACATGAAAGTCAAATCACTTAAGTGAAAGTGGGAATTTTGGCGTTGCCTGGAAGGTGGGAATTTGGAGGCTTCTTGGAAGGTGAAAAATTCCCATGATGGAAGTCAAGTCATTTAAGTGAAAAGTGGGAATTTTGGAGTCACCTGGAAGGTGGAATTTGGAGGCAGCCTGAAGGTGAAAAATTCCCATGATGGAAGTCAAGTCATTTAAGTGAAAAGTGGGAATTTTGGGGCTACCTAGAAGGTGGGAATTTGGGGGCTTCCTAGAAGGTTGAATTTTCCCACAATGTTAGTCGAATCACTTAAGAGAAAAGTGGGAATTTTGGGGCTGCTGGAAGGGTGAATTTTTCCACTTCCTTGCCCTCATATTTTTCCACAATTCCTAGCCAAAAAGTGTGACCCATTCTGGCATAGCTAAATGCCTAAAAGCTGACTTCTTTTAATTGTCGGGAAGCATCCAATTTTGGCACCTAGGGTTGGAAAAGTTTCTTTTTTTTTATTATTCGACTATCTGCATGTTGATGTGAGTGCACGGGTGAATAAAATAATATTTTTAGCTTGCTTGGCATGCAAGCAAAGTCTAAAAATAGAGGGCAGCAGGCTTTATAATTAGATCTCGGTGAAGAAATTAGATATTCATGTTATGGACTGCATACTTGTCTGAATTATTTGCAGGAATACTTCATTTATGCCCATATTGGTGAAGAAAGCAAGAAGTCAATGTCTGATACATTGAATATATCTTTGGAATCAGAGGAAGAAATAGATCCAACTCTCATAATTGCAAAGGGCTTTCAACAAAAATTCATCCTCTTGTTTCTAATGTAGCCCATGTGGAAGTCATTGCATGGAAAATTCCTTTCAGGAGCTTGGTGCATGTGCTCCTAATCTTCCAGTTGAAGCCTTCATTGAATTTACTTGTATTTGCCTTCACGAGTGCTTTCCAAATTTAAAATTGCTCATATGCAATTAAAAATAAAAGGTGATGAGTTTTGTCTGAATTATTTATGACAAACATTGCACTGGTGCACGTATTGAGAAGAACTGTAAAACTTCAGGATAAGAGGGAAGATAGGTTAGAGGTAAGACCCTTGATCAAATCTTAGTCATTGTTTCCAAATCCAGTTTGGTGAGAATCAAAGGAAATGATTCAACAACATATGGGAGAAAAAAACATCTCGAGATTCAAGGCGAGATAATATCATTCATTGCTAAAATAGATGAAACAAAAGTACAATACATATTGGATCAACATGCAGAGTATGGAATAAGGACAAAAAAGAGTGTTGCAGCAGGAATAACTTTTTTTCTCTCTTCTTCTTTCTCTTATTTTCTCCGAAAGCAATTGATCAATCAATTAAAATTATAAAACTTAGGTAATTGGCTATAAAAACCGTTACTTCAAGTTACTGGAAGAAGTCAATCACTTGGAAATATGTGGCAGACATGCAAAATAGAAGGTTCTATTTTTAGTTATAAATCATGCATGTCATGCAAACAAGAATTCTAAGAGGAGGATTGTCAATTGTCCCCTTTTTCATAGCTTCCACATGTGGGAATTCATTAAAAACTTCCTATTTGTAATTGCCCTCTATACACTATAAATAGAGGAAGAGCCTACGGGTTAAAAAGGAGAATTTGTTTATCAAAGCATTCTTGAGTTCCAGACTTTGTGTTGCAACCCTTGATGTCATTTTTGTGAAAGTTGAGGAATTGAATAAAGGCAGATTTCCGGAGAACTTTGTGTCCACGGTGCATTTGCTTCTTACTTTTGTGTGGATCTTTAGATAAACTTTGTGTTATCTAAGATTTAGATTAGAAGCTTTTATTTTCCTTTACTTCTGAATATTGTGAGATCTACTTGTTTATTTAATCTATATGTATGAGACCAACTCTGTAAACTATTGGTTGAATTACATATCTTCCTTTCTTCTTTCCCAAATTTCATTATTTTCCCCTTTTGAAAATACTTCACAAACAATTGCTTACTTAATTGCTTAGCTATGGTTCATGAACTTTGTAATTAAAGTAAACCCCCTGCAAATAGTTATTAAGATTCATACTTACCAAATTGATAAACATCTTACACGGGAGCCTCACCGTTAAATGAGGGAGATTTATCTCATGACTACCTAGGTTTTTAGCTATGCAGAAAATCTAGCTAACATTGGATGGGAAACTTTAATTTTTATCCATATTCTATGAATCAACACATACTTGTCTAAAAATATAGATCCCTCTACTCATTAGTCTCAAAAGATAAAATTTAGACCACGTTTCAATCTGCCTTTAGTGTCATGATTTGGAAGGATTTTTCTAGGTGTGTAACTATAAGATCTCTAATTGTGGTAGGCATTGTTAGAAATATTAAAGGTTTTTGACAGTACATTAACATAAAACCGTCTCAAGAAGCCCAAAGATTTTGTATTGAGTTCTAATAATGTGGGCATACAATTTTGGGTGAACACCACAAAAGAACGCCTTGATTAGTGTGCTTAGTATGTGTTCAAGAGTGCAATTAGTTTTTGCAGGTAGTTGATTTTGAAATAAAACAATAGGAATATGAATGGTTGTACCTGTTATGTCATTTGTACATATATGTTTTGTAATATAACTCACATGATATATAGAATGCTAAAATTGTTTACCATGGTCACATTCTTCTTGTTCTTGATAAAAATAATTAAGTAGCTTATCAATCCATTAATTATTTCAAAATCTAAATTCTCAACTACATTTCATACCCTCACAAATCCAAATAATGCTTCAAAGGTCAGTCATACATATAATTCTTGATCCTCTAAAGCAATTATTAATTAATCATATTTGTAGTATCTGAATGCTAGGAGGTTGTTTACATCTGGGGTCTTGTCTGAACAATATATAATTCACCATCTTTAATTACTCCTTCAATGTCTTGGGCACATTTGTAGAGTTGTTCAACTTCTTTTCCAGCAGCTGCTATCTTTGATAGAATTGAGCTCTGGAAGTTCTGATCCACTATTAATCTGTCTAAAGAGTAATCAATCACTAACTTCTCCTCTTGATCCATGGGTACACTGCAGAGTATTCAATACATTGATTTTATCAGTTGAAGGACGAGACCAGATACAAAATTTTGAACTCTAACTATTTTGCAAACGTGTTGTATATGGTACTTTGAAGGTTGATAAGCACCACTTACTACGCATAAACAGGTTGTCCATTTTATAGAGTGATATCCATAATGTCTGTTTCGAAATTATTTTATCATTATTAGAGGAATCATGTCTCATTCCAATAGATTTATACTTATTCGGAAAAAATGCTTGCCTGTCATAAAGGCCAGCACCTGCATAGCCCTCCAGATCTTCACCATTTGAGTCTGATCGGAATATGATTGACTGTCTTATGAAAAGACCCACCTGTTTACTAGGATACCCAACTACCTGAACGCCAACAAAGTGAAATAGTTTAATTATTAGTGAAGATCTAGTTTATCCATTTTTTTAATGAAGATTTGGGTAAGCCTCTCATTAGTAAACATCTTTATTACTTCAGATTTACCCTTAGCTTATATCATTGTTTTGCTATTACTTTCGTTTAAGCTATAGATTCAGTTTGCATTAAATTGGAGATTCGTTATTTTCTGCATTGCTTTATTTTAGATGTTGTAATGTGAGTCCCATTGATCAGTTTTAGTTTGTTGAGGATTTTGACAGAAAAATGGACTAACTCTAAATATTAAACAAAACATAAGGGAGAAACTGTGAATTTCACCTTGGGTAATTGTAAGGAAGATTTCTTTGTAACAAAACTCATGGCTCGACCAGGGTAAGCACCCACCAGTGTTTCTCCCAAACCTTTCACAATCTGTAAAGTGGAACATAAACTTAAACAGAAAAAACATCAATGCTACAACGCTTGCATGTAAGTAGTACAGATTTTTTTACCTCAGCATAGATCTCTGACGTATTGCCTGATAAAGGATTAGTCGTATGAATGACAAATGCATAATCTGCACTGATTATTTCTTGAATCAAGACAGCCATACATAGGTCATTATGATCTACTTTTGTTTTCTTAGTGCTTAAGTATGCTCTTTCATTCCACTTTGAAGCCCAAACCTGAAAGAAGCACACACTAGGAGCATTAGTAACAAAGCTACAAATAAAGTCCTAACCATAAAAATAATATACTGAGCTGCAATAAAATAAATACTTCCATCAATTATTCATAGTTTCAGGATTCATTCAAAGGTTTAAATGACAAAAAAATATAATGTTTAAAGTTTCAGTAATTCAAGACTCCAATAGAAGTAGTTTGAGATTCCCAGACGACTGTTTCTTAAGATCTAATTGTGTAGATACACTCGTTTTAGCATGTTGAGCTGTAGAGACTGACAAAAACCATAAAGTCCCAGATCGCTATGGAAATGAAGAAGTCATGCCTGGCAAAACAGCTAGAAGAAAAAGATTATATAGATATCCAAGAATGACACAAATAAAACCGACAACATCAGTAGCACCTAAGAAATAAAGAAAACAGAGAAACAAAGAAAGGTGTAAATCCTAGAAAGAAAGTACTCCCTATAAGATTACATGATACCAACAACAATTATATGATCCCCAAGATGTACAATTAATTCAGACGAACTGCTAGTAAGGAAGAGACACCAAAAAACGTGTATAAGAGAAGGGTAAAACCCCTAATCCTTGTTAGCTTGAAGGAGAACTTGTAGTACTACCAACTACTGTATAGCTAAGTAGCCGAAACGTTTTGGATATGGGAGCGGGAGCGGGGTATCCGATACGCGGAAACGGCAAATTTTTTTGACCCCGGATACGGCGTAGGATACGGCAGTACAAAAACTATATAAAAATTAAAAAATATATAAATCTCAGCCTTCTAAATAGGAATTTAATTATAAACCACATATTATGTATATGAAAAACAAGATAAAAGACAAGTTATACTATTAACTATAAATTTATAATAATGTACAATATATACAAAACGAATAAAATTAAATTTATAGTGTATGTTATAGATTGTATAAAATTAAATAATGTATTTTATATAAATGTATACAATGTACAATATACTGTATAAGTTGTATATACCATAGTTGGAATACTCGCATAGTTGTATTTTTAATTACTAATCATCTCAAAGCGATCAAAGCTCATGATTCTTTCAAAAGATTGCAAAAAGTTGCTTGGTCCAAAAAGGTGCAAAAATGGATTTTATGAAAATAAGAAAAATATTGCCATCAATGCATAGAGCTCAAGAAAATATACACTTTTAGAGAAAACAACCCCTGAAAGCGGAGCCACGTAAGCGAGAGTTATGGCTCATGCAAGTTTTTTGCTACATCTTCCCGGACCCTTTCCAAAAATGACAAATTTTTTTCTATACTTGTGTTTTCTTTCTTCACCAAAAATCCAAAAAAAGGAAAGAAATGTCAAAAAGGAAAAACCAAATCCATGAGCCTCGGCGCTCCCTGCCCGCTCCCATGCCGCTCCTGTTGCCGCTCCTGTCGCTCTCGAGGCCCTTGCCTGCCGTTTCGACAACTTAGCTGTATAGAAATTAATGACAATAATAAAACTGAGGTAGTCATATAGAGAGCAGCTTGTGCATAGAGGAATCACAGAGCTATCACCGCTTATAATAAGAGAAGAGGTGGTCAGTTTCCTAACATTCAAGACCAAAGATCTCCTAGAAGCAATGAAGCTAGTAATATAACCTCAATCATGAGCCTTTCACTATATGCTAAACAGAAGATATTTTAAATGCACAAGAAAACTTCAATTGTGAAGTGTGAAAATGTACTTCAAGACAAATGGGAGCACAACCTAGCTCACGAGGCCTATGACTTATAAGCAAATGGATTTCAGCTTGTGTCTGTTTTTGAGCTTAAGTTGATTATGTAAGAGAAGAAAAATAGAATTTTTATAAGCTATTGCAAAATATGGGTGTGGGAAAGTTTTAGAAAGACTTGTGATGTAAAGCAGGAAAAATATCAAGCAAATCCCAGGATTAGATTGAGTAAATAATCTAACTAAACTTAAAGATTAAAATATTTAGTAGTCCTCTAGGAAACTGAAGCCAAGTATTGATGTGAGAATTATTGAAAATCTGTAGCCTTTACCAGGATTTAAAATTGACAGATATACAAAATTTTAAAGGTGGCAAAGCATTCAACAATGCCAAAGACAGACAATTTTTCTTTTTGATAGGTGTGTCAAAGACAATAAAGATAAATTATTGCTAAATTGTAGTTAAGATTTTAAACGTGGCAAACCATTCAACATGACCAAAGAATGAGATAATTTTTCTTTTTGATAGTGTGTCGGAGACAATAAAGATAAATTAATGCTAAATTGTAGTTGAAATACAACATGATTACTATACCAAAGCATTGTGAGGAATTTTTTCACAAGTCTCAAGAAGTGGTTAAGCTAATACACAAACATACAAAATCTTGGGTGTATTAGACACAAGTATGTGTATAAGATTTCCAAAAGGATAATCTTTAGCTATTCCAGCAGTTCCTTCATTAGATAATCAAACTTCCCTAGGAATTCAATCAAAATTGTACTAGAAGGCATAAGTGATAACATATACAAGTCCTAGGGCGAAAACTATGATCAAAGATTCGTGCCCATTTGGAAATCAATATTAAAGCAAATGTTTGAGCCCAAAATTCTTTAACTAAATATCTAGAACTATAAAATAAGAAATCTTTGAGCTGCATATGTAATGTCCCCTTCTCGGGACATTTTTAAAATGGAAGAACTGAAGACCCTCAACCCATTTTCTCTCTTCATGGGTTCGAGGAGGGAGCTTGAAGATGGTCCTAAGGTGTCTATTGTCTACATTGTAGCCCTTGGTATGCCTCGCGCTACAAGGAGTCTTTAGTTAGTTTTTTTTTTTTTTTTAAAGTGCACATAGGCTAGTTAATTCTTTATTATTTAATTAAAAATAATAAAGTGCACTTAAGTGGGTCTTTTTATATTTTTAATTTAAGTTTTAGTGGTTTTCCCTCCAAAAGGGAAAGGTCGGTCATTTTGAATGTTGCACCCCTTAATTCTATAAAAGGAGGTTGCATGACCTTTAGTGGGTATGTTGATTGATCATTTGATTTTACTCCATGCTTGGAGAAAAGGGATGTATGCCCTATGTTGTTGATTGCTCTCTCTTTCATTGTTGAAGTTCTTATTTGCAAATTCATTGCAGCTGGTTTGAAGATCCAATTGAAGAAATTACTTGTGCAAATTAAGTGTGATCCTTGTATTGGCTGTAGCGACTTTATTGGTAAAGTTTTCTAGCCTTGGCAATTTGATTAAATGCTGTGTTGAGTGTTGGTTAATCTCATTCCTTGGCAGCGACCTCATTGTGGTTTAAATCCTAGCTTGGGCGACTGGTTTGGGGAGTATAATTTGTGTGTTAAAGCTTCCTTATTGCAGCGACCTGCATTAGGGAGTCCAGATCTGAGTTTTAAATGCATTCATTGATATTCCTTGGCAGCGATTTGCACTAAGGGGTTTAGATATGACTTTATATGCATTTCTATCACCCATTGGAGCAGCGACTTGCCTTTAGATTTGATTGGCAATTTTGTGATTACTATCTAGACCCAACGATCTGATTTATGTGTGGATTTGTGGCATACTTGTGCAACGACCTGGGTGTAAGGTGGTGACATCAGTCGGTAACCCTCTTGCTTTGTTATTGAAAGGTGTAAGGGAACCTTGTGCTTGTCATACATTACTTAACTCAGCACTAGTCGATTGATGTAAGAGTATTTTAAGGATTTTGCATAAGTATTTGATGGCTCATAAGGTTCTTATTAACTGTTGATTCCTTCCAAGGAATAAATCTATATTTCTATCCCTCTATGGGCCTTCTTTTGAATACAATACCAATTCTGGAAATTGATTCATGATTGCAGCAGTTAAGGGTACTAATTCATGTGTGTTTCCATTGGCTATTTGTCCATGGCTAACAGTGATAATGCTAAGAGCTGTCATATACCCTCTCAAGTGGGTTTTAGAGATGTTTTGTTGATAATATGAGGACTGGGTGTAAGGATCTGATCGCTGCTATATAATTTCAGTTTATTATCAGTTTGCATATTTTATTTCACACATATTGGTTGTTTCCCCAGCGTCCCAAAAGGGGACATTACAGTGGTATCAAAGCAACTTTCTTCTACTCTTGTGGGTGTTGTTTGCAGAGTCTTTTGAATCATGGAACTAGCAAGTGATGGAGATTTGAGGGCCAAGCTCTACAGACTTGGGAGATGGCTTGAGTTTCCTCCACATGTGAAGAGTGTGTTGCTCAACACTCTAGAAGAAGCGGCAAGTTGTTTGGCTATGATAGAACAATCAGATTATGGCTCCATGTTTTCAGCGATGGATTCATTGGTGACTCATTTGGCTAGATCTGTAATGTCCCCTTTTCCGGGGCATTACTAATATATCTGTTCATCTCTTTTATTTGCATTGTAACCCCTTGGCATGCCTAGCGCTACAAGTGGGAGTCTCTAGTTAGTTCAAAAATGTGCACATAGGTTAGTTACTCTTTATTATTTAATTAGAAAATAATAAAGTGCACATTAAGTGAGTCTTTTAAGTATTTTAATTAAGTTTTATGTTTTCCCTCCAAAAGGGAAGAGGTCGGCCATTTGAATGTTGCACCCCTTATGTTATAAAAGGAGGTTGCGTGGCCATCATTGGGCATGTTGATTTGATCATTTGATATCACTCCATGCTTGGAGAAATGGGATGTATGCCCTAGCTCTTCATTGTGCTCTCTCTCTCATTCGATTTGGAATTGAAGTAAATTTGATTTTGTTAAGGATCCATTTGTGTGTATGTTGCATCTATTGTGTGTGAATTGATTGGGAAAGTGTTCCTAACCCTAGCGAATTGATTGTTGAAGGAAATCTGAGTTTGTTTGCATGTTTTGATGGTTAAACAAGTGAATTTCAGATCTGCCATGTTTTGCAATTAATTTCATAATTTTTGGAGATGATTTGATGCCCTAAATGTGTTGGGTGACCTACTTTTTAGGGAAAAATTAGGGTTTCGTGTTTGTTGTGCGAAAACTAATTTTGGAATATTATTCTTCATATTTTTGTGGCCCAAAATCCAAAGTTTGAAGGCTTTTGCTTGGTTGGTTAAGCAAGAAATAATTTTAGAAGTTACAATAGTCTGGGGTTGGATTATTAATTGTTTGGGACACATTTTGATGCTTAAAAATTGTGATTCAATTCAGATTTGTTGTTGGCATTTTTGTGCATCAAAACAAGCTTTTGGAAGGTGATAATAGTTGAGGGAAGTGTTGGTTACTAATTTAATAATTTTTGCTAACCCTAGCGCCTAAGATCTGGAAGTTTGGATGCTTTTTTGAAGGGGTTTTAGTGTCTCAAATATTCGTTTGATAGCGCATTGGAAAGCCCTAAGAATCTAGTTTATTATGCACTTTGTTTTATGGAAAAAGATGGAGTAATGAATGTGTTATGAATTTTTAAAGTTTCAGCTGTCTGTGAGCTATTTTTATTTATTATATCTGCTCTTTATAAAAATCTGAATCGGATAAGATTGAGATTCAATTGATTCTCCCATCTAACCCACTACCTTGGCTACTTCAAACCCATTTGGGTTGTAATTACGTTGACATCGGGTTATTTAAGGTTGAATTGAAAGGATTTAATCCTTCTTGGTTCGACTTGGGTTAAAGTTGTTGCAATTTTCTATTTGCCAAAAAGGGGACATCACAAATCTGAACTATTGAGGCATGATGAGGTGGATGTGAGGCTCATGGTCATCACTTGCATTAGCGAGGTGACAAGGATAACAACCCCAAGCTTGCCATACAATGACACCACCATGGAAGAGGTCTACGAGCTCATGATAGGAAGCTTTCAAAAGCTTTGGGACACCTCCAACCCTTACTTTGATAAGAGGGTTAAGATATTTGAAAACATGGCAAAGGTAAGATCTTGCATACCAATGTTAGATCTTGATTGTGATGATCTCATTCTCCACATGTTTGAAGTTTTCTTTGTTGTCCTACATGATGATCATTCACAAAGAATAATGGTTGCCATGCAAACCATCATGTCCCTAATGTTGAATGAGTATGAGGATCCTCCACAACAATTGCTAACCATACTTGTGGAAGGTTTGGGACAAGAAAAGCCATGTATTGCTCACACCTTAGCAAAAAGAGTCTTGGATCAATGTTCAAGCAAAGTGAAGACATGTATCCAAGGTATGAGCTCTTTTGTTTTTGATGATGAATTGTTGACATCTAATGATTGCATAGAGTTGATTGGTTGCAAGGAAAAATCAGATTTGGAAGAAGGGATCAAGGATCTTGAGCCTAAGGATGAAGAAAAATCAGATCTACAAGCAAAGGAAGAGAATTTGGTGATGGAGGTCACTATTCCGGGTAATAAGATTAATGACCAGCCTGCTGTCCATTCCGGAACAACCAAGGTAGAGAAGCAAGCAAGTGACATGCAAGGCCTTGAAGAGGATCATGAGGATATCTCATACATGCATCCTCTAAGTATGAAGTTGGGACATCATTTTGAGAGATCTTCAAGCAAAACAAGTGAAGGGTTTGAGCAAAGAGACCCCGGATCCAAAACCATCATGTTGGGCACACAAAGGTATGGGAACCAAGTGTTTTTGCAAAAATTATCAAATCTGATTTTCTGATTTTTACATCTGATTTCATGTGGCTAAGTGAGATTTCAGAATTGAATATGGCAAACAAAAATGTTGGCAAACATGTCTCAACCTTGGAAGATCCAGAAATCAATGGGAAAGGTACTTTTCTGAGTGATAATGAGGATTTTCAGTTTAAAAAACTTGTTAGGACAACCACTATGGATTTTGTCATTCAATGCTTTGATGGTGCACTTGGCATGGGCAAGAACAAGTTGTGTTTCAAATTGGTTATCCCTCATTGCATGATTCATGTTCATGAATGCATGAACTATATTTCAGTTTTCTCCTTTCCTTGTAAGCATAAGAGAAGAAACTTTGGGGTGTCATCATGCACATATTGCTTCATGGAATAAGGAGGTAAAGGAAAGTGGGTATGAGGAGCATTACAAGCTTTATTTGGATGCAATAATATCATTTCCTTTCCTTTTCCAATTGATGCTAACTCTTATCTCTTTGGAAGCCTTGAAGGAAGTATGGAAAGGGAGGACAATGTATTATGAAGGGACTACTATCACATGTTTCAGCTATTCCCACATTGTGCTTGCTGTTATAAGCAAGAAGGCAGCCCCAAAAGGTGTTCATTTTCAGTTTGGCATGACTACATATGATCCTAGAAATGGGCTCCTCACAAAGATAAAAGATATTCTTGTTCTTTCCTCATGGATGGGCCATACAAGGAGGTATCTTGCTGCCCCAAGCAAGAGGATTCAGTTTTGGTTTGGATCATGATGGAATATATGTTGGCACATGTTTTGAAGATCCTAATGATAATGAGTATGCAATATAACACTGTTGTAATATTCATTTCCAGTCTGATTTTTTCATTGCTAGCTGCCCCACAAACAAGGATAAATATGTGGAAGAAGGGTCTTCAAGTTGCTAACACATTTGAGGATTGTTTTGAGGTGTTGAGACTTGGGAGCATTGTTCCCAATAATGAAGAGTTGTTGGTCACACTTGTACGCAGCTGTGCATGGTCATATGGGGACACCAAGGAAGGGGAGAACAACCCCATCCACAGGAGGCCTATTGGAGGGCTAATGAAGGCCCCTATTTTTTCTTCTAATTTATTTGCTTCATGTGCAGATTTGAAAAAGAAGTTGCAGCTGAAGACACTCCTAACTTTCAAGAAAAAGAAGCATCACAAGTTGTTGCAAAGGCTTCACCACTTGATTGGCATGGGATCACGGCTTTGGGAGTGCTACATCATTGCATTTGGATACATGAGCTTGCTATTGCTTGAGGGCAAGCAATCTTGGGAAGGGAGGACTGTAATGTCCCCTTCTCGGGACATTTTTAAAATGGAAGAACTGAAGACCCTCAACCCATTTTCTCTCTTCATGGGTTCGAGGAGGGAGCTTGAAGATGGTCCTAAGGTGTCTGTTGTCTACATTGTAGCCCTTGGTATGCCTCGTGCTACAAGGAGTCTTTAGTTAGTTTTTTTTTTTTTAAAAGTGCACATAGGCTAGTTACTTCTTTATTATTTAATTAAAAATAATAAAGTGCACTTAAGTGGGTCTTTTTATATTTTTAATTTAAGTTTTAGTGGTTTTCCTCCAAAAGGGAAAGGTCGGTCATTTTGAATGTTGCACCCCTTAATTCTATAAAAGGAGGTTGCATGACCTTTAATTGGGCATGTTGATTGATCATTTGAATTTACTCCATGCTTGGAGAAAAGGGATGTATGCCCTATGTTGTTGATTGCTCTCTCTTTCATTGTTGAAGTTCTTATTTGCAAATTCATTGCAGCTGGTTTGAAGATCCAATTGAAGAAATTACTTGTGCAAATTAAGTGTGATCCTTGTACTGGCTGTAGCGACTTTATTGGTAAAGTTTTCTAGCCTTGGCGATTTGATTAAATGTTGTGTTGAGTGTTGGTTAATCTCATTCCTTGGCAGCGATCTCATTGTGGTTTAAATCCTAGCTTGGGCGACTGGTTTGGGAGTATAATTTGTGTGTTAAAGCTTCCTTATTGCAGCGATCTGTATTTGGGAGTCTAGATCTGAGTTTTAAGTGCATTCATTGATAATCCTTGGCAGCGATTTGCACTAAGAGGTTTAGATATGACTTTATATGCATTTCTATCACCCATTGGAGCAGCGACTTGCCTTTAGATTTGATTGGCAATTTTGTGATTACTATCTAGACCCAACGATCTGATTTATGTGTGGATTTGTGGCATACTTGTGCAACGACTTGGGTGTAAGGTGGTGACAGCAGTCGGTAACCCTCTTGCTTTGTTATTGAAAGGTGTAAGGGAACCTTGTGCTTGTCATACATTAATTAACTCAGCACTAGTCGATTGATGTAGGAGTATTTCAAGGGTTTTGCATAAGTATTTGATGGCTCATAAGGTTCTTATTAACTGCTGATTCCTTCCAAGGAATAGATCTATATTTCTATCCCTCTATGGGCCTTCTTTTGAATACAATACCAATTCTGGAAATTGATTCATGATTGCAGCAGTTAAGGGTACTAATTCATGTGTGTTTCCATTGGCTATTTGTCCATGGCTAACAGTGATAAAGCTAAGAGCTGTCATATACCCTCTCAAGTGGTTTTTAGAGATGTTTTGTTGATAATATGGGGACTGGGTGCAAGGATCTGATCGCTGCTATATAATTTCAGTTTATTAACAGCTTGCATATTTTGGAAATTTCACACATATTGGTTGTTTCCCAGCTCGTCCCAAAAGGGGACATTACAGCATATATTCAATTAATAAGGATGACTAAGAGGGCCTTGGATACAATTCTTTAATTGGGTCCTTACGATCATAAACAAGAAGCAAAGAGATAAGAGGAGCAATGGGATTGTGTCTCTCTATAATGGTCAAACTGAAGTAGTTAACTTCTCCTTGGTTCATGCTTCCCACCTCAAACATTAGAAAAATAAGCAATGGGACACTTATCTTCATGTGTTGCGGTCTAGTAACAATAGAACCAGCTATCTCTGTCCCTACGAGATATTCTAATCCCTTGCTCCCTATGAGATTCTGGTAGCTCTTCCCACAGATGCTTCATCCCATCAACAAAATAAGCAAGATAAGGCATCTTCTTTTGTTCAGAATTCGGCTAAAGTCCATGCACACAAAATGGGCAAGTCTATACCTTCACCTACATTCTACTCTTCTTCCTCAATCCAAATATAGATTCAGCAAAACACTGATGAACTCCCTATTGTTCATCCCCTTCCTCAGCTGATAGTGGATCCTAATCATGAGTGAGCTTCCTCACAACTCCAAGAGGGCCTCCTCATAGCTTCAGTGTCAGCATCTTCTCCTACTGCTTCACTGCCTCCCATAGGTTCTGTTCTTAAACAGGGAAGACACGAAGAGGCTTCGTGTTAAGTGATTCCTATTGAGTTTTATGCCCTGGATACAAGGCTCACACTACTACAATTCAATCTCCTTGGTACAAATATATTTTTCTATTCAGATTATCAATTTACAAAGCTCAAATTTTCATGAAGATCCTTTTGGCATTGACAAGGAATTTTAGTCTGTACGAATTTTATTTGTAGATGTTCCAACTCCTCTCAATCAACATTTAGATTCAATCCATCTAGAGACTTGATCATCATTGTTTGTTGTTTGAATGGAGTCATGGACATATACTCCAAAAGATTCCATGCTCTCCTCGTTCATCTTGAAAGCTACAAGGTGGTTTAGAGTCTTGCATCCAAATTGGAGACAATTTCCTCTAAGCAGGGAGGAAATGATGAGACAGTCACATGGGCTAAGTGTATTTTATTGACCATAATACATGGGCTAGTACACTTTATTAAATATTTTACACAACCCCATGGGCTTGTTGTATGTAATTAAATGCTGTACATATCTCTATGTATATCTCTGCTCTTAGAAGCTTCCTTGCATTTTCTAAATAATCTTTATATATACATAATACAAATGAGTGTATGCACAATTGTGGTAGTGTCCTCTTTCTCTCTCTTCTTGTTGATGCAAATGTCTTCAATTGTTCATACGATAGAGAGTTTTGTGATAGAGATTTGTGTACTCTCACACAAGCATGCTAGAAATGGCGTCATTATTAACTTGACAAGAAAATAATTTTTCTTACCGATCACCAACCATTAGAATTCCTAAATTCACAGTTGAAGACGGAAGAACAATGTCAACTGAAGTGGGTGATATACCTTAAGCGATTCCACTTAAGTATCAAGTACAAGAAATGAACATCCGATAAAGTGGCTAATTTTCTAATCCATCCTCCTTCCAAATGCATTGCATATAGGGAGAGTGCTGCATAAAGCCATAGGAGCTGCATAGGACCATAGGGACTACTGCTGCATGTACAGAAGTGGTAGTAGAAGGTACTGATATAGGTTTACTATTTTTCCCAGCCCTTAGTTTTGGCTAGTCTACTGTTGTTCTAAATAATTAATTTCAGTTGTGAAATTAGATATTCCTTCAATCTTTTAATATATTTATGATTTATAAATATTGGCGTGGCTAGATTCATTGTTTTGTGGTATTCTTCATTTATTTGCATAGTAGAAAGTGGACTTGAATTCCTTAGACAATTTGCTGCCCTTGGAGATTGCTGATTTTAGATTGGTTTTCAGTTATTATTAATTTATTGTGTGAAGAATTAAAGGTGTTTCAAGATAATATTTGTTTAGGAAAGCCGGTTAAACCCCTCTCTTCATTTTCAGTTCCAAAAAGGATCTTAAAATGGTATCAGAGCACGGATCTTCAAAGGCCTAGGGTTTCAATGGATAGAGTTTTCAGCGATGCTAGGGTTGGAAGGCTTGCCCTAGGGCAAGAAAGATTGGCCAACACAATGGCCCGGCTGATCCATACCATGCAAGGCTCCAATGGTGGAAGAATCTCTTCAAGGGAAATCATTCATTCTCTGTCACCCAAAGGAAGCAACTTTTCCAGAGGAGATCCATGATGCCCTACCTTTTTCAGAGTTCGTAAAATTGGAAATAGAAAGAGTGGGCATTGGAACTTGGTCCAAGCCTCGAGGCATGCACAAGGGTCATGGGAAGGATATCCCAACCCTAGAGGAAAGGAGCACCTTCATGTTGGCTAAACATGAAGAGAGCACAAAGTTCGATGAAGATGGAATCATTGAGGAAGAAGGGTTGGTGATCAAAGGACCTAAGGCCATGGCACTTACACCCATTCCGAAGAGTCAACATCATGAGGTAAATATTGCTCATTTTGTGGTTAATACTGAAAATGTTTTGACATGTGATGAATCCAGAGATGAAACAAGGGATGTGGAGCAAGAAGGGGAAGAGAAAGGGCTGGTTGGAAACCCTTCTCCAAAGAAACATGATGACAATAAGCTTGCTGGTCTGATTATAGCAGCAGTTACTAAAAAGCAAAGTGGTGATGGATTAGACCTTGGTAAGAGCTACGAAGACACTTCAAAAACACATGAACAAGGCAACCGAAGGTTTGGAGGTAATTCAGATTTATTTCTTTATGCCATGCCATTTCAGATTTATGATCATGGGAAATTTGTTGAAAGGGATAACCTTGGGGCAAATGTGATGCTCTGAAGCAAACCACGGCAAATGGATAGTCTTCATGATGCTACAAATGATGAAAAATCTGATTTGCATAGGGTCCATGGACCAAGACTTTTGAGTGACCTTGTTGAGGGTCATGTGGATGAAGAAGGTGCTCTTCCGGGTGACTACAATCACTTTCAGTTCGCTGGAATTTTCAGAACAACAGTCAATAAGAGGCAGATTGATGGTGTACATGACTACGGAAAGAGCTGTGAAGATGCCCCATGCGAACACCATCAAGATATTGTTGAAGCCAAGGCGGAAAGAGCTTCATTTGTTGAATCTGAGGAGAAGAAGAAGGCTGATTCCAACTCAGAAATTCTGAGTCACAAGATTGGGAGTGTAGAGGATGTTTTGATCACTCCTCATCCGGCATGGGAAGGTGGACATGTGGAGGGAAACTCAAGGTATGATCAGATTTCATGTTTGTTAACTTTCCCTATGTCACTGCAATATGTTTCTTGCCTTAAGCAACATGTTGAAATCAATATGAAGAACTTGTGGGATAGCTCTTGGCACTTAGACCTTCCCTTGCAAGGTTGTGTGGGCATAAAGAGTTGGATTCGGTTGATCTCTTGTATTGTAAGTAAAAGGAAGTCTTTGATATTGTTACTCCATGCACATGGTTAGAAAGAAATTCAATGGAGGATTGTTTTGAAATCATTATGTATGCTAACAAGGTTATGAAGGATTCTACCCTCCATGAACAAGGCTTCACGGTCAAGGCAACAAATGGTTACTCTATGCCATGCACAAAGAAATGTTCCCAACCCCATGTTACATTGGAACAATATGAGGTATGTGCTGATTTCTATTTTTACATAGCTGATATGAAGATTGTGCTTGGGGTCCAATGGTTGCATTCATTGGGAGAGCTCACTTTCAATTATCAAAGCATGGAAATAAGTTTCATGGACAAAGGTAAAAAGATTACTTTGCAAGGTATGCTTCCGGAAACACCTCAAGTTAAGTATTTGGTTGAAGATACTTTTCCATGGGAATCACATTTTTGCTCTTTATCTAAGACAACAGTTGATTGGAAGCCTTTTATTACAGCGGAATATAAGTTTGCTAATGTTGTTTTGGAGGAAGAAATTATGGATGAAAGGTACAAAAATATGGATGGGATCATTCTCCACAAGATTGGAGTCTATTTGGGTCCCAAATCAAAGGTGAAGAACAGGATCTTGAGGGTTGTTCATGATGCTCCTTTGGCTGATCATCCGGGCTATCACATGAGACATAAAAAGGGTGAAGATAAAGATTTCAGTTTTGATTTTTCTCTTTGCTTATGGAAGGAAAATTCTAACATGATATGTTTTAAGCTTGATGGGAATTCTGATTTTCTTTTCTATGAATTGTTAAGATAAAGATTTCAATTTTGATTTTTCTCTTTGCTTATGGAAGGAAAATTCTAACATGATATGTTTTAAGCTTGATGGGAATTCTGATTTTCTTTTCTATGAATTGTTAACCCATGGTTC
This sequence comes from Taxus wallichiana var. yunnanensis, assembly GCA_018340775.1. Lineage (NCBI taxonomy): Eukaryota > Viridiplantae > Streptophyta > Pinopsida > Cupressales > Taxaceae > Taxus > Taxus wallichiana. The sequence goes on along the minus strand of CM031238.1, from coordinate 130,131,058 downwards.
CATGAGAGAACCAAAGGAAGTATGGGAAAAAGGAAGCAATTATGATAAACTTGCAGTTGTTCACATGGCCACCAAAGAGGAGAATGATGGTTCTATTTTTCAGTTTTATGACCCCATGATGAGGTATGGATTTTGTTTTGACTACCTTGTTTTCATTTCAGCTGAGTCACACAATGTTTGTGGGTATCAAGAGCTCCAAATTTTAGAAGAACTTGCCCTCAAAATTCACATGGAGTTTGAGTTCCACTTGAAAAATGATGAAATCAGAATTCATGGGAATGCTAAGGAGGCTGATTTTCTCAAGTTTAAGGCCAAGATAACTGCTGATTTTAATTGTAGGCCTGCTGTTCCTAATTTTTCAGCATATGTAAATCAAATTTCAGTCCTTACTTTACTCATGGAGTTGCTTTTCTTTGTGAGATTTCAGTTTGGTAGTTGTTATGCCATGATTATAGGACTGAATTTGCAAAAATCAGATTTGGGGCTGCCATTAACAGCCATGAACAACAGTATGTTTCCATTTTTGAAGAGCATTCCATCATGGAATGTTGAGAAAGAAGATCTCAGCTGAAAGGAGGAACAAAATCAGATTATGATGTGTTATTTTCAGACTTGAACATTTTGATTTCTGAAAAAAAAATGCATGATTACATCCTTTTGTGACAGCATTACCGAAGTGTTGGGAAGCCATCAATTGGATGGAAATTATGAGGTGGGGTCAAGCAACGGAAGAGAGATAGCTATCATGTCTCTAAGGCATGACAAGGGGAATTTAAAAGTGTTGTTAAACACTCTTGTTTTCTTTGATATGTTTGTTTCATGTGCAGGTACATCAAAGAAGAAGCAGTTGAGATTCATTTGGGATCCAGTACTTACAATTGCTTGAGGAAAACAATTTCGGGAAGGGAGGATTGTAATGTCCCTTTTTTCGAATTAATCCAAAATAAAGGATTCCTTGCCTTTCCTCTTTCTGAAGGCAAGCAATGGTTGAACAAGGGAAGATCGTGGATTATATTTCAGTTTCCTTCATTCATATTTATGTTTTTATCTTTGTAATTCCCATTATAAGGGGTCGGCTGGGTTTGGTGCATTTTAAAAGCCAATTAAAAGATTATAATGACTTTATATGGGTCGGCCTTACCTTTTTGGCCTTTGGCGCCATGATGGGGATATAAAAGAAGATTAGAGACTTCATTTGCACACATCTATTTTTGGGAATTTTATCTAATTTAGACCTTTGGGCTGTTTGCTCATTGTCTTTCCACTTTTGGGCAAAAATCCAATAGTGTGGCTTTCCAAGAAGGACGAAAACCCTTCTTGTGGTTGGTTGGAGGATGAAAACCTTCCATCCTTGGTTGAAGCAAGTTATATTGAAGACCTTTTTGCAGATTTGAGGCATTGGAGAATAAGGAAAGAGATCTACAAATATTTGCATGCATTTTAGAGCCATTCCTAGTTGGAGCGACTAGGGTTTGATGGTGTTTGAGTGCCTTCTAGGGCACAAATTACAAATCTGATTTTATATTTTGATTCGACATATTTTATAAGGCGAATCTCCATTTTGGTGAATTTTGGCAAAGGTTTACTATTTTTCCTAGCCCTCGAGTTTTTGGTAGTACTTCTAAATAATTAATTCCACCTGTAAAGTAAGATATTCCTTCAATTTTTTGATATATTTATGATTTATAAATATTGACATGGCTAGATTAATTGTTTCGTGGCATTATTCATTGATTTGCATAGTAGAAAGTGGACTTTAATTCCTTAGACAGTTCGCTGCCCTTGGAGATTGTTGATTTTAGAGTGGTTTTCAGTTATTATTAATTTATTGTGTGAATAATTAAAGGTGTTTCGACATTGTGTTGTTAATCCTACTATAGCATATCCAACCCATTGGATACTGAAAAAAATACTTCCTATATACGTCAATTATTTCCCGCTTTGCAACTTTGTGAATTTCTACTGCATCTGGTGTCCCGGTGTCGATGTTGGATCTGATGGGACAGACCCTTGACCCACCTCCAGATGCCTCTGGAAGTTCTCTTCCACGTGCTCCATCTAAGTCCTGGAGAGATGTGACTATTCGGTCTCCAAGATCTTCCCAATCGGTGAAGCTGCAACTAAAGATTCTTGATGGGACTCTTTCTCTGCACATTCCTACTCAGTCACTAATGCTACCCTAGTGTCGAGAGAGTTGTCGCTGATAGGAAAACTTATGGGCCCCTGTCCCCCTCTAGAGGAGATAAGAAAATGGGTCCGTATTAAATGGGCCCCATGCGGTCCTTTGGAGATTGTTGCGCTACCTAATGGTTTTATTCTTTTTGCTTTCATCCAATCCATAGAGCCAAACATCCTATCTAGTCTTATTTGTATATGATTTCCTCCTAGCCTTTTGTTAGACCAAGTAAAGGAAGCTCCATGAAGATCATTGCCCTTTACTTCTATTAGTGCTTTGGAAACTTCTACCCACCTTCTTTTTCATTGCCCTTTCTCTCATTCCCTTTGGAGCCTCCTTTTGGATAGTTTTGGGGTTTCTTGGGTGTTCCCACCTTTCTTTCGAGATGTTATTCTTTAATGGAAATCCCCATTTAGTCATCCAATGCCATCACTTGCTTGGAAGTGTCATCACCAATCCGGCACTATGATAATTCTTCAAGGAACTCGCTCGTGCTATGATTATTTACTAATGCACAACTTTTAGTTTGATGGATGAAATGCACGGAAACACAACAAACATAACACAAGAATACCATAGACTATGATAAGAAGGAATGATGATAAATCTGAAATATCGTGTAAATTATAACATCAACATGAAATTGTTACAATCTCACCCATGGGGTACTTCAGTGTTCGACTTCACTTGCCTTCCAACAATAACTATGGGAGAAACTTCACAATTACACCTCTTAATGACTTCTTTAATACACCTTCAAAATGATGGCTTCCTTTACACACTTACTCATACAATATTTCTCACTACTTCCTTCTATGTTAAATGAGGGGGATGGCCTCTCTATTTATAGAACTTCCGAGACTTATCCATCTTATCTCTAAGATAGGATAAAAATCCACTTTGACGAATCATATTTCATACCTTAACTCTTATCTATACATGTAAGCTTATCTTTTAAGATAAGATAAACCTTATCATTTCACATGGGTTCCACATTTTTAGACTTTTTACAAATAAAATACACAAAATATTTATGACCTCACTCCTTGTCCTTATTACCAATATAATATTTCTAATTCCTAATCATGTAGACCCTACTTCTCTACTTACTCCAACTTTGACATTTTAACATTACTAGGACCACTTACGACAAATATTTACTTTTACAACATTCCTCTTGTACTTTGTTTATTACCGTACTCTACATTATTGGCACTGCATCGACAATGCCGTTATCTTCTATTGGATGCCACTACTAATTATACTTAACATCCTATTCCTAATACATACATTAATAAAATAGAAATTACGGAGGAAAATTTTAATGTCGACATTTTCCCCCTTTCTAACTTCTACTCCGTCCTCGGAGTAGACTCTTATGGACATTCGAACTGGTGCTGGAAAATATTTAACTTGTCATGGTTGACCCATTTCGTAATGGGGGTACCATTTAATTCCTCCAGTCGATATGTACCATTTTCATGCACAACTGTTATTTTGTAGGGCCCCATCCATTTGGGAAGAAATTTCCCTGCCTTCTTTTTGTATATCGGAATCATATACTAGAACCAAGTCATTCACATGAAATGGAGACCAATGAATCTTTTGATCAAAGTATTCCTTCTGCTTCATTTTCTTCTTATAGCTTGTATCTTTCGCTATTACCCTTATTTCTTCTAGCAAATGAAAATGTACCAACCTTTCTTCAGATCTTGAATCATTTTTCATAACTCTCATAGTGGGAATATCAAACTCAATAGAAGAACAATGGATCAATGCCATAAGCCAGTGAAATGGGAGTATCCTGTTGCTGATTTTGATGTTGCCCTATTTGCCCACAATGTTGCATTAATCCTTTTATCCCACTTATGTACATGCGTAAGGTGCATCTTTTGCTAGAATTTGACACAACACAAAATTTGTTCGTTCCACTGTCCATTTGTGCTTGGCTTGTATGTTGTTGCCTTCTATGTTTAATAGAAAACTTATTGACTAGGGCTTCTACCACCTCATTAATGAAGTGGCTTCTTTGATCATTCAATTTCTAATGGACAACCAAATCGGTGACAATGCGTTCATATATGAATCTTGCCACTTTATCCATGGAAGTTGTTTTCAATGGCCTAGCTTTAACCCACTTGGTTAAATAATCTGTGGTAACTACAATATACTTATTTTGGCGTGGGGTAGTTGGAAGTGGACCTACAATGTCTATTCCCCACTTTTCAAAGGGACCAAGTGGAAGAATAGGGCATAATGGAGTTGATGAAGTCTTGATTTACCATATGTTTGACAAATATCACATGTCTTACAATAATTATAACAATCTTTAAAAAGAGTGGGCGATGATAACTGCATCCAAGATCCTTCTGCTTTGTAAGTTGTCAGAGAAGTGCCCTCCACATGTACCATTGTGGAATTCTTCTATCGCTCCTTCCCTTGATCAAGTTCAACCGCCCTCTCATCTTGTCCATCGGTCCTATTCGAAATAATACTCCATACGAGAATAGAATATGGACGATCGGCTTGAGTAATCTTTCTCTTAGTCTTTGCATTGGCACCATCAGGAAACTTGAATTCATTCGAGATAATTCCAAATATCTATGTATTCACTAGGGATTGTGTCGAGGGATAACAATCTTGCATCACGGGAAATCATCATCATCACAAAATGAACCTAAACCATCATAGGCTCGAGAGAGTGCATCTCGCATTGACATGCTTCTTTCTTGGCCTATCTATAATATCAAATTCAAATTCTTGTAGCAAAATTATCCATCTTGATATCCTCCCCGATGGGTTAGGCTTATTTATAATATATTTTAGAGCCTCGATGATCTCATTACTAACAATAAATTTATGCCCTAGCAAGTAATTTCTAAACTTCTTTACAACAAAAATGATAGCTAGAGCCTCTTTTTTTTAATTTACAAGTATAATTTACCTCAGCATTGCTCATTTTCGCTCCCAAAATAAATTGGGTGTTCATTCTCATTTTCATCTTTTTGGCTCGAGTACTTTCTAGCTGCATTTGAGGCATCAATGTACACAATGAATGGCTTGTTCAATCTGGATTTTTTAAAGCGGTGAAGACACACGGGGCTTCTTTCGGTTGTTCAAAAAAGCTTCACGCGCCTTATTCCCTGGTTCATAAGTAACATCCTTTTTCAAGAACCGAGTTAGTGGTTGTGCAATCTTTGAGAAATTCTTGATGAATCTTCTATATAGTAACCACATGGCCTAAAAATGATTTCAACTTACTTCTATTCATAGGAAATGGTAATTCTTTGATTTTGAAACTTTATCGGGATCGTGCAATCAATACCATCTCTGAGATCTGACATGCCCTAACAAAATGCCTTTAGAACATCCAAAGACAGGACTTTGTAGGGTTTAGTGAGGCTTGTGCTTCATCTAACCTTTGAAATGCTCTCCATTTGGTGCGCAGTGGTCCATCTTGCTCCCATAGATGCAAAAATCATCTAGAAATACTCGATGAAGTTCCCAATGTAGGGTTCAAACACCCTATTCATCACTGTTTGGAACATTTACGGAGCATTACACAACTCAAAAGGTATAACTCTATAAGCAAACGCGTTCCCCAAGGAGTGGTGAGCGTGGTCTTGGTGATCTTTCTTTCTTTATACGAACTTGGTTGTATCCGCTTATATCCATCAAGCAAAACTATAGCACTCTGCCAACCAACTACTCGCGCCGCCCAAGATCGATCCGAGTATGGAAGAGGGTAATGATCCTTCTTTGTTGCCTTATTGTGTTTCCTATAATCAACACAAATGCGTAGCTTCCCATTCTTTTTATTGAGATCACTGATGGTTTGAAACCCATTCGAATTCTCTACAAGAAATATGAATCTGCATCAAGCAACTTATCTATTTCTTCTTTTGATCTTGGAAAAATTAGGATTCATTTTATATGGCATTTGCTTTATGGGCTTAAGCAACATCTACCAGGTTCAATAGAATGTTCTACCCAACTTACTTGACGGAGTTCCTTGTCAGAATCAAAAGTGAATAGGTGTATGTACCTTGAAAGAATTTGGAGGTAAGATTCTTTCTCATTCTCCATCACGGCATCACCAATCTTTATTTGTTGGAGACAATCATCAATTCTTCTTCGAGATAATTTTATGGGATCATGATTCGGTGTGACTGGAAAGATATCCATGACCGAAACATCAACCTCACTTTCTTCATCTTCGATGTCCACTTCACTGGTACTAGAGTAATAAGAGGATGTCCAATCATCGGTTTTCATCACTTGAATCCATTGAGTTACGCCTTATGATGCCGGGGATCACGTTTATCTTCACCCTCTCTCTACCACGTCCAAGTGTCACGTAAGCTTTCATTCCGGTAGTTTCTTGCATGAACTCTCCTTAGCCATGGTCTTCCCAACAACATTTAGTGCATGCAATGCATCATTTTCATCACTGAAAGTTTACCACACATACAACACCCATAATGAGATATTGCCACATTTGAAACTACACCTTTCGGTTTAGTTTTTCCTTATTTAATGACCTTAACATAAGTGTTGAGGGCGATCAATTTTAAACCCAACATATTCATTCTGAGACTCGGTCATTACATTAATCTGCAGCACTCCATCAACTAAGACATCATGAATTTAAATACCATTACATAATACCTCACTTGTGGAGCATAGGGATCCGCCTCGGCCTCCAAAGCAGGGACCTCAACCTCCTTCCTTCGTCGAGCATTGAGTCCACTTCGCAGCTCCCACCTTTTCTAGAAGACATAGCCAAGAGTTGACCATTTGTAATATTTGCGGGCCTTTTGGACGAGATATTCTAAGATGGAGTATGGTTCTTGTCCCTGTGAAATCGAGAAAATCTTGCACACCCAACTTTTTTTCTTCTATGTTTCTTACTAGTTTCTCCTTTCATCTTCTAAGGATCATTTCCATCTTGGTTATTTTTTTCTTTCTTTCTTTTTATTACAAACACATCTACTTCATTATTTATGCTCTTATCTACTACATCAAGAGAATTCATAGGTGTTTTTCCTTTATCATTATCTCTTGTACGGATGTAGAAGCTCTATCTAGACAATTATACTTATAATGACCCTTTTTATAACAACCATAACATACAACTTGAAATATTTCTTTTTGGACCTCTATCTCCTCCCGAGAACTAAATTCTTTTCCTGAAGAAGATTAATAGTTAAGCTGGCCCATCTTCTGAGCGAGATCTTTATACTCTCGGTAGATGTACTAGGAGAAAGATTTGTGCTCACCGAAAGTAGTGGATTCGGATCAAAGGTCTTTGGTGTAGGCTCTACTTTAGCAACAATTTTTTGGGCTCCTCTTCCATGCTTTCTTCTTTCCTTCTTACGATCTCCTTTGCTTGTTGATGGTAGTTGGGCGGTCATACTTCACTCGTCGATCTCTGGTTTCATCCTAAGAATGAAGTGCTTACAGAGGAGATTATCCACGCCATTCATCAACCCATCCGCTAATCCTTCCTTCCGGATCGGGCATCGAGCTTCCTCCTTAGCTCAGAACACGAGCATGATAATCCCTTATCTTCTCCTTCTCTCCTGGGATAGCTTTGTGATATCGATCATGAGATCTGCATATTTCTGTTGTTCACCAAATTCTTCAAGAAAACTTTCGATTAATAAATCCCATGAGTTTTTCACATTATCACCTAGTGTTTGAAAACCACCTAAGGTGAACCATCCAAAAAGGTAGGAAAAATTCAGTCCATTGTTCCCTTCTTATAAGGCCATTACAAATAAAAGATCGTTTAAACTCTTGAATGAAAGAGGAAGCATCTTCATTAGATTGGGATGAAAAACAAGAATCTTCCCCATTTCCAAAAGTAACCACGGTGAAATACCAACCCACAAGTACAATCAACAAGACTTATGTGCACAAATAATTGGAATCACTATAATAAAAAATAGAAATGACCACGGTAAACTATGGTAAAACTTCACTTATCTGCGGTAAAACTCGACTTTTTGTGGTAAACACTATTCATGAGTAAAAAGTGAAGTTATGCGGTAACTACTATTCACGGTAAAAAAGTGACTTTCTTTGCGGTAAATACTATTCATGGCCAAACCGACTTTACCATGGTAACTACTATGCACTGTAAAAACAAGGTTACCCTCCAAATGTTTTTCGACTAAGTGGGAATATCTCTCCAGAAAATCCACCAACGAGGAATAGTCCCGACAAGAGAACCAAAATGTCGGCACCAATCCAAGCACTATGATAATTCTTCACCGGGAACTCTTCGTACTTATGATTATTTACTAATGCACAACTTTTAGTTTGGTGGATGAAATCTGGAAACACAACAAACATAACACAAGAATACCATAGACTATGATAAGAAGGAATGATGATAAATCTGAAATATCAGTGTAAATTATAATATCAACATGAAATTGTTACAATCTCACCCATGAAATACTTCAGGGTGTTCTTGACTTCACTTGCCTTCCAACAATAACTATGGAGAAACTTCACAATTACACCTCTTAATGGCTTCTTTAACACACCTTCAAAATGATGGCTTCCTTTACACACTTACTCATACAATATTTCTCACTACTTCCTTCTATGCTAAATGAGGGGGGTGGCCTCTCTATTTATAGAACTTTCAGGCTTATCCATCTTATCTCTAAGATAGGATAAGAAATCCACTCTGACGAATCATATTTCATACCTTAACTCTTATCTATACATGTAAGCTTATCTTTTAAGATAAGATAAACTTTATCATTTTACATAGGTTCCACATTTTTAGATTTTTACAAATAAAATACACAAAATATTTATGACCTCACTCCTTGTCCTTATTACCAATATAATATTTATAATTCCTAATCATGTACACCCTACTTCTACTTACCCCAACTTTGACATTTTAACATTACGACAAATATTTACTTTTACAACATTCCTATTGTACTTCGATCTATTACCGTACTCTATATTATTGGCGGCACTATCTTGTGGCGTCGTTATCTTCTATGGGACGCCACTACTAATTATACTTAACAACATCCTATTCCTAATACATACATTAATAAAATAGAAATTACGAAGGCAAATTTTAATGTCGACACAACCCACCTTGTGGAGTTTAGGGGTTTCTAGGGCACAACAACATCCAACTCAGCCATCATTGTGTTTCTCATATTTTTAGCAGCTAGAATCTACATTTGGAATTGATTTTGGGCTTGGAATCCTTCATTTCCAGCCACATTTGTAAGGGTGTTCACTATTGTCATTTTACTTAATTAAATAAATTCCAGCTGAATTTGAAGACATATTTCTTCGTTAATAATTGTTCTAAAATACTTCTAAATTGCCCTATATCTTTTGGATGGTGTGAATGATGTATTTTTGAAGAGATATTACATTTTCTTTGCTGCTTTTATAAAAAATCAGACTGCTGTACCCAGCTGTCATATTTTTTAGTTGCCTATTATAACTTTCAATTTACCTTTGTTTTCAGTAAGAGCCCGGAAAGGTACATTATAGAGTCTTCAACACCTTGCGCATAACCATCATAATATTTTGCCCCCTTACAAAGCTTTACTCACCGATCAACACACATTACCTTTGCAGAGTACACTCTTGTGTCGTACCGCATTGATCATGATGACATATTTCAGCATCGACATGGATACCCTTGGTTTTTGTGTGGCAATTCTAACTCAATGGCATGTCAAGGAATCTTATCCCATAATCGTCAACGCCAAAAGATAAACTGTAGTTTTGTAGTTTTGGGGTTTGGGAGTTGCTTCGCAGTTTTGCATTTTGCAATTTCGCAGTCACTTGTGCGGATCAACGTACTATCTTCAAATGCTCATAAATTTTGATCTAGGTCACCAAATGAGACAAAATTTATATCGTTGGAAAGGTCTTTAAGAGTACTACATGATAAATGTATTTGTGGGCCACAATAAAGTGTATTTTTGGGCTAAAATGAAAAAAATGAACTCGTGGTCGTTTTCAGGATGGGCTCTGCAAAAGTTGATGATGCCCATGTTGGGTCTACAAACTTGAATGCTAATTGGTCCTTGGTGGTTGAAGAAGTGGGTGGTCTTCTTAATTTCAAATTTTCTCTCTCCCTCTTCTTCTTCTATATATGCAACTCATTTTTATTGTAATGTATCCTTCTCCATTTTTGCAAAGGCACCATGCCAAAATGGTGTCCCAAACAAATTTGAGTTGCAGACTTGTGTTTTGGAGCTTGCAATGCCCTCAATACCTCCCAAATGGATGTAACAGATTGTATATAACTGGAGCAATTAAATATGGACATTGTGGCTCTTCTCTGCCCTTTTCTTGCATTTGGTTGTCTCTTACCTCTCTGCTCTCTCATTTTATGTTGTGTATGAGTTATACTTGCAGGTTTTCCTTTTCTTTTGTTTTACAATGTGTGGAATGAGTAGATTTGCTTGTTTTGGGTCTATGGCACACTTGTATGCCCTCTCCTTCCTTCATTTCCTTCTCATTTCTCCCTCATGGAGATTGATCCCCCTTTTCTTGCACCTCTTTCATAGCTTAGGATTTCATTTCCATGCATCTCTCTCCCTAGTCCCTGTGAATGCTTAGATTAGGCTTAGATAGTTTTTTTCAGTTGTAGGAGTAGTTTTAGCATTAGGATAGGTAGAGGAACCAACCTTCTTTGGAGGTCTATCTCAATTTGCAAGTCCCACACTTGGAGACAGTCCCATGTTGGCCCAAAATTCTGATCTTCCATGATCATATCTAGGGTGCAATTTTGAGCGACAACGACCTCTCAATTATCTCAATGGGTTAAAATGATGAATTTGAAGATGCATAACTTCGAGCCAAACGCATAATAGATTCCAACCTAAGAAGTAAAAACTGTTTGAAGTCCAAACGAAAAATGGCATCTAAAAGGCAGCCAGTCAAACAACAGTTAGAAGTAATTGTTAAGCGACACCATAGGTGACACTTCATATTAAAAACCAAATGACAAACACCAATCTAGATCGGTGTTTTAAAAAACCGGTCAAACCGGAACCGAAACAGTTTGCGTCGCTGAAACCGGTTTGCCATTCGAAATCGAATGCCAACGATCGGATCGGCCGGCCGGTTTAGCCCAATGCAATCCGGTTTGGGCTAAAACTGATCTGCGATCCCGATTTTATCTGAACTTGGCCGAGTCATGATGATTTCTTTCCCTTTTTGGCATTTCTTTCCTTTTTGGATTTTTGGTGAAAAAACACAAGGATAGAATAAAATTTGCCATTTTTGGAAACCGGGAAGATAGCAAAAAACTTGCATGTGCCATAACTTTCATTTTGTGGCTCCGTTTCAGGTGTCGTTTTCTCTAAAAGTGCATATTTTCTCGAGCTCTACGCATTGATGGCAATATTTTTCTTATTTTCATAAAATCTATTTTTGCACCTTTTTGGACCAAGCAACTTCTTGCAATCTTCTGAAAGAATCATGAGCTTTGATTGCTTGTAGACACATTAGTAATTAAAATTCTGGATAGCTTTCCAAAACTCGGCGAGTATTCTCCTGTGCTCGGACTAATCGTCCCACCTACCAACTTGGTCGCGACCTGCTTATTCAAATGTTGACTTCACATATCAAGTTATCAACTGATGCATAGGTTTTTTTTTTGCTATTTTAAGAGTCTTTTTTGTGTTTAAACTCCAATTTGCGCATCCTAAGACACAAGACCAGAAGACTATCGTAAAGGTCCCAAAAAAAGAAAGCATTAATAAGAATGAAAGAAAACGCTGCAAATACATGGTTTTGGCTGCAAATTTATGTTTTTTTAAAGAAATTTGAGTATTTTTTAAGTTGCTTTGAGTATTCAGTATTGGCCAAATATTGCGAGTTTTGTTTTTTTGGGGTGCATTGGTATTTCAGAGTGCGAGTATTCCAACTATCACTATATACATGAGCAAACTTTGCGTATTTTGTGTGTAATTGTTGGCATCATGGTTTCTAATTTTTCAAATATATTTCTCTCTTTAAAATGTAATTTTTATGTGTTTTTAGTAAACCGGTTCATAGAGTTTGAACCGGTCGGTTCGTCCGGTTCGGTTCGGTCCGGTCCAACCTCGACCGGTTCCGAGTCGGTTCCGATTTTTAAACATTGATCTAGATATGCATAAAAGCTATTGGATTATATGTTTTATGCTTCTTTGTTATTCATTGAATGTCTAGAACATATCCATATATGTGAATTTCCATATTGCTGTAGTTTTGAGATGCACGGATTTCAGTATGACTCTTACAAAACCATTTCAATCAAAATTCTTACGGTAGAAAGGTAAGGGTGTGTATAGAAGCAGTGGCGGGCTTCTTTCTGAGATGTTCTTACCTTCTTTATTGCCATCCAAGCTTGCTGCCATCGTTGTTCACCCTCAACGCCTGGCCATCGCATTTTTGCACTTTGCATCTTGCTTTTCAGTCCATTAATCTGCTGAAAAAAAAATTAGTAGAATTGGAAACAACTAGATAGTTAATATTGTATTCAGACCATTTATGTCAATTATTTGAACTTGAAGCTTTACAAACAATTAAAAATGAAGCTTTTTAATATCAGCTAGAGTTCGACCATGGTTAGATGAAGAATTCCAAATAAAAAATAAATTTTTTTTCTTTGTAAGAATTGGCAACCTGAATAAGTTTATAAAGAGGAAGATGGTTAAGATCATAAAATACAGCCTATGAAAAGAGAAAGCACACTTAAAAAAGAATCTGTCAGCCAAATCATAAAAACATGGTCTTGTGTATATGTGATGTTTATCAAACATAAAAAGGGTTATGCAAATCTGATTATAAGTGCATGTAAGAAAAAAGGGTAGCAACACAGATGAACAAAATATGGAGATCTAGGTTTGTATGTTTCATTGTATGTGTCTAATGAAAGAAAAAAGATAAACCAGTGATCCAGATCGGATCAAGAATCCAATGGAAAATACACAATATTGAATAAACTTAATATGTCATAGGCAAAAGCAATCTATTTACAGCATTTGCAGAATAAAATGATATTGCAGAACTGTAGCAAAATGAACCATGAATGATGGAAATAAAATATACACAGAGAACGAATTCTGAACAAAAGTATTTACTGCTTCACTAATATGGGAAGTGTGTAGGGCTATCTCTAAACAGCGATGTGGTCGGCTATCTCTTAGAAGAGATGTGAGCTACTTCTCCTATGCCATTACAAAAGGAAGGTAACAATCTCTAAGAAGAGATGTGAAGCTACTGCTCTTTATTCTGCATATTACAAGACTCTTGTCTTCTCTCTCTGTCTTTCCTTCATACTACATTTTTACATTTTGAATGGCAATTCCTTCAAAGCTATTTTTAATAAGAAATGAACAGTTTATAGTAGAATATGAATTGATTTGACTTGGAATGTGAAGTCATGTAATAAATGTTCCTGAAACTCACAAAAAATACAAAACACAATTTTTATATTTGTAGGACCTTATATATGTTTTTATATTTTGCAATTTTTAGGGCATCTAAGCTAGTTCATTTGATGAGCTTTCCAATGCATATTATGGTTTGCAAATCCAATCAACGGGCCAGGAGATATTACCCCCTCAAAGTGAGGTACTAGTGATATAAAAACTTTTTTTTGGTATTATGCCCAAAAGACTGCTCTGAACAACCACCTAGATCATTCGCCTTTCCATGAGAAGCAGTCAGCCACATTGCTCCTAGATCTAATTTCTGATGAACATAGGAAAATCTAAGTGCATAAGTGATTCTTTCCATTTGAGTGGGGCGGCACATCCAAATTTCATTTTTAGTGATTTCATCTTTGTCTAGGAATGCCGACAAACTACCATGTAGAACTGTCATTGTTGCACTTCACACATAATTCACAAGGATGGAGATTCCAACAATGACTAGAACCATGTCCACCACTACCATAATAACTGCATCGAATGTGATAAAACAATTTTGAGCAAGTTGATCAAATATAAGTTTTTCTGTAATCATAGTGGGGCCCATGGTGGATTAAGAAGATTCCTTGACCATCTTAGGCCTCATTTTTGCTTCAAGAGGTTTCTGAATTCTTTGACCATCTTTTTGAAGGCCTTGCCTAGTGTATTGCATTTTAATCAGCAACTTGAAACCCAATGCAAGTAGGTCATGAGTCAACTAAACAACCGTCCATCCATTGGTGACCAAAGAGCACATCAAAAGCCAAGCACCGAACATAAGTCATAAAAAATATGATATGTTAATCCCATAGAATGCATTGCATCACACTCTCACAATTCAAAGAAATTACAATTTTCGCTTGAATGGGCCTTCTTTGACTTGAAACACTCTACTTTCAAACACACACTCCTTATCTTACTAAGAGCTATAGGATCTTATTATAGCTATGCTAGCTATATTGGAATCAACCACTACGACTAGAAGAGTCTTCCATTGATGCAATCATGATTAGGGATTTGTAATGTACCCTTCTCAATGCTAGTCCTCTTTAAAGACCTCGGGCCAATTCCACTTCCCGTGGGCAAAAAGAGAACGAACAAGGGAAGTTAATGTCTTGTTTTTCATTTGTTTTTGTGAGCTTTACCTTCTTTTTAGTAATTTTTCTAAGTATAGTCAGGTCGGTTGGGTAAAGGAGAAAAACCAAATAAAAAATAGAAGAAAAAGAACTATTATGTCCCCAAGGAGGTCGGTCCTCTTTAGAGGATTCTAATTGGTTTTGGTGCCACCTCTAGCTATTTAAAGGGGTTGCTTGGCTTGGAAAAGGTTATGCATGCTTTTGGAATTTATTCTCTTGGAGTTGGGAGCTTGTTTGCTTTCTCTCTCATCCATTGAGGACAAAAACCCTTGGAAGACCTATTGAGAACGAAACCTCTCAATAGTGGGCTGGTTTGAGGACGAAAACCCTCAAGCTTGCAAAAGGGTGATGTAATAAGGGGTTGTATTTAGTTTTGAATGCATTTCCAGCCCTCTCCTATGATGGCAACTTTCGTTGAGGTGGAATTTGGGGTCTTCTAGGGCACGACAACTTCAAATTCAGCCATCATTGTGTTTCTCTTATTTTTAGCAACTGGAATCTTCATTTGTACTTCATTTTGGGGCTTGGAAACCTTCATTTCCAGCCATATTTGTAAGGGTATTCACTGTTGTTGATTAATTAATTTCCAGTTGATATTAAATTGGAAAAAAGATATATTTTCGGTGTTTTTCTCTTGCAATCATTTCCAGATTTGAAGAATATTATTTTGAAGGGTTTCTAAATTATTTCCAACAAGTTTGTTTGTAATGTCCCCTTTTCAAAGTTAGTTACTTATGAAGGCCATGGACCCATTTCACCTTCCATGGGCTTCAAAGAAGGAAACCAAGGAGGTGAACATTGCCATAATTGTAAGCATAGTTACCAGGTTCGGAAATCCGATTAAATTCGGAAGGGCAAAAAAATCCGAAAATTCGGAGTTCTCGAAAAAATCCGAAAAAATACGGAAAAATCCGGTTCGGAATATATATACATATATTATTATAAATTTATATTATTGTATACTTATATCATTATATATAGACAAATCATACAAAAAAGCATCCATCTACCATAATCATCATCATCATAATGATTCTTTCAAAAGATTGCAAGAAGTTGCTTGGTCCAAAAAGGTACAAAAATGGATTTTATGAAAATAAGAAAAATATTGCCATCAATGCGTCATGACTCGAGAAAATATATACTTTTAGAGAAGACGACACCTAAAACGGAGCCACGAGAATGAAAGTTATGGCACATGCAAGTTTTTTTTGCTACATCTTCCTAGGACCCTTTCCAAAAATGGCAAATTTTTTTCCATCGCGATTTTTCACCAAAAAAAAAAAATATGCCACAAAAAGAAAAAAAAAAATTTCCCCGCAGGCCCGAACCGAACAACCGAATTTATTGGTTGCTTAAAAATACGGTTCGAACCGGATTTCATACTGAATCCGGCCGAACACAGTAACTATGATTGTAAGTGATTATATTTTCCTTATTTAATTGACTACTAATTATGGCTTAGTCATTTGACTAGGTGTTGGATGACTTGGCAAACGAAGTAATTCTAGTGTCTTCATGAGGTCAGTCTTAAGAGCCTACGTTGAGATGGAAAAGTACTCTTTTCTTTTATTAAGGTTGGTCTTCTTGGAGCCTACATTCAAGATAAAGGTGGGGCAACAATCCTAAGGAGGTCGGCCATCCTTTTGTTGTTTTAATTACTAATTGGCGCCACAAGAGGATATAAAGGTGGATCGAATGGTTTGAGGAGGTTATACTGATTTTGATATTCATTTCGCTTGGAGATGGAGCTAGTATATAATGTCCCCTTCTCAAAATTAATCCAGAGAAGACCTTTAGCCTATTTTTTATTTCTCGTAGGCGTAAAGGGTGTGGTGAGGTAAATAATTTAACAATAACTTAAGTTGTTGAAAAAGTAACTTTAAGTTTATAAAAAGGCAACTTATGTTTTATTGTTAAAATGTGACTTTTAAAATAAAGCAAAGTCACAACAACATAATAGAAGGTGGATGTCCCATTTGGGGACCTTTCCTTGGGAAATGAGCCATGAAAAGTTATAAAAGAGTGTTGAGGGGTCATTTGGACACATCTTTTGACTCTCATCTATTTTGACATTGAAGGTTTGAGCTGCTTGTTGCTCCTACTTTTGCATTTGAGGACGAAAACCCTCCTTTGCAATCTACATCTGAGGACAAAAACCCTTCGGTGTATTCAGATTTTGGGGACGAAAATCCTCAATTTCTCCTTGGTGGTTTCATACGGAGATCACACTTGAGCTTATATCATATTCTCAGAAGAAAAGATCAGATTTTCAGAGCTAGGGCACACTTTTGGGCACATTTCTACATTCCCCACTTCATATATGCATTTCAAGAGAAGAAATTCAACCAGTGGAGAGACATCTTGATGCAGGAGCATCACTAAAGGAAGCCTCTAAATGATGAATTCACCTTTCTAGTATGATAAGAGTCAAGGTAGGATGTTAGTGTGTCTTCAAGTCATTCATAAGCTCAAAAGAGTCCTTACAAGATGGTAAGGTAGTCTAGAATTTGAATTTAGACTTGTTGTTTTCCCTCCTAAAAGGAGATTTGAATTAGTAATACTTGTAAAAAAGTGGGAAAGTGATTTGTTAAGGTTGTAAAAGGGGGAAATGAAATTTTAGTGTAAGAAAGGATTCTCGTCTTGACATTAGTGCATTCTAGGGTGGAAGAGTCATAAAAATGACAAAATTAATGTAATAAAGCTATTATAGCTAAGAATGGGCATATGAGTCAAGAGGGAACTAGTTAGGATGAAGAGAGAGAAGAAATGAGTGAAAAGAAAGAAGGATTGAAATCTGAGGGAGTTAGTTGTCACTCCTCGAGAGGGAGAAGAGAAAATGGATGTAATGAACATGACAAGAGGGTGAAGACAATGCTCTGTTAGAAGAAGATTGAATACGATTGACACAGTTCTTGAATACATGAAATTAAAAGGAAAATGAAAGATCCCAAACCCCTTTTGCCGGAGTACTTTTTTTTTTTTATAGATTGCTCAAGCTTGGAGCTGTACTGATTATTTCAAAGGAAACCATGGAACAACACTCTCATACTGCATAAACAAATTAAATAATACAAACCCCGCAAACCGGGTGGATATAGAAAATGCGCCTAGGGTTTAAACAGCATATTTCTTCATAAATAATTCAGCCGTGAATTTAATATTGATTTATGATGACAAATATTTACAGCAAAACAATCAAAAATCTGCAAATGGAATGATAACAAAAGATTGTCCAAAACCCAACCGTAATTGATTCAAACCAAATCGATTTGATATATAAATGAGACTGGAAGGTACAATAATAATCTAGCATGAAGAATACCTCAGATACTGCATAAAACAACTGTAGAATAAGTCGCCCCACTCTAGAAGATGTCTGAATGCCCACTGCTGCAATTTATTTCTCTTTCTGAAACTGCTGAAATAATAAATAACCTGTGAATACAATGAAGTTCCCTGAATAGGAACTCTCACTTCTCCTGGGGTTTCCGTCCATGCAAGAGGAATAATCCAGAGGGTTTCCATCCTTGGATTTTGTCTACAAAGCTTCAGAGCTAACTGCCGGGAAGAAAAATAATAATAATGCATAGTGCGGCTGACAAGTCACACTTTTCCCTTATAAGCCAAAAACCCTTCCAAAATGCAAGTCGCACTTTTTCCAAAGGAGTATAATTTATTTTTAATTAATTTTCCCCATCTCAAAGCAAGTCGCATTTTTTGGCTTATTTAATTACTTCCCAAAGCAAGTCGCACTTTTTGCCTAGGAAAGCACATTAAATAATTTATTAATTAATTTCCATGTACTTTCCTAAGTCGAAGTCACTTATTAAGTCTATTAATTCATTATATGTGCTTTTAGTGATAATTTATTTTATTTTAAGCACGATATAATAAAACTAATAAACCGAAGTCACCCTTGAAATCACCCTTTTGGCCGTCGGGTACGCAAAAAGGGGCAAAGGTCTTCGATCAAACTATTTGAGAACGAGGGACATTACAATCCTCCCTTCCCGAAATTGCTTGTCCTTGGTGTCCCCAGATTTCATCCTAAAATCTGAGACTACCCTATCCGAAAAAATTTCGTACTTTTAAAATAATGGGTCATTTTGTGTTTTTATTGCCATAAAGTTCCTGTAATGTGTCGAGATATTCCCAAGGAGCCATATTATCCATTTTCGCCAAATACCCAGATGCCTAAAATTGTTATATTTTGTCGTTGGGATTTGCCTGTGGGAAATTTGTATTTAATTATTTTGAGCCCGTTTGAGGCAATTTGCACTCCGGTTTAACCCTGTTGTGATCGTATATATCGTTATTCCAGTATACCAGTAGGGTTTTAACCAGGAATGAATCCTGGGCTTTATTTGTAACTTCTGGCAACATTTTGTGTTTTTGTGTTTGTGTTTTTCAGTTTCATTTCTCGTGAAATTTCGTGGATTAATTCATTTGCGGTTTGCACGATTCTTGGCTTGAAGTATCTAGAGATCACATACGCACGTTGTGCCAGAAGGAATTCGCCATCAGAGGTCTGGTTCTCTGGGAAAAGACGAAGTCGTGCACCAAAAAGCCTCTTTTGGGTTGGCCGCATTTTTGGAAAAAGAAGGTTTGAAGTGGATCATGGGATTTTGGGAAGCGTGACAAGCGGTGAGAATTTTGTACTGCCAAGCAGGTACTTTTTCCCATGGAATCAACGTCACTTAAGTCACAATGGGAAAATTAGAGGCGCAAGAGCAAGCGGGAATTTCTTACCGCCTTGCAGGTAAAAATTCTCATTGTGAAATAAAAGAAAAATCACTTAAGTGAATCATGGGATTTTATTGCACGCCTTGCTGAGGTAAATAATCCCATTATGAAAGTCAAACGACTTAAGTGAATCATGGGATTTTCAGGGCTGCCTAGCAGGGTACTTTTTCCCATGGAAGCAACGTCACTTAAGTCACAATGGGAAAATTAGAGGCAGCAGGCAGGCGGGAATTTCTTACCTACCTTGTAGGGTAAAAATTCTCATTGTGGAATAAAAGAAAAATCACTTAAGTGAATCATGGGATTTTATTGCCTGCCTTGCAGGGTAAATAATCTCATTATGAAAGTCAAACGACTTAAGTGAATCATGGGATTTTCAAGGCTGCATAGGTAAATAATCCCATTGACATCGAATTTTAAAAATAGAAATTCTTTATTCCAAAAGTGCGACCCACTTTGGGTGAGTAATAAATGCATTAAATAAAAAAATTAATATTTATTCACCCAATTTTGGCGCCTAGGCTTGTGGAAAAGTCAACAGAGGTAAATGGACAAAAGGAGGTTGAAAATAGAATCTGTTTTAAAATTAAATAAATTTTATTTATTTAATGCAGCCCCTTCATGTAAAAAGTGTGCCCCTTTGGGAGATAAATAATATTTTTTATGTATTAAATGATTAAATTAATTCCTATTTTCAAGGTGGCTAAGGACAAAGCATCTTTGTGAGGCTCGAGTTAAGTGGAAGCAGAAGTCTAAAATTAAATAAATTTCATTTATTTAATGGCAGCCATAAACATGCACAAAATAGGCGCCCCATTTGAAGAGTGAAACTTATTAATTAATTAATTAATTGTCGGTAATAGGAAAAGCATTAATTAATTATAGAATCATAAGGATTATATAAGCGAGGGCTGCCATAAGAATGAATTAATTAATTCACAGCAAGAGAGAAGTGCAGCCCAGAGGAAAAGTGTGCCCCATTTGAAGAGGATTTTTGCTCAAAAAAAAGAAAGGTGAAATTAATGCTTGAAAGCTTCTAGAATTGGCGCCATAATTGTTGAAGGAGGTTCATTTGTGTCTGGATAATTGTTTGCATAAGTGATACGGGTGCTCGGTGAAGTTGGTAAAATTCATGCTTGCTTTGCATGCAAATAAAACATCAATTTTTGGGGCAATAGGCTTGAATTATGCAGATTTTTTGATTAAAATCCCCTATTCATGGTCCGGTTGTAATTGCAGAAATTGGACAAAATTCAGTGCAAAGCGGGATGAAAAGAAAGCTCAGCGAGAATCATGCATAGCTTCTATATTTGCTTGAAGTCAATAGGCCCGAGATCCAAATCCAAATCTCATAATTGCAAAAGCTTCCCTTGACAAAGGCTTCATCCTCTTATTTCGATGCGGCTGTGTAGAAGTCATTGCGTGGAAAATTTCTTCTAGGATCTTGTGCATGTGCTCTCAATCTTCCGAGTTGAAGCTTTCATTGAAGTTGCATTCACTCGGAGTGATTTCCTAATTTTTAATTGCTCATATGCGATTAAAAATAAAAATGATGAGTTATTTACGACAGACATTACACTGATGCATGTACAAGAGAAGAACCGCAAAAGCTTCAAGGATAAGAGGGAAGACAAGGCAAAGGCAACACTCGTAAGCAAGTTTCTAGATCCAGCTTGCTTCCAAATCTAGTTGCTCCCAGGTCCAGTTTGGTGAAAATCAAAGGCAAAAGAATCATTTGCGTGCGAGAAGATGAAAAAGGACAAAACTGCATGACTTTCCTCTTTCTTCTTCTTTCTCTTATTGCCTCCGAAAAAGTAATTGAGCGATCAATTAAATTATACAACTTAAGTGATTGGTTTAAAAGTCATTACTTGAAGAAGTCAACTACTTGGAGATAGGTGGCAGACGTGCAAAATAGAAGGTTCTATTTTCAGTTGCAAATCATGCATGTCATGCAAAAAGGAATTCCAAGAGGGAGATTGCCAATTGTTTCTTTTTCCACTTCCACATGTGCCAGTTCAACTAAAAGCTTCCAACTTGTAATTGCCCCTCTACATTCTATAAGTAGAGGAAGAACCTTCGGGTTATGGATCAGAATTTGTAAGCAGCATTCTTGTGTTCCAGACTTTGTGCTAAAACCCCTAATTGCCACTTGAAGCAAAGGAATATAAAGGAGCAGGTTTCCGGAGAACTTTGTGCCACAGTGCAATTTGTTTCTAGCTTTCTATCTTAGATCTTCTAATAGACTTTGTGTTATTTTAGATCTAGATGCAAGTGTCTTTGCTTATAATTAAATGCGTTGATATCTATTGGTTTTCTTCTATGTGCATACAATCAATTCTGTTATCTATTGATTGGGATGCACATCTTCCCCATTTCTTCCTATGTTTTACTATTTTTTCCTCTATAAATATTTCATTTCTTAAACAACTACTTACTTGATGCGAGAACTATACAAACTATAGTTCATAATTTGAATAGTTAAAGTAAAACCCCATATAGATACTAGCATATTTTAATTGACAAATCTGACACGGGAGCCTCACCGATAAATGAGGGAGATTTATCTCATGATTGCCTAGGTTTTCAGCTATACAGAAAATCTAGCCAGCCATGAGTTCCCAAGCAATCTGTAAAGCTGGATGTTGTAATATAGACTCACCCTCCCATGTAGCATCCTCTATTGGCAACTCTTTCCACCTCAGCAAGAACTCCTGAATAACTCTATTCCTCAATCTCCTCTCTTGGCTATCCAAGATCTCCTCTAGCACTAAATCCAACCTCCCTTCCTCATCCAAAGGTGGTAACTCTGTAGAAGAAACAATGTGTTGCCCCAAAGCCTTTTTCAAGCAAGATACATGAAAGACATTGTGTATCTTACTCTCAGAAGGTAATTCCAACTCATATGCCACTTCACCAACTCTCCTCAACACCCTGTATGGTCCATAGAATCGAGGCTTGAGATTTTCAGCTCCACTCTTCTTGAGAGTACTCTGTCTGTAAGGCTGAAGACGTAGAAATACCATGTCTCCTACCTCAAATGCTCTCTCTACCTTGTGCCTATCTGCATACATCTTTTGTTGATTTTGGGCCCAGCTGAATATTATCCTTAAGTACCTTAAGGATGTCCTGACTATCCTGTAAACTCTCCTGAGCCTTGGGAGCTCTATTGTCCCCAAACGCCAAATCAACAAAAGATCTCGCATCATATCCATACAATGCTCGGAATGGAGTCATACCAATAGACATATGGTAAGTGGTGTTATAGCAATACTCACATAAATACAACTTTACCCATGCCTTTTGCTGTCCTACAACATAGTTACGTAGATAACCCTCTATCCACTTGTTCACAATCTCTGTCTACCCATCAGTCTGAGGGTGATAACTAGTGCTCGGAGTCAACTCAGTGTGAACCAAACGGAAAAGTTCCTGCCAAAATATGCTCAAAACCTACTATCCCGATCACTAACAATGTTCTTCGGAAGTCCATGCAACTTGAATACCTGACGGAAGAACAAATCAGCCACATGAGGTGCCTTAAAGCTGGTAGGGATGGCAAAAAAGTGTGCATATTTTGTCAACCGATCAACTACCGCATAAATGCGATCATTCCCTTGCACCACGGGAAGACCTGTAATGAAATCCATCGAAATACTCTCCCACTTCTGCTCCGGAATCGGCAATGGCTGTAACAAACCTGTTGGGAAAGTATGCTCTGACTTGTTTTCTGACAAGTCATACACTCGCAGAACATGGCGCAAGACATCATCCTTGAGACCCTTCCAAGAGAATCTCTCTCTAATCTTCTCCTTAAGCTCAAATTCAGGAACTAGGTAAATTCTGCCCTTATACAAAATCAAATCAGCTATTACCTTATATCGGTCATCCTGAATTTTTCCATCCATAATGTCACATGCCCAAGTATTTTTGGAATACTCAACTAACAATTGAGATTTCCAATCTGCTGAAATCTCGCTCAAAGAACATAGGGCAGCGAGATGGGGCTTTCTAGAAAGTGCATCAGCCACTACATTCTTCGTCCCCTTGACATACTCAATGTCAAAATCATATGCTTGGATTCTGCTAACCCATTTTTGTTGCCTCTCATTGAGCTCCTTCTGTTCCAGGAAATATTTCAAGTTGTTGTGGTCGGTTCTCACCACAAATTTCCCACCCACTAAATATTGTCTGAACTTTGCCAAAGCATGCATAATGGCAAGCATCTCCTTATCATAGGTGGAATACAATCTCTCATTATCTCTCAACTTCCTACTCTCGTAGGCAATAGGATGGCGATCCTACATAAGAACTGCACCAATCCCCAATCCTGAAGCATCACATTCCAAAATGAAGGGTTGTGAGAAATCTAGAAGAGCCAAAACTGGACAGGTGCTCATAGTTACCTTGAGCCTCTCAAATATTACATGTGCCTCATCTGTCCATCTGAATGCCCCCTTCCGTGTAAGATCTATCAATGGAGCTACCAACTGAGAATAGCCCTTCACGAACCTCTTGTAATAACCACATAACCCCAAGAATCCACGCAAATCAGAGATATTCCTGGGTGGTGGCCAATCCTGCATTGCCTGTATCTTCTCTTGATGAACCTTGACCCCATTGGCCCCAATGACATGCCCAAGATACAATATCTCAGTAAGTCCAAATTCGCACTTGGACATCTTAGCAAATAAAGACTGAGTCTCCATTATGTTAAGTACCTCATCAAGATGCCTCAAATGCTCATCCCATGTCATGCTATATATCAAAATATCATCAAAGAAGACCAACACAAACTTCCTCAACTAGTTGTTGAAGAGATGGTTCATACATGATTGAAACGTAGCAGGTGCATTGGTGAGTCCAAATGGCATCACCAAGAACTCATAGTGCCCGTAGTGACACTGAAGGCTGTCTTGTGAATGTCCTCATCCGAACGCGAATCTGATGGTATCCTGATCGAAGATCAATCTTCGAAAAATAGATAGCTCCATGCAACTCATCTAAAAGCTCATCTATGCGAGGAATAGGATACTGTTCTTTATGGTTTTCTTGTTTAGTGCACGGTAGTCAATGCACATCCTCATGGTCCCATCCTTCTTCTTCACCAAAACAACTGAAGAAGCAAAGGGACTAGAACTAGGACGGATGTGTCCCATCTCCAAGAGCTCTCTAATGGCCTTTTCTATCTCATCCTTATATGTCTTAGGATGGCGATAAGGTGTAGTCATCACAAGTTTAGTCATCTCGGTGGTCTACCTGGAGGAATGTCACCAAACACTGGGCCGTGCTTATCTAGTATGGACTGGATATCTATATGAAAGGGCTGCTCACTATCTGAAGAAGGTTTGGATGAAATGAAACATTGGGCTGCCCATGCAACCTCTCCATGCCTGACTATAGATTCCATCTGCGTGTTGAAACAACTCTAGGCCCACCATCAGAAAGAGCCCTAAGCACAATCTTCTTCCTATCCACCATGAACTCCAATTCCATCCTCCGGAAGTCCTGCACATATCTACCAAGGGATTGCAACCACTGAATACCCAATCTGTATCAATCTCACCAAGTCCAATAACATAGAAGTCATCGGTCAATGTGTAGTCCCCCATCTGAATACTAAGCCGCGGAATCCTCTTAGTGCAACTAATAGCAAACCCATTTGCTACTCGTACACTAAACCCCTCAAAATCCTCAACCTGTAATCCTCGCTTCGCAGCCAACCCCTCATCAATGAAGTTGTGCGTAGCTCCACTGTCAACCAAACAAACAATCTGCTGTCCCTTAAGCACTCCCTTCAGCCGAAAGGGATGGTACCTAGGAACTCCTGAGAGTGTAGCAATAGTGACATCGGATGAATCCAATGCCTCACTCTCGCCAAGCTCTACTTGGGGTTGCTCCCCTTGTGCATCATGGCCGCTGTCCTCATCCTCTGCATCTGTATCCAGCGAGTGGTCATCATCCTCATCTGAAATCACCTCAATGAGATGCACCTTGCCTTTACCAAGGCAACGATGTCCAGGCTCCCAATGATCTTTGCAATGAAAGCAAAGCTTCTTCCTCCTCAACTCATTACGAGATTCTTGATCCACCTTAGGAGGTGGTGCACTCTTTTGCTGAATGGTAGAGCGCTGAAATGGCCTGGAGCTCGTGGGAAACTTCTTATTGGGCTGATAAGAAGTGGGCTGGTAAGAAGTGGGGGATGTGTCCAAGTCCAATGCCATCTGGATGGCATCATGCAATGTCCTAGGCTTAAGAGCCTTGACCAATCCTCTCATCCTGTCATGAAGGCCCTCTATGAATAGCATCACTACCCTCTTCTCAGGCATCTCTGGAACCATGACTGCTATACGCTGAAATTCGTTGATGTATGAATCAACGTGTCCACTCTGTCGGAGTTGTGCCAAGTCCCTGTAATAAAGCTCCACATCCTTGCGATCAAATCTCGCAATCAACCTCTCGCTGAAGTCCTGTATGATCGCAGAAGATCGTGATTTGTGTAACTAATCCATGGTGCCACCAATCATAAGCCACCCCCTCAAGGTGCAAAGTAGCGAACTGTATAGCCTCCTGTTCCCTCATTGGTTTGAGGGTAAGATAGGTGTCGAGCTTGTGAATCCAAGCCCTGGCACTAATCTTTCTCGCTACCATCAAAAGTGGAGAGGGTTACCTTATTGGTAACCTGCTGCAATTCCCTGTTTTGCTGCGCTCTAGGCCTCCTGTCTGTCCAGCCCTCATGTTATCTCTCCTCTGAGCACAATACTATGGGAGGGGAAAGACGTCCCTCACATGTTGTGGCAAACTCCTCCACTCATCATTGACTGCCATAATAGTATCCGGAAAAGCTACTTCTTCCGGCCGCACCTCAATCTCTGGTGGGTCATCTCTAGGCAGGAAGTTAGGCTGCATAGGCCTATCTGCAGTCCGCGTAGTCCTTCTCTCATCTGTATGGGTGTGCCTCCTCTCACGGCGTGGCGATCCCCTAACACTTCCAATTTCCGAAGGTGATCTGTCTGTGATCCCTGTAACCACTGGCAACTGATACAGATCTATCCCTTTTGCCATGCCTTTCCGTGGCCTATCAATGCCAACCTGTCCAAGGTAGAGCCCATGCGCTCCATAGTCTGTAACAACTGCCTCTGAGTGGCTGCCATATCCCTAATGAAGTCTCTATCTAGGTCTGCATGCTCATCCCGAGGACTCTCCTGTCTATCACCCATAAAATCCATTCTGTCACCTCCTACAATACCAGCTTCGAGTCGTGCCCGCCTGCGGGTGTAGTATCTGTGTGAACCAACCTCTCTATGCTGCATTCAAAGCTGATTTTTTTATTTACTCTCTGCTTCCTTCCCACACAGTGGGAGGAAAGCTGCTCGATACTTGAAAGATCCCAAACCCCTTTTACTGGAATACTTTTTTTTTTTTTTATAGATTGCTCAGGATTGGAGCTGTACTAATAATTTCAAAGCAAACCATGAAACAACACTCTCATACTGCATAAACAAATTAAATAATACAAACCCTGCAAACCGAGTGGATATAGAAAATGTGCCTAGGGTTTAAACAGGTAGATTTCTTCATAAATAATTCAGCCGTGAATTTAATATTGATTTATGATGACAAATATTTATGGCAAAACAATTAGAAATCTGCAAATGGAATGATAACAAAAGATTGTCCAAAACCCAGCCGTAATTGATTCAAACCAAATCGATTTGATATATAATTGAGGCTGAAAGGTACAATAATAATCTAGCATGAAGAATACCTCAAATACTGCATAAAACAACTATAGAATAAGTCGCCCCACTCTAGAAGATGTCTGAATGCCCACTGCTGCAATTTATTTCTCTTTTTGAAACTGCTGAAATAATAACTAACTGTGAATACAATGAAGTTCCCTGAATAGGAACTCCTCTCACTTCTCCTGGGGTTTCCATCCACAAGAGGAATAATCCAGAGGGTTTCCGTCCTTGGATTTTGTTTGCAAAGCTTCAGAGCTAATTGCCGGGAAGAAAAATAATAATAATCTACATAGTGCCGGCACAAGTCGCACTTTTCCCTTATAGCCAAAAACCCTTCCAAAATGCAAATCGCACTTTTTCCAACTTGCACTTTTTCCAAAGGAGTATAATTTATTTTTAATTAATTTTCCCCATCTCCAAAGCAAGTCGCATTTTTGGCTTATTTAATTACTTCCCAAAGCAAGTCGCACTTTTTGCCTAGGAAAGCACATTAAATAATTTATTAATTAATTTCCATGTACTTTCCTAAGTCGAAGTCACTTATTAAGTCTATTAATTCATTATATGTGCTTTTAGTGATAATTTATTTTATTTTAAGCACGATATAATAAAATTAATAAACCGAAGTCACCCTTGAAATCACCCTTTGGCCGTCGGGTAGACAAAAAGGGCCAAAGGTCTTCGATCAAACTATTTGAGAATGAGAGACATTACAGAAAAGACCTTATTTCTGTGTTGTACATGTTTGTTATTTGATCCCTGATCATTTTCTTGTATTCTTGATGTTACTCAGGTAGGTGACTTGCATGTGTATAACAGAGGAAGGAAGAGATTCTTCTTATAAGTCTATATTATGTTATTGATTATCTGAGACAGAGTTTATCTTGCAAATGCACTCTAAATATTCCCTTGAGTGATCTGAATGAATATGACCACGAGTACTTGGGTTGGTTGACTGTAAACTCCTCCTTGTGTAGCGAAACTAATGTGTGATTACGAAATTTGGAGCCTGAGTATGCTTGATCAAATGAGAAGTGTACTGTGTTCTAGCAAGAAAACTAAGCTTGATTGTCCTGATAGACCTGTGCATGTATTACAATGAAGTGACTTGTGTATTGATATTTGACCATCCTTATTTTGAATTAGCATGTGACATAAGGTGAATACGGTGCCATTATAAAGTGTAAGGGGTGATAGTGTTGATATTCTTCACTGTAGGTATGCATTCTTGAAGACTGAGGTTATACTCGGTGGTTGGTGCTCTTAACTGTGAATTTGTAGCAGAGGTTCTTCGATCCAAATTTGAAATACATTATAGAATGATGGAGTTTTGCATGATATTGTTTTAAGGTAAGCTTCTATAGTCTCTTATTGCATGCTAAGAATATAACAAGTAGTGAGGGAATAAATACCTGAGACACTCTGTTTCGGACAGTCCAGATTTAGCAGAAGCACGTGATTGCAAGGAGTGATAGTATAAAAGGAGAAAGGAAAAGGTGATTTAGATTATGTATGATAATCAGACCTTTAGGGAAGTGAGCCAGCCATAGGAAAATAATTTTCATTAAGAATTCAATAAAGGAGGGGTTTATAACTCAAAACCCTGAGCACACATTTAGAGATAAAGAAAATATAAGTCTATATTTCCTTGACAATTCTGGGAGGTTACTGTCATTCTAGTCATGTGTGGGAGGCCATTAAGAAGCTACAATAAATATTTGAAGGATCAAAATTTAGCTTATTGTATTTGGTAGCCTATTTCATGCTCTCGGGTCATCACAGACCTCCTGTTAGGGTTTGATCCTTGGAGCCTTGGAACACCAAATTTTGTCCTGAAATTGATAACATATCATTGTGACAGAGTATATTTTATGATTTTGGAAGAAGTTTTAAGTGTCCAACGTTTCAAGCTGAGTATTTCTTTACCAGTTCTCTGAGAATACTGTAACACAGTCTGGGGAGTCTAACAGTGAAGGGTGCATTACAAAGAAAGTATGAATTCTGTTTAGAGGAGTGAAAGTGGGACTTCATAAACAGAAGGAACATCAAAATTGATGATAGAAAAGGTTGTCTTTTTGCTTTGGAACCCCAAATAGAGAAATATAAGTCTGACAGAGAGAAATCTCAGACCTAAAAGGAAATCACAGTCATGGAAGACAAAGGTGAGTTTTGAGAGAGAATATCAGAGAATAGAGTGATACAATTTGGGGCACAACTTGAAAAACTTTAAGGGTATTTGAGGGTACTACCCTTTTGATTGGACTCTTTATATCTTCTTTTAACCATATAAGTTCAAAGTTTGTCTTCTTAAGAAGCTCCAAGAGGCAGATTGGGAACAAGATTGAGAGTAAGGTTAATTTACTTGAATTTTAATCCATCCAATGCATGATATTATGTTGATATGAAGCTGTAGGCAGGTACAGAAGTAACAAAGAGAGTCCCCAGGAGGCAAGATTAAGATTAGACTGTTGAAAAGCCTATACCAAGGAAGTTAGTAAGGGTGTTTAAGAGTAAGACAGAGGAAGAGAGATTTCTTGCAAGGAAGGAGGTTATTGTACAAGGTCAGTTGGCATGTAAAAGTGTAAATGAAGCAGTGGACAGTGGTAGAGGAATATAAATTTTCCTTGAAATAGCAATTCTTACAATTTGCCCATAACTAGACCCTAGTTCAAGATCTCAAAACAGAGCATTTGGTTAAATGACTGAAATAGATTGACTTAAGGTGATGAATTCATGTTAAAGATGTGGAGCTCTACATCACATCTGCCAAGGCTTCAAGCAGGGGACAGTTAGGGCTCAACTTGCAGCCATATCTAGGGTTATCTACACACCCTTTGGGATTTCAAACCAGCATTTAACGCATCATCCGTGGGCATATTTCATCATTTGTTTTCTTCATGCCACCTGGGGTATCATTTATTAGAAAAATTTCTCTAATCATACATGGGTATTTTCTTGGTTTTTGGTGTGAAAAATTAAATAAATAAAAATCAGATCTTCGTTGGGAAAAAAATCTTCCATGTCTATTCCTAGAGCATTTCTAAATGTTTTGAGCCTTCAGGTATTTTTACTTTGTCAATATTTGTTGAATAAAGGAAAAATTCAGATTTCATTAATTCTGCCATAAAGTTTTTTGATATTTTTTAAGGGTTATTACAGCCACAAGGGTTGGGTATAAATGCAGATCTCAGGAATTTATATTATTTCTTTAAGGGTTGAGTATAAATTCAGATCTCAAGAATTTGTATTATTTCTTTAAGGGTTTTTCTTGGAAGATTTCAGTTTGCAATTAATTTCTTGAAAAGGGTTTGCTAGAAAAATACAAATTAATCTTACTTGTCTAGGTAAGGGACGTTAAGTAGTAGCTTCTCTTTAATATCCTTTGAGGACGAAACCCTTCAAAGGACACCTATTGAGGACAAAAACCTTCAATAGGATCACACTAGGGGACG